>CM040126.1:164306545-164940604 GCA_022559845.1 Amorphophallus konjac | reverse complement strand
CGTGTGAAGAATTTGTTCGGGGTGTGTTCCCCAGTGTGTGTATGTCTGTGTGCTGCTGTGGCAGCAGGTTGAGGCAAGGCCTCGTGTGTGTGGTTTGCTGCGAAAGCAGCGTGTGTGTGTTGGGGTTCGTCCCCGTGTTGCTACATTTTGTAGCGTGTAGTGAAGCCTCACCGGTTTGGTGAGGGGTGGACGTAGGGAGCCCGCCGTGGTCCCGAACCACCTTAAAAATCCCCGTGTCTTGTGGTTTGATTATTGTGATTGTGTGTTCTCTATCCTATCTGTTTGTGCAATCGTGTGAGCTCGGTGAGATTGAGTGAATCTAGTTTAAACCTGTTTAGATTAAATTACTCACTCTTGTATATTCCGCTGTGTGCTAGTTGAGTTTTTAATTGGACATAGTTTTTAGTAGAAGGATCTATTCACCCCCCCCTCTAGATCCGTATTCCTGCACTACGCCCCGGGACGACTAAGTCAGGTGGTTCTATCCTTACAATGGTAGAATTACGAAAACGTCCTCCCCGGGACTGTAAAAGACCAAAGTCCTGTAATTGGCAGTTATACCCCGCAATCTTTTGTAATTGGGACTACGTCCCTATCTCCCGTTCTAACGCGGACTTTTGTACAGTCGACAATTCGCCGACAACCCTTGTACTCATTCGGACTATAAAAGCACTCAGCATGTTATGTATGTCCTCGGGTGGAAAAATTATAAGAAAACCCCCGATTTCTGAAAATTGCATATATGCCCCTCCTTCGACCAAATTGACAGATGTTTGCCTTCTACGAAGCCTCTTGTCACTCCTTCGGTCCGGAAGTGTGGTCAGCTCAGTCCAGCACTCGGGTATCATCCCAAACCTAGGTCTAGGGTCTGGTAAAATTACCGAACTACCCTTTTGACCCAGAAATGGCCTCAGAGCCCTTAAAACCCTCCAGAAAGAGCCTCAGCGCCTTCGGGAGTCAGGGACCCGATCCTACTTCCGTTCCAGCCCAGAAATTTCAGAAATACCCCTGATCTGGAAAAATTACCAAAATACCCCTGGGTTGGTAAAATTACCAAAATGCCCTCGGGGTCCAGAAAGTCTTCCTTTACTTCAAAAATGCCTATGGCTTCCCCTAAATCATCTTCATATTCCCAAATCCTAGGGTTTTGTCCAAACATGGCCTCAGTTGAAACCCTAACTCAATTGTTTCTGTTGGTCGGTGGTGAGTGAGTAGACATTGTGAGCCCTCTAAGAGAGTTTGCCCTCAACATCAGAACCCCCATAGAAGACTTTTGGGATTTCTTTGACAGTCAAACAAAGGTGTTCGGACGTTAGGCCGATGTAAATCAACACTGACTTCGGTCAGTGGGGAAAGGTCCAGCACTCGAACCCAAATCGTCTGATACGACGCGCACCCACGGAATCACCTTCTACTCAGATGGGAGGGGATGTGTCTTTTCAAAAAGAACGAAAATCTACCTTTTAACTACGATAAAAGTCGATTTAGATTTTTTCCGTGTCTCACAATGGTCTATCAAGTCGATGCACATATAGTGGGCCGTTCCATCAGGTCGATGCACATATAGTGAGATGTTCCATCAGGTCGATGCACATAGAGTCAGTTGAGTAATCAGGTCGATGCTGTAGTACAAGTTGTTCTGGCCATCGCCTTGTCAGGTCGTTGCAGTTACACTTGTCCTAGCTCGACAGGTCGATGTATATCTACAACTTCGTGTGCTCATCTATTCTCACTATGCATAACAGGTCAACCTGTGTTTCACATAGGTCGACGCTGTTGTAGTTGATCTACTGCATTCGTTCAGCAATGTGCATTCTCAGGTCGATGCACTTAATTATGCATCAATGCTATTATTGCTATTATGTTGCATCTAATCATTTCTTTAGATGATCAGGTCGATGCACTTGGTGTATGCATCAATGCATCTACATTATTTCATGTTGTCTGTCATATGGTTATCTGATCTTGATGGTTTTAGCTATATTTTGCTTATCTTTATAAACCTGCATAAATCTACATCCATTTGGCAATTCTCTCAATATTTCATAATCTATATGATGACAAGGTGTATGATGAAATTTCACATTGTGTTTGGCAGGAACATCAAAGTGAAATTATCAAACTACCTCTGCAACTTGATCGAACACCTGAAGAGCAGAAATTGTCAAAGACTGAATTGGTCACGTGGCTCGAAGAATCAACTTGTCTGGCACGTGATCCAAGGCTGATAGTCTAATAAAGTGATCTGCCACGTGGATTAACCCCTCTCCAAAATCTGGCACGTGGACTCGATCAAAGCTCAATTCACGAAAAACTTTTGGCGGGAGTGTTCCCTCCACACGTCGATGGAATCTTGTGGGGACCACAAGACAAAAGTTCGAAGCATATAGGAAAACAAGTGATCGAGCAGAATGATAATAGCATGAGATTAAAAAGAGATATAGAGCCGGCGAGCTAAAAGTAGAAGGGAAATTTCAGAGAAGAAGAGCTCGAGAGGAGTCAAAGCAGAGAAGAGAAGAAGAGTGTGAGAGAGGTGTGAGATCGTGAGAAGAGAAAGAAGAAAAGGAAAACAGAGTGTCCGAGATCTGAAGATCTATTGAAGGGTTGCAAAGAATTCGACTTCTGGATCAGATCCAGAGTCGCATGCTCAATTGAGCTATATCGTTTCTCATGCGTTGTGGTTTCATTTTGTTCTTTACGTTTTTTTCTTTTAAAAACTCTTTGCCAAGCTGTTAGACAGCGGAGCAAGCTGTGTTGCTCAGCGGCGAGGATTTGTTCCTCGGACAGCAAACTGTGATGCTCAGCTGTAAGACGATTGATTCCTCTAGTTAGCAAAGCTGTATGGCTCAGCGGATAACAAGTTATGTTGCTCAGCGGTGTAAGCAAACTGTGATGCTCAGCAGTTTAAGCTGTAAGTCAGCAGGAAGCCTCACTCTGGTAGAGTGGGGGGTGGCCGTAGGTTTGCTTGATGCGAATCGAACCACCTAAAACCTCTTTGCATCGTGGTTTGCCGTGTGTTTGTTTTTCCCCATTGTTCTTACTGCTACACGTGTAAGCAGCGTATAACCTGTGAGCTCCTTGAAGGTTCGTAGTTGTGCGGTATTCGATTTGAGATACACTGGTAAGAAGAGATCTAAGTGATCAGAGGTCGAGAAGAGGGCATCCCAATCTGATCTTCAGGGTTCAGCTTTCCTGCAGGTCTGCACAGAGGCAGCCTGCGTAGAGAAAGGGCTTACAAAGGCAACTTTTGCTACTGGACGAGTTAGGGCATGAGATTTTCAGGGAACGTGGGGGACAGGAGGATGAAGAAAAGCTATGAAGAAGTCAATGAGATTTGAGGACGGGAGAAAAGGGGGCCAACCTGATCTTCCTGATCCAGTTCTACAGACATACACCCAGGGAGGGGTGTGCAGGGCAGCAAGGTTCCTCCTCCAAGCTTGCCGCAAAACCTTGATCCATGGGACTCCTGGCTTGAGAAGAAGATGGAAAGGTCGCCTCCCAGCAGAGGAGCAACAAGAACCTGCAAGAAAGGGGGCTAGGGCATCGCACCCAAGAGGGAGAGGTAGGGAGAGGGGAGGGCGCAGCCACTCTCAAAGCTTTCACAATTTTCTTCTTCAATTCATTCATTCATTAAAAAATCCCTCAAGGGGGGGTATACATGACAATATATAAAGTTTGGGCTCCATCTTCTCTCCTTGGAGTTTGAATTTGAACCCATTTGAAATTTGAAATCTATGAGCTCCATTTTCCCTCCTTGGAGTTTGAATTTGAACCCATTTGAAATTTAAAATCTATGGGCTCCATTTTCCCTCCTTGGAATCCTAGATGGGCCTTGGGTGCCCCTAGCCCAATACCAAGAGAAGGAAGGCTTGGGCCTAATGCACTCAAAATGACCCAATTCCCTCAACCTAGACTCTTAATGACCCATTAACCAAATAGCCTTCAAATGGCTTACAAAAAGAAATCCAAAATAAAAAATATCGATGAAATCCTGCCTCATAATTGGGACTCCAAGCCGTCTCCAAGCCACAGTGATGCCTACATAGCTCGAGCCGCACTACGTGTCCTGTAATGTCGATCAATAGCTCGTGAGTCCTCACCAATTCTCCCCGGGTAGGAAGAACTCGACCCTGTCGAGTAAGGGTCTCTGTCGCTCTGGTACCGCTCCAACAAGTTTAGATCTAAGCTCTCCAGCTCTGCCCGGTGATCCATGCATCATCGGACGCGGGCCGTCCCCTCTAACGCACCAAGTAGCGGTGATACACGCCACTCCTAGTGGTAGTCACCTGCTCATCCAGTATAGAACTCTATCCGCTCACGCTGCTGAGGTGACAGGGCTGGAAGTGGACACTCAGGGGAGGGCTCGCTCACAAGGGGTGGAGAAGGCCCGAACAACTCACTAGGGATCACTGTCGGGTCCCTATATGCGACTAAGTCCGAGACATTGAATGTGGAACAGATACCATAGTCGTCCGGCAAGTCTACAACATATGCATTGGATCCAACTCGCCTCAAAACTTTAAAGGGGCCAGCATCACGAGCCTGTAGTTTCTTCATGGCTCCAGAAGGAAACCGTTCCGATCTGACCCGGATCATGACATAATCTCCCTCCTGGAACTCGCGGGGTTGTCTATGAGCGTCAGCCAACTCTTTATATCGCGCGTTGTTGGTCTCTATATGGTGACGAATATCATCATGTAAACCCCTAACATGTTCGGCAAACGACTCTGCAGACTACGACACTCTAGCATGCATGGGTGTTGAACCCTGAAAAGTTCATGGATGAATTGCTGACGAAATTACAGTGCATTTCAGAAATGAAGAAAATTATATTTTCATTAAAACATAACTCAGTGGTACAAAGCTATGTGCACCCACTCTACGAGTTATTAAAGATCCGGACTGTGAAATCTTTTTAGACGAGGCCCGGATATACAACACAAGCCCATGAGGCCTTTCCAATTGAAATCCCACGCTAACTCGAGCCGTTGGCTCTATTTATAACAAGTGGGAATTTTACCGAACACCTCACGGGCAGCATGCAAATACATGCCCGTGGGTTCAAGTCCATACAAAAATGAATATTTTAGGGGTCCATCGGTTTCCCCACGAAGTTTAATCAAAGTTCTAAATCAACCTCAAGTCAATCTGGCAGCAAGACGGCATCCGGAGAATTCTCAAACACAAAAAACGAACAAGTCTCCACGTGGTATCCCTACACAAGAAGCCAAAAAAGACAGAGTTAGTCAAGTCCACACCTCTTTTTATATATATAGGGAATTGACGAATATTCAAAAAGGGGGGGGGGTCTCTTTCCCTCTCTTTTCTCCATGCGCAAGGGGGAACTCCCCCCGGCTCCATGTACAAGCGGGGGAAACCCCCCGGGTCCGACCGCGACCGGGGGAGAGGCCCCCCGGCCTCCTTCCTACCGACGCCACGGGGGAGCCCCCCCCCCTGCTGACGCGACCGGGGGAGCCCCCCCCGGCTCCCTGCGCACCGGGGGGGAGGCCCCCGGCCTCCTGCTGCCGACCGCAACCGGGGGAAGCCCCCCCTGTTCCATCTGCCACCGGGGGGGGACCCCCGACCTTCTGCTGCCGCCACAACCCCGGGGGGGGGGGGGGGGAGCCCCCCCGGTTCTGTCCACCACCGAGGGAGACCCCCCCCCCGGGGCCTCCGCTGCCGCCACGACCGGGGAGGAGCCCCCCCCGGTTCCGTGCGCCACCGGGGGAAGCCCCCCGGGGGCCTCTGTTGCTGCCGCGAACGGGGGAGCCCCCCCGGGCCCACTGCGCCACCCCGACTTCCCCCGCCCCCCTCTGCTGTCGTCCGCAACCGGGGAACCCCCCGGTTCTGTCCGCTACCGGGGGACTCCCCCCCGCCTCCGTCCGCACCGGGGGGCTCCCCCCCTTCCTCTGCTGTCAACCGCGACCGGGGGAACCCCCCCGATTCCATCCGCCACCGGGGACTCCCCCTTTCTCCTGCGGAAGTGGCTTTGCCACCGGGGAACACAAAAAAAAACAGAAGGAAAGGAAGAAGAAAAGACGGGGAAGATGAAAGGATGGGAGTTACCTTCTCCAATCACCGGGGGAGTTCCTCCAAGCCTTCCTCCTTCCCCTATATAAACCCAAGACCTCTCTTTTTGGAGAGAACTCTTTCTACCAGAGAGAGCTTTTAGCTTGGAGAGGACTCTTTCCACCAAAGAGGAAGCTACGCAAGAAGGCTTGGAGAAAAGAAGAGAGAAAAAAAAAGAGAGAGAGAAGAAGGTGAAACAAGATGGTCCACTTCTCTTTATAGAAGATTTGTTTGAAAGTCTTTGTAAAGTAACCCTCCCATGGGAGGATCATATATGTAAAATCATTCCCTTCCATGAGGGGAGATTATGTTGATTGAAAGAATACTTGAACTTCATGTTGATTTAACATATTCTGGAAAGTATATAACACCGTCCGTTGTTCAAAACAAATTGGAAAAATAGTGTCAATAGGACAGAAAATTGCAAATATACCCCCGGTGGGCAGAAAATTACAAACATACCCCCGGTGGGTAGAAAATTGTAAATATACCCCCGGTGGGCTGAAAATTGCAGAAATGTCCCCCGGTGGACAGAAAATTACAAACATACCCCCGGTGGGCAGAAAATTGCAAATATACCCTCGGAAAGCGGAAAATTGTAAATATACCCCCATGAAAAGGGAAAATTGCAAATAAACCCCGAAAGAAAGAAAATTGTAGATGCAAGATCGCAATACACCAAAGGGTTGCGAATGCCACCCATTTAAAAAATGCACGACGATCCCTCGGGGGCAGACCCGGGATATTAGAGCCGACATGACGGTCAACAAATTTTGGCAGTTAATCAAAGGTGTTCGGACTTGTACCGATATAAATTAACACCGACTCCGGTCGGTGGGGAAAGGTCCCGTACACGAACCCTAAATCGTCTGATAATTCCTAAAAAATGCGGAATTCATAGAATATGCCAAAAAAAAAACTAAAACAACGCCATGTGCTTGTTCGGCATTTTCCACGTCATATTTTTCCGCGTGCAAACAGACTGGCACGCCCGGTGGGACCTTTCCCGCCTTTCTTCTTTCTGCCAAAGATTGTTATACTTAGTAAAGGCTCTGATCGCCCCTCTCTGCCCCCTTTCAGGAGAGAGCCAGGAGAGGATTTCAGCATCGAGCGTGCATTCTCTTCAGTAAGCTCTTCCGTGAAAAATGGCGGCCGTAACATATGGACCTCTTGTCGTCGCCAACCACGCCCGGTACGGCTACCTGGCAACCCCAATCGCATTTGGGGACTTTCCAGCTGTTGTGGGGTCTCCCTTTTTCCTAGGGGTGGTCCCCGCTCCCCAACAGGTTCCTGCATCGCCAGTTACCTCCACGGGCATCGGGGGCAACCAGTCCTGCTCCCTCTCGAGCCGAGTCTTTTCGGTTCATGCTGTTTCTTCCTATGCTGTCCCCGCGAAATGGGGGCAACGAAGGAGCCGTCAAAGCCGCATGCCTTCAGCAAAACTCTCCAGGTCGGGTAAGACCGTCCTGGTTGGAGGGGTCCGCGTCCGACTAGACGGAACTGGGCCAAGCCTGCCTCGGGATAATCATGTCCCGGCCATATCAACTTCCAACCGCTTCGCCCTCCTTCGCCGAGTGCAGGAGGACAAGCCAGAATTCAAAGAGAAGTCCAATTCTAAACTTGGGAGCAGCAAAGTTCAACAACGCTCCCAGAAGATGAAGAAGATTTCGGTCACCAAGCCGAAGGCCCACCAAATCAAACGAGCCAGGGCTAGTCAGCCCGACCAAGCTCAAACCTTCCACCAAAAGCATGGTCAAGCTACCCAGCAGGTTGACCCCTCACCCCTCCAAGGGAAGAAGAGAAAAGGGGTCTACCGAAAATTTGACCGCGCTCCCCGAAGCTCGGAGCCCTGTCAACCCGAGACACCCATTCGTGGTCAAACACCACTTAATCGGGTTTCGGTCTTTGATAGACTGGCAAAAGCTCCGTCACCACGGCCGTCAGTCTTTGACAGATTGGGGGCATTCTCCCGCACGGGGCTTCAACCCCCGAAGAAGCGGAGAACAGTTCGAGTCTCAGACACTGAAGATAGCATGAAGGTATATACTTGCTACACCTCCGACAGAGAAGCCACGGGTCCCGCCGACAATCCAGCCAATGAACCTCCCCGGTCAGATGACCCGAACCTGGCTGCCGGCGCGGTGTACCGTAATACCAGGAATGCCGCAAGGAGGAACCTTCAAACCCAATACAGTGACCATCCAGGGACCTCCAGCCAGGGACAGCACCAGGAGCAGAATCCTGACCAGCCCCGAAATCAGGAGGTCAACTTCGTCCAAGAAGAAAATGACCCCGACGAAGTTAGGAGCGCCCATGGAGAAGCGGGAGCCCAACCCCACGGTGGTTCTGCCAACCTAGTTTTTGAGCCACCGACAAGGGCGGCATTTCAAACCATGTCCGACGATGCTAAGTTCGAGACTATGCAGCGTTGGCATATAGAAATGACCAATCTCATGCTGGAAATGAGACGCCAGATGAATTTAACTGCCCCAAGGCCGATAACACCAACTCATGATCAAGGCCTTCAGCGAGAGCAGTCGGGTAATCCCGTTATTGTCGAGCGACAAGTGGGAGCCCCCTACCAGGCAGCCATTGAAGCAGGTGTTGAACTGCCTCGAGCTACGCCCAATGCTCAGTCTTCTCGGGCCCTACCGGTGGAGGACGTCATTGCCCAACGACGGCTTATTGAGAAAATTGTCGAAGATAAGTTTGCCCAGCGGGGCGAGGGGGTAGCCACTGTTGATTTATACAGTGTGCCGTATCCTCTGCACCACCAATTTAAGAAGTTACCGCCGGACTGCCCAAAGGCGCCTAAGTTCCAGAAGTTTAATGGATTGGGATCTCCCCACGAACATTTGGCCTACTATATAACGGCCATGGGCGAGTTGGCACTTGAGGAGTCTTACCTCCTCCGCTACTTTGCGACCTCTCTTACAGGCAGCGCCTTCCAATGGTATTCAAGGCTGAAGCCCAATTCTATCGTTGACTGGGCCGATCTTCAAAAGAAATTTATCGATCGCTTTCAGGCAGTAGAAAGAAAGGTCTCTCTTGCAGAATTATGTTCGCTTAAACAAAAGAGGGGCGAAGCCGCACTTGACTTCATCAAGCGCTGGAGGGATTTTAGCATGAGATGCGACAACCCTCCTTCTCAAGAGGATGCAATAACCATATGCCGAAGAGGCCTATCGGCAGAAGTCAGTGAGAAGCTCCTAGGCGCAAGCATCAAGGGGTTTGACCAGTTAAATTCAGCCGTTGCAGAAATAGAAATGTTCTTTGCAGAGAACCCAACTTTCACACCCTCCAAAGGGAAACCTTCCAAGGAGCGGGGTGCTGTAGGGAAGGAGACGAAAGAGGCAAATGCCGTTGATTTCTCTCCCACCAATGGGTCGGATGAACCTACGACCCCAAAAGAGTCTGGCAAAAAGCCCGAAGGAAAAGCGTCCGCAAGGTTGTCGGAGCGTATGAAGACTCCCTATTCCTTTAAAAAGGAGCACACCAAGAGGCTCTTTAACCTTTGCCTCAAGAATAAGCTCATATCCCTTCCAGAGCCAAAAAAGCCCGAGGATGCCAACAAAACTGACCATCCCAATTATTGCGTATATCATCGTATATTGGGCCATACTATTGAAAATTGCTACGTCTTTAAAGACGAGGCAGAAAAGATGATCCAAAGTCAACTCATTACAATGAAGAATGGTTTGGTGGATCCTCCCGAACCCATCCATGGGACCGGCCGACACGTTCAGCCAATGTAATTAACCATTCAAATGAGGGGACCTTCAGGGCTGCAGCATTTATTTTCCCTCACCCAGAAGCATCAGAGGCCGGTCCCAGCCAAGCAAGACCCACGTTGTGGTATCCAGGTTGGAGGCCGTCCCATCAATGCTCCTTCCCCAAGGAGAATACTAAGGAGATATTTGATCGCCTACTTGAAGATGGGCGAGTCTTGGTGCATGACTCGCCGCCAGGATACACCGAGGTCGAAAAAAGGCATCCCCGATATTGCAAGTATCATGCTACAATGTCCCACCCCACCGGGAAGTGTAAAGAGGTACAGGACCTCATTGAAGTTCTCATCCAAAGGGGAGAGATTGATATCCATGGGGAAAGCATGTCGCTAAAACGTCTGCGGGAAGCTGTCAAGCAGACCCTAAGCCAACCTTCTGGCGTAGATAGCCCGCCTCCATCTCCTACCCGGGAAAAATCCAATTTGTCTATAAATGTAATTCACAAAATCTCGGGAAAGAGCCAGGTGAGGTCGACGCTAAATGGGCTTCAACCACCCCTCCCTGACAGGTCTCACGAAGCAGCACAAAGGGGTATGCCCCTTCTTATGTCTGAATGTTTTGCCATCCAGAAGGCAGTCAAGAAAATCAAAAGGGAAGTCCGTCGCCTGCGGCGCAACCAGCAGGATTTACTCCACCTTATGGAACGAATTGAAGAGCGGCTGCCGGCGCAGGCTCCGGCCCCCGCACCGCGGCCTTCGGCCTCAGTCTCTACCCACAACTCGGAAAATATGGTAGAGCCTCGAAGGCTTCAGAGGACTGGAGGATGGTTGTCCGATAATGCAACAGATTCCCCCATCAATCGGGCTCCTCGGAGGCTATACTCTTTCCCTCGACATAGAACACTGGAGATATTCCATATGTGTCGTAGGGAAGGGCTGATACAGCTCCCCGCATCTGGCAATGACCCTGGCACTCCCGTGGTATATCGGCACCTCTACTGCCTTTACCATCGTGCTGTGGGTCATGTCATTTATGACTGCTCTGTCTTCAAAGACATCGCTGAGGACCTCATTTCCCGTCAAGTCATAAATATAGACAATCCCCCCCAAAGAGCCGTAGGACCTTTTCAGCAAGGCCCATCGGTTTTCTCAGTTAATGTCATACATGCATCAACTCCCCGCACCCCAACTAGGCCCAAGAAGCCAGAGGCCGGCCCCAGTTCAAGCCAAGCAGCTCAAGGGAATCCCGAGTGGCGCCCGTGGCAGGACCTAGAATCTTTACCCTTCCCAAAGGAGGAAACTCGAAAATTACTCGAAATCCTCTTTGGGGGGAAGGAAGTATTAGTGCGGGACCCATCACGAGGCCATTCCAAAAGTCTCCAAAGTCAACATCAGGCTTCATCTGCTTCAGCCCCCAATGTCAGGGAGCGGGCATTCCCAGAAATAGCCCGAGAATCTTCTCATTCACAAAGGGCAGCCTTTGCACCAAAAGGGAAGCCTCGGCAAGAACAGCTCGAGACAAGCATCAAGCACACTCTGGCAAGGAAACGTCTAGATGAAAATTTCGAGGTTGCTATACAATCAAGTCAACAAGGTCAGACCTCTTTGGCGGGTCCCAAAGTGCCTGTTAAGCAACCCCCGAATAACCATCCCCGGCAAAGAAGTCACAAGGCTTCAAGCGAAAAGGGGAAGGTCAAGTCAGAATCCCCTATGAAGAGGTCTGAGGCAAAGCAGGGGTCACCACCTGAAGAACCTTCTATGACAGTTTTACCTCAAACCTCTGACCTTATTGTAGCAGAATTCCAAGAGCTCCCACCTGAAATAGTCAATCAGGCAATCAGTGCTACGTTTCTGGAGACTCCAGGGGAGCACCCCTGGACCAGGGTAGCCTCGAAAAAGTACAATCGTCCTGCACCAGTAAAAAGAAAGGACGGTCTTCACAGCTCCAAAGCCGGGGGCATTCCCCGACCGGCGGCAAAAATGAACACTCCCTCTCCCGCTGAGATAGCACAAGCAAAGAAGCGGGAGAAGAACAAGAGGAAGAGTTTGAAGAGAAAGCTAAAGCGACAGGCCGAGCAGGCCGCCACTATGGAAAACCCTGGCGAATTAACTCCCCTACAAAAGCTACAGAAGTTAATTGATCAGCTCGAGGAGTATGTCCCTTCCACGCCCACCAGGGCTGTTCCTCTTGATAAATACATTCCATGGGAAGAGATGGAACGGAAAACTCGGCTGAAGAGCTGGCTCCAACAAATGTACAAACGAGCACAAGAGGGAGAGAAGTTCCCTGTCCCCGAGGAACTTTCCTTCTTCTATAAGGACGAAGAGCTCACCATAGGAAAGCTAGAAACTATGCTAAAAAGCTTTTCATGCAACATGGTGTCCATTCCTCCTCCCGAAAGTCTATATGGCCCAAGCGGGAGTAATAACACGGCTCCCCCCCCCAGGATAGAATCACCATGGCGACTTATCGTCGCCGCAATGCGGAACTCCGAAATCGGGGGCGTGGAGGAGATCGTCGCCGCGGGCGAGGACGGCATTCAGCATCTCCTAACAATAGAAACACCAGCTCAGCACATCCTCGAAATGTCATTATCTTCAGAGGTGAAGACCCGGGACCTATTCCCGAAGTTCAGATTCGGGCAGATGCCTTCCTCTTCGACCCATCAGATGAGGAGGAGGGCCCGACAGCGCCAACTCCCCAAAAGGCAGCTACCCCCTCTCAAGTTCAAGACGGGGTCTCCACCTTCCCCTTTGATCTATCAGATGAAGAGGGTGGGGGAGCAGACCCGGCACCGCAACCAAATTCAGCTGACCCTTCTCAACCAGGTCCCTCTGGTAAGGACAATGAGGAGCTGCCTCTTCCTGAAGAAGATTCCCTGGCTCCACTCTTTCAAGAAGGCCTCAATGATCAAAGGGAGCCTGAACCAAGCAAGAAGCCCGTCTGTCAACCTAAACCTCTGTTGGAGGTGATCCCTCCGCTAGATCAGGCTCGTGCGCGGGCCGATCGCAAGATCATTCAGCATATGAAGCGGTTCCCAACGAATGTCACCATATGGGAAGCAATTGCTTGGAGTAAAGAGCTCAGGGAAGCCCTCGTAAAGATACTCCAAGAACCAGAGGTTTACGAAGCCCATGTAACCGAGCTTCAGGCCCAAGCATATGAAGCCCTAGCAGCAACGGTCACCTTTACAGAGAAAGACATGTTGTTGCCTTCTCCTTGTCACAATCGGCCTCTATACATGCAAGGAAAGATAAACGGTCATGAACTGAACCGGATTCTGGTAGATCCCGGGGCGTCTGTCAACATAATGCCCTTGAAGACTTTCAAGTCTTTATTTCTCATACCCTATTTGCAAAGGGTTCATGATGTCAAAATTTCGGGATTTAACCAAGATTCGGAGGATGCATTGGGTAAGGCAGAGGTGGAGGTGACCATGGACAGTTTTGTCACTAAGGCCACATTCTACATCATTAATGCAAACACGTCCTACAAAGCTCTGCTGGGGAGACCCTGGTTACATGAAAATTGGGTCGTCCCTTCTACCCTTCATCAGTGCATCAAATATGCAAAAGGCGGAGAGCAACATACAGTCTTTGCTGACCGGGCTCCCTTTCGACCAAATGAATGTAATCTGACTGATGCTCAGCTATATTTCGGGGAGCCCACTATTAATCCTCATCCCGGGATTAAGGACAAAGAAAAGCAAAAGGCACCCCTGGAAGAAGAAGATGGACAAGAAGAAGAGCTCTTCACAGTTAATGAAGATCTTGCTAAACTACACCGGCTGCACATGCAAGCTGATGCTCCTAACGCCAAACCGGCTCGGCTGGAAAGACGGGAGGTCAACTTTGAAGCTAATCTCATTAGTCGGTCTATCGACAAAAGCATCTCTTTGCCGTCAGCATGCATACAGCTCCCCTTCTTAAGAAGGGAGCATAAAGTTGAACAGTTGAAAACATTTATTGTTACTTATCAAAGGAAAGGGAAAAGAAAGAATGCTGAAGCCGCTAGGCCGATTGTCTTTTACAAAGGAGACCTGGTCCCTCAGGACCCTGTGGAAGATGATCATGATTGGGGAAACTGGGGTAAGGGACCCCAACATACTCTCAAAACTGTTCAGGACATGGGCGACATGCCCAGACATATCAAAGAAATGTGTCAGAAGCAGCATATTCCTCAAGTTCAAGAAGCTTCCCGGCATGACTATTTCCAACAATTGTGGCATCCTTCACAAGTCAGAGGGCAACCCCCTTTCTCCAAGAAAGATAGGAGAGGATTGGGCTATGACCCCGAGGCTGAATTCAAGGTACACTATGCTGTCAATACTATAGGGCTGATGCCTTCTCCTAGCAATGCTAGCCTCGGCCCGAAGGATGATGCTTGCATCGCTGAACATCAAGGCGACCTCCTTCGTCAATCTCATGTTGACCGGAGGGCTCCTTGCCCCGCTAGTCCTAGTCACCAGGAAGAGCCTATCATACCGCTGCCCATTCCCCCTGGGTTGGGAGATGCTCAACAGGCGGCCCTGTGCCAATTGGCTGGGCTCGGCTTAGAAAGTTCTGAGCAAATTATTGCAGGTCCTCCGTCAGATAACCTGCAGGAAGTGTTAACCACCAGATTAGCAGGATTGGAACAAGAAAATCAAGCATTGAAATCGCTTGTACAAGAACTTTTCCGAGAACGAGACGCCCTGTTTAGGCATCTCGTCTCTTCACCTAATTGTCAAACCGGTTACCGGGCTCAAATCAATGTCAACCCCCCAATGGGTTTCACTGAAGCATCAACCGGCCAAGGCAAATCTGTAAAGGCTCGTTACCCCCCTGTTAAGGAGGTAACCAGCATGCCACTCTTTTCCGTGGATGCCTACCTTCAGAGGAAGACTGGTGTAAGTCAACATCACAAAGGTGTTCAGAACAAGTCTCCTGTTATGACCCTGGCACAGCGAATGGAAACACCATATTCTTTTATTAAGGCACATACTGTACCATTGTTTAAATTTTGCATGGCACGGGACCTCATAATGCTCCCACAGCCCCGAAGATCTCCCAAAGGCGGCACAACTAAAGAGTTCAGCTTCTGTCAATATCATCAAATGTCAGGGCATGCCACTGAAGACTGCTACGTCCTCAAAGATAAGGTTGAAAGCCTGATACAGATGGGGGTCATCCAAATTAAGAATCATCGGGTATCTCCCCCGCAACCTCATGATTGGGAGCGGCCTAAGCCGTCGGCTAAGCAAATTTTTGCCCTAGCTGCTTCTGCCCTACCCAAGTTTATGCCGAAAGAATTATCCTCAGAGCAGTTCCCGGTCTTCAGGGGAGACCTGATTGGTCCTACCTATAGCCGAAAGGGGAAGTCCAAAGCCCACTATTCAGTTAACACTCTAGGGCTGGTATCCCCCTCCGCCAATTCTGACTCCAGCAAAGAGCCCGAGGATGATGCAAATCACCAACTACAAGAGGCAGCCTCAGAAGGCCTAGATGAACAGCTATCCTCGGCCATCATCAATAACCTGGACTACTGTGATTTTCACGTAGCCCAGGTTGATGACGGAGAAGACTTCCTTGACTTGCAGCCTGCTCCGCAGGAACTGGAAGACGGCGGACAAGCAACTGTAGATGAATTAGTTGAGCTCAGCCTCGCGCAAGCCGGTGAGCCTCAGCCAATTTTCATCAGTGCCCTCCTTAGTGAAGAAGAAAGGCAGGCATACAAACAACTCCTATTAGAGTTCAAAGATTGCTTTGCTTGGACTTACAAAGAAATGCCTGGCCTAGACCCGTCTGTGGCAGAGCATGAATTGGCAATACTTCCCACCACTAAGCCTGTCAAACAAGCTCAAAGGCGTATGCGACATGAGCTTGAGCTCAAAGTAAACGCTGAAGTAGACAAACTTTTGAATGTGGACTTCATAGAGCCTTGCATTTATCCTATCTGGCTCGCCAATATAGTCCCTGTTAAAAAGAAGAATGGCCAAATCCGAATTTGTATCGACTACAGGGACTTAAATAAAGCCTGCCCAAAGGATGATTTTCCGGTCCCTATTACTGAAACCATGGTCGATATGACCACTGGATATGAAGCTCTATCCTTCATGGACGGATCATCGGGATATAATCAGATCCGCATGGCCATCAAAGACAAAGTGCACACGGCCTTTCGATCCCCCAAAGGGATCTTCAATTACAAAAGGATGCCCTTCGGCTTGAAGAATGCTGGTGCCACCTATCAAAGGGCGATGACTAAGATTTTTGATGAAATGCTCCACGACTTGGTCGAATGCTATGTTGATGACCTCGTCGTAAAAAGCCTAAGGCGGGAAGATCATTTGACTGACCTGCGTCGGGTCTTTGAAAGACTCCGGCAGTTTCAACTCAAGATGAACCCGATGAAGTGCGCTTTTGGCGTTTCAAGTGGCAAGTTTCTCGGCTTTATTGTCAGATACCGGGGGATAGAAATAGACCCCGATAAAATCAAGGCCATTCAGGAGTTGCCACCTCCTAAGAATATAACCGAATTAAGGTCCCTCCAGGGAAGGCTAGCCTACATCAGGCGCTTCATATCTAACCTTTCAGGAAGATGTGCCCCTTTTGGGAAATTGATGAAAAAGGACGCACCATTCGTATGGGACCAAGAATGCCAGCATGCACTGGAACAAATAAAAGATTATCTTCTTACTCTCCCGGTGTTGGGAGCGCCAGTCAAGGGAAAGCCACTCATATTATATATTGCTGCCATGGACGCTTCTTTGGGAGCCCTACTGGCACAAATAAATGAAGAAGGCAAGGAGCAGCCGTTATACTACCTTAGCAGGAAGTTGGTTGGCCCTGAGCACCGCTATTCTCCAATGGAGAAAGTATGTCTGGCATTGGTATTTGCCGTGAAGAAGTTGAGGCATTACCTCCTATCCCATCAGGTGGAGTTAATTTCAAAGTATGACCCCTCAAATTTCTCCTTAAACAGCCCGCACTGTCAGGGAGATTGGGAAAATGGGCATTACTCCTCATGGAGTTTGACATAACCTTTGTCCCACAAAAAGCAATTGAAGGACAAGGAATGGCGGAATTTCTCGCAGCACATCCAGTCCCAACGGATTCACCTCTCAATATTGAACTTCCTGATGAAGAAACACTCTTGTCCCAATTGGGAACAGAATGCCGCATTAAAGATATGCCATTACAACAAGAAGAGGTCCTCACAATTGATGTCCCTTGTTGGGAGCTTTACTTTGATGGTGCCTCCCGGACGGTTAAGAAGTCGGATGGTACTACAACCCTCACCTCAGGGGCAGGCATTGTCTTTGTTACTCCTCATGGGGGGATTCTACACAACTCATGTGCTCTCATGAAACCCTTGACAAATAATGAAGCAGAATATGAAGCATTAATTGTGCTCTTGAAATGGATATTAAATGCATTAAGGTTTATGGCGATTCGCAGCTCGTCGTGCGACAAGTGACAGGCGACTATGATGTTCGCAAGCAGGAATTAATTCCTTACCATGACACGGTGATAAGGCTTAAGAAATTCTACCTATTTGAGATTGGTCATGTCCCAAGGAGCAGAAACTCTCAGGCAGATGCCTTGGCAAAATTAGCCTCCGCCATAAAGCTCCCGCCTGAAGGGGAGCTAGACATAACCGTCAGACACCGAAAGCTCATGCCAAGTGTCTTAGACGAAGAAGCCGACCCTACAACCCCTGAGGTCAATGCAATTGAAGAAGGCGATCCCGCTGAGGGAGAGCAACAAGATTGGCGTCAACCAATTATTGATATCAAGAATGGCCGCCTCCCTTCAGATCGGGCTCAAAGGGTACAATTGTTGCGAAGGGCTACGTCCTACCAATTGGTAGGAGATCAATTGTATAGGCTCTTTCATGAGAAAGATAAGTCTGTTCTCTTACGTTGCCTCTCACCAAAAGAAGCCAAGAGGATCATGCATGAGATCCACTCAGGACTCTGCGGTCCCATCAAGCGGTAGACAAGATGAAAAACAACATCAAACTCAAGGGTTTTTACTGGCCTACCATGTACGCAGATTGCAATCGGTATGCTCGCACATGCCACCAATGCCAAGCTTTTGGCCCAGTTCCAAGAAGACCCTCAACCTCTTTGCATCCCACGGCTCCTACATGGCCCTTTGTAGAGTGGGGAATGGATATTGTGGGACCCTTCCCACCATCCTCAAAAGGTCTCAAATTTATACTAGCTGTGACAGACTACTTCTCCAGGTGGGCAGAAGCCATCCCTTTACGAGAGGTGACAGGAGAAGCAGTTGCCCAATTTGTCAAACAACATATCATATACAGATTTGGCACTCCTAGCCGGATCATGTCAGACAACGGTACGCCATTCAAAAACAGAACAATATATGCATTGGCTGCCAAGTTCCACATAGACTGGAGGACTTCCACGATTTACAACCCCCAAGCTAATGAGTTAGCCAAGGCATTCAATAAGACCCTTTGCAAGCTTTTGGCCAAAATTGTCGGCAGCCGCAAAAGAGACTGGGGTGAGAAGATACATGAAGCTCTTTGGGCATACCGAACGGTCTACAAAACCCCCACCGGGTGTTTCCCCTTCTCTCTGGTATATGGGGCCGAAGCTGTCATACCGATCGAAATTGAGATATCATCCTACCGGGTCGCCCTACATAATGGCCTCCAGACCCAGGAGCAAGATGAAATAGAGAGAAGGTTAGAAGAACTGTCTAACTTAGAAGGGAAAAGGCTGGAAGCCTACAAGCACCTCCAAGCATACCAAGCCCGAATGACCCGAGCCTATGACAAGCTTGTCAAGCAAAGGGCGTTTAAAGAAGGCGACCTCGTCATGATAAAAGAAAGAGAGGTCATGGCCGGTAAATCCAGTGGCAAGCTCCAACCCAATTGGCGCGGGCCCTATGTCGTCTCCAAGGTCTATGAGGGAGGCGCCTACAGGGTCATTGACCACAAGGGAGAAAATCTGTTCCCTCCGTTAAATGGTAAACATTTAAAGTTATACCATGCTCCTGAGCACGAATTCTGTAGCAATCATTGCCGCGTCTTTCCTCTGTTGATACAAGTTAAAGAAAAAAGAAAAAAAAATGGGGCTTAAAATAGAGGTGCCCCGGCGGACTTAGCCATTCCCATCACGGAGATGGTTAAGGGTAAAAAGGCTAAAGAAACCCGGCTGAGGTGAAAACCCGAAAGAGCGCCTCAGGCAAAATTGGACAACCCCTCAGCGTGAAAACCCGAAAGGGCGCGCTGGAAAAAACTAAAGGGGGCTAGTGTTGGCGAAAACCCGAAAGGGCGCTAGCACTAGTAAAGTAAAAAAAAAAGAGAGAGAGAAAAAAAAAGAACAGGGTCCTCCTGTCCCACCGCCCTAAAATTCGAATTCAAATCCCTAACTATCGGCACTAAACCACTTTGTGGCCAGCCCCAAATCCAAATCCCCAAGTTCCGGCACTAAACCACTTTGTGGCCAACCCCAAATCCAAATCCCTAAGTTCCGGCACTAAACCACTTTCTGACCAGCCCCAAATCCAAATCCCTAAGTTCCGACACTAAACCACTTTGTGGCTAGCCCCAAATCCAAATTCCTAAGTTCCGACACTAAACCATTTTGTGGCCAGCCCCAAATCTAAATCCCTAAGTTCCGACGCTAAACCACTTTGTGGCCAGCCCCAAATCCAAATCTCTAAGTTCCAGCACTAAACCACTTTCTGGCCAGCCCCAAATCCAAATCCCTAAGTTTCGGCACTAAACCACTTTCTGACCAGCCCCAAACCTAAATCCCAAAGTCTCGACACTAAGTCACTTTGTGGCCTGCCCTAAATCTAAATCCCCACGCCTCGGCTCTCTAAACCATCTTTTGACCATCCGTCCCCAAAATCCCAGAATTTATGTCATAATTCCGGCTCCAAGATTACTTACCTGGTCGAGCCCAACTCTTCACACCCGAACCTATCAGAGGTCAACCGAAGGATGGAATCAAGGTTATTCACCACAAGTTTCTAATCCTTGTTCCAAGTTCTTATGGGGGTTTATTCTCCTCATCCAAGTAAAAAAAAAAGAGAGAGAAGAAAAAAAAGAAAAGAAAAAAAATGGGGCTTAAAATAGAGGTGTCCCGGCGGACTTAACCATCCCCATCACAGGGACGGTTGAGGGTAAAAAGGCCAAAGAAACCCGACTGAGGTGAAAACCCGAAAGGGCGCCTCAGGCAAAATTGGGTAACCCCTCAGCGTGAAAACCCGAGAGGGCGCGCTGGAAAAAGCTAAAGGGGGCTAGTGTTGGTGAAAACCCGAAAGGGCGCCAGCACTAGTAAAGTAACAAAAAAAAAGAGAAGAGAAAAAAAAAAGAAAAAATGGGAGAGAGAAAGCAGACATTCATGTACAAAAGCAACACAAACTTTTTGTCTACAACAAATGTCATTCATCTATAAAAATGTGACCCGAGACAAGTCCTTGGACTAACCGCAAGGACAATGAATGTGTAGTAGAAATGTAAAAGAAAAGTGTAAGAAAGTCACAAAGGCGGATCCAACCTCACTAATGACGAGGCTTCTTCATCAAATCTGCGATCTCCGTCGATTTATTGGTGATCTCACATTGAAGCATGAAATTTTGAGAAGTAAGGGCTGCCACCTCATCCTATAAGTGTTGAGCCCTCTCCGTGTGGGAGTTCCCACTGACCAAGTACGCATGTGCTCTAGCCAGTAACTCTTCGACAGCTTGTTGGCAACGCAAGGCCTGCTCCTTCTCTGTCGCCGCTCGTGCTTCCACCATGTTCTTTTCGTCCTGGATAGCCTTGACCTTTGCCAGCAGTGCTTCGTTCTCCTTTGATAAGGTGGCTATGTCACACTTCAAGTGTTCAATCCGCGTGCAGCAAGCCTTCCATTCAGAAGCTTCATATAGGGCCTGGAAATCCCCCCAAGTCTTTTCCACGGCTGTCATCCATGGTTCTTTGGCTAACCCCATTGTATGATAAGTGCGGGTACTCCTCTAAAGGGCATCCCGTACAGCCTCGATGGTGGGAAGAGCCTCTTGTTGAAGTAAAGCCTCTGCACTCCCTATAAGACTTGGTAGTATCAATTCCACTGCCATGAGAGGAGGAACTTGCGGAGAATCTGGCCATATAATCTCATGCCCTGGAAAGTCAGATGGGGCGCCGATTTCGGGACCTGTCAAAGGAAAGGCGATTATCGGCCACCACTATGTTGCAAAAAAAAAACATGGAAGTCAAGAGGCTTTGACTCAGGGTAATCTACTACCTGGGGACACTATGGCGACGGAAGGCCCCGGATCAGCCACCGCTCCAACAACTTCTTTACTCACGAGAGAAGTAATGGTTGGGCCTGAAGAAAAGAAATACATATCCCATCATCAGGCAGATGAAGTCACCAGGAAGATAATTGAAGCTGCAGAAAAAACCATTACCTGCCGATTCAGGCAGGGTCTCTCCCAAAGATGTAACCGGCTCCTCTCTTGTTTTAATAGAGAGGGCGGCGTCACCCCCATTGCCTGCATATCCTAAGAATGCCCATAATGTAAAAATCTGAATATCTGATGAAAGGGAAAGAGCAAGCAAAGAGAATCAATTTACCCTCATCACTCTGGTGGAAAGTTTCGGGTTGATCCATTGATAATCCTCCTTGGGGCTCTATTATGGATGATGAATCAGTCCTTACTCCGGACGCTCCACTCCTATGAACCCGTTCCAACGAAAGGGTCGCCCCTTGCAAAGGAGGAGCAGAGGACCCAATCGCCGCAGAAATGGTCACTACACCAAAACAACCAGAAGAAATGCTCCAAATTTATAAACACCTCTTGGTTAATATATGACGAAAAGGCGAAAAGAATTAATGATGTTTACTAGCAGAAAAATAAGTCGGTTGTTTGATCAGGTGGCTTGATAGGGGCAGTTCACCCTCTTCAAGGATAGATTGGTCATTAACACCCCCTTGTGAAGTTAAGGCATTTCCTTGGCCGCACAGTTCAGCCAGTAAAGCTTCCTCATAGCCTGTCAATGTACTCCCCCCAACTGCAGGAGCATCGGAGTATGCGGGAAGCTCACCATCTGACGTGGAGCCCAATAATGCAGCATATGCTCCCATGACACCATCCAAAGTCCCTGCTTAAAGACATTAGTCATATTAGCTCCCAAGTGACAAGGGCAAAGTGGTAGAATAAGCTGATGCAAAAAAAAAAAGGGGGGGGGAAGGAAATTACCCCCGCCGCGAGCAGCTACATCTGGCGGACTGTTGTCATGCGAGGGAGGGGAAGCATCCGACACTGGATTATAGTCATAATTTAACATGCCCAAGTCATCCAATCCTTCGTCTTCCCTCTCATTTTGGCCGGCGACTGGAGGGATATCTGCGTCAACTAAAGGGACACTCCCTGCAATTTCCCCAGTAATGTTGGGGTTAGCTGAAGAAAGACAAGCAAGCAACAAAGGAGCCCATGTTACTGATCATAAGGTTTTCAAAGATCAAGCCAAAAGAAGTAACAAAGGTTACCCTGATGCTCGTCTACTGGGGCCTTTCTCTTTGATTGGCGACGAGAGGTTTTCACAAGAAGGTCGTCATCATCCCCTCTCCGCCGCTTGGCATGATGAGAACTTTTCTTCTTCTTAAAGGTGTCGGCAGGGACAAAGCTCGCTGCAAGAGAAAAAAAAAATCAGCATGTAAAAGGAAGTTCTCTTTTCAAAGCAAATCAAACAAAAGAAGAAGTGTAAGAGGAAGAACATATACCAGCCGGAGCAGGAGAGAAGGAAGGTTGTAATACCACCTCTTCTGGCGGAAGGCCAATACTTTGTCCCGCCTGATAAATGTTATCCCAAATATCCCGAAGAACAGTAGCATTTTCAATGAAAGATATAAATTCAATGGCACCCATTTGAGCTACTGCATTCATTAAATGTCTCTCCCATTTCGGCCAGAGGTCATTATTAAACCCAGCAGGCAGCAGAGGGTCAGATAGAGAAACATCAGGGGGATGGCCGCAATCAGAAAGTAAATGTCCCCACCAATAGTAAACTTTTTCATCAATAAGGGCTTTCCCCTTTTTCAAAGTCGGGTCCTCTGCACGCTTCAAAGGCTTCATGGCCCCGATATAAGTGTCCCTGTCAACAGCTATAGGCCCATGGGCTGCCTCCCACGACTCACGGAATTCCCGAACAGTCCGGGCAATATGAGGAAACTGGGAATACAAAAAAGATTGTTCAACTGCAACAGGGGGAGCATCAACCTTCTTTAAGCGCCCCTCCTTAGCTTCCTTCAATTTCTGGGCCGTTTGCCTGAAGATGTTGCTGCGCTGATACCACCAGCGGGCATAATAAATATCAACCTGTCCCGCTCGCTCGCCCGTGGGAAAAGAAATGCCCGGCTCCGGCCCCGGTCGGGTGAAGTGAAGTCACCAGCTGGCGGCTACAAGATGTCTATCCTGTCCTCTGTGCAGCCGTGCCCCCAAAGGGAAGTCAGCATTCGGGGGTACCCCCTGATCATAGCCAAAATTCCGCCCGAAGCGGTGAGGATAATAGGGCTCAAGGAAAGTGCTCGTACCCTTCAGGAACACGAGTACCCCAGGGCGCGTACAATATAGCCACTCATCATAAAAAGCTCTGCTCGGGCTAGAACAATGAGGAAGATGATAAGTAACACCATCAGGCCCCTCGGTGCTGAAAGGGCGGTATCCCCGCGTCACACAAGCGAAATCCATACCCGGCTGACCCTGGGTAGGCAAAAAGGACAAAGCCCTCCGTGCTCCTGTCAACTGCTTAAAGGGACTCTGATCCGGCCGATTGCGGAACCGGAATATCAAGGGCGCTGCAGAGTTCTCCACCCTCACACTCTGACACAAACCAGGAAGCAGTAGACCCGCCCATGCACTCAAGTAATGCGTCGCCAACCGAACACTGCGGTCTCGTGGCGAGCTAGAAGCTGTCAAACTGCCCAAGTCATGATAAATATTGGCCAGGGCCGCAGGAGCAAGGGCGAGCCTCCGGCCATCAGCGAGCAGGCAAGCCGGATATATCAGTTCGGGGCGCACAATGCCCTCCTCTCCATAAGGTACTACAAAAGTGGCTAGCCAGTAAACAAGATAAGCAGCCAAGTAGGTCTTGACCGGAAGCTTCCGGGGATTCCACCCCTTATTTTGTGGTGCATACAGATACCGCCTATTCTCAGGCAAGTCAAGAAAAAGCTAATGATACTGGTCAAGTGGCTTATCATCCTCAGCAAAGCTATCCTGAAAACAGAATGGACCATTAAAAAAGAACCTGATCCAAGCACTGAGGCTGACCCTCACTGTACTGGTGGAAGCGGAAGGGGTCTTCCCCTTTCCAACTCGGGCAAGGTCTCTCCAGACCTTCATCAAATAACGAAAGCCAAGAGGTAATCCGTAGGAGCCAGCTCCAGTGGTGTAAGATCTGTGCAGGTCATTAAGGCAGACCTCCTCATACATATGGCCAGAAATGGGAAGGCCCGAAATCCGGTGAAAACTCCACAAGTCCAGGGATGTCTCACCCTCTGCCGTAGCAAAAGTATTGAACCGCCGATTAAATCTCTCGGCCAATCCCTGAAGAAGTCCAGTGTAGCAGGGATACCGATAAAGCACAGCGGTCACAGCATGGCGGATACCCACATGCTCCAGAATATCATGATAGTGATGAATGACACCCATCAGCCACTCAGAAGCCCCCAAGTGAAACCTGTGGGAAGCCGTCACGGACCATCGCCCATACCAGCTAGGTGCAGAGCCGCCCATGATGCGATCCAGAAAACACAAACTGTCATAATCCTCGGCCGCAAACTGAGTGCCTGAAGGTAGCAAGCCCGGAGGAGGGAGGCCCAGTCTTATGCTGCCCAAATAATTCCCATGTGGCAGGGATCACTGAACAAGATCTGCTGTGGCCATAATCTTCTGCCTCGAGAAATCCCAACTGAGAGGCTCCCGGAAGACGAACATGTGAGGAATATCCCAATGGGAAACTAGGGTGCGAGTAAGTGCAAGTCCCCATCATACTGTCTCGCCCTGCCAGAATAGCCCTCTCAAGCAATACCCTCTCGGCAAAAACAGGCGAGTCCTCCGCATCAAGATACTCAGGTACATAATACCGAATAAAGGTTAACAAGTGTACATCAAGAGGGAAATGCCGCGGATAACCCTTCGGCCGCTAATAAGCATAGAAGCCTCTCTCTCGAGTAATCAATGATCGGTCAACTTCTCCACCTTCCGTGGAATCTTCAGAAAGAGGGCCTCTTGCAACCACATCAAAGCCCCGAGGAAGCAAAAACATGTTCTCCTTTGTAACATGAGGAGGCGCTAACACAGGCATTAATTGATTTGACAAGCAGGAGGGCTTATCTCTCTCCCCACCGCGGCTGGCACCCTTCCGGGGACGCATATCTCTCACTCAGGACATCGTCAAAACCTGCCCAAGACAAAAGAGAACAAATCAATTTCTTATGACAAGTGACACATTCTATGAAGAATTGCAAAGCCATGTGAAATAAAGCAGGTCGTTATGGCCACGCAAGCAGAAAGGGGCACGGGCTGTCCGCCATCGCCATCGCTCTGACGGACACCCCGTGGGGGGCATTTGTTGAACCCTGAAAAGTTCATGGATGAATTGCTGACGAAATTACAGTGCATTTCAGAAATGAAGAAAATTATATTTTAATTAAAACATAACTCAGTGGTACAAAGCTATGTGCACCCACTCTACGAGTTATTAAAGATCCGGACTGTGAAGTCTTTTTAGACGAGGCCCGGATATACAACACAAGCCCATGAGGCCTTTCCAATTGAAATCCCACGCTAACTCGAGCCGTTGGCTCTATTTATAACAAGTGGGAATTTTACCGAACACCTCACGGGCAGCATGCAAATACATGCCCGTGGGTTCAAGTCCATACAAGAATGAATATTTTAGGGGTCCATCGGTTTCCCCACGAAGTTTAATCAAAGTTCTAAATCAACCTCAAGTCAATCTGGCAGCAAGACGGCGTCCGGAGAATTCTCAAACACAAAAAACGAACAAGTCTCCACGTGGTATCCCTGCACAAGAAGCCAAAAAAGACAGAGTTAGTCAAGTCCACACCTCTTTTTATATATATAGGGAATTGACGAATATTCAAAAAAGGGGGTCTCTTTCCCTCTCTTTTCTCCATGCGCAAGGGGGAACTCCCCCCGGCTCCATGTACAAGCGGGGGAAACCCCCCGAGTCCGACCGCGACCGGGGGAGAGGCCCCCCGGCCTCCTTCCTGCCGACGCCACCGGGGGGGAGGCCCCCGGCCTCCTCCGCCTCCGCAGCCACCGGGGGAGCCCCCCCCCGGGGCCTCCTGCTGCTGACGCGACCGGGGGTGGGAGCCCCCCAGTTCCCTGTACCACCGGGGGGAAGCCCCCCGGTTCTGTCCACCACCGGGGGAGCCCCCCCCCCCCCCCGGGGCCTCCGCTGCAGCCACGACCGGGGGGGAGCCCCCCCGGTTCCGTGCGCCACCGGGGAAAGCCCCCCGGGGGCCTCTGTTGCCGCCGCGAACGGGGGAGCCCCCCCGGGTCCACTGCGCCACCGGGGGGACTTCCCCCGCCCCCTCTGCTGTCGTCCGCAACCGGGGGAACCCCCCCGGTTCTGTCCGCTACCGGGGGGACTCCCCCCCTTCCTCTGCTGTCAACCGCGACCGGGGGAACCCCCCGGTTCCATCCGCCACCGGGGGACTCCCCCCCTTTCTCCTGCGGAAGTGGCTTTGCCACCGGGGGAACAAAAAAAAAAAAACAGAAGGAAAGGAAGAAGAAAAGACGGGGAAGATGAAAAGATGGGAGTTACCTTCTCCAAGCCTCCGGGGGAGCTCCACCAAGCTTTCTTCCTTCCCCTATATAAACCCAAGACCTCTCCACAAGAGAGGAGAACTTTTTTTGGAGAGAACTCTTTCTACCAGAGAGAGCTTTTAGCTTGGAGAGGACTCTTTCCACCAAAGAGGAAGCTACGCAAGAAGGCTTGGAGAAAAGAAGAGAGAAAAAAAAAGGATAAAGAGAAGAAGGTGAAACAAGATGGTCCACTTCTCTTTATAGAAGATTTGTTTGAAAGTCTTTGTAAAGCAACCCTCCCATGGGAGGATCATATATGTAAAATCATTCCCTTCCATGAGGGGAGATTATGTTGATTGAAAGAATACTTGAACTTCATGTTGATTTAACATATTCTGGAAAGTATATAATACCGTCCGTTGTTCAAAACAAATTGGAAAAATAGTGTCAATAGGACAGAAAATTGTAAACATACCCCCGGTGGGCAGAAAATTGTAAATATACCCTTGGTGGGCAGAAAATTGCAAATATACCCTCAAAAAGTGGAAAATTGTAAATATACCCCCATAAAAAGAGAAAATTGCAAACAAACCCCCGAAAGAAAGAAAATTGTAGATGCAAGATCGCAATACACCAAAGGGTTGCGAATGCCACCCATTTAAAAAATGCACGACGATCCCTCGGGGGCAGACCCGAGATATTAGAGCCGACATGACGGTCAACAAATTTTGACAGTTAATCAAAGGTGTTCGGACTTGTACCGATATAAATTAACACTGACTCCGGTCGGTGGGGAAAGGTCCCGTACACGAACCCTAAATCGTCTGATAATTCCTAAAAAATGCGGAATTCATAGAATATGCCAAAAAAAAACTAAAACTAAAACAACGCCATGTGCTTGTTCGGCATTTTCCACGTCATATTTTTCCGCGTGCAAACAATGGGCAAGGGAACTAGATCCACCGGCTTCTTAGGTCTATATCCTGTGACAACCTCAAAAGGACTCATGCCTGTGGACCTATTGACTGAATCATTATATGCAAACTCGGCAAGTGGCAAAATGAGATCCTAGTCCCTCTCGCGTTCCCTAATCAAGCACCTCAGGAGATTCCCCAAACATCTATTAACCACCTCGGTCTACCCGTCAGTCTGGGGATGGTAGGCTGTGGAGAATTTGAGCTGAGTGCCCAACAAATGCCAAAGGGTCTTCCAAAAGTAGCTAGTGAACCGCACATCTCGATCTGACACAATGGACTTAGGAAGTCCGAATCGGCTCACTACACTAGAGAAGAATAAACGAGCAACCCTAGAGGCATCTGAAGTCTTAGAGCAAGAAATAAAGAGGGCCATCTTGGAAAATCTATCAACCACCACAAAGATGGAATCATGTCTGCGGGTGGTCCGTGGCAACCCCAAAACAAAATCCATACTAATATCCTGCCAGGGCCTATCGGGCACAGGAAGAGGAGTATAGGGGCCATAAACTTGCTTCATCATCTTGGCCACAGTGCAAGTGCGACACTGGACCACAATGCGAGCAACATCGCATTTCAAGCTAGGCCAATAAAATCGATGCTCAACGGCCTCGATGGTCTTGTTCCGACCGAAGTGGCCGGCTAGACCTCCCGCATGCATCTCCCAAGTGAGGAAGTCGCGAACTGAAGTCCACGGAATACACAAGCGACTCCCCCGAAAAAGGTAACCATCCTGCAAGGCGTAATCAGGATGCTCACGAGACGGTCCTGCCTGGAGGGTGGTATAAATCGGACCAAAGTCCGGACAATCCGTATAGGCCTCCTTCATCCTATCCATCCCAACCACCTCTACACTCATGGTGGACAAAAGATAAGCGCGACGACTCAGAGCGTCAGCCACCCTGTTCTCCGCACCGACCTAGTGCTTCAGCACAAAGGTATAATCCTGGAGAAACTCCACCCAACGACTGTGACAAGGATTGAGCTTCTCAAGAACCTGTAAGAAAGGGGACCCTATTTTTGCCATCGTAGTCCAAGAGGTGGTTAGAGAGTCGGAGAGTGATCTCCCATCTGATGATGCTGATGTCCTTCGAGAGTTTGCTGATATATTTCCCGATGATTTACCCGAGGGTCTTCCACCCATGCGGGACATTCAGCATACTATTGACCTGATTCTGGGGTCCTCATTGCCCAACCTGCCACACTATAGGATGAGCCCCGCTGATCATGCTGAGCTTCAGCGTGAAGTCGAGGAGTTGATGACGAGAGGATCTCTCCGTGAGAGCATGAGTCCATTTGCCGTCCCTGCATTGCTTGCTCCTAAGAAGGACGGTACTTGGAGAATGTGTGTCGACAGCCGTGCAATCAATAAGATCACGGTGAAGTATAGGTTTCTCTTTCTCCGCTTAGATGACATGCTTGATATGATGACGGGAGCCACTGTGTTTTCTAAGATCGATCTGAAGAGTGGCTATCACCAGGTGCGGATCAGACCCGGTGATGAGTGGAAGACGGCCTTTAAGACCAAAGATGATCTTTATGAGTGGCTGGTCATGCCCTTTGGGTTGACCAATGCTCCCAGCACCTTTATGCGGCTGATGACCCAGGTCCTTCGACCTCTGATTGGAGTCTTTGTGGTAGTTTATTTCGATGACATTCTCATCTATAGCCGCACCCGGGAGGCCCACTTAGACCATCTACGACATGTCTGTCTTATCTTGCGGAGAGAGTCTTTATGCCAACGCTACGAAATGTGCTTTCATGACTAGTCAGGTCACTTTCTTAGGGTTTATTGTGTCTAGCAAGGGAGTCTCCGCCGACCCCGAGAAGGTCGGGGCCATAGTGAAGAAAACCCTACGCGTTCTGGTCTGTCCTCAGGCAGCAGGACCGTGGGTCGAAGATCGGGCTGGAACCAGGGCTTCCAGGTGGCAAATGGGGCGGGGTTTTCTTTGGTGGGCAGGTGAGGGTCGTGGGGTGATTGGGTAGCAGTGGCAGGGTGGCGTCCAGTGGGGGTTTTGGGCGTGGGAAGTAAAAACAAACTGGGCTCAGTTCTGCAGTTCAGTGCAGTCAGAACTGAGGGTAGAAAGTATGGGCGGGGAAAGTAGAGAAAATGGGCTCAGAAAATTGTGAGAAAACTCTGGGGAAAGGTTTTGGACGTGGTTAGACTGTGCTCAAAATTTCAGGTCATTCAGAGACGATTTGGGGGTCGTCCCTTTGGAGGTGTTTGAGCACTGTCTTGGCAAGACAGCACAGGGACAGTCTGCATGACCAAAAGGGCTCTAAAGGGAAGTTCGTGCACACAGCGAGTTTTGGTGCGGGATTTTGAGGGGAGGTGGGGGACAGGTAGAGGAAGAAAAGTGAAGAAGAGATCTAAGTGATCAGAGGTCGGGAAAAGGACGTCTCAATCTGATCTTCAGGGTTTAGGTTTCCTGCAGGTCTGCACAGAGGCAGCCTGCGCAGAGAAAGGGCTTACAAAGGCAACTTTTGCTTCTGGACGAGTTAGGGCATGGAATTTTCAGGGAACGTGGGGGACAGGAGGATGAAGAAAAGCTATGAAGAAGTCAATGGGATTTGAGGACGGGAGAAAAGGGGGCCAACCTGATCTTCCTGGTCCAGTTCTGCAGACAGACACCCAGGGAGGGGTGCGCAAGGCAACAAGGTTCCTCCTCCAAGCTTGTCGCAAAACCTTGATCCATGGGACTCCTGGATTGAGAAGAAGATGGGGAGGTCGCCTCCCAGCAGAGGAGCAGCAAGAGCCTGCAAGAAAGGGGGCTAGGGCATCGCACCCAAGAGGGAGAGAAAGAGGGAGGGAGAGGGGAGGGTGCAGCCACTCTCAAAGCTTTCACAATTTTCTTCTTCAATTCATTCATTCATTAAAAAATCCCTCAAGGGGGGGAATACATGACAATATACAAAGTTTGGGCTCCATCTTCCCTCCTTGGAGTTTGAATTTGAATCCATTTGAAATTTGAAATCTATGGGCTCCATTTTCCCTCCTTGGAATCCTAGATGGGCCTTGGGTGCCCCTAGCCCAATACCAAGAGAAGGAAGGCTTGGGCCTAATGCACTCAAAATGACCCAATTCCCTCAACCTAGACTCTTAATGACCCATTAACCAAATAGCCTTCAAATGGCTTACAAAACGGAATCCAAAATAAAAAATATCGATAAAATCCTGCCTCATAATTGGGACTCCAAGCCGTCTCCAAGCCACAGTGATGCCTGCATAGCTCGAGCCGCACTACGTGTCCTGTAATGTCGATCAATAGCTCGTGTGTCCTCACCACCTTTGTTTGTATCTCCTTTCTCATCGTAGGAGCTTCCCTTGTCCGTAGTTGCACGTTCAAAGGAGGGAGACTTCATCCCTTAGGGATTTTACCGGAACTACACGATCCTGACAATCGTAGTAGATTTAACCGGGCTCTCGATCGTCTCGATTGCTGCGAGAGGTCTATATATGTGGGCTATGAAGCCCGATTATGGGTGGAATGCTCTGTGGGGGGGCGATACGCCTATTGTTGAACCCCGCGTGGCAATACTCCATGGGACGACAATACGCCAAATAGAGGCCTCGGCCAATGCGAGGATAATACCTCGAAATTTTTTGAGATAAATTACGGGTGCAACAAATGCCCCCACGGGACACCCGCCAAGGTCGGAGGCGGGGGCGGGTGGCCCGTGCCCTCCAAGATTTTTGCTAATCCCCAAGCTCCTAGGCATAAGGGGGTCTTATAGGGTTGCTCATAATCTTATTGCTGCCCATATGCTGATCTAATTTATGACTGAGCTTTTTTCTGGTCTTAGCTTTGCAGCTCTTGTAGACATGGCTCGTCCCAGCTGGAGCAGAGAGACCTCCCAGAGGCCCAGAGTTGGGGGTTCGGATGACCACTATGTGCGGAGGACGGACATACCTATGCCACCATTTGTAACGACCCGACAATCCGATTATCGGGAAGACCCGATAACCCGAGGCTCGAACCGCTACCCACGAGCCCGAAGACTCGGAAAGGTTAGAAGGATGGTGTGGGGACTACACAAGTATCACAAATAATTGCAGAAATTAAACAGTTTATATGATTAAGCAGGAAATAATTAACATTTTACATGATACATTGTCCACAAGATATAACAAAACAAATAACAGTAGTCCGAAACTAGTACAGAGACAAGAAAGAAAAGTACAGCTACGCGGGACATACCCCGGCTCTGACCTCTGGCACTAACGCTGGGCACCTGAACCATGCTGAGCCTCAGACACGTTGATGGGGGCATCTCTCGCCTCATATATTTTCAAAGCCCCGGTTGCCCGCCAGCATGGTTCCATTACATCCGTCACATTTTTCTAAGTCAATTCATGTAACTTTCATATTTTCTTTGAGTCATAATTATGTAATTTTCCTTTTATTTGAGTCTTGTACCTAGGTTAATGAGTCATTTACCTAGGTTAAGTGTCATTATGTTGATAGATTAGTTTATGGGCCCAATTCATTGGGCTTGGCCCAAGGGCACCCCCCCTTCCCTTGGTTATTTGTCATTGTGTTAAGAGTCAAGGTCTTTTGTAGAAAGGTGGGTTGCCTATATATAGGACCCCATTTCCTCCATTTGAACTAATGAATCAATGAATGAAAAACTTGCCATTTTGAGAGTTTACACTTCTTATCTAGTGGAGAGATTCCATTTTTTGGGTGAGAGACCCTAGGGGAGAGATTCCCCACCCATCCCTCTCTTAATCTCTCTTTTTCACTTCCCTTTCTCTCTCCTCCACACCCAATTTCGAAAATTTTCTCTCTCCTCCCTTCCCAACCACCACTCTCCCACCTACCCCTATTAAAGACCACTCCCCTTCCCCACACATCCCATTACTCCACCCCCTAGTCCCAAGAGAGCTTCCACCAATCCTAGCTCCACCTCCCAACCCCCAACTACCCTACCCACTTCCCCAAGCACCCTTCCCACTACCCAAAGCAGCCCTCCACCTTCCCAAGGCACCTCTTCCCATCCCCAAGACCACCATTGACCACCCCACATTAAAGGAAATTCAAACTCACATGCCCTCCACCCACTTGTGCCCCCCCACCTTCCTCCTTCTCCCTCCAAGCCCAAATTCGTAGCTCCTCCTCCCACCACCTGTTAGACCCCCTTCCAGACCCTATTCTTCCCCTCCCACACCTTGGAACACCCCCTCCTAGACCCCCTCACAGCCAGGGTTCTCCCCACACTCATCCACCTCCATTTCCCCTCCCATATACCCCATTTCCCCCCACCATCTTCAACCTCCAGTTTTCAGTTCGCTGGCAGCAGAAGAGTAGCAGTTTGCAGAGGCGACCCCGATCACATCCCAGAGAATCTGAAGGCCCAAGAGGTATCCACGGAAGCGTCTACCTGTCTTCTTCGCAACGGCGGTGGTCTCGTCCCCTTCCGAGCTCCGAGCTGACCGGGAGATCCGTTCTCCTACAACTGCGCAGAGCTGCCCCTGCTGAGCACCTGAGCCATAGTAGAAGCTCTGCCACGACGAACCTTGGAAGATTCAGGCCACAAGTTCTTCTGCAAAGTTGTTCCTCTTCCTGTCTACTTTCAGAATCAAGAAGTGGAACTTCTATCGACGTCCGTGGGCCATAGTTATCATTTTTCTCCCTCGGGTACGCGGTTCAGCTTCCCACAGCCTGCACCGACCTGTCATCAGTGTTCAGAGTCCCCTGGTCTTCTCCAGCATCGTTTGGCTTCCCCGTCAGTTTTTCTGCGAAGAGGACTTGTCCACGATTCCAAAAACTCCAGCAGTGCTTGATTCTGAGTTCGGGAGCTGACGGGGCATCCTCTGCAACCTGCTGTTGGCCGCCAGAAGCTACCAGTCCAAGAATCTGCCTCCCTGCTCGGGCCTCCACCCAGACCAGCGTCGGTGCCAGAAGAAATCAAAAAAATTTGGACGACTTCCCTGACCTCCTACGAAGATTTTCCAGGTGGTTTCATCCCCAAAAAAATCCGGCATCAGTCGCAGCAACCATTTCTTCGATCATCTATCAGCACCCACAGAACGTGGACAGAACCGGCGACCTCCCATCTTCGGTGTTCCTCTCTCAAGTTCCCCTCCCCGCTTGGCCGGCTGAAGGCCCCTCCCTATGTGGAGGTAGTTTTAGTTGTAATATCACTTAACCCCCACCCCAAGATCCCCCTCCTGCGAGAGGTGTAGTATTGTAATCATTTGGGCAGGTCAAGCTACCCCGACGCGGCGTGTGGGGATCCACCCGCCTCCCCACTCGCCCTCGTCTCCGAGCGGGACCGGTTTCTTCAAACCGGTCGAGTAAGTGCTCCAAACTTTGCTCTAATTTGTGCTTGTTCTTTCAATATTAGTTCATAAACTCCGCTGGCCGTGAATGAGAGCCCGATCCTTAAGCTCCTTTGCTATAAGTGATCACCGTGGGAAAAGAGTGGAACCCGTGCCCTCGGCACGACGTCGGCTCCCTTGAATTGGGCTGCCATTACCCTTGGGAATCAACTTAGGCCTTGCTGGCCCTCTACCAGCAAGGGCCCAGCCCACACAACCTCCACTTGGCATTGCAAAGTTACCCCGGGTCTTGGTGAGCATCGGGTGAGCGGTCGCCGACATCGGTCCGTTTGATTGCGATTGTGCTTGTTTGTTTAAGTCCTAGGTTGTGTCACATCAATTGGTATCAGAGCAAGTTTTAGACTTGTCTCTACTAAGTCTACTCCTTGGACACATTTGCATTCATCAACATGGCTACCTCTCTTTGGTCACATTCATCCCACTCGACCCCCCATAAGGGACCGATCAACCCTCCATTTGACATAATCTCTTTTGAGGATCTCCTCTTCGATGGATCATGCTATAGTGCCTACCTAAAGTGGGAGGTCACCATGGAAAAACACTTTGAGAGAACTATGGTTTATGGACCCGCAAGAGTCCGCGTTGTCATGGGGCAATTTCGGGGTCAAGCCAAGCAAAAATGGAGGAACATAGTGGGCTTAAGGGACGTTAGGAAACAAGAACCCATTTCCTCATGGGATGATATGAAGAAAGAACTTAGAAAAATCTACATCCCCAAATATTCCCACCCCTTCTACTCTAACACCCCTAGCCCGAGGTGCACTACCACTCCTCCATCCCCATCCGACCAACTTGATATCACCTTTAGGCCTCCTCCCCCACCACTCCCAACAAATCACTTCTCAACCATCATAACTACACTTCGCGACTAAGTCCTCTCCCTTAAGGCCCAAATAAACCAAGCATCCACCTCTACACCAAATCCCCTAAGGGTCCCCGCACTCCAACCAAAACCCCCTTCCACAATCCCTCACCAAACCCATACCCCACATCTCCCCTTGGTCCCCACCACTACCCCTCCATCATCCCCAAAAAGAGGTACCCCCCTCAAAACCCATCAACCCAAATCTCGTCACCCAACCCACCTTCCACTTCCAACCCCAATCCTACCCCAACCTAGGCCTCCACTACTTCCACTCCCAAACCCCACCCTACCAATCCAAGTTTCCCTTTACCCTCCACCCCGGGAGCACCACGCACCAACCCTCATCACCCCAAAAGACCCTCTCACCTCCTTGGTAGAAGAACTCATACTCGATTCAATAGTTGAGAACACTCTAAACCCACTCCCCACCTTGGAGGAAACCCAAGTCCAAGTTGAAAAAGAAACATCACACGATGGTCTTCCCCTTACATTACCCTCTCTAGTTGGGACCAAGCTCATCTTAGGAGAACCCCTTGTTAGTTGGCTAAAGGAGAGCCCAATAAGAGAGATCATGGACCACAATTTCCAACCCATGAAAGAAAACCATCCCATAGTGCCCATCTCCTCTTATCACACCATAATCCAAAACTCCTACCAAGTGGAAACCTTAGAGGACCTTCTCAAGGGCATAGCATGGCAATTAGAGATAACTAGCATATTGACCCCTATGGTCGAACAACCTAGGAGCCTTAGCCTCCTACACCTATGCATAGGGTCTATCACCTCGGTTTGCACAATTGGTTGCTACACTAGCGACCTCCTTCTATTCCTCCCTACACCCGATGAGCCCAACCTTCTCCTCGATTTAGAGCTTCTTATCTCGGGTAGAAAGCCAAGCCCTCCACTCATGGCCGACCCACTTGCCAAGAACATTGGCCCAACTATCATGGAGAAGGATGACTTAGCACCTTTTGAGGATCTTGAGGACATGGAGTTCCTCCCCCTAGGTAACCCATTTTATGATCCATATGATCCATTCCAATGGGAGTCAAGAGACTCGTGTGACCCAAGCACTTTATCCACCACCCACCTTTCCCTACACCAACTAACCATGTTTGACCCAATCCACTCCATCCTAGACCTGGGTTACACCTTGGGAGCCATGACCTTGGGCCACATATCCCTAGGTAATGAGGTTGTGCTCCACCCCATGATGACCACATTCTTAGATCCGTTCGATCCTTTCCAATAGGAGTTCAAAGGTTGTCCCACACCTATACACATGGAAGTCACCCTTAGGAAAAACATGCATGTGTCTAGGCTTACCACACCACTTGGCATGAACACCATGAGGGGTCCATTCATTCATACCACCCACATGTCAAGTAGAAAGTATGAGTGGCCCATATTCGGATGTATTGGTCCACCTTCATTTATCATGGGTCTTAAGCATGTCAAAAGCATCTACGGATGTCCGGGTCCCCCTACATTCATCACCACTTTGCATGATAGGTTCACCTACGGGTGCCCCGGCTCACCTAGGCCCACCAAAGTCTACATGACAACATTGCATGATAAGTCCACATATGGTTGCCCCGGCCCTCCAAATTCCATCAAAGTCTTCTTGGCATCAAAGCATGATTGGTCTACTTTTGGTTGCCCAGGTCCACCCATCACCCCTAGAATGTCAGCATTCACAAAATTACATGAAAACCTTAGCAAGCACATAAGCAAAAAGAATGAGACTCATAAAAGGCAAGCCAACTCTCATCGACGGCACCAAGAATTCCACGTGGGTAACTTTGTGATGGTGAGGACGAGGAGGCTCCCCCCGAGAGCCATCTCTAAGTTGAGGCATCATGGGGCTGGTCCCTTCCGGGTTTTGAGACGCCTTGGCACTAATGCCTATGAGTTAGATCTTCCCGAGGAGTATGGAGTAAGTCCCACATTCAATGTAGCCGACCTAGTGCCATATAAGGGGCCCCCGGTGGTACCCAGTGAGAATATTGAGCCTATTCCTCCTGTTGAGAGAGCACGCACCCGAGAGGAGAGACCACCAGCCAAGAGAGCCCAGCGTGAGCGCATTGAATGAATATTGGGTGAACAGGTCACTACCACCAGGAGCAAGGTATACGAGCGCTATCTCGGTAGGTGGATGGATCGGTCTCGTTCGGAAGACTTGTGGGCGATACCACTTCTACACCCTCCGAGGAGGGAAGGACTCTTACTCGACGGAGTCGAGTTCTCCGCACCCCGGGAGTATGATGGGGGCATCTCTCGCCCCATAAATTTTCAAAGCCCCGGTTGCCCGCCAGCATGGTTCCATTACATCCGTCACATTTTTCTAAGTCAATTCATGTAACTTTCATATTTTCTTTGAGTCATAATTATGTAATTTTCCTTTTATTTGAGTCTTGTACCTAGGTTAATGACTCATTTACCTAAGTTAAGTGTCATTATGTTGATAGATTAGTTTATGGGCCCAATTCATTGGGCTTGGCCCAAGGGCACCCCCCCTTCCCTTGGTTATTTGTCATTGTGTTAAGAGTCAAGGTCTTTTGTAGAAATGTGGGTTGCCTATATATAGGACCCCATTTCCTCCATTTGAACTAATGAATCAATGAATGAAAAACTTGCCATTTTGAGAGTTTACACTTCTTATCTAGTGGAGAGATTCCATTTTTTGGGTGAGAGACCCTAGGGGAGAGATTCCCCACCCATCCCTCTCTTAATCTCTCTTTTTCACTTCCCTTTCTCTCTCCTCCACACCCAATTTCAAAATTTTCTCTCTCCTCCCTTCCCAACCACCACTCTCCCACCTACCCCCATTAAAGACCACTCCCCTTCCCCACACATCCCATTACTCCACCCCCTAGTCCCAAGAGAGCTTCCACCAATCCTAGCTCCACCTCCCAACCCCCAACTACCCCACCCACTTCCCCAAGCACCCTTCCCACTACCCAAAGCAGCCCTCCACCTTCCCAAGGCACCTCTTCCCATCGCCAAGACCACCATTGACCACCCCACATTAAAGGAAATTCAAACTCACATGCCCTCCACCCACTTGTGCCCCCCCCACCTTCCTCCTTCTCCCTCAAAGCCCAAATTCGTAGCTCCTCCTCCCACCACCTGTTAGACCCCCTTCCAGACCCTATTCTTCCCCTCCCACACCTTGGAACACCCCCTCCTAGACCCCCTCACAGCCAGGGTTCTCCCCACACTCATCCACCTCCATTTCCCCTCCCATATACCCCATTTCCCCCCACCATCTTCAACCTCCAGTTTTCAGTTCGCTGGCAGCAGAAGAGTAGCAGTTTGCAGAGGCGACCCCGACCACATCCCAGAGAATCTGAAGGCCCAAGAGGTATCCACGGAAGCGTCTACATGTATTCTTCGCAACGGCGGTGGTCTCGTCCCCTTCCGAGCTCCGAGCTGACCGGGAGATCCGTTCTCCTACAACTGCGCAGAGCTGCCCCTGCTGAGCACCTGAGCCATAGTAGAAGCTCTGCCACGACGAACCTTGGAAGATTCAGGCCACAAGTTCTTCTGCAAAGTTGTTCCTCTTCCTGTCTACTTTCAGAATCAAGAAGTGGAACTTCTATCGACGTCCGTGGGCCATAGTTATCATTTTTCTCCCTCGGGTACGCGGTTCAACTTCCCACAGCCTGCACCGACCTGTCATCAGTGTTCAGAGTCCCCTGGTCTTCTCCAGCATCGTTTGGCTTCCCCGTCAGTTTTTCTGCGAAGAGGACTTGTCCACGATTCCAAAAACTCCAGCAGTGCTTGATTCTGAGTTCGGGAGCTGACGGGGCATCCTCTGCAACCTGCTGTTGGCCGCCAGAAGCTGCCAGTCCAAGAATCTGCCTCCCTGCTCGGGCCTCCACCCAGACCAGCGTCGGTGCCAGAAGAAATCAAAAAAATTTGGACGACTTCCCTGACCTCCTACGAAGATTTTCCAGGTGGTTTCATCCCCAAAAAAATCCGGCATCAGTCGCAGCAACCATTTCTTCGATCATCTATCAGCACCCACAGAACGTGGACAGAACCGGCGACCTCCCATCTTCGGTGTTCCTCTCTCAAGTTCCCCTCCCCGCTTGGCCGGCTGAAGGCCCCTCCCTATGTGGAGGTAGTTTTAGTTGTAATATCACTTAACCCCCACCCCAAGATCCCCCTCCTGCGAGAGGTGTAGTATTGTAATCATTTGGGCAGGTCAAGCTACCCCGACGCGGCGTGTGGGGATCCACCCGCCTCCCCGCTCGCCCTCGTCTCCGAGCGGGACCGGTTTCTTCAAACCGGTCGAGTAAGTGCTCCAAACTTTGCTCTAATTTGTGCTTGTTCTTTCAATATTAGCTCATAAACTCCGCTGGCCGTGAATGAGAGCCCGATCCTTAAGCTCCTTTGCTATAAGTGATCACCGTGGGAAAAGAGTGGAACCCGTGCCCTCGGCACGACGTCGGCTCCCTTGAATTGGGCTGCCATTACCCTTGGGAATCAACTTAGGCCTTGCTGGCCCTCTACCAGCAAGGGCCCAGCCCACACAACCTCCACTTGGCATTGCCAAGTTACCCCGGGTCTTGGTGAGCATCGGGTGAGCGGTCGCCGACATCGGTCCGTTTGATTGCGATTGTGCTTGTTTGTTTAAGTCCTAGGTTGTGTCACATCACGCGTTCCTCTGAAGCCGCGCCTCGCCTGAAACACGGTGAAAACACGCAGGGAATGAGTCTCAGAACAAGACTCAGTAAGGATCACTCGAACCCTACCTCGCAAAACGGAAAACCGCTACACTAGCCGTAAGCGAGTACCTCAGAAGTGAAAGCCCTGCAACTACAAACACCAGTCTCACGGCACGAAAGCCGACACACGTGCCACGGCAAAACAACCGGAACTCAACGGTCAACACGACCAAAAACCCGAAGGTCAAAGTCACAGAGACTGACAGTCTGTCACTCCCGACTCGACAGGAGTACCTCCCACTAGAAGCACAGTCGGTAGCGTCCCCTGACGTCTTACACCGCACCGCAGGTGTCCGCCTGGCACGATAGCCCCCGACGGAGGCAAGGACACCGTACAAGTAACCACAAAGCAAGTGACTAGCTGGGGTCACGCTCGTCAGCGCGGGTCCAACCGCCCCCAACCACGTGTGCACACACAGACCGTGCGTCTCTGGTCTGGCCCTCTGACTGGTTTTCCCCTCAGCCGGACTCTTGGGCTGGTAGACGTGGGGCCCGACGGAAACCAGTCTAAAAACCGTCCTCAGGGTAGCCTCTCCACCACTCCCTGGTGGGACCGCTAAACGCGTGAGCAGGCTACGACTAGTGGAGGGTCACTGAAGGAGTAGAGTCTCAAGTCAACGGAAAACAACGTTCGAATCCGACGAAGTACGGGGACCATCCCACGTACTAGCACCGTCGCACGGTGACCACGGTCGGAGAAGAAACGGGACTGCAAACCACCTGGTGCAGTCCAGAGCCTGGCGGTCCAAAACAGGAGAGCCACAGGATCTGACGGTCTATCTCTGGGCCGTCACAGCACTCTGACGGCCCAACACAGGTGTGTCAGACACTCGGTGCAAAACCGGCTGCGACGCGCTAGCCCTGGTGGGTCACAGGCCCTAACGCACCCAACCCAATGCGTCAGAAGGCGAGAAGAAACCAGCTGTGACGCACACCGCTCGGGGCGTCACAGGCTCTAACGGACCATCTCTGGTGCGTTAGAAGACGGAATGAAACCAGCTGTGACGCACACCACTCGGGGCGTCACAACCTCTAACAGTCCTGCCCAGAAGCGTTAGAAGGTGGGGACGCGTCAGCTCTGACGCTCCCACACAGGGGTGTCACAAGGCTCTGACGCCCCACTCTGGGTGCGTCAGAGGCCTTGACCCCCAACGGTCGGATGCCAACGGTCGGATCGCCACTCTGACGGTCCAACCTAAGCACGTCACGCGCCCTGGCGGTCTATCGTGGGACCTTCAGGCCCACGGGCCACCCCGTTGGCAAAACCGTGCCTTGTGACGCTCCCACCGTGGGGCGTCACAGGCTGTGACGCACCCACCCTAGGGCGCCACAAGCTGTGACGGTCACTGGAAGGACCGTCACACCGTCCCGACGGCAAACCGACGGGAAACAACCAAAAACACCAACCACGCCCCCATACCTCCATGGGAGAGGGGGAAAACAAGGGGGAAGCTCCCCCGGGACCCCTAGCATGCTTCTAAGCCATTAAAACGCGGAATTACGGCCTAAAATCATGAATCGGGCGAACTCTCCCCAAATCATGGAAAACCCCATCCCGACATAGAAACCCATCTCTCAGCCTCCCCTCGGCCTACAAATCGCAGGAAAGGAACACGGGGAGTTAAGGAACGTCACCCTACCTCGATCTCGCCTCGAGGCACACCGGATCGTCCACAAACCGCGAAGAACGCTTGAAACCCTTGTTCCTCCTCACGCTTCCCACGAATGCCGCACGCCACCGGAATCGTCACACCGCCACCGCCGTCGCCGCGCCGTCACCCCGCCGCCGTCTGCAGCCGGAGAGAGGGTCGGAGCGGTCGTCGTCAGGAGAGGGGAAGAGAAGGGGGCGGCCACATTGGGGAGGAAGAGGAAAGAGGAAGAAGAAGAAGAAAGAAGAGGGGGAGAAAAGAAAAAGAAATGGGGTATTTATAGAAAATCCGAAAATTTTGAAAAATGCCGAAAAATTAAAAATTACACATCCGCGATCCTCGGAATGCACCGATCGCAACGGTACCACTCTCGCCCAGGTGAACGACCCGGTTCACCCGCTACGGGGTTCCGTATGTAAAAATCGGAAACACGATCGGGAATCGGAAAAACACGCGGAAAAGCCACGAACACGCTCCGGGCCTCCGAAATAACTCCGGATCGCGCCGATCGGAATACGAAAGATGTCCGAAACGGAATTTCGGACACAACAGTGCCGGACACTCCGAGAAAGCAGATCCGGGACCCAAAAAGAAGGATCCGAAGGGTCCGGGATATTACAGCCCTCCCCCCTTAAACAAATTTCGTCCTCGAAATTTAAGAACAAAGCTCAGGGGGAAGAAGAGGGAACTCACTCGAACAGGTAAGGGAACTGCTGACGCATCTCGTCCTCACGCTCCCAAGAAGCCTCACCAGCAGAGTGCCGCTGCCACACCACCTTAACCAAGGAGATGACCTTGTTCCGCAGGCGCTGCTCTCGCCTATCCTCAATGCGGACGGGAAACTCTGGGAGAGAAAGATCTGGAGTCACCTCGGGCCAAACAGAATCCTCAAGCACATGAGAGTCATCGGGCATATACTTCCGCAACATCGAGACGTGGAACACGTCATGCACCGACGCCAACTCAGGGGGTAACTGCAACTGATAAGCGACCTCACCGACGCGCTCCACAATGAGGAAAGGACCGACATAGCGGGGACTCAACTTCCCACGCCGTCCAAAGCGCATCACCCCCTTCATTGGAGAAACTCTCAAGAACACACGATCGCCAACGGCGAAAGTGAGAGGCTGCCTCCTCCGGTCAGCATAGTTCTTCTGCCGACTCTAGGCCGCCAACATGTTCTGACGAACCAGGTGCACGCCATTCACACACTGCTGCACCAACTCCGGTCCCGTCAAAACACGCTCACCAACCTCGAACCAATCAAGTGGAGTCCGACACGGACGCCCATACAACGCCTCATAAGGAGCCATGCCGATGCTCGAATGATAGCTGTTGTTGTAGGCAAACTCCACCAACGGTAGGTGGTGAAACCAACTCCCCTGCCACTCCAGGCAACACGACCTCAACATGTCCTCCAAAGTCTGGATGGTCCTCTCTGACTGACCGTCCGACTGAGGATGATATGCCGAGCTAAAAGCTAACTCGGTTTATAGAGCCCTCTGGAAACTCTTCCAGAAACCAGATGTGAAACGCGGATCTCGATCGGATACAATGGAAATGGGAATCCCATGCAAGGGTACGATCCGCTCCACATACAAACGTGCCAGCTTGGGCACACTCCAGCTGACTCTGATCGGCAACAACCGAGCCGTCTTCGTCAGCCGATCCACAAGCAACCAAATGCCATCATACCCACTCGGAGTCCTCGGCAGTCCCACCACAAAATCAGTGGTCACGTGGTCCCATTTCCACGCGGGAACCTCCAAGGGCTGAAGCACACCTCCTGGTCGCTGATGCTCCGCCTTCACCTGCTGACAGGTCAGGCACCTAGCCACGAACTCGGCAACATCTCTCTTCATGCCAGGCCACCAGAACTGCCTCCGCAAGTTCTGATACATCTTCGTCGCACCCGGGTGTACGGTGTACCTGCTCCCATGAGCCTCGCGCAACACCGCACGACGAACCCATTCCTCGACGGGGACGTACAGCCTACCACGGAACCTCACAACGCCGTCCTCGCCGAGCTCCACATCAGCCATAGCCAAAATTCGGGGCAACTCAGGGTCTGCATGCTGAGCCTGTCACCTGACGGCGGATAGTAGGGGTGACAGTCAGACTCGCGAGCACCGCTAACCCTGGCCTCGGGGAATCTTGAGCCTGAATGACACTTCGGACACTTGTTCCCAGAGCCTCCACTTCCTCAACATCAAGGCACTGATCGCGACCTTCCGACTCAAAGCATCGGCGACGACATTCATCCTGCCCGGCTGATAAGACAGGGTGAAGTCATAATCCTTCATATACTCCATCCAACGCCTCTGCCTAAGGTTAAAGTCCTTCTGAGTGAACACATACCTCAAACTCTGATGGTCAGTGAACACCTCGAACTTCTCACCGTACAGATAATGTCTCCAGATCTTCAGCGCGAAGATCACCGCTGCCAACTCCAGGTCATGGGTAGGGTAGTTCTCCTCATGTGACTTCAGCTGCCGCAAAGCATACGCCACTACTCTACCATGCTGCATCAACACAGCACCCAATCCGACCCCGGAAGCATCTGTACACACCACAAAACCTCCCGATCCAGAAGGCAAAACCAACACCGGAGCCGAGGTTAGCAATCTCTTCAGTTCCCTGAAACTCTGCTCACACTCATCAGTCAGACAAAAGGCACAGCCTTCCGCGTAAGTCTGGTCATCGGGGCCGCAATGCGAGAAAAATCATGGATAAACCTCCGATAATAGCCTGCAAGCCCCAAGAAACTCCGGATCTCCGTCACAGACCTCGGCCTCGGCCACTGCCTCGACCTTGGCGGGGTCCACGAAAATACCATCACCAGAGATCACGTGTCCCAAAAAGTGCACCTCCCGAAGCCAGAACTCGCACTTACTGAGCTTCGCATACAACTGGTGATCTCGCAACGTCTGCAGCACCACACCCAAATGGTACGCGTGCTCCTCCGCAGACCGCGAATAAACAAGGATGTCGACCACAAATACGACCACGAACTGGTCCAGATAGGGACGAAACACCCTCTGCATCAAGTCCATGAAGGCTGCGAGGGCATTGGTAAGCCCGAACGGCATCACCAAGAACTCATAATGTCCGTACCTCGTACTGAACGCAGTCTTCTCCACATCGGACTCGCGAATCCTCAGCTGATAGTAACCGGACCGCAAATCAATCCGCGAGAACACTCGAGCAGACTGAAGCTGGTCGAACAAATCATCAATCCGCAGCAACGGATACTTGTTCTTAATGGTCACTTCATTCAGCTGCCGGTAGTCAATGCACAACCTCAGACTACCATCCTTCTTCTTCACGAACAACACGGGCGCACCCCAAGGGGAAAAGCTGGGACGAATGTACCCCTTAGCCAGCAACTCCTGCAACTGCGCCCTCAGCTCTCTCAACTCAGCGGGAGCCATACGGTAGGGAGCCTTCGCCAAGGGTCCCGTACCAGGCACAACCTCGATAACGAAATCGATCTCCAGCTGGGTAGGCAATCCAGGCAAATCCTCGGGAAAAACATCGGGAAACTCGCACACCACCGGTATGTCCTCGACATCCGGACACGACTGGTCTACCAAGACCACAGAAGCGAGAAAACCCTGACAACCGGAATCAAGCAAACGACGGGCTCGAATCGCAGAAATGAGAAAACGAGGAGAGGTAGAACGGATACCCTGGAAGTAGAAGGTCGACCTACGAGGATGCTGAAAGTAAACCCTCTTCGTTCCGCAATCCACCACCGCTCCATGGGCCTCGAGCCAATCCATGCCCAAAATCACATCATAATCCCGAAGCTGCAATGCATACAACCTGCCTGGCAAACTCCGCCCCTCGATCCAGACTGGAACCTTCTCGAAACAATACGGAGTGATCATGAAGTCACCGGACGGCAACTCCACCATCAGATCACAAGACATCTGGGATACCGGGTCCTCAACACTAAGCGCAAAATCCTCCGAAATAAACGAATGGGACGCACCAGAATCAAACAAAACTCGCGTTGCGCAACCCAAAATCATAACAGTACCTTCCACAAGCTGCGACGACTCTGCCTCTGCCCTGGTCATGTGAGTAATCTGGCCTCGAGCTCTCTGCCTGCCCACACTCGCTGACCGTGGTAGTGGCGGAAACTGACCCTGCTGCTGAAACTGCTGCTGTGGGTACTGCTGCTGCTGAGAAAACTGGGGTGGCTGACGCGGCCGCTGCGGACAGTCACGCGCCATGTGTCCTGGCTGATCACACCTGAAGCAGATCACCGGCACCGTACACTGCCTGCCTGGATGCGACTCGCCACACCGGGGACACGGCCCCCGAGAACCACCGATCGAACCCTGCCGCCGCAAAGGTGCCGGCTGCTGAACACTGCCCGAAGAAGCCTGCCGCTGCTCTCGGCCCTCCTTCTTCTTCTGAAAACTCTTCCTGAGGAACTTCTTCACCCTGGCGCTGAAAGACGTAGAACCTGCCACTGATGCCGCCGGGGTCGAAGCCCCCGAACTACCAGAAGGAAGCTGGAACGTGCTCTGCTGCTGGGTAGTCATCTGCTGGTTGCGGCCTGACAAGGACTGCCCCTGGCTAATCGGTCCCCGAGTCCTCTGCATATCCAGCTCCAAGGACACCGCTACACGAGAGACCGTCTCCAAATCAGTGGCAGCGTTCGCGATCAAATGGTGCCTCAGCTCCTGCCACAAGCCCTGCACGAACTGCCCGGTCTTCACCCTCTCATGCTCCATGATATGAGGTGCATAACGACCCAGCTCAACAAATCGGGCCCTGTACTGCAACACAGACATGTCGCCCTGGACCAGCTCCAAAAATTGGCGCATCCTCTGCGTAGCAATATACTCTGGGCAGTAAACACCCTCGAAAGAGCTGACAAAGTCGCCCCACGCAATCTGCTCAAGGGGACGAGATTGGAAGGACGTCTTCCACTCGGAAGACCACCACGCCCGAGCCGTGCCCTGCAACTGGTTGTAGGCCAACATCACCATGTCCTCCGCAGTACACCGCATGGAACTGAACACCCACTCCATCTCATGAGCCAACTCCGAGCCAAATCAGGGTCTGGCTGGCCGCCATAGTAAAGTGGATGGAACTGCATGAAATCCCTCACTGCTCGGCCCGCCCCACCCCTGGTCGACGAGCCCTCACCAGCCTCTCCGCCGAACTGTTGCGACATAAGCTGGTACATGCCACGGAAGAAATCCTCGGCCCCCAGAATCCTCGCAGTATCCACTGCCTCGGTGGCCGCTGGTGGCACTCTACTCTGCTCCTCTTGCTCCTCCTGAACCTCCTGCTGGATCTCCTGAACCTCAGCCGACTGCCCCTGCTGAGAGCGAGCCCCCCGCCTCGGCGCCATGCTCGCTCCTCTCTGAAGCAAAAGACAGAAAACACGGAAATGGCAAGGTCAATAAAAACACACGATGCCCGATGCCAGCGTCAACTGTACATCCTCGTTGTGGACTAGTGGACCACTACAATTACTTATGATCCTCGTATAATCCAACAACCGCGCTCTGATACCAGCTGTAACGACCCGAGAATCTGATTACCGGGAAGACCCGATAACCCGAGGCTCGAACCGCTACCCACGAGTCCGAAGACTCGGAAGGGTTAGAAGGATGTGGGGACTACACAAGTATCACAAATAATTGCAAAAATTAAACAGTTTATATGATTAAGTAGGAAATAATTAACATTTTACATGATACATGGTCCACAAGATATAACAAAACAAACAACAGTAGTCCACAACTAGTACAGAGACAAGAAAGAAAAGTACAGCTACGCGGGGCATACCCTGGCTCTGACCTCTGGCACTAACGCTAGGCACCTGAACCACGCTGAGCTTCAGACGCGTTCCTCTGAAGCCGCGCCTCGCCTGAAACACGGTGAAAACACGCAGGGAATGAGTCTCAGAACAAGACTCAGTAAGGATCACTCGAACCCTACCTCGCAAAACGGAAAACCGCTACACTAGCCGTAAGCGAGTGCCTCAGAAGTGAAAGCCCTACAACTACAAACACCGGTCTCACGGCACGAAAATCGACACACGTGCCACGGCGAAACAACCGGAACTCAACGGTCAACACGACCAAAAACCCGAAGGTCGAAGTCACAGAGACTGACAGTCTGTCACTCCCGACTCGACAGAAGTACCTCCCACTAGAAGCACAGTCGGTAGCGTCCCCTGACGTCTTACACCGCACCGCAGGTGTCCGCCTGGCACGATAGCCCCCGGCGGAGGCAAGGACACCGTACAAGTAACCACAAAGCAAGTGACTAGCTGGGGTCACGCTCGTCAACGCGGGTCCAACCGCCCCCAACCACGTGTGCACACACAGACCGTGCGTCTCTGGTCTGGCCCTCTGACTGGTTTTCCCCTTAGCCGGACTCTTGGCCGGTAGACGTGGGGCCCGACGGAAACCAGTCTAAAAACCGTCCTCAGGGTAGCCTCTCCACCACTCTCTGGTGGGACCGCTAAACGCGTGAGCAGGCTACGACTAGTGGAGGGTCACTGAAGGAGTAGACTCTCAAGTCAACGGAAAACAACGTTCGAATCCGACGAAGTACGGGGACCGTCCCACGTACTAGCACCGTCGCACGGTGACCACGGTCGGAGAAGAAACGGGACTGCAAACCACCTGGTGCAGTCCAGAGCCTGGCGGTCCAACACAGGAGCGCCACAGGCTCAGACGGTCTATCTCTGGGCCGTCCCAGCACTCTGACGGCCCAACACAGGTGCGTCAAACACTCGGTGCAAAACCGGCTGTGAGGCGTCAGCCCCGGTGCGTCACAGGCCCTAACGCACCCAACCCAGCGCGTCAGAAGGAGAGAAGAAACCAGTTGTGACGCACACCGCTCGGGGCGTCACAGGCTCTAAGGGACCACTCTGGTGCGTTAGAAGACGGAATGAAACCAGCTGTGACGCACACCCCTCGGGGCATCACAGCCTCTAACGGTCCTGCCCAGGAGCGTTAGAAGGTGGGGACGCGTCAGCTCTGACGCTCCGACACAGGGGCGTCACAAGGCTCTGACGCCCCACTCTGGGTGTGTCAGAGGCCTTGACCCCCAACGGTCGGATGCCAACGGTGGGATCGCCACTCTGACGGTCCAACCTAGGCGCGTCACACGCCCTGGCGGTCTATCGTGGGACCGTCAGGCCCACGGACCACCCCGTTGGCAAAACCGTGCCTTATGAGGCTCCCACCGTGGGGCGTCACAGGCTGTGACGCACCCACCCTGGGGCGCCACAAGCTGTGACGGTCACTGGAAGGACCGTCACACCGTCCCGACGGCAAACTGACGGGAAACGACCAAAAACACCAACCACGCCCATGGGAGAGGGGGAAAACAAGGGGGAAGCTCCCCCGGGACCCCTAGCATGCTTCTAAGCCATTAAAACGCGAAATTATGACCTAAAATCATCGATCGGGCGAACTCTCCCCAAATCATGGAAAACCCCATCTCGGCATGGAAACCCATCTCTCGGCCTCCCCTCGGCCTACAAATCGCGGGAAAGGAACACGGGGAGCTAAGGAACGTCACCCTACCTCGATCTCGCCTCGAGGCACGCCGGATCGTCCACAAACCGCGAAGAACGCTTGAAACCCTCGTTCCTCCTCACGCTTCCCACGAATGCCGCACGCCACCGGGATCGTCACACCGCCACCGCCGTCGCCGCGCCGTCACCCCGCCGCCGTCTGCAGCCGGAGAGAGGGTCAGAGCGATCGTCATCGGGAGAGGGGAAGAGAAGGGGGCGGCCACGTTGGGGAGGAAGAGGAAAGAGGAAGAAGAAGAAGAAAGAAGAGGGGGAGAAAAGAAAAAGAAAGTAGGTATTTATAGAAAATCCGAAAATTCTGAAAAATACCGAAAAATTAAAAATTACACATCCGCGATCCTCGGAATGCACCGATCGCAACGGTACCACTCTCGCCCAGGTGAACGACCCGGTTCACCCGCTACGGGGTTCCGTAGGTAAAAACTGGAAACACGACCGGGAATCGAAAAAACGCGCAGAAAAGTCGCAGACACGCTCCGGGCCTCCGAAACAACTCCGGATCGCACCGATCCGAATACGAAAGATGTCCGAAACGGAATTTCGGACACAACGGAGCCGGACACTCCGAGAAAGCAGATCCGGGACCCAAAAAGAAGGATTCGAAGGGTCCGGGATATTACACCATTCCCCCCTCGCAGCATTACCTCGGAGGGTTTTGACGCGGTAGACCGCGGGGTTACTTGGGTCGCTGAGGGCCCGACAGGGGAGACTGCTACCACTGAGGGTACCGTTGATGTCTCCCGGATTACGAGGAGGCAGGGAGGCTATGTTTATGATCGCTCGGGCGGCTATCCATCGCACTTCCCACTGGACCGGCATCTTCTGTCTTTCATTCAGAGCTTTGCGCCTCTAGGTGTGGAGGCCGATGATACCCGGCTGGCAGGAGAGAGGCGTCGTCTCAAGCGGACCATATTGCTCAGGAGGGAGTATGCAGGGTACTTGCATTTTCTCATATCTGAGCCTCCCTGAGGGCTTTGTACGGCAGCGACAGTATCCTGATCAGAAGAGTTTAGGCTTCTTCAAGGATTTTGATAGCTTCGCAGTTCGGGCTGGGCCGTCCTCACCGACTATTTGGCATCTATACAGGCATCACAAGGCCGCGGACACCACCATTGATGGGATGTTTCTGACTCCCTCTGGCGCAGCTTTTGCACATGATGACTCTGATCACGACTGCTTGCTGGAGAGGATTTTGGCACAGAAGGCTCCCAGCTGGTATGGGAGATGGGCTGTCGTTCCTTCCCATTGCTACCGTCGCGGTGCCACAAAATGGTTGTGGGGTGTCCTGACAATTTACAGAGCAGCGCTTGACAGGGCAGGCATTCGCCATGCAGTTACAGCAACTTTGTACTCTTATCCTTGTCATACAGGATTGATCCAGGCCTTAGCTGAAAGGTTCAATCGGTGCTGGAACACATTTATGATTGCTGAGGGGGAGACTTCACTGGACCTGTGGGCTTTCCACAGGATTTCTAGCCTTCCCGTTTGTGGACAGCCGTACAAGGAGTTGTCCCTGGATGACGTGCATCTGAGTGCTTCGGATGGAGCAGGCTGATATCTCCTACCCTATTGCTTCAGGTATCTGATGAAGACCTGGAGGGACTTAGCCCTTGTGGGCAAAGAGAAAGCTGCACGGACGCCGAGGGTGACCCTGAATGCTTGGGTTACACACTTTTACAGTGGTCCCTACTATTTCTACCATGGTTGGCAGTATCGGCCGAAACCGATACGTTTCGGCCGAAACGTATCGGTTTCGGCCGGTATCGATCCGGCCGAAACGTATCGATTTCGGCCGGTAGCGATCCGAAACCGGACCCTAACACTATAGCAGGTCCGATACTTAAAAAAAATAATTTTTTAATGGTTTCGGACAAAACCATTAAAGGTTTTGCCCGAAACTGACCTGTTTCGGTGCGAAACCGTCCAGTTTCGACCGAAACCAGAGAGAATCACTATTTTTTTTAATTTTTTGAATAGTTTCAACCGGTTTCGGCCGAAACCGATACCGAAACCGGTACGTATCGGTTTCGGTGCCGGCCGAAACCGGTACCGAAACCGATACTCCCATCCTTGATTTCTACGAGGAGTTTGCTTCCTCGGGTATGACTTAGGAGCAGTGCCGGGAGGTAGAGCTCCGATTTGCTTCACACCCTCGTCACTTATCCGCCCCAGCGCAGAGGTGGAACTCGATAGAGCTGCCGCCGTTGACGTACCTGGCGGCTTACCTGGCTGGCCAGTTTCGTGATCCCTCGTGGAGAGAAGGGAGTTCTGCGAGCAGAGGTGATCTACACGACGTATTTGATGGCATGTGGTCGCAGAATTGCTATTGCTCCGGCCGCACTGGCGAACATTTATCATTCCTTCGGAGCCCTGACTTCACATTCATGGCCGAGCGACAAACACATTTTGATGCCCACCCATTATCTGAGTGTGTGGGCTGGCTTGCTGTTACCAGAGCTATCACAGAGGACGCCAGTGGATAATCCAGCTGCCCCGCTTGTTTTTACTTTTGCTGGTCACCCGGATCAGGATGCAATTTCACAGCTTGCTAGTGCTCACCGTGCTCTATCTTTCCTCCATACTAGGAGGGGTGAGAGTCTGGATTTCGATCATAGCTCCCACTCGTACCGTCCTTATTCGAAGCGGCAGGGTGACACAGTCGTCTGCAGGTTATCTCCATGCGCTCTGCCTTCTCTATATGCACTGGCAGATTAGGTTGTCTGCATACGGCCCGGAATTCTGGTCTATCGCCGTTCCAGCACAGCAGTTCTTGAGCCATATTATCCGCACCAATTTGCCAGAAACTTCGGATATGATCAAGCCATACCCCCGAATGCGGACTTCCCTGTGGCGCTTCGGCAGTATCGGCAGAGGGATGTTCATCTGGTAGCAGCTTCTTGGCACGGCTTCCTCTTTCGTGATGTGAAGGGAGGATTATCCCATCCCAGACCAGACGCGCAAGGGGTATTTTGACATACACTATGCGCGCTAGTGGTTTAAAGTCAGCAATGTCTTCCGACAGCGAGCCGACACCATCTAAGCAGCTGAGGAGCGGCGACTGAGGAAGGAGGACCTGCATCCCTTGTTCCTCGACCCTGGGTTTGTCAGATCTCACTTTTCTGGGGTTGCTCGAGCCATTCATGAGATAGAGGCTTGTTGGAGGGCAGAGGGGCTCCCTATTCCTGTTGATAGGAGCCAATATACTGGGGCTTTGAAGCCCCTGAGGAGTGCACCTACAGCAGCTTCTACTTCTGGGTCTACCTGCCAGAAGGCGGCCCCTGGGTCTTCAGCACCTTACTCCTGGTGGGAGGATTTGAAGACCTCTTGTGGTTTTAAGACCAAATCTCAGATGTCTGAGGCGATTCCAGAGGGGGCGTTCGCATGTAGTGCCTTCACCGACTGGGGGGCCCACATCATCAATGTCGTGGGTTGCGCGGGCCCTTTGGAGTACATTTCAGATTTGGAGGTGGCTGCCACCCCCAATGCCATCTTGGCTATTGTCAACAAGGTTGCCCGGGCCCTCGGTCTGAAATCCGAGCAGATCATTCTGAAGCCCGAGAGGATCATTGGGGAACCAGGTATATGCTAAATTATTCAGCCCTGTCCCTTTTGTTCTGCAATTTAAGATGCTTATTACATGCAATCTTTTATCATTTGCAGATCATACTAGTGGCCAGGAGGCTCATGCTTCTGGGAAAAGGCCTCGGGCCGCAGACCGAGAGGATGATCTGCGGCCCACTGCCCGCCTGCGTTCCGAGGAGGCACCTCCCACTCCGGTAGAAGTTTCCAGTAAGAGCAGAGAGTTTTATTTCGACTCAGTATTATAACATATTCATACAATGTTATAATCTGATTAATTTCTGCTTTTGATGCAGCCCCTCCTGAGGCTCGGGCTGCTGCGAGCTTTTCCCCTCGCCCCAAGGATGTCTTCACAGAGGCGGGATTAGAGGTTGACGAGTCCATCCCCGATGTTAGTGTGGATATCGAGGGATTGGACCTTCCCACTGACGACTACACGCCGGTTACCGGCGCTTCCCCTGTGGTTGATTTAGGAGGAACCCCTACTATCCGGGGCTTGGGTATACTTCTCAGCCTTGACGCCGGCTTTCCCCTCTATTTTTTTACTCAAGGGAATATGTGCATTGGCTAACATAGCATTGCTTGTTACAGGGGATTCTGAGATCCAGCCCACCGTCCCTATCGAGGGAGAGCGGAGTAAGTCTTATGGCAGCAAGGGGACTTCTCCACCCTCCGATTCCCCAAATGGGGAAAGCTCCAGCACCTCATCAAGCAGCGGAGGCTCTTCCTCTTCCCCCTCAAGCTCCTCTGAAGAGGGAGAAATAAGGCTGAGCCCAGTTAATCTTAAGGCTGTGCACCTTCCTGTTTGAGTTAGGAGTTTTTTTATTGACTCTATTAAATGTGGTGCAGCTACCTGGTCGATTTCCTCCCTGGACGAGCTTGCTAGGCTGATTGAATCAGGGCCTTCCAGCGATTTGCCAGATTATAATGGAGAGGTGAGGGCTTCGGCAACTGGGGCCGGGGTACCTGATGGGGTAACCTCACCCTCGGCCGTGGGGCCATTAGCAAGGGGTGCCAGCGTTGTAGAGGCCGACGGGATGCATGCTTCAGGTATGCACAAAAATATTTTGTACATTCTTCTTGCCACACGTCCCTGCATATTAATATTGTGTGATCCTCCTGATCTGGACAGTTGCTGATCATCTTGAGGAGAGGCCTGTCTCTCAGCCTGAGGGGGCTGACATGGTTGTGAGATCGCCGCAGGCTCCTTTGGAGTAGCGGGACACTGCTGACCAGGGGGTTATCTCTGTTGAACCCTCAGTTCCAGGTATATTCTTTTTGGATCAGAAGCTCATACTATTTATTGAACGAGGCTTCCTTTCTTGTGATATTAACCATCGATCTACATGCTGATGACGCCTTATTGTTTCAGCCATCTCTCGTCCTGCAGAGCCAACGGCAGAGGTTGACACCACTATGATTGAGGCAGAAACCCTTATAGGGACTGGTGCGTTTTCATCACTATGAAGTGCTGATTTTGATTATTGGTGCCGATGGAGTGCTGAAACTTTTCATGCCTTGCCTCATTTGCAGAGAGATCGGCTATTCCAGCACCGCCCACAAAACAGGGGCTGGCACCTGTTGATAGCTCCCCTTCGGTCTTGGAAGAGGGGTCTTCTCTCAGACCTGACCCGACGGACACGGCCACTTCAGGTAAGGCCATTGTGACTTACACCTTTGGACCTCTACCATGGTGATTTCATTGTGGTGGTACACTCACAAACTTTTGTTTCCTCTTCTTTTTATCATTTCAGGATCAGCAGAAGGGGAAGCAATGGTACCCGCGGACTTCCCTGCCCTTGGGGTTGAGTGGCCTGACACCCCTTAGCTTGGGGTGATGCTAGGGGATGCTGATACGGCCAGCAGGCTTCTAGAGGACCTCGGGCAGCTGATCCGGGTCGACCCTCTACCGAGGGCAGAGGCTTTGAGGAGCAGCTTGGAGACTTTTACCCGGGGCTATCACATGATGGGTCTTCCCCGAGGCACGTGGGCCGCGAAGCTGGGAGCCTTGTGGAGTGAGTTCATCCGCCTTCACACTACACAGGAGCGGAGACGGAGAACCCAGCTACAGATCCAGCAGAAGGAGGAGGAGCTTCGCGGGCTTCGAGCCTCCCAGGCTGAGCTCGGTGTTGAGGTCGAGGCTGCTCGCAAGCGTAGTAAGAGGGCTTCTCTCCGAGTAGAGGAGCTACAGAGGGAGCTTCAGGAGGCTGAGCTAGCGTGCAGCAGTGCACAGGCTGAGGTAGAGGCTCTCTACCGCAGGCTAGAGGGACTTCAGGAGGAGGCTCTCGAGAGGGAGGCTCGCCTTGCCGACCTAAGGAGGAGCGAGTCTAACGCCTGATGGGCTTCGACATCTTCTTGTAAATAGGGCCTTCGTGCCCCATTTTTTTTTACTCCCGAGGGCTTGTCTCAGGTTCATTTGATGACATTGATGAATAAAGGACATAGCTCAATGACTTTTTTGCTTCTATCCTCTTGCATGTATGCCTTTTTTTCTTTTTTTTTATCACTTTACCAGCCCTACCGCCCTTTCGGGTTTTCACCAGCCCTTTAACTTTTTCCAATACGCCCTTGCAGATTTTCACATTGTGGGGTACCCATTTTTGCCTAAGGCGTCCTTTCGGGTTTTCACCTTAGCCGGGTTAAAGCTTTTTTGCCCTTGATTGCTCCCCTAACAGAAGCAACCAAGCCCGCTGGAGCATCAAAATTTTTAACCCCATTTTTATTTTTTTTTGTTTTATTTTTTTTAATCTATAATGCCAAAGGGCAAGGAGAAGGTGGCACTCTCGTAGGGACGTGTGTGCCGTATAGATGGGACAAATGGGTGGATTCGACTGCCCTAGTGAGACGCGATTAGTCAAATCCAAGAGCCGAAGGCTAAACGGGTTCGCAAACCGAAAAGGGTGTGCATAGGCCAAACCCGGTTGAGACAATCAGGAGGTAGGTTCAACAGTCCAACAGTCCGAAAGGGACATACAAGTTGAACTTGGAAGCCGATAGGCGAGATGGGTTGGCAGCCCGAGAGGCACATACGTAGGCCAAGTTCGGTAGGATGAAAAAGTGGATTTGACAGCCCAGGTAAGACGTATGAATCAAATCCATGAGCCGATAGGCAAATAGGGTTGGCATGAGATGGGTTGGCAGCCCGAGAGGGACGTACGTAGGCCAAACCCAGTAGAACAAAAAGATAAGTGGGTTTGACTACCCGAAAGAGACATATGTGCTAAACCCAGAAGTCGATAGGCGAAATGGGTCGGCAACCCGAAAGGGGCATGCGGAGGCCGACCCCGACGGGACTAGAAGGACATATTGGATAGCCCGGAGAGACACGGGATCCGAACCTAGGAGGCTCAAAACATGGGTAATCCTGATGGGATAGAGTATGACAATGTCGGGACGCCCTGGTGGGACTAGGTGTCGCAGGACGGCATAGGAGATGTAGCTGAGGCATTAGTATAATGCTCTTGCCATTATAGGGTGAAGTCGTTGACTTAGAACCGCCCGTAAAGCATGGTGAAAGAGGATTGTGTTTGTTTTTTTTTTTCACATTACCAACCTCACCGCCCTTTCGGGTTTTCGCCGAGACTGGTCCCCTTTAGCTTTTTCCGATGCGCCCTTGCGAGTTTTCACATCAAGGGGTTGCCCATTTTTGCCTGAGACGCCCTTTCGAGTTTTCACCTCAGCCGGGTCTGTAGCCTTTTTGCCCTCAACCGACCCTTGCAGACCAACTAAGTCCACCAGGGTATCAATATTTTTAACCCCATTTTTTTTTAACTGGAACCTTCACTGGGGATAGGTACGTCCTGTGAGGACGGCCGTAGAAACTCTTGTGGTGGCGCATGGTAGAGCTTCATGTGCTTGCCATTGAGAGGAGGGAAGGGATTATTTCCCTTATTATCGGTGACCGTATAGGCCCCTCCTTCGTAGACCTTCTGAATGATGTAAGGTCCCCGCCAATTGGGTTGGAGTTTGCCGCTATATCTTTCCGCTAGAACCTCCTTTTCCTTGATCATGACGAGGTCGCCTTTCTTGAATGCCCTTTGCTTGACGAGCTTATCCTAGGCACGTGTCATGCAGACTTGGTACACTTGCAAGTGTTTGTAGGCTTTGAGTCTTTCACCTTCAATGTTGGACAATTCCTCAAGCCTTCTTTCTATCTCGGATTAGTCTTGGCCTGGCAATTCGGCATGCACAGCAACGTGATAGGATGCCAGTTCGATCTCCACAGGGACCACCGCCTCGGCTCCGTAGACCAAAGAGAATGGGGAGCAACCCGTGGGGGTTTTGTAGATAGTCCGATAGGCCCATAGGGCTTCATGGACCTTCTCGCACCAATCCCGTTTGTGGCCACCTACTATCTTGGACAGCAGCTTGCAGAGGATTTTGTTGAAGGCCTCGGCCAACCCGTTGGCTTGGGAATTGTAGACTGATGACGTCCTCCAGTCAATATGGAATTTAGATGCCAAAGCATAAATGGTCTTGTTCCTGTAAGACGTGTCATTATCGGATATAATCCAACTAGGGGTGTCGAATCTGTATATAATGTAGTGCCTCACAAAGCGGGCAACTATCTCCCCTGTAACTTCTCGTAGCGGAACGGCTTCTGCCCATCTGGAGAAGTAATCAGTGGCGGCCAGTATGAACTTGTGGCCTTGAGATGATGGCGGGAATGGTCCCACAATGTCCATGCCCCACTCCGCAAATGGCCAAGTAGGCGCTGTTGGATGGAGCGGATTGGGCGGCCTCCGAGACACTGGTCCAAATGCTTGGCATTGGTGGCATGTACGAGCATACTGGTTGCAATCTTCGTATATAGTGGGCCAATAAAACCCTTTGAGTTTAATGCTATTTTTCATCTTGGCTACTGCTTGATGAACCCCGCACAATCCGGAGTGAACCTCGTGCATGACAGTCTTTGCTTCCTTGGAGGAAAGGCAACGTAGGAGGACCGATCGTTCCTTTTCATGGACGAGCCTGAAAAGCAGACCGTCAATTAGCTGGTAGGATGTTGCCCTGCGTAGCAGTTGCACCCTCTGAGCCCGATCGGGAGGGAGCCAGCCACTCTTTATCTTTATGATCGGCTCGCGCCAATCCTCTTCTTCGGGAGCATTCTCCTCTTGAATGTTGTCGACCTCGTAGACAGTGAGGCCAGACTCTTCGTCGAGCACACTTGGCATGAGCCTTCAGTGTTTGACAATAATATTCAACTTTCCCTCAGGTGGGAGTTTTAAGGCTACTGCCAACTTCGCCAAAGCGTCAGCCTGGGAGTTACTGGCTCTAGGGACATGGCCTATTTCGAATAGGTAGAATTTTTCCTTGAGCCTTGAGACGGCTGCATGGTAGGGGATAAGCTCCTTCTTCCGGACGTTATAGACGCCCAACACTTGGAGGATGACGAGCTGAGAATCTCCATAGACTTTGATGCACTTGATGTCCATCTCTAATGCAGCTGAAGCCCAATGATTAGCGCTTCATGCTCTGCCTCATTATTGGTCAGCGACTTCATGAGAGCGCAGGAATTATGGAGGATGCCGCCTTGTGGAGATACAAAGACTACCCCCGCGCCCGAGACATAGTCTGTGAGGCCGCCGACCCTTTTGATTGTCCGGGAAGCACCATCAAAATACAACTCCCAATATGGGAGGTCGAGGGTGAGGACGCCTGGCTCCATCTGTGGTGGGACTTTTTCATAATGCACCCCAGTTTCTTAAGGAAAACCAGCACCTCTTCATCGGGCAGCTCGAAGTTGAGCGGCGAATCTACTCGCACAGGGTGCGCAGCTAAGAACTCAGCCATCCCTTGCCCCTTGATCGCCTTACGCGAAACAAAGGTGATGTCGAACTCCATGAGGATAAGTGCCCACTTGCCGAGCCTACCAGAGAGGACGGGCTGGCTGAGCAGAAATTTGAGCGGATCACACTTTGAGATGAGTTCCACCCGATGAGCTAGGAGGTAGTGCCTGAGCTTCTTGACGGCGAACACCAGAGCCAGGCACACATTTTCCATGGGCGCGTACCGATGCTCAAGCGCGATCAACTTCCGACTGAGGTAATACAACGACTGCTCCTTGCCCTCGTCATTGATCTGGGCTAGCAGAGACCCCAAAGAGGCATCCATGGCCGCAATGTAGAGAATAAGGGGCTTCCCTCTGACGGGTGCCCCTAAGACTGGAGGAGTTAATAGATACTCCTTGATTTGCTCGAAGGCTTTCGGATAGTCTTCGTCCCATATAAAGGGTGCTCCTTTCTTCATCAATTTGCCGAAAGGTAGGCATCTTCCAGAAAGGTTAGAAATAAACCGCCTAATATAGGCGAGTCTTCCTTGAAGAGATCTGAGCTCTGTCAAGTTCTTAGGCGGAGGCAGTCCTCTTACAACCTTGATTTTGTCGGGGTCGAAATCTATGCCCCGATATCTGACGATGAAGCCAAGGAACTTGCCGCTGGAGACGCCGAAAGCACACTCATTGGGTTCATTTTGAGCTGGTGTTGTCGAAGCCTTTCGAAGACTCGACGTAGGTCGACCAGATGATCCTCTCGCCTTTTTGTCTTGACGACCAAGTCATCGACGTAGCATTCGACGAGGTCATGCAACATCTCGTCGAAGATGTTGGTCATTGCCCTTTGGTAGGTTGCACCGGCATTCTTCAGGCCAAACGGCATCCTTTTGTAGTTGAAGATCCCCTTAGGAGATCGAAAAGCCGTGTGGTCTTTGTCTTTGATGGCTATGCGGATTTGATTATAGCCCGACGACCCGTCCATAAAGGACAGCTTCGTGACCAGTGGTCATGTCCACCATTGTCTCAGTGATTGGGACAGGGAAGTCGTCCTTCGGGCATGCCTTGTTCAAATCCCAGAAGTCGATGCAGACTCGGACTTGGCCGTTCTTCTTCTTGACATGGACTATATTAGCGAGCCAGACAGGGTACATGCAAGACTCTATGAAGTCCACATTGACCATCTTGTCAACCTCAGCATTGACTTTTAGTTCCAACTCGTGGCGCATACGCCTTTGGACTTACTTGACCGGCTTGACTGTTGAAAGTATTGCCAGCTCGTGTTCAGCCACAGAAGGGTCGAGCCCGGGCATTTCTTTGTAAGTCCAGGCGAAACAATCCATGAACTCTTCTAGGAGCTGCCGATACAACTGCCTTTCTTTCTCGCTGAGGAGAGCACTTATGAAGATTAGCCGGTGGTCTTCTTTGCTTCTGAGATTGATCTCGATCAATTCGTCCACAGTTGCTTGACCACCGTCTTCAAGCTCCGGTGGGGCTGGTTGGAGGTCGACAAAGTCTTCCTCGTCATCAGTATTTGCTTCATGGACTTCAAATTCTTCGAAGCACTCTTGCTCGTGGCCTGAAGTCGAATCTTCATCTTGTTGATGGTTAGCAGACTAGGCTGCTCCTCCCTTTGAGCGGTGGTCGCTGTCGACTTCTAATGAAGGTGATGGTGTCATTGACACCTCACCGGACTCCCTTACAGAGTCATCAATTTTGGGCTCAACTTCAGCTTGCCCGTGATGAGGAGGTAGCAGTCCTATGGCATTGACTGCGTAATAGACCTCGAAGCAAGGATGGCAAACTCGGTTTCGGACTCAGTTTCGGCCGGGTCCGAAACCGATACGACTCGGTATCGGTTTCGATTTCGACCGAAACCCAGATAAAAGGTTAAAAAAATCAAATTAATTCTAAAAAATCTGAAAAAAATCATAAAAAATATAAATAATCACTTAGAATCACAAAAATCATTACACATGCATTTGACTGTATAAGTTAGTGCAATAACCTTGAAGTAGACAACTACAAAAATTGAGAATAATTCAGAAAAATATGAATAATCACATAAAAATCAGAAAATTCATTAGACATGCATTTGATTGTAAAGAAATTTGATTAAGTGCAATAAACATGAAGTAGACATTGAAATTCAAACATTGAACATGTTAAAGTTAAACTAATATTCTTGAGTACATACTAAGCATAAAGTAGATTCAAGCATTACAATAAACCTAAATAGGCACAGTAAATGTTACGGAAATTAAATGATCTTTACCTAAATGAAGAGGCACTAATATGGGTAATAACTAGAACCTTCTCCCTCATCGTCTGGCTTTTCATGTTCATACCCATAAGAAGGATGCATGTATGGTCTATATTCACTATAACCGAACAATGAGGTAGCCAAGTCCTGCATCCCTCTTTGGATCCCTCTTGGAGTGTTTGGTTGGCTTGAGCCGAATCCAGTATCAGCATAAGAATCTTGAGGATCAGAAGAGAAAAACTGGTCGGATATGGATGGAACTGGAATGATGGTACATAACCCCACGACCCATAAATCGCTGCCTCCTGTTGGCCACCTCCATAACCTGGTTGATGCCCATATTGACTCTGTGACTCATGTCCTCCCTCACCCTGACTGTATCCTCTACCTGTGTCTGCGTGGAAGGAGGAAGGACCACCAGCATCCCCACCGCCAGTAGTAGCACCTGTGTCTGCGTGGAAGGAGGAAGGACCACCAGCATCCCCACCGCCAGTAGTAGCACCTGCAGCACCTGTAGCACCTGCAGCCTCCAGTCTCCTTTTGGCTTTTGGGGATACTTTTTCCTGTGCCGGTGTGCTTTCTTCTTCCACCCTTGACATGAATCATGTTCCCCTTGGCGTGTGTCTCAAATAAATCTGCTTTAACTGCTCAATTGCCGGGTCGTCTCGAGCAGCGGCATTTGTTCTCTCAGTTTGCCCATGCACTGATGTACTTCTTCTTAAGGATGTAAGTGCCTTGCCCATTCTAGGAGTGAGTGGCCTGCTATCTGAGTCTGAGTGTCTAGCTGGCTGAAAATCATGCTGCTCCTCAGTGTCCTCAACAACCCTAGACATGTGCGCATGAGTATCTCTGGCCCTCTTTGATTTTCTTCTTAATTAGGGATCTATTTGCTCATCTTCATCTAGTATGCCCTCTGCCCATCTTCTATCATCATCATAAAAAATAGGCTCATCAACCTGCTCTCGTGTCTCCACCCAAGACTGCAACGGATTCTCATCATCAAATAAGGCATCCACATCAATTTCTGCGGCGGCATCCCCGGCGGCGCGTTTGTCTCGCAGCTATTGTCTCAACCTCATATTCTTTATTCTCAACCTCATATTGTAGTGGCAATACACTAATTTCTCTAACCGTTCAGCCTTTAGCCGATTGCGAACCTTCGAGTGTATAAGGCTGAACGTGCTCCAATTTCTTTCACATTAGCTTGCCGATGTTGTTTGACTGAGCACCCTAACTGCAATGAAAGCCAATGCATTGCTGCCCACATCTCGGTTGTTCACCATTATCCACCAGTCAGCTATTCCACCAACCATAAACAAATCCATATAAGTTGTAGAAATATATATTAAGGTTAAGAAATCCAAAAAATAAAATATACCTGGGCTCACTCTTCCCACAGCGTATTGCAATTGGGAGTCAGCATATGTCCCAGTCCTCATTCTATAATGGTTCATCTACAAACATAAAGTAATACATTAACATAACTACTTAAATAAATTCTATACATGTTATTGATAAAATCAAATAAAGGTGAACCTCTACTTCGGCCTCAAGTCTCGTTTCTGGATTCCTCGATAAACGACCAATGACTTTTAAAGCCCCTTGAAGCACCTCGCCATCAACATGTGCATCGGCAGCGTACAGAAATCGAGGGTTGAGGAAATAACCTACATTTGTGTATAATTAACTAAATGAAATTTATAAAATAACATAAAGGCAATACCCCAATTTCAGTACAATTAATCACTCACCAGTTGCATGCAAGTCGTGGTGTAATGTGTTGTCCCATCTCTGGTTAATAATTTTCCACTATTTTGCATAATGTCTGGGAAGGGAATGCTGCAACTCCAATTTGACACGGTCCATGGCCTCGTACAGAGAGCCCATATCATTCTTCTCATCGCCATCCACCATTCTTAGAACCTTCACGAGGGGTGTGACTACTTTCAAGTACCGTGACACCCTGTCCCAGAATTTCTTGTCGTCCACGACGTGGCAGACATCCAAATAATCCATCTGTGCATCAACATTGCCCTTGTCGATGTATTCCCGCAAGGCATTGTGGTACATGAAAACTTTCAGCTTATTCTTGTACCTGTGCAGATAAATGAAATATAAAGCTGCATCAACTGTTACATATCAGTAAGGATAAAGTATCAAGAATTGAGATCAATCTTATACCTGTGCAAAGACTCCAAAGAAATAAAATTGGAAGCAAATCTGGTTGGGCCTGCACGGATGATATCTCGGCCTGCACGGATGATATCACGCCCTGCACGGATGATATCAGTATCCTAGGATGGCCATAGATATACCGTGTGACTTTTTGTGCCTTGTCAATTGTCTTCTTCACATGCTTTTCCTTCCCTATGTCTTCAAGCATCAGATCCAGACAATGTGCTGCACATGGGAGCCAATATAAATGACTGCGCTTCTGCATCAATTTCTTCCCTGCAGCCTTGTAACTGGCTTCATTATCAGTCACCACCTGCACAACATTCTCCTCTCCAATTTGTTCTACCATGCCATCCATCAAATGAAACAAATAATTTGCATTCTTTTCATAATCTGATGCATCAACTGATTTCACAAACACTGTACCTTCGATGCAATAGACCAAAAAGTTTATCATGGACTTCTTCGTGGTACCAGTCCAACCATCACACATGATGGTGCATCCTCTCTCCACCCATATATGCTTGAAGCTTTCAACCCAATCATGGAGCTCCTCAACCTCTCCCTCAAGGCCACGCCCGTGTATGTCTCGACGTAAGAGGGCCTTCAAGCCAGGGCCAGCATCTGCTATGGCATCTATCATAGGTTGGAAATATTCACTTGAAGTTGCATATGCATGGACACTTGCATGAAAAAACTATTTGCAGATACTTTTAAATGCATGCCCTGCAACTTCTGCTGATTTTTTGACCCCTCTCAATGCAGACTTGATTTTAGGTTGTGTAGCCTGGGGCCTTCTGTGGAGATAGCTGTCCATGGGACCGGTTCCCTGCGTATGTGGGGCAGCACCAATGTCAGGACGTCGTGCAGCTGTACTCTCATAGGTCCCTGAACCCATGGGTCCCTTCCCTTTCCTTCGAGCGGCTTCTTCACGCTCCCTTGCTTCAGTCATCTCCGGATCAGAATCCTCAGTGCCTTCCTCATCACCATCCCTCTTAACCCTTCTGCCAGAAATCTCCTCAACAATTTCAGCCTCATCCTCAGCCCTTTGTTGCACCCTCTCCTTTTTCCCCAGAAGGCACTGGCGCATCTCTTCTCGCACCTCTCGGGGACAGTTGTCACATTGTCTCACCTCTCCTCTTACCCCTATCAAATGTTGCTTTCCTCTGGTAATTCCGTCATACATCTCCTTACCACAGTAATTGCATTTCACCTTTCTTCTCTTAACATCAATTAAGGACATGTGGGCCCACCCCGGATCCTCCTGCCCTTGCTGCTCCTGTGTTTGCTGACGTCTAGGTATGATGCTGCATTAAGACAGTCAAAGAAAAATAGTATAGTTGTAAGTACATTGGAAAAATTACGGCTTAATTATCAATCACCCTTGGAAAAAAATAATTACCCGCATGCTCCCACCCCAAAATGTTCAATGAAGCTTAATTTAACTTCAATTGAGTCTAAGCAAATCAAAATAGACAAAAGCCCCAATTTCTATGACCTAATTAGAGCTTAATTAACAATTAACCCTTAATCACCCTTGGAAAAAATTAATTACCAACATACTCCCAACCCAAAATCTTCAATGAAGCTTAATTTAACTTCAATTGAGCCTAAGCAAATCAAAATAGACAAAAGCCCCAATTTCTATGACCTAATTAGAGCTTAATTAGCAATTAACCCTTAATCACCCTTGAGAAGAATTAATTACCCGCATGCTCCCAACCCAAAATCTTCAATGAAGTTTAATTTAACTTCAATTGAGCCTAAACAAATCAAAATACACAAAAGCCCCAATTTCTATGACCTAATTAGGGCTTAATTAGCAATTAACCCTTAATCACCCTTGGGAAAAATTAATTACCCGCATGATCCCACCCCCAAAATCCTCAATGAAGCTTAATTTAAGTTCAATTGAGCTTAAGCAATTCAAAATAGACAAAAGCCCCAATTTTTATAAACTAATTAAAGTTTAATTAGCAATTAACCCTTAAGACCTTAATCACCCTTGGAAGAAACTTAATAAGCAAGGCTTGCTCACCCCAAATTTTTAACCCAACCAAAATAACACATCAAAACAATCAAACCCTAAATTAACCCAATGAAATTAACCTCAAACAAAACAATCAAACCCTTGATGTTGTGTTGGCCCTCGGTGTGCGCAGCAAGGCTCCCTCTCGGCCTCTCCCTGTCCACCTCCAGCAGGCGCAGCAGCAGGCTCGCAGCACTGCAGCAACCTTGGCCCTTGGTCGCACGGCAGCAGCTCGCAGCAGGCAGCAGCTCACAGCAGCAGCCAGCAGCTCGCAGCAACAGCAGCAGGCGTTCGCAGCAGCTTGCAGGGTTTCGGCCGTTTCGGCCGTGGGATGGGGTTTCGGGGGGGAGAAGAATGGGTTTCGGCCGAAATCGGGGGGGTTCACGTGGGTTTCGGCCGAAACCGATATCTCCTTTAAGTTTTGGACCTGCACAGTAAACATGTGGGTTTTCGTATCGGGTATGGCCGAAACCGAAACGTTTCGGTTTCGGCCGAAACTGCCAGCAATGCCTCGAAGTCCCTCTCCTTGTCGTAGCTGAGTCCCCGCGTGTCTTTGCGCGAGAAGGGAGGTTGCCCGCGAACTTGCGGAGGATTCCATAGCTGGTGAAAATATGTCGCTCGTGCGGAGTCCAGAGTCTGCGGGATGTGCTACTTTTTACACATTTCCTTGATGTATTTCGGCATGTCGTCCATCTCCTGGACTGGCTCTGCGCCACATCAGCGGGAATATCCCAGCCGAAGTCATCTTTAGGAGGGCCCGGTGGGACTAAGTCACCTTTGTAAAAGATGATCGGCTTGTCCCCCTCGCCCTTGTTGCGTCTCCTTCTCCGTTAATAGGAGACTGTGAAGGTCTTCAACTGCTTCACCTCATACTCTTCCCGTTGGGACGAGAGTTGAAGGCACTTGGGCGGTAAGGAGATACTCCCGTCAATGACCCAGCTGATGAGGTTGGCTTCAAAGTCAACGCTTCGCCTCTCCGGCTGAGTCGGCTTGGAGGCGGCCTGGAGACTTAGCCTGTACAGTTTTACCATGTCTTGGTTGACAGTGAACAACTGCCCTTCCTCGACTTCATGGTCCACTTTTTGCTTCCCTTTGTCCTTTATAGGCTCGGGGATTACTAAAGTGGGCTTCCCAAAATATAGGGAAGCATCGGCCAGGTGACACTCATTGGGGTGGAACGGGGCCTGATCTGCAAAGACCGTATGTTGCTCCCCTCCCTTAGCATATTTAATGCACTAATGCAAAGTTGACGGGACGACCCAATTTTCATGGAGCCAGGGCCTCCCGAGCAACACCTTGTATGATGTGTCGGCATTGATGATATAGAACCTCGCTTGGGTGACAAAATCGCCCAAAGCTAGCTTGACTTCAACCCAACCAAGTGCCTCCTCGGAATCCTGGTTAAATCCCGAGATCTTGACTGCATTCACCTTCTGCAAATAAGGGGCCAAGTATAAAGACTTGAAGGTCTTCAGAGGCATGATGTTAATGGCTGCTCCAGCGTCAACCAAAATTCGATTCACATCATGCTCATTGATCGTCCCCCTCATATATAAGAGGCGATTGTGGCACGGAGAGGACAGCAACATGTCTTTGTCCGTGAAGGAGATGTTGGCTACAAATGCCTCGTATGTCTGGGCTTGCAACTCTGCAACATGGGCTTCATAGACATCCGGGTCTTGGAGTATCTTGACAAGAGCCTCCCTGAGATCCTTGCTCCAGGCAATGGCTTTCCAAATGGTAACATTTGTTGGAAACCGCTTCATGTGATGAATGATTTTGCGGTCCGCCCGAGCACGGGTCTTGTCAAATGGCGGGATGATCTCCGCCAGAGTCTTCGGTGCCTGGTGAGGCTTCTCTCGTTTAGAAGGGCGCTCCTCATTCTGACCCTCCACATTTTCTTGGAATAGCGGAGCTAAAGACTCCTCCGGGGGTGGCAAAGGCTCATCATGCTGGTCTTCATTAGAAGGACCTGCTGGGCTTGCGGGCTCGACCTTGTTGGAGGGGCCAGCCTACTCCGACGTCTCCTCGCGCACTGGCGACTTGGCTGACTCCTCTTCTTCATCAGAAGAGGCGCTTATAAAAGGGACGCCACCCGGCTTAGCCGCTGAGATGGGGCCTGAACCCTCTGAGAGGCTGAGGATGAAAGGGATTCCCCGTACTTGCGCTTCCGGGATAGGGCCCTGCTTCTCCCCTCTGAACATTATGACCCGGTCAAGAGTTAGGGGACCTTCACGTCCACGTCCTCGTCCTCGTCCTCGGCCACGACCTCGGCTATTTCTCACCGAGCGACGTCGATATGTTGCCATAGGAGCCTTGCCCCCGGTGTCATCGGCCGAATGACAGTAAATGTTGTCAGGCGGATGGATCGCCACCATGTTGCAGGAGAGCTCTTGCAGCATTTTCTCGAGCATCTCGACAGTGAGCTCCTCATCTTTGTAGAATAAGGAGAGCTCTTCCGAGATTAGGAACTCCTCTCCCTCTTCAAGACGGTGAGCCATATCTCAGAGCCACTGCAGAAGCCGAGCTTTACGCCCAAACTCGTCCCAAGGAATGTATTTGTCTAGAGTGACAACCCTGGTGGGATGAGAGGGAGTGTACTCCTCCAGCTCATCTATGAACTTTTGTAGTCACTGCAGAGGAGTTGGCTCCTTAGAGGCTTTCATAGCTGCTGCTTGCTCAGCTTGTTTCTTCAACCTCCTCTTCAAGTTCTTCTTGCGGTTCTTCTCCTGCTTCTTTTGGCGGCCTCTTGAGAAGAAAGTGGACTTGATTTTGACAGTGGGACTGGTTTACCCCCAGAATTTTGCTTTTTGCTCTGGGCCGGCCCCTTAGGAGCCTTAGCGCCACGGCTCTTTCTGGGGGTGACCCTGGTCTAATTGGCCTCCTCCGACTGAACCTGGAAGGTGGCATTGATCGCCTGAGCAATTACCTCAGGCGGCAGCTTCTGGAACTCTGCCAATCCACAGTGGGGCCCTTGGGGGCATTGCAATTCCACCGATTTTGCTTTGACTGGCGGCTTTGCGAGCTCAAGATGTTGAGACCTTTCTGCAATTAGCGGCCTTGACGGAGACTCCCTCACCTTCGCCTTGCCTTTGTCGTCTGGCAGAGGATTTCCCCTTATGACGATGCCAGGTTGACTTGCCCCAGAGAGGGGTTTGGAGCCTTCTCCCACGGCTTGACTTCTTGGGCTCTGGGCCTTAGGCCCCTCGCACGTAGCCTTGCCTTTAGGGTTTGGCTGAGGATTACCACTGCCCGTAGACTTGCCCGGTTGGACTTGTTGAGAGGTGGGTTTGGTCCCACGCAGCTTGGCCGGCTCCTGTTGAGCTTGCTGGAGAATCTTCTTAGCGGCCTCTTTAAGACGCCGCCTCATCATAGAGTTCCCCTGCTGATGGCGGGAAAACGCACGTCGTTAATACGCCCCGCTACCAAATTTAAATATCCGGCCCACAAATTAAATATAATAGTTAAGTGATGAGACCGAGTCGAATCCACAGGGAGAGTTAGATTTGAGAGTTGAAAACTTTGAGATTCTAAGATTGAAAACCATGAAATTTGGGTTGAAAACTTGATTTTGAAATTAAGAAATTAATTAAACACAATGAAGGAACGATGAAAACTTAGGCTTAAAAATTAATGAAGCAAGTGAAATGAAACACCAAACTTTGAACTCGAGAAAATAAACGTAAACAGATGAACAAAAGAAATAAACAAGACGAACAACAATCTCAATTTCACTTAATTTGAAAAGACAAGATTAAATAGAGAGTACAAGAAATTCAAAGAACAATAACAATGAAATAAATTGGAACCTGAAGGGGCCTCCTGCCCCTCTCTCCTCGCTTCTTCAAAAACACTAAAACATCACTTGAACAAAGCTCTCACAATAATAAAGAAACCCAAAATACATTATGAAGACAACTCAAGCTATTATCCCTCAAACCACACCCCAACCCTCCTTTTATAGGCCCTAAACATTAGCCTCTGTTTCTCTCTGTTTCTCTGCTCTTCCGAATGCTCTCTGTTCTCTGCCTTGCCTTGCCCGTGTGTGAGGCGCGTAAAGGATGCCGTCGTGTGAAGCCTTGGCCGTTTTTGACCGTGCAAACCGTGTGAAGCTCATTGGCCGCCAGCCACCTGAAGACGCGTTGACGGTGTGTGAAGAACTTTTGGAGATAACAGCTAGCGTATTTGCCGTGTGGACCCCATGGCCACCTTGGCTGCCGTGCCTGCTCCACCCTACTGCTTGACCCGTCCACGTGTTGAAGAGCCCATGTTGCCACGTGAAAGCCTCCACCGCCTGCATGCTTTTGGTCGCCTGTATGGAAGCCTCACCACGTGAGCTGTGAAGAGCTCAGCCTGTGGAGCCCATGGTGTGAAGGCCTCCCACTTTGAATGCATGGCTGCCCTGCTGACGTTGAACCCTTCATGTTGCATGCGAATGGGCTCATTTGGCCTTCATGCAGCATATCCACGTTTGGCTTGGCCGCCTGCATTATATCTATTATATAGATATATATATTATATAGACATATTATATCTATAACTATAGTAACTATAATATTAGATATATTATATCTATAACTATAGTATGTCTATAGATATATTATGAAGATATATCGATATATTATAGATACATATATATTATATATAGAGATATGTTCTATATATAGATATTATGAATATATATATATATATTATCTATAAGTGAATATATATTATATGAATCTATATCATAATATTTATATAGAGGTGTTAATGTTTTAGTTTTTATTTTATTTTTTTTTATTTTTTTTCTTTTCATGCTTCATGATCTTTGGCTCATTCTTACGCAGACTTGTGAAGTTGTTGCCGAATACCTGCAAAATAACATATTTATTGCTCAAATTATAATAATTTCATCAAACTAAGTCTTTTGATCGAAAATGGATATTAAGTGTGATAAGTGCATAATTATTAATATTAAAGCTCATAAAAAGTGTGTATATCATAAATTAACTCCTACAAATGCACACTTATCACCTGCGCATCGATCTCCCCCCTTTGGATGAGGACTTCAATGCAATCTTGGACTTCCGGGCATTCCCGGGTGGGGTGAGACACCCTGGAATGATATTTGCAGTAGTGGGGATGACTCTTGGCCGTCTCATTGTAGTAGGACGGTGGATCATGCGTCAGCACCCGACCCTCCTCCATGAGCTTGTAAAAGATCTTCTCAGTGTCCTCCTTGGGGAAAGAACACTGGTGAGAGGGTCGCCACCCTGGATACCACAATGTGGGCTTGGGCGGTTGGGAACTGACTCCCTGGAGACTGACTCCCTCCACCTGTGGCTCCGGGAATTGGAAAGCTACTGAGACATGTATAACATTGACGGAGAAATGAAAACTCTCCTGCACATGCAGCTGTGGCGGATCGACTAGGAATTCACCCATATTGACCTTCCCTCGCCTGATTAAATCCTCAGCGAGGTCCTTGAACGGCTGGCAGTTGTGGATGATGTGGCCTACCACCTCATGGTATGGGCAATAGTCATGATGAAATGCAGCACCTGGTGTCTGCTCCAGGGGTGACGGGCTTATCAGTCCCGCTCGCTGGCATGCGAAGAAGATGTTTGGGGTCTTCTCCCAAGAGAATGAGTATAACTTCCCTGGCTGCTCGCCTTCAGGTGAATCCTCCTCGCCTTCTTCAGATGAGTCCGAGGATTCCTCGGAGAGCCAACCCCTGAGCAGAGCTCGGCCAGTAGGTGGTACACCTGCCTCCCGTATGTGGGCTGGAGCCAACCCCCTGACAAATGGGCCGAAGGGGAAGTTGGCCAGTTGCTGATCTATGCTCCTTGGAACTGCAACATACGCCTCTGTTCCAGTTGCAATTGTCGAATTTCCCACCGGATTTTTCGAACAGTCCTCCGCAATGCCAAACACTCAGGGAGCGAGGGAGGGGCGGCTCCAGGACCGGTATTAGGCTGTTGATTTGAAGGCCCGGTCTCGGAGGCGTTGGAGCTCAAAGTCATGGCCACCATGTAAACCACATTAGCGGATCGATTCGATCGGCTCTAGGTATGAGACTGGGGTGGGTCGAGTGCATGACCCAACATATTTATCAAGCCCTTTTGAATGAACTCTTCTGCAATATCCTTAAAGACATAGCAATCCCCAACGGTATGACCCAACCTTCGGTGATATACACAATAGGTAGGGTCATCTGTCTTATCCACTTCTGAGGGCTTCCGTGGATCTGGCAGGGTGATGAGCTTTTCTTTCATGCAGAGCTCAAAGAGCATTTTAGTATGCTCTTTCCTGAAGGAACAAGGCATCTTTATGTTCTCCGCCAACCGAGACGCGCTTGTCTTGACATCAGACTTCTTGCCATTGCCTTTGGATTTTCCTTCCCCCTTTTCTCCATTTTTCGGGGAGAAGTCCACATCATTTACCTCCTTGCCGCTAGTCAGACGGTCTTTGGAGGATTTGCCTTTTACAGGGGCTTGTGCCGGGTGGTCAGCGAAAAACATCTCAATCTCCGCCACCACCGTGTTAAGCTGGTCAAAACTTCTGATGTTTGAGCCCAGAAGCTTTTCACTGACTTTTGCCGAGAGACCCCTGCAGCAGATGATGATTGCGTCCTCAGGCGTCGGAGGATTATCGCAGCGCATATTGACGTCCCTCCATCGCTTGATGAAGTCCAACGCTGTTTCACCTTTATTTTGACGGAGGGCACAGAGTTCCGTCAGAGAAATTTTGCGTTCGACCATCTGGAAACGATCGACGAACTTCTTCTGCATATCCGCCCAATCAGCAACAGAATTAGGCTTTAGCCTGGAGTACCACTGGAAGGCGGAGCCGGTCAAAGACGTGGCAAAGTACCGCAGCAAATATGCCTCCTCCAGTGCCAATTCACCCATGGCCGTCATGTAGTAGGCCAGGTGTTCATGCGGCGAGCCCTGCCCGTTGAACTTCTGAAGCTTCGGAGCCTTTGGGCAATCCGGTGGAAGTTTCTTGAATTGATGGTGGAGGGGATAAGGCACGCTGTACAAATCGATGGTAGCCACACCCTCACCATGTTGAGCAAACTTCGCCTCCACCATGCGCTCGATCATCTGCCTCTGCGCCATAAGACTTTCTGCAGCAGGAGTGGCAGACGATCGCGCATTGACTTCATCTGGAAGCACTTCAAATTCCACCGCCAATGGCAATTTCGCCGCGGTGACGGAGGCGTTGGCCGCGACTGGAATGGGAGGAGGTTGTTGTTCCACTCCCGTTGGCACAGCTTGAGGTGGGACATGAACCTCTTTTTCACGCAATAGCACTTGCAAGAGGTTCTTGAGTTCTTGGTTCTCACGTCAGAGTTTTTCCAACGCGGGGGTGTGTGTCTCTTCCCCCAGATCTTCCTCGTGCCGGGGGTGGTCGTCCCCATCAACACTGTGAACGTCCTCTTGGCGCTCTTCTTGTCGTGCCAGCTCGGGCTGAGATGTACTAGCAGCCGGCGCCTGTTGTGTTTGTGCCAGGCCCCGGGACCCGGACCTTGACCTCCTCGAGTATTGAGAAGGCTGGTTCAGGTCGCCCGAAATGTCCTCCGACTACTTGTCCGCGGAAGTAGTATAACATGTGAACACTTTGACAGTGTCATTGGTCACCTGAACCACCCGCTTCTTCCTGGGTGGTTGTCGATCCGACTTGGGCGGCATCCCTAGTCTGTCAAAGACAGAAACTCGAGATGTAGAAGCTTGAGGGGAGCGATCATCCTCCGTGTGCGTGGAGCTAGCCCACGGGGAGGTCGGCCGCACCTTCTTGCCGGTTCCTCGGCGCTTTTGCCCCCGTAAGGGCTGAGTTGTAGACCTTGGAGAGGCCGAGGCCTCAATGCATGTCGGACTCCGCATATGTTGCAAATCCGACACGCGGAAGGGCTCCTCCGCCCTTGCACGCCTTATAATTCGGGCCTCCTCCTTGGTGACCCATATCTTCTTCAAGTGGAGCTGACGCTCCTCAACTAGGTTGCCCCCTGACCGCCAAGGATGGCAGTATCGGTTTCGGTACCGGTTTCTTCAAAACAGTCAGAAAAGGCAAAATTATTATTGAGCAAGTCCGGTTTCGGCCGAAACCGGACGGTTTTGGTCCGGTTTCGGTATCGGACTTGCTACAGTGACAAGGCCCGTTTCGATTTCGACCGATACTGCCATCCATGCTGACCGCGGCCGGGGAGCGGGTGGTTTGGGCCGTCGTACTGGACCCTGATTTGCCACCGGTACGGTGGACTTCTTCTTTTTCGCTCCGTCTTCCCGAATTTGCCGAAGAAGCTCGAAGCGATTGGAGGTAGAGACAGTCGAGACGTGTCGATCCCTAGGCAAAATCGGCTCGCCCCCATCGAGCCGAATGCGAAAATCTCCGACAAGCATGGTCTTGCCGGAGCGGGATGCGACCGATGTAGGCTTTACGCCTTTGCAGCTACGACGTTGCCCCCGTTGAGCAGGGGCAGCCTTGGTGACGTCTGCCGAAGGTGCGACGTCGTTGTGGCGGCGACGCTGCCCCCGTTGAGTAGGGGAAGTACCTCTGAGGGTGGCCGCGGTAGAGTTGGTGTCGTTACGGCGACGGCGTTGCCCCCGTTGAGCAGGAACGACGCCAGCAGTGACTTGATTGACCGAGAAAACTCGGCCAATAGCTGGGGCAGAAGGCCTAACACCTTCGACCGTTGACATGGCAGCCGAGTAAGCACGGCTGGTTGTCGGGATGAAGGGCTTGATACCCTTAACAGTTGAAGAGTTGATCGGTCGAATCCGGCCGGCTGCTGCAGTAGAGGGTCTGACACCCCCGAGAGCTGACCTGTTGGCCAAGCGAACTCGGCTGATTGTTGAGGCCGGAGGCCTGTTACCCCTGACGGTTGTCTTGCTGACCGGGCGAACCCGGCCGACTGCTGAGGTTGAGGGTCTGACACCCCCAACGGTGGTCTTGTTGACCGGGCGGACCCGGCCAGTTGATGAAGCAGAGGGCCTGACACCCTCGACAGTGGCCGTTGCAGGCGTGGCTGAGCTGGCCTCAACCACAGGTACGACGCCCAGAAAAAAGGGCGAACCGATGACTGCTGGGAAGTCGCCGAAGACGAGCGGTGTCACCAAGTATCCGAACTTGGCGTGGTTGGCGATGATCTGGGGGCCGTAGGTGACGGCGACCATCGCTGCTTGTTGGTTGGTGGTGGTGGTGATGGTGCGTAGCACGACTGGAGAAGTGCAAATGCACGAAAAACTCTCAGATGAGTAGAGAGATGTGCCCTCCTCTTCCCGTCCTGTAAGAGGAAGAGGGGCAATCAGAACCTTGAAGAAGGTTTTTGGGGACTGACTTTGACAGAAAGAAGAAAGGCGGGAAAGGTCCCACCGGGCGTGCCAGTCTGTGGAACACGGAATTTTTTGTAGAAGAATAAACAATAAAAATGTTCTTTTTGAAAAGAGACATTCCTCTATATATAGAGGTTTATTCCGTGGGTGCGCATAGTATCAGACGATTTGGGTTCGAGTGCTGGACCTCTCCCTACTGACCGTAGTCAGTGTTGATTTATATTGGCTTAACGTCCGAACACCTTTGTTTAACTGTCAAAGAAATCCCAAAGTCCTCTTCTTGGGTTCTGATGCGGAGGGCAGGCTCACTCGAGAGACTCTCCACGACCACTCATTTACCACCAACATTTGATAAGGTTAGGGCTTCATCAAAGGCCTTAAGTTCAGGCAAAGCCCTAAGATTTAGGAGTATGAACGCAAATTGTGCGAAAGCCGCAGGCATTTTTGAAGTAGAGGGAGATTTTCTAGACCCCGAGGGTATTTTGATAATTTTACCAACCTAGGGGTATTTTGGTAATTCTCCCAGGCCAAGGGTATTTCTGAAATTTCTCTGCTGGAATAGAAGTAGGACCGAGCTCCTGACTTCCCAAGGTGCTGAGGCTCTTTCTGGAGGGTTTTAGGGACTGCTAGGCCATTTCTAGGTCACAGTGGTATATATGGTAATTTTACCATACCCTACAAAGACCTAAGGTTGGGGTGACATCTGAGTGTCGGACTGAGCTGACAACGTCCCCGAGTTGAAGGAGTGACAAGGGCTTCATCGAAGGCTCACATGTGTCAATCTTGCCCAAGAAGGGGTATATGTGTAATTTTTGAAAGCCTAGGGGTTTTCCTATAATTTACCCAGGTCAATGCATAAAGAAGACATGAAGTCATGGATTGCATTTATGGCCTAAATGGGCACAAGAGTTGTTGACGAGTTGTCGACTGTACAAGAATCCGCACTAACGCGGCGTAGCCCCAATTACAAAAAGTTGCAGGGTATAACTACAAACAACATGACATTTTTGTTTCTCGGGCCCCGGGAAGGACATTTTTGTAATTCCCCCGTTATATGGGTGGAACTACATATTATAGTCGCTCTGAGACGTAGAAACTTACAAACATGACCCACTGAGAGGCATAATTACAAAAATACCCCTTAGGGGTATATACACAAGACCCGGGGACTTACCCCTCACGGGGCAAAACAACGAACAAATTCCTTGCGCTGCGTAGCGGATGCTTCGTAGCCTCTAGCTTCCTCTCTCTGTTCTCCTTCTGGACCCTTGGGGGTCTATTTATAAAAGTGGGAGGCTCCCCAGGGTCGTTTGGACCCGTACGGGTTAAACGGGAGGTTGTTTGAACCCGTACGGGTTAAACGGGGTAAAAATGACCCCGGGGAGGTCATTTTCCTCCATTTTTTCTTTTTCTTTTCTTTTTTTGGTTCTCGGCGCGCGGGAAAGGGAACCAGCCCGGGGTGGAATGACCCCGGGCCCACCCGGGGTCGAATGACCCCGGGCAGGTCCACCTGGGACCTGCCTGGGGTCAATCGACCCCGGGCAAGACCTGCCCGGGTGGATTGACCTCAGGCAGGTCCCCCCAGGGTCGTCCGACCCCGGGCAGGCCTGCACGGGGTGGATCAACCCCGGGCGAGTCCCGCCCGGGCCCGCGCGGTCCTGCAAGCATCCGCGCGGACCCGGACGGGTCCCTCCTTCGTCTGGCTTCAATAAAAGAAGGGTTGTGGGGCTTTGGAGGCTCGTTTGCTCGTTGTGCCACGTGGAGAAGGGAGAGGACGCGCCTCCTCGTTCGTTTGTCGTTTTCCTCGTGCCGTACGCCGCGAAGGGAAGACTTGTTGTTGTCCGTGTTGCGTGATACACGTGCGAGGGACTTCACTTGCGGTGTGTAGACCTTTGTTTGTATCTCCTTTCTCATCGTAGGAGCTTCCCTTGTCCGTAGTTGCACGTTCAAAAGAGGGAAACTTCATCCCTTAAGGATTTTACCGGAGCTACACGATCCTGACAATCGTAGTAGATTTAACCCGGCTCTCGACCGTCTCGATTCCTGCGAGAGGTCTATAATTTGCAGGAATATGTGGGCTATAAGCCCGATTATGGGTGGAATGCTATGTGGGGGGGCAATACGCCTATTGTTGAACCCCGCGTGGTAATACTCCATAGGACAGCAATACGCCAAATAGAGGCCTCAGCCAATGCAAGGATAATACCCTGGAATTTTATGAGATAAATTACGGGTGCAACAGTCCTTTAGGGTTAGTAGCACCTTTGACAGATGCTCTCCACAATTTTTGAGCATTGAAATCATCATATTTCATTAAGAAACAGTCATACATGGTACGCCCAAATTCACCACAGTAATGGCAGCAAACTAAAAACTTTACATTTTTCCTATGAGGATAAGTATTGAATTTCTATGAGTTAACATAAATGTTACCATTTTTAACTTGGGAATTGCATCTCTTTTTTATTTGCCAACAGTCCTTGACTGTGTGGCCAGACTTTCCACAGTTATAACACACATGAGGCCTACCTTTTGAAACAAATTTGTGTTCATTAAAAGCATGTTTGTTTACCGGGAATTTGACTGGTTCAGAGTAAGAATTACTTCTTCCCTGAGCAGACCAACAATGTGCAGCAATGTGCCCTACTTTACCACAGCAATAACAATGCTAAGATTGATTTTTCTCTGTGGATTTGTTGTTATGACTGAAAGCCAATTTATTTTTGCATGCTCTCAAATTATCCTTTTTCATGATAAAACAATTGTGCATAACATGACCATACTTGTCACAGTAGAAACATGAAACTTTTCTTTTATTCTTAGAAGCATGTTGTTGGCATGATTTTTCTTGGCATGCTCAGCATGATTATTCAACTCATTTTTTTGTTTTTGAGCTTTCAGATTGATAGGTTGTTTGACCTCGAAGGTGCTGGCTACATTGGACCCCTTGACAAACGATGTCTGTAACTTGTTTTCAAAGGATTTCTAGTTAACATGGTTGTAGCCCAGCCCCTCTTTCTGGAAGTTCACCTTAACTCCCAACAGCCTATCCAAATTTTCTTTGCCATTTACAAATTTAGACAATGAATTATTTAAGTCATGAATTTCATCTTCTAAAGATGTAATGTGCAATTCTACACTAGCAAGTTCTTCTTCACAGGCAACAAGCCTATCATTCAACATGACATTTACAGTTTTAAAACTATCTAGTTCTTGTTTTAACCCATTCACTTCTTCAGACTCATTTACAGCCACAGATTTTCCTTTTTCAAGAATTAATAGTCTCTCAGACATGACGCTATTTAATTCTTTCAATTTTTCATTTTCTTTAATAAGCTTCTCATTCTGAGCTAATTCATCAGGCAGAATTTGATCAGTGGCTATTGAACTTAGTTTTTCATTGAGCTCTTTTTTTGTTTGTTGAAGTTCATAGATTTTGGCCAGAAGTTCTTTATTTTCATTTCTTAAAGAAGCAAGTTGATCTTTACGAGTTTCAATATCAAACACATAAGCGTCACTTAATTCCTCTAAATGTGAACATTTTTCGCAGGAGGAATTACAATTGTTCTGTTCAATTTTCTTTTTCATTTTTTTATTTTCAGACTTTATTTCTTGTATTTATCTAACAGTTCATCATACAGATCCATTAAGTCTTCGAAGGAAATCTCATCAGATTAAGAGTTTACCTCTGCGGTATCCTCGCTTGTATGATCACTCCTGTTGTTTGCCATCAAACACTTCTGCTCCATCTTCTCATGGATTGTGGTTAGACCATCCCAGATTTCCTTGGCTGACCTGCAAATGGAAACATATTAGCATCAACTGTAGCCCTTAGAATGTTTAGAACTGTGAGATTATCACGGTTCTTCAGTCTATCCTCATCAAACTATTTGGTCTCATCTTGAGACAATTGATTTGGACCGTGTGTAATCAGGTTCCAGAGGGTTGAATCAACAGAATTAACAAACCTACACATTTTGCCTAGCCAAGTGGTAAAATTAAAACCGTCAAAAACTGGCAAAGAAATCATTGACACTGGTTCGGGGAAAGAATCCATAATTGTAAACGCACAGGGATCTTCTCTGCAGATCGTTGGATCTGAATATGTCAGAAACCTGCTCTGATACCAATTGTTGGGTGCGCAATCGGATCTAGAGGGGGGTGAATAGATCCTTTTTAAAAACTATCCCCAATTAAAAATAAATATGGACACCAATTGTCTAGAATCCAATTAAAAACAATGCTATCAGTGACTCGAATGTAGAAAGAACACTAATAGATAAACAGATAACTAAACAAGTGCAGACAAAAAGGAACTAGTGTTGCTCACAATAAATAACTAAGACACTTGGAGAACAACCCAAACAGAAGGTGCTAAATAGAAGATGGCTCTCACAGAGCCTTGAACGAACATTCAACAGATATGTATGATGACAGCGCAGAAGAGAGCTAGAACTTAATAAAGCCTGTGATCAACAAACCATCCTGTGAAGGAAGAAAGGAGAAAAGGATTTAATCACATCAATTCACGGGAACACAAGATTTTTAAGGTGCTTCGATCTGTAAACCCGCAGACCTACGTCCACCCCTCACTCAACCGAGCGAGGCTTCCCTTGCACGAACAAGAACGTGGAGAACCTCCACTACAAACGCTGCCAAACAGCTTGAACGAGGAAGAACTTCCTCACACACACATTGATCACACAGTGTGCAAATGTGTACAGCAACCTCCTGTACATAACCCTGATCTTGCACCCAGCAAAATCAGAAACACTGCTTACAGCAGCAAACAAAAGAACAACTTCCTCTCACACTCTGATCACTCAGAGTGCACACGTGCGCAGCTAGCCGCTGTGCACAACTCTGATTATGCAACACAGCACAATCAGCACAGTTGCTTATAGTAGCCAACAAGGAACACTTCCTCAACATTCTGGTCACCCAGAAAAAAAACACGCACAGTGGAGTTCTGTGCACAAACACCTACCGTGCTTCCTAGCACGGTTAGGCAAAAACTGAACTAATATAGAAGTAACAAGAAAAGGAAAAATACAGCGAAACAAAGAACACAAAACCAGTGAAACAAGAGACGAAAGCAAATCAATGTAGCTTCTGATGAAGCTCTTTAACTAGAAGTCCGATACTCTGTTTTCCTTCTTCTTCCTCTCTCTTGATCTCTTCAGACTGCTCGCAAATCTCTCTCTCTGCTCACTCTCGTTCTTTTCTTCTCAAACTCTTCTTGTTTTTCTTCTCTATACTCTCTTTTTTTGGGACGAGCTAACCTGATTTTCCCTTTTGAAAACTTCTGCTCGACCAACCTTCACATGAAGGCCATCGTGATGTATTTATAAGGATAGAATCAAATATGAACCCTTTATCACTGGAAGAATTAATCTGGATCGTTCAAACCTTGGAAGGCTCTAGATTCGAGGTACCAAGTATCAAAACCAATAACCAATGATTGGAACTCGACTCCACGTGACTTGCTTAAGTGGGTCACGCGCAACCCTGTCCAGTGAGAATGAGTCGACTTGAACTGTCTTAAGTCGACTTGGGCTTTTGAATACTATAAATTTCATGTTTCTGGCATAAAGGATGTGTCGACGCATAACTTCACTGCGTCGACCCAACTCTTGCTGTAAACGCCTAGACAGTGCTTTTGCACAATGGAGTCGACCCTGTAGGTCGACACCTTCTTGTTTCTGAACGAATTCTCGCTGAAGTGCACGGTTGTGTCGACTCCATATCATCATTGCGTCGACGCAATCTTTTAGATTACTTGGATCACCGTCCACTGAAGTTATGTATACCTTCATCAGTTGTGTCGACTCCTTGCCTCCACTGCGTCGACTCAGCCTTCTCATTTCCATTCACTGCTATTGATGTTGAACTCATATGCAGTCTTTGGAACTTGACTCCAGTATTTCCAAGGCATATCCAATGAGTCTTGTTGATTTCATTAAAGCTTGTTTTCACACAAAAAGCTTGTTTTCACAAAATTTAACATCTTAAGCTTCTCATAGTTGAAAGTCTTCAATAAACTTCTGCATTTCAGCAAGCTTTGCTTCAACTGTCTGAGAACTTGAATATCTGTCGACTTGCTTTGCTGACCAAGTCGACATGAGACTCTTCTTCTACTAGCCTTTGCTAAATTTGATATTATTTGATCTGAACTTCTGCTGGACTTTTGATGTGCTCTTCTGAACTGCTAAACTGCATAAGCCATTGGCTTGAACTTGTTCTTCAATTATGACATCTTCACTTGAGCAGCTGGCCTTTGTTGGCTTGTTCTTAACATCTGTTGTTGGCTGTTGCTGCTGCCACTTGAATGCTCAGCACCTTTGCATTATCTGCAAAACCAGAAGTCATATTGAAGAGGGTCCACTCCAAGGGTCGACTCTTCATTTGGCAGAGCCTTGTGGCTTGGTTGTTGAATGCTAATTCTGGCTATTTCATGCATATGCTGGCTCGATGCTTGATGGCCTCTTCATATAGCTTTGCAGCTGTCGTGGTCTCTGCTGAGTGGCCTGAAGCTTACATGCCTAACTGCTGAATTTCAGAAAGCCACAAGCCAAGCTTTCTGAACTTCCTTCTGATAGACTGTACTAATTCCATAATTCCTGAAATGCAACCTGTCTTTGTTGACATCATCAAAATTATGTTAGACTCATTAATGAGTCATAGTTAGACATCATCAAAACCAGAGACACAACATCTTCGAGAGTTGGCAGTGTCGGTTTCAGACTCGATTTCGGTCGAGTCCGAAACCGAAACGACTCGGTTTCGATTTCGGTTTCGGCCGAAACCGGCAGAAACCCAGTCAAAAGGTAAAAAAAACATCAAAATAAGTATAAAACTCGGAAATACATTAAAAAATATAAATAATCACATAAAAATCAAAAAAATCATTAGACATACATTTGACTGTAAAGAAATTAGATTAGTGCAATAAACATGAAGTAGGTATTGAAGTTCAAACATTGAACATGTTAAACTAATATTCTTGAGTACATACTAAACATGAAGTAGGTTCAAGCACAGGGGAATAAACCTAATTAGACACAGTAAATGTTACAGAAATTAAATGATCTTTACCTAAATGAAGAGGCACTAATATGGGTAATAACTAGAACCTTCTTCGTCATCGTCTGACTTTTGATGTTGATACCCATAAGAAGGTTGCATGTATTATGTATATTCAGTATAACCAAACAATGAGGTAGCCAAGTCTTGCATCTCTCTTTGGATCCCTCTTGGAGTGTAAGGTTGTCGGCTTGATTCAAATCCAGAATCAGCGTAAGAATCTTGAGGATGAGAAGAGGAACTTGATGGAACTTGATGGAACTGGAAATCTAGTTCATGACCTCACCCATAAATGGCTGCTTCCTGTTGGCCACCTCCATAACCTGATGGATGCCCATATTGGCTCTGTGAATCATAACTTCGCTCACTATGACTGTATCCTCGGCCTGTGTCTGTGTGGAAGGAGAAAGTATCACCAACAGTGCCACCGCCAGTAGTAGCACCTGCAGCACCTGTAATTGCACTCATCATCACCATCAGAAACCAGTCGCCTTTTAGCCTTTGGGGCTGATTTTTTCTGTTTTGGTGTGATTTTTTCAGTCACCCTTGACATGAATCGTTTTCCCCTTGGCGTGTGCCTCACATAAATCTGCTTCAACTGCTCAATTGTCGGGTCCGCTCGAGCAGCAGCACTAGTCCTCTCAGTTAGCCCATGCACTGATGTACTTCTTCTTAAGGATGCAGGTGGCTTGACCATTCTAGGAGTGACTGGCCTGCTATCTGATTATGAGTGTCTAGCTGGCTCAAACTCAGGCTGCTACTCAGTGTCATGAACAAACAAAGTTTGGTCCCTTCTCTGGTGTGCTTGAGTCTCTCTGGCTCTCTTTGTTGCTCTTTTGAATTTTGGATCTCTTGGCTCATCTTCATCTAGTATGCCCTCTGTCCATCTTCTATCATCATCATCAAAAACGGGCTCATCAACCTGCTCTCGTGTCTCCACCCAAGACTGCAAGGGATTCTCAACATCAAATAAAGCGTCCACATCAATTTCTGAAATTACATCCTCTGCGACGCGTTTGTCCCTTAGCTGTTGTCTTAACTTCATGTTTTTTATTCTCAGTCTCATATTGTAGTGGCAGTAAACCAATTTTTCTAACCGTTCAGCCTTTAGCCAATTGCGAACCTTTGAGTGTATAAGGCTGAACGTGCTCCAATTTCTTTCACATTAGCTTGTCGATGTTGTTTGACTGAGCACCCTAATTGCAATGAACGCCAATGCATTACTGCCCACATCTCGGTTGTTCACCATTATCCACCAGTCAGTTGTTCCACCAACCATAAACAAATAAATGTAAGGTGTACTAATACATATTGAGGTTAAGAAATCACAAAAATAAAATATACCTGGGCTCACTCTTCCCACAGCATATTGCAATTGGGAGTCGGAATATGTCTCAGTCCTCATTTTACAATAGTTCATCTACAAAGATAAAGTAATAAATTAACATAATGACTTAAGTAAATTCTATACCTCTTATTGATAAAATCAATAAAGGTCAACCTCTACTTCGACCTGAAGTCTCTTTTCTGGTGTCCTCGATAAACGACCAATGACTTTTAAAGTGCCTTGGAGCACCTCGCCATCAACATGTGCATTGGCATCGTACATAAATCGAGGGTTGAGGAAATAACCTGCATTTGTGTATAATTAACTGAATATTATATATATAATAACATATAGGCATTACCCCTCTGCCCCCTGGAGGTTAAGCCCGAAACAGATACGTTTCGACCGAAACATATCGGTTTCGGCCGATACTGCCAAGATGTCATCTTGGAACTAGTACAAGGTTGTGGCATCTTACAAGTTTAGGGGTAATAAACTCAATAAATTGTTGAGAATAACACAAGAAATTCAAAAGGAAGGAAGTCCCTTGTGCTTACAGGGAAGGAGAAGACCGCCACACCACAAGAGTTTAACTCTGCGACTTCACCTAACAAATTGGTGACTCAAGATGTGGACTTGTCTATGCCCCTTCTTGCCCATGCAAATTTCAACAGGTCCCAACCACCAAGTTATTGCTGATTCCTCCAAGCAGCATGTTCAGAGAGACTGTTGTGATCCAATAGGGGGAGAGGTATCTTCAGATATCATGGGTGAAGGAGAAAGACTATATTGGAAGGTCCATGAATGATGTTGTGGATGAAGCCCTAGGTGAGCATGTGCATACCTTGGAAGATGTCCTCCTTCGACTCTTGTAGCTTGGGCTCTCTTTCTTTGGAAGATGCTCCATCTGTCTAGTTACTCAGGCTTCAGAGCAGTCCATGGGAAAGGCTTTGAGGACTTTGGAAGGAATGAAGATGGCTACACTTGCACATGCGCCGGAAGCTGATGTGATCAGAGCTAGGGGGTTTTGCGTGTTTAGGAAAGAGAGGAAATAGAAAGGTGAAAATCTGGGGTTATCATGTGTTTCAGGAATGGGCAATGGAAAATATGCAAAATGATAGTCTCAGGCATTTCAGGGATTGCTTTTATAGTGTGATAATCCAGCAGGTACTTAAACCCAGATGTGGGCCAGCTGGGCAACATCTCTTCTGGCTTGATTTTTGCGAACTAGGCTTTTTGAGCCTCCTTGTATGCTGCTAAGCTAGGTTGGCCCAGTGAGCCATCTTACTAATGGTGTGTGGTTCTCTAGTCCCAGCAGCCAGCAGGTACAAGTTGCGGCCTGTATTTTTGATGGTTGAGTGAAGATTGATGGCAGTTTAAATACTTACACCTGTTCCAGCAGCCTTTGGTTAAAGTTTGAAAGGTATACCATACTCCTTAAGTTCTGTCAGATGATAAAATGCTGAGAAGGTGTAGAGATCCAGGAGGTGAGATTGATGGAAATGTTGGTCATTTCGGAAGGCTCAGAGATTGCTGGAAAAACTGCCTTGTTGTGTCAGGAGGGAGAACAGAGACAGGGACCTTCAACTTTTGTCTTAAGGACAGTTTTGGTAGTGCTTCTTGAACGTCACTTTCAAATACTAAGGGCAAATCTTCTAGAAAGAAGAAGAGTTAAGGCTCTTTTTTCAGAATAAGGGTCCAGAAGTTTCACTTCTTGGTTGGTTTTTCATTAGGCATAGGACGCATATGGGTCTTTCTTTTCACTTCTTTCTGTCTAAGGTGTGGGTTAGTAGGGTCATATTGACATTGGAATGAGAGTGAGTGTTCTTGGGTATTGGTGCTCTTTTATGTCCATGAGGTGCCTCACCTCGCACTCAAACAGTTAGATCATCTCTATAATTGTTTATAAATTGGCATCACAAATCACCATTCTTCTCAAAAACTCTCAAAACGATTTATCCTGTTCACATTTATTTTTACCAGTTTGGCATCATCAACCATTTTCATGAGTTTGTGCCTGGGGACCTAGTCTATTCGAAGAATGTACCTCACCTTTCCCCTATAAATCCCAAGGATTTTCCTGACCCATTCCAAACGATACTTCATTCAAATAGCAATCAAATGTGAACAAGATGCCAACCAAAGAACCAATTTTAAGTCGATAGTGAAACCACAGTTGCTGCCAATTTAATCCACCTTGAGACCAGCAACATCTGGTAGTGAACTTCGTTACAAATACAATAACAACCACATATTCTACGCAGCATAAGCAAGAGATTAAAGAATGCAGTAGTATCTTATCATTGCAAAACCTAATTGAGAAAATGAAGAAATTAATTCGTGCAGATAGATACAGATGATGTCACAATAAGGGGGGTAACTTCTCCTTACTCATGGATCTCCTCAACACAGTGATCATCATTGTTATTGATAGACTTCTCTCCTTCAGTAGTATCATCATGAGTCTTACTGATGTGCATCATCTGCAAGTAAGATACAACCATTGTAAATAAATGTTCACAAAAGATACGTATACTGGATATAGTGATCGGATGTCTGTTACAACCGGGCCAATACCGTGTATCATGTCACAGATGATTGGATCCGGATTTTATCATGTTGGATAAGAGAATTTATTTATAGGTGAATAGTTTGCATGCCACTTCCGATGCCTTGTGGTAGCATTATCATCGACAAGGAAGAAGCATAAATGAAAGACATCCGAAAAATCAACTTAATAGAGGGAAGAAACAAGGAGCCTACTGAGTTGCAGTTTCTGTTTCCTGTTCATCCTGCAAATCCCCAAAACTATTCCTAGAAATTTATGAACCATGGCCTCCATAGTAATCTCCACCAAATGTTGTTCCCACAGGAATGGAGGGATGGGGGGGCGGTGCAAGGCTTCTTCTCAGCCAAGCCCCGATGGGAAGCATGTGCTAGAACTCCAGACCAGCCCCATACAAGATTGGAAGAAGAATGTCAAGAACAAACGAAGAGCTCGTGGAAACCTATAAGAAGAAGAAGAAGAAGAAGAAGAAGAACACGTGACCTAGCAGGAGAGCAGAAGAAGAAAGGGAAGGGAAGAGAGGAGGGGGCGGGGGACGCAGAGACCTTGTACTTGGAGAGCGCATGGTCGAAGGCGTTGATGAGGGCGGAGTCGTCCCAGAGGTCGGTCTCCTTCCCCATCCCTCTTCTTCCCCCCGTCTCTCTTCTGCTCCTCTGCTTCTTCTTCTTCTTTAATTCTTCCTTCTCCGCCCGCGAGGGTCTCTTTGCTCGTGTGATAGTCGTAGAGTACTGCTACTTTTATTTATTACTTAGAACCACGTATCAATAGGGATCATCACTTTTAGTCGAGAGATCTTAGGAGTGCCCGCGCAAAAGCGGTTGTTAACCGAGGAAGACTTTATTAGACGTGTGCACCTGACCTTGTATCTCCTAATACCGGTCATGTGGGAAATAGTTTCAGGGAATAGATAAAAGTGTCTTGTGAAGGTCCACGATTGACGAGTTACTAACTTCCGAATCGAAAGTATGCTTTTGAGTTTTTTCAGTATCAATAGACTTGTGAATAAATTAGACTATCTTGATCTTGAGATTAGAAAGTATCATAGAAAGAAAGCAAAGATAGAGGAGCGTCTCTTAACTTGTGTTGTTGAATCTCATAACATTTCTCATTCTCTTATCGGTACAACTTGTGAAAATACTCTTGTTGATTTCTTGTGTGCTTTATCAAAAAACCTAAAAACACAGTCAGATCAAGTAGACAGTAAACATACAGATATTTTAGGCTTATTAACTGGTAGAATAAATAGAGGTAGCGTAGCGGTAGATTACATAAAAGATCTGTTAGAAACTCTTGTAGAACAACAGAAAACCCTTTAGGGACAGCTCGCTAGTCTTAGACAGTTAGTGGAATATAAACAACATCATCACATAGAATTAGAAATAAACTCCTCTATTCTCAAACTACAACATAGTGTAACTTATATACGGTCAGCTTTTGTAGGAGTTCAAAACGAGTTAGATTACATAAAAGCTAAAGTTTCTGAATGACCAAATTGCATCCTTAAGAACAACATTCTTAGCATCCTTTTGTAGCTTAATCTTAATTTCCTTTTTGTTGATAAAAATGTCTTTAGCTAGATCCTAAGCATTTCTTAGGAACGATAATGGTTGCATAGATTTAACATCAAATAGTGCACCTCCTCCTCAAGAAAGTTTAGCATCACGTCTGTCATTTCTTAAACCAGATAATCAGACTTATATAGATCGCACAACTCCTGCTCCATTATAAATACAATGGCCTAGTAGAAACAAAAGTGTAGGACCACAATTCTCACAATCTGAGAACATAGGAAATACAAATACCCTTGTAGATAAACAAACATCCCCTCTTGTAGATCTAGAGATATCTCCTAAGACTGTAGATATAGAAACCAAGTCGGTAGAATCAAAACACTATAAGCTTAACATGATAAACTTTTCACAATTAGAAAACCTAGACTTCTCACAACTTGCAAGCATAAAAGATGAACTTATAAAGATAATACAAAATAAGTATGTAGGAACATCTCCTGTCATTTTAGAACAAAATAACTATGTAGAACTAGAATCATCACAACCAGTAAATATAGAAAGTAAGTCTTCTACAAATTTAGGATAATCACCCTTTGTAGATTTAGAAACTCAGCAAGTAGCATCACAACAAAATAAGCTTGAAAAAATAGACTTAGAACACCTTGTAGACGTAAAAAATGAACCTATGGAATCTTTTAGTTCCACTGTAATAGATGTAGAGTTAGAATCATTAGAACAGTCAGCTTCAATAAATCCAGTAGCACTTGAGCCTCTAGATGTAGAACTAAAACCTATAGAATCCTTAAGCTCTGCTAGGATAAACCTTGTAGCAAATACACCTGTAGATTTAAAACCATCCATGGTCATAGATTCAAATTCAGTAGAATCAATAGTTCAAACAGAAACCTTAGAAATGAAAGATTTGCATGATAACTAAGTCATAGAAGAAAAACAAACAGACTTAGTTAGCCCAATCGATTATCTACAAGATAGAAATGTAGGAACAACAATAGTTGATCACACTGATATTTTAGAAATAGAAAAATCAAATCAAAGATATTTAACTATAGATGTTGAGTTACAATTTAAGTCTACAAAGGTCCCCTTACAAGCAATGATAGATATAGGAGCTAGTAAAACAATAATCCACATAAAGCATGTTCCAAAAGAAGAATTACATGTTGTTCAGTATGAAAGTAGCATAGGTACATATGATGGAACTAAACATCCTATAAAATAGTTTATCTCTCAGATTCCCATGATAGCGAATAACAATATATTTTATCTTCCTTATACTTTAGTCATAGACATCGCAGTCACATATTCATTCATTTTAGGACTCAACTTCGTTAAATCCATAGGCGGTATGCTAGTTCAGAAAAACACTATCTCCCTCTTCTCTAGAGCAGTAACTTCCATAGTCTCTCTCCTTCAAGATAAAGTAGATCATAGTAACAGTAAACTAGAACAGTAAATTGATACTTTAGGATGTGTAGATTGTAAGTATAGTCTCAATAAACTAGCTGCCAAATTGAAAGATGAAGGCATCATAGGTGATAACCCCATCATTCATTGGGATAGGAATAGGTTAGAAGCAAAATTGGATATAATCAATCCCGACATTACAATTGTCACGGCTAATATAAAGCCTACTCCTAGAGATTTAGAACATTACACATTACACATTAGTGAACTCACAAAACTTAGCGCAATTAGAGAATCCTTTAGTCGACATAAATCTGCTGCTTTTATAGTTAGAAATCATAGTGAAGAAAAAAGAGGTAAGTTGTAACGACCCGAGATCCGAATATCGGGAAGGCCCGATAACCTGAATCTCGGACCGCCACCCACGAGCCCGAAGACTCGGAAGGGTTGAAAGGATGATGTGGAGATACACAAGAATCTAAAATAATTGCAGAGCTACACATATTAAATGAATTTAGCAGGAAGCAATAAATAACATTAATTAAATTACATGGTCCACAAAAATAACAGTAGTCTAAAAAGACAGTAGTCCACAACTAGTACAATCCAAAGAAAAATACAACTACACGGGGCATACCCCGACCTGGCAACTGGCAACTAACCCTGGGCACCTGAACCACGTGGAGCCTCTGAAGCGCTCCCCAGAAGCCTCGTCTCACCTGAAACACGGTGAAAACACGCAGGGAATGAACCTCAAAACACAAGGCTCAGTAGGGATCATCCGGTCCCCACCTCGTAAACCGAGAAACTGTGCGGAAAGTAACTACAAGCTACTACGACGGCTAGTACCGAACACATGGCACGAAAACTGAGATAACTCGTCAAAAGCCAAAGAAAACCCAAGAGCCACTACCAGACAAAGACAGGAGTACCAACCCACTAGAAGTAAAGCCGGATGCATCCATTGACGACTTAAACCGCGCCTCGGGTGTCTCCCTCTGGCCCAGCGGGAACTGAGGAACCGTACAAGTAACCACAGAACAAGTGACTAGCTGGGGTCGCGCTCATCAGCGCGGGTCCAGCCGCCCCCAACCACATGTGCACACACAGACCATACGTCCTAGGTCTGCCCCTCTGATTGGTTTTCCCCTCAGCCGGACTCTGGCGTCAAACGTGGGGCCTGACGGAAACCAGTTTAAAAACCGTCTCTCAGGGTAGCCTCGTCACCACTCCCTGGTGGGGCCACTCGCGTGTCGGAAGGCTACGACTAGTGGAGGGTCACTGAAAGAGTAGACTCTCTAGTCAACGGAAAACAACGTCTAAACCGGACAAAGTACAAGGGCCGCTCCTCGTACCGACATCGACTCACGGTGACACAAGCCGAGAACACCAACTCCTGGGATCCCACGGCACCCTCACGTGTGGCCCCCACATGATGTCCGGCATCAGTCAGACCACGGGTAAGCATGTGGATTGAGATCCACTCACCCGGGACTCGAATCGACAAAACATAACTTTGGTCGGACATAGATCTCTGGCAGTCCACACTTGGGCCGCCACAGAGTCTGGCAGTCCAGAATTGGGCCGCCATAGGGACTGTAGCAGTCCAACAATGGGCCGCCACACCCTGGGTTGCGAATGAAATGGCAGTCTTATATAGGGTCGTCACATGGATGTGGCGGGCGTACCTTAGGCCGCCACACCCCAAAAACTCCCAACGGTCGAAAACCAATGGTCGAAAACCAACGGTCAACTCGCCCTCTGGCGGTCTGACCCTCAGCCGCCACCTCTTCTGGCGGCCTGTCGTGCAGCCGCCAGAAGACATGGGGACATGCCGACAAAACAGTGCCCTGTGGCACACCCACCTTGGGCCTCCACAGGCTCTAGCGCTCCTACCCTGGGTCGCCAAAGGCTCTGGCGGTCTCTGGAAGGACCGCCAAATCGTCTCGAGAACGGGCCGGCGGGAACAAATCCAAAAACCCGTTCCACGCCCTGATCATCCACAGATGAGGGGGGAAACAAGGGGGAAGCTCCCCCATAGCCCCTAGCATGCATCTACACCCTCAAATCGGTCTGAAACGCGACGAAACGGTAGATCGGCACACAACCTCCAAAACATGGGTTTTGCCCTACCCAGCTCAAAAACGCCCCTCTCGACCTCTCCTCGGCCTACAAATCACGGGGGACAACGGTATGAGCATGGGGATCCGTCTCCCTACCTCAATGGAGCACGAGCTCCGCCGAAACGCCGCCGAACGCGAAGAAGAAACTTTTAGAACCCTCGTTCCTTCACGAAATCCCACGAGCCACACGCCGCCACGATCACCTCGCCGCCGCCGTCGCCACCACGCCGTCACCTCACTGCCGTCTGTAGTCGGGGAGGGGCGCCGCCGTAGTCACGTCAGACGAAGAGAGAGAGAGAGAGAGGAAGGGGGTGGTCGCTCACGGGAGAAAGAAGGAAGAGGAAGAAAGAAGAAGAAAGGGAAAAAGAAAAAAGAAAATAGGGGTTTATATAGAAAATCCAAAAATTCCAGAAAATACCTAAAAATAGGAAAATATACCGCAGCGATCGTTGGAACGCGCTGATCGCTGTGGTACTATTCCTGAGTAGGTGAACGACCCGGTTCACCCGCTATGGGGTTCCGTAGGTCCTGTCAGGAAAAAATACGGGAAACCGCAGAACACATTCCGGGACCTCCGAAACTGATCCGAAACGCAAGGATCCGAATCCGAAAAATGTCCGAAAGATAACCCCGGGCAAAAGGAGAACAAAATCTCTGAGAAAATAAATCCGAGATGTTAGGGTGCTAAGCCCGGATACAGAGGGGGGTGAATGTATCCCTCTATGAATAATGGCCAAATAAAAACTAGGATGCAAGAGATAAACCACATAGTAGAACCAATTCAATTCAACTCAAATACAAGCACTTGGTGCGCACCTATTCAAGCATCTAGCGGAAGCTAAGCAAACAATCAGACCACTGCACAAGATAATTTTTAGGTGGTTCGGTCCACAGACCTACATCCACCCCTCACTCCCAACCGGAGTGAGGCTTCACTAGCAAATGCTAGAACCAAGCAGACTCAGTCTGCAAACAGTTACTGCCACACAGCTTGACCAGGGGAACAACCTCCCCTCTTCCTCCCAACCAGAGGGACACCCAAGTGACTCCCAGCCACTTGGAAACTAAAGGTCGAAGACCTCTCTTCCTCCAGACCAGGAGGGACCACTGGACTTGCAACCACAAGCCCAGAACCGGAGGACTAGCCTCCCTTCCTCTAACCAGAGGGAACCCACAAGTGACAACCTGTCACTTGCAACCCGGAGATCAGATCTCCCTTCTCCTGAACCACCAGGAGGAACCCGATCCCCAACAGGACAATCAGAAGAACAAGGATAATCAGAAAACAAAGGGAAAAACAATAAAAGAAAATGACACAGCAATCAGAAAGCTGTAAAAGATGAAAACACAGATATGGCTCTCAATGGAGCTGACTGGCCTGGATCTGATCCACGGTCCAGTAGGAACAAGTCTTCAGATGAAGCTTCCCATCTCTCGTTCTCTCTTCTTCTTTCTCTTCCTTTTCTTCTCTGCTTTCTTCTCTCACTCGCGAGCTCTCTCTCTTTCTCTTTTTACTTCTGCTGCTTCTTTCTCATTGGATCGAATACTCTCTGCTGCTCCTTTCTCTCTTTTTCTTCTCTGCTTTCTTTAGTGGAAGAAAGCACATATATATAGCAGCAGCAGCAGCAGCAGCAGCAGCAGCTCCTGGGCGCGTGGCTTCCACGTTTTCCCGCCCAAGGAATTTTCTAGATCCGAGGCAGCTTCATCCACGTGTCAGCATCTTCATACCTCGTCCTCCTGGGATCACGAGCCAGGTCATCAATCTCGGTAAGAATCCATTGTATAGACTTCACACATGAAGACATCCGCTGTTCAGACTTGAATAACATTCAGCAATGCATTGTATTGACTCCACCAGCCTGCAGCATTGACGCATCAGAGTAATCCAGTAAGCTTCTTTCTTGATTGTTTGAACTACAGCGTCCACGCCACTTGATCAAGACGTTGACGCATTGGTGTCCAGTGATCAATGTCTTCAGTATATAAGCGTGCTGCGTCGACGCTGCTAGCCCATAGCGTTGACGCAGCGGTGTTCCAGCAGCTAATACTTTAGCTTGTTTGCTTGCTGCGTGGATGCTACCAGGCCGTGGCGTTGATGCAGTGATGTGTTCCAGCAGCTAATACTTTAGCTTGTTTGCTTGCTGCGTGGACGCTACCAGGCCGTGGCGTTGACGCAGTGATGTGTTCCAGCAGCTAATACTTCTACTAGTATACTTGCTGCGTGGACGCTGTGGTCATTCTGCGTTAACCCTATACACACAAAAAATCTTATAATCATAACATAGAACAAGTGGTTATTTAAATCTTATAACACCGAGTGTATATACTCTGAAACAGCAAATGGGCAAGTATGTACACTGAGAGAGTGTATAGACTTGGAAGTCTTCTTGTGAGCTCAGTGTATATACTTTCCAATGTCTAGACTACAGGAGATGAAGACCAATGAGCAGACATGAGCTATGCAAGCTACAGTGTCGTTGTATGGACATGGGGTTCAGCTGAGGATGTATGGACTTGCAATGTAGACAACAATGTATAGACTTCATGTAAAAGCCCAATGTATAGACATTGAAATCGAAGACCAATGTGCAGACTTGGATTTGAAGACCAGTGTGCAGACTTTCCACCGACCAGTGTATGGACTTCAACAGTGAACGGCTGTACATACTTCATGTGAAAACCCAATGTGTAGACTTGAAGAATGTGAGACGATGGCTAAGACACTGCACAGTCGGATGTATAGACTTTCGTTACTGTAGCAACGTGCAGACTTTGCCTTAGACGCTAAGTGAGACGCTCAATGTACACACTTAACCAATTCAAAGGCAAATCGAGTGTACAGACTCTGAGTCCAAACCCAACGGCTGTACAGACTTAAAAAGTGAAGACTGATGTACAGACTTCATTAATCAAAGCATGAATGAGACGCTGTACACACTTAGCGTAGGATAATGTATAGACTCAATCAAATGAAGAGCTTCCAGTGTGTAGACTTGAAAGTCTAATGGCGATGTGCATACTTGCTGAGTTGACGCTGCAGCCCAATGAGTTGACGCTGCAACGTATACACTTTACGTTCAACTAATGATGTGTAGACTTGAAGAACTGAAGCCCACGTTGTATAGACTTTGAAATCTGAATTGACAAAGCAGGCTGTACAGACTTTGAGAGTCTTGACGGATGTACAGACTTTGAAGGCTTTGATGGCCAATGTACAGACTTGTAACACTTGAGGACTGATGTATAGACTTCGCCTGAACACTGTCCGATGTACAGGCTTTAGTCTGAAGCGTTGTATAGACTTGCAAGAGACGCACAAAGAGACACTGCCTGAGACGGTCAACTGGACGCTGACTCTGTACAGACTTCAACTTAAAGATGCACGATGTACAGACTTGCTAGTCTGAAGGCTAATGTATGGACTTAAAGGTTAACACTCGAATGTATAGAGTTGAAGGGCTAACAATCTAGTGTATAGACTTCAAAAGGACAAAGCATCCACAGACCAGACGATGCACAGACTTTGCCAATATGAGACACTGTACAGACTTTGTTAAGTGACTGGCTGTACAAACTTCAGAAGATGAAGACTCTGTATCGACTTGCAGACCATGAGCCAATGTATAGACTTGCCTTAACAATGAATGAGTAGACTTTGAAACAGGAGTCAGGCAATCGGATGTACATAGTTGGCCAAAGCAGCAATGTATAGACTTTGAAACCCAGACAGTCAGTGTTCTGATAGGTCGACGCATCAGTAGGGGTGGGTCGACCCACTACTGTCCATACTAACTAAACAGACTTGGCCAATGCATGAAGCACAGTCCAGTGTATAGACTCGATGCCTTGAAGATCAATGTACATACTTTGAAGACCCACCTAGCAGGTTGTGTAGACTTAGAATGCAACCAGGATGTCTAGACTTGATGTGAGGCAATGCACAATAAACATGAACCAATGAATTGAATGCATATAGCAGACATGAACTGAATGTATGCAGGAGAACTAATTAAAGCATTACCTGATCTGAGCATTCACCTTACCTGTCATGATTTAACTTTGACTCTTTGACTTGGGTTAACTTCATGACCTGTGAGACATCCTCAACCCTGTTCTGACAGTTTCTCATAATGCAACATGATTATATCATCAAGGATGTAAACATAATGTGACATAATATCTGTCATCATCAAAACTCCAGAACCACAGGGGACACAACAATCTCCCCCTTTTTGATGATGGCAATATTATGAGTCATTGCAATAGGTCCATCATGATGATTATGAAATACCATCCATCAATAAAGACTAATGACTCACACCAAAAATTCTCCCCCTTTGTCAACATAAAAAAGAATGGAGTGGTCATTGACTGTTTAAGAATTTGAAATAGGAGCTATTATGCAAACAGAGTTACTATCATCTAAAACTCCCCCTGACAAGATACTCTCCTGAATGAACATTGAACCACATGGACATGCAAAAGTTCTCCCCCTTAGATGGACAGTGATTGGAATGAAGCACAGGAGATAAAGAAATCAACAGTTAAGTCTGAAATAATGGAGTCCATTGTGAGAAAGAAGGCACTCAGAATAAATGAGAAAGGTTTTCAATGGGATATCAATTTCATAAATCTGATTAAATAGGTATTTCAGACTCTTCTATTATAGAGATTTATGAATGATCTTCATTGACAAGTCAGATCAGAATATGATGTATGCAAGGCTTGTTCATAAGCTTTCTGTACTCATATCTGAAATCAGTTTTAATAAAGGTGAACCTTGCATTCATATTGACAGTCTTGTTTAACCTTCTTCTTCCTTACTCACTTAATTTCAAAGATTCCTTTAAGAGATGCAATCAATAGTAATGAAGTTAAACACATAAGAAAAACATTTATTTCTGTCAAGGGTTCCAATAGAATATTTCTTTTGGACATATCTTTCAAATGGTATACTAGATTAGCAGTAATTTTCATAACATTCTTCATGAGCACTTGAGTTTAGTACACCCTTGTAACTAGAGGATACACGTTTTTTAGACGCCAGTATCCCTAAGCACTTGGATGGACTAACTGTCATGCTTCATAGGAACAGAGATTGCATTTACACTTCATGACACACTACAGATCATTTCTTTGATGAGTGAGATGTATTTCTCAGTGTGCATGCTATTGCTCTGCCAGATTATCAATCATTTTTAAGCAGAGTTAACTATGGCACCTCATGACACAGTCCTTTGGACATGATTTCTCAGTGACCAAGGTCATTGCTCTGACAAGATTTACCCTTAGACATAATCCATATTCTCAGATGTTTAAAAATCAATACTAATTTCATACATATCAATCAAGGAATATCATGATTTCAGAATTTTCAGAATTCAAAAGAGTTTAAAAGACTCAACATGAAAATGTTGGTTAAAGTTTATTAAGACCAACTCAGATATTTTCAAGATATGTTCATAAGCAAACACAAGACATACATGAAACATCAACCGGCTGAAAGAATCAGACATTCATAATCTTATATAATAGAAGATTCCTGTTTAAGTTATTTTTCAGATTTATGATCAGGATATGTACAGAGAATTCTTTCTGAGTTTTCAGGAAAGGCCGAAACATTTTTGGGAACAGCCAATTCAACAGATGATACCAATGAATAGGATGAGTGAAGATGGCTGATAACAGTTGAAGCAGGAAGCTGAAATGTGTTACATTACACATTCATCACAGGGATTTAGGCAAGATAGCAGTTCAATCTGAAGATGGGAAGTTCAGATGGTAGAATATGAATAATGCTCCCCCTAAATGTATGCATGATCTAACATTCCTAAATGTATGCAACTCTGACCTATGGTACCAGGCGGAGGACTTGGTCTAAAGACTACCTCACACATAGTAAGCACTTCCAGACAGAGTTCATCTGCCCTTTAGTATCTTACTATTTATATACCAAGAGTCATGCATGACAATCCAATGCATATGCAGTTCTACATGCATCTTTTAGCTAACACTGTGCCACTTATATGCAATTGTGATGCATGTGCATGTCAAATGTGCAGATGAACATTTTTAAGCATGAGACATCATCCAAGCAACAGACTTACTCAACTCACCTTTTCAGATTTTTTAGAATGCAATTTGTTTTCAGAGATTATGCATTTTAACAAATATCAACTAACTGCAATGAACATATGTATGCATCAAATGCAGACATTCTTTAAACTCATGTATGCACCAGTGCATGATAAAAGAAAATTACAAAAGGCAGATGTAGTTTTGGACATGTATGCATTGACATATTAAGCATGATGTTCAATTAAAACAAAAAAAAATTCAAATGAAGAAACATTTAATCAGCAGAGTTGGGGTTTACCATACTTTGGATGCCTTGGTTTATTTGACCCCCTTTTATTCCTCATCCCAAGGCATACCTGCAAAGCACATATCTCATTTTGTGTTTCTAGGTACCCAAGACTTCTTGGGTCCTACTTTGTTAGTAACACCTCTGATAGATGCTTTCCACATTCTTTGGGCATGTAAGTCATCAGACTTCATTAAATTACACTCACTCATGGAGTGCCCAACCTGCCCACCATAATGACAGGAAACAGCAGATCTTGAATTCTTTTTATTCACAACATTGTTAGCATGGAATCTGTGTGCATTATTCTGAACATAAATTTTATGTGCATTGGCATGAAGATTTCTGTTACTTGCATGAGATTTTGGTTTACCTTTACCTGCCCACCAGCATTTCGAAGTTCGGTGGCCAAATTTTCCACATTTAAAGCATGCCAGACTCTTTTCTTTAAAAACAGTTTTATTTCTTCCAAAAACATTTCTATTTGCAGGGAGTTTTATATTCTGAGAGAAAGTTCTTCCCTGAGCATGCCAACAGTCCTTGACTGTATGGCCATGTTTTCCACAATGAGAACAATTAGAAAATGTATTTGTATGAGGGCCTAACCAGCATTGTGCAGCAATATGTCCTATTTTTCCACAGTTATAACAATGAATTTTCTTTTCCCTAAGGACATGATTTCTACCCTGATTGTTTTGAGCAGCTGCTAGGTCATCTTTTTCCATCAAATTACACTCATGCATCAAATGTCCATATTTGTGATAGTAGTGACAGATCATTTTCTTTCTAGATGCATGCGAGTGAGTGGGTGAAACATGCAGAGTGGGAAGATGAACATGTTGATGCTTTTCTTTCTGTTTTTCTGTTGTTTTCTCTTGAGCAGTTGACTGATAACCTGGAAGGTTCTGAGGGCTGTGAGAGGTTGAGCTGGAAACAAAGGAAGTTTGAACTTTGTTTTGAAAACTCTTCTTATTTGAGGGATTATAGCCCAACCCTTCCTTCTGAAAATTTACCTTAGTTCCTAGAATTTTGTCCAGATTATCTTTTCCGTCCATAAATTTTGACAAGGAATTATTCAAATCTTCAATTTCATTTTCCAAAGAAACGATGTGTATTTCATAACTGGCAATCTCTTGTTCATTGCAATTTACACATTCGCTTAGCACCTTGTTTGTAATTTTACATTCCTCAATTTCTTGTTCCAGATTTCTCAATTTTTCAGACTCTTCAATGTAAACAATTTTTCCTTTTTCTAAGAGAAGAAGTTTCTCTGACATAGCAGTGTTCAACTGCTTCAATCCTTCAACCTCTTGAATTAGTTTGTCATTTTTTGATTTCAGATTTTCAATTTCTTCAACAGAGTCTTTATTAATTTTTATTGAGCTCATTTTATCATTCAACTCTTCCTCTATCTGTTCAAGCTCCAGAATCTTGTTTAACAGATCTTTGTTTTCTTCCTTTAGAGAAACAATAAACTCCTTATGCCATTCTAAATTTGAGTGAAGATTTTCATTTATTTCCTTGAGGAATTGGCACTCATTGCATGCAGATTTAACCGAACATATTGTTTGAACCTGGAGTTTTTCACATTGTTTCTCAAGACATTCATTTTCAGATTTCAGTCTACTTAGTTCAGAGCAAACACATTTAAGTTCATTCATCAATTTTTCATTCTGGTTTTTATGCATATGGATATCTGACAAATAGGCATCATGAGATTGCTTTATCTTTGAACAATTTTCACATGGTGAACTTGAACTACCCTGATCACTTTTCTTTTTCAAGTTCTTGTATCGTTTTCTTAATTGTTCATGAGACTCAAACAGCTCAGCATATGCATTCTCCCAATCATCTAAAGAAAAATTCTCGAAGATGTTTACCTCCTCCTCATCATCTTCTTCTTCATTTTAGCTGCTGCTAGGAATACTTCCTTTAGCCATCATGCAGTTGTCTTCATTTAACCTGTGAGTTAGCTTCAGCTCCTCTAGGATGTCCTTGGCAGACCTGCAATCATAAAAACAAGAGTGTAAGGCTCTGTCAGTGGCTGCTTTCATCAGATTGAAGGTTTTCTGATTTTCTCCATCCTTTGATCTATGGCTGTTGGTCCATTTGGACACTTTCTTTGGTAATGTGTGAGGACCTTGTGAAATTAATTTCCACAGATCAGGATTAACTACATCAACATAATTTCGTAGACTGATAAACCACGCATTAAAATTAGAACCATTGAAAACCGGTGGATCACCCATGAAAGCTGATCAGATAAATGCAACAGGAATAATGAAGCACCAAGACAGCATGATCGAATCTACAGATCGTTGGACCTTCTAAGCAGACAACCTGCTCTGATACCAATTGTTAGGGTGCTAGGCCCGGATACAGAGGGGGGTGAATGTATCCCTCTATGAATAATGGCCAAATAAAAACTAGGATGCAAGAGATAAACCACAGAGTAGAACCAATTCAATTCAACTCAAATACAAGCACTTGGTGCGCACCTATTCAAGCATCTAGCGGAAGCTAAGCAAACAATCAGACCACTGCACAAGATAATTTTTAGGTGGTTCGGTCCACAGACCTACATCCACCCCTCACTCCCAACCGGAGTGAGGCTTCACTAGCAAATGCTAGAACCAAGCAGACTCAGTCTGCAAACAGTTGCTGCCACACAGCTTGACCAGAGGAACAGCCTCCCCTCTTCCTCCCAATCAGAGGGACACCCAAGTGACTCCCAGCCACTTGGAAACTAGAGGTCGAAGACCTCTCTTCCTCCAGACCAGGAGGGACCACTGGACTTGCAACCACAAGCCCAGAACCGGAGGACTAGCCTCCCTTCCTCTAACCAGAGGGAACCCACAAGTGACAACCTGTCACTTGCAACCCGGAGATCAGATCTCCCTTCTCCTGAACCACCAGGAGGAACCCGATCCCCAACAGGGCAATCGGAAGAACAAGGATAATCAGAAAACAAAGGGAAAAATAATAAAAGAAAATGACACAACAATCAGAAAGCTGTAAAAGATGAAAACACAGATATGACTCTCAATGGAGCTGACTGGCCTGGATCTGATCCACGGTCCAGTAGGAACAAGTCTTCAGATGAAGCTTCCCATCTCTCGTTCTCTCTTCTTCTTTCTCTTCCTTTTCTTCTCTGCTTTCTTCTCTCACTCGCGAGCTCTCTCTCTTTCTCTTTTTACTTCTGCTGCTTCTTTCTCTCACTTGCGAGCTCTCTCTCTTTCTCTTTTTACTTCTGTTATCACTGGATCGAATACTCTCTGCTGCTCCTTTCTCTCTTTTTCTTCTCTGCTTTCTTTAGTGGAAGAAAGCACATATATATAGCAGCAGCAGCAGCAGCTCCTGGGCGCGTGGCTTCCACATTTTCCCACCCAAGGAATTTGCTAGATCCGAGGCAGCTTCATCCACGTGTCAGCATATTCATACCTCGTCCTCCTGGGATCACGAGCCAGGTCATCAATCTCGGTAAGAATCCATTGTATAGACTTCACACATGAAGACATCCGCTGTTCAGACTTGAATAACATTCAGCAATGCATTGTATTGACTCCACCAGCCTGCAGCATTGACGCATCAGAGTAATCCAGTAAGCTTCTTTCTTGATTGTTTGAACTACAGCGTCCACGCCACTTGATCAAGACGTTGACGCATTGGTGTCCAGTGATCAATGTCTTCAGTATATAAGCGTGCTGCGTCGACGCTGCTAGCCCATAGCGTTGACGCAGCGGTGTTCCAGCAGCTAATACTTTAGCTTGTTTGCTTGCTGCGTGGACGCTACCAGGCCGTGGCGTTGACGCAGTGATGTGTTCCAGCAGCTAGTACTTTAGCTTGTTTGCTTGCTGCGTGGACGCTACCAGGCCGTGGCGTTGACGCAGTGATGTGTTCCAGCAGCTAATACTTCTACTAGTATACTTGCTGCGTGGACGCTGTGGTCATTCTGCGTTAACCCTATACACACAAAAAATCTTATAATCATAACATAGAACAAGTGGTTATTTAAATCTTATAACACCGAGTGTATATACTCTGAAACAGCAAATGGGCAAGTATGTACACTGAGAGAGTGTATAGACTTGGAAGTCTTCTTGTGAGCTCAGTGTATATACTTTCCAATGTCTAGACTACAGGAGATGAAGACCAATGAGCAGACATGAGCTATGCAAGCTACAGTGTCGTTGTATGGACATGGGGTTCAACTGAGGATGTATGGACTTGCAATGCAGACAACAATGTATAGACTTCATGTAAAAGCCCAATGTATAGACATTGAAATCGAAGACCAATGTGCAGACTTGGATTTGAAGACCAGTGTGCAGACTTTCCACCGACCAGTGTATGGACTTCAACAGTGAACGGCTGTACATACTTCATGTGAAAACCCAATGTGTAGACTTGAAGAATGTGAGACGATGGCTAAGACACTGCACAGTCGGATGTATAGACTTTCGTTACTGTAGCAACGTGTAGACTTTGCCTTAGACGCTAAGTGAGACGCTCAATGTACACACTTAACCAATTCAAAGGCAAATCGAGTGTACAGACTCTGAGTCCAAACCCAATGGCTGTACAGACTTAGAAAGTGAAGACTGATGTACAGACTTCATTAATCAAAGCATGAATGAGACGTTGTACACACTTAGCGCAGAACAATGTATAGACTCAATCAAATGAAGAGCTTCCAGTGTGTAGACTTGAAAGTCTAATGGCGATGTGCATACTTGCTGAGTTGACGCTGCAGCCCAATGAGTTGACGCTGCAACGTATACACTTTACGTTCAACTGATGATGTGTAGACTTGAAGAACTGAAGCCCACGTTGTATAGACTTTGAAATCTGAATTGACAAAGCAGGCTGTACAGACTTTGAGAGTCTTGACGGATGTACAGACTTTGAAGGCTTTGATGGCCAATGTACAGATTTGTAACACTTGAGGACTGATGTATAGACTTCGCCTGAACACTGTCCGATGTACAGGCTTTAGTCTGAAGCGTTGTATAGACTTGCAAGAGACGCACAAAGAGACACTGCCTGAGACGGTCAACTGGACGCTGACTCTGTACAGACTTCAACTTAAAGATGCACGATGTACAGACTTGCTAGTCTGAAGGCTAATGTATGGACTTAAAGGTTAACACTCGAATGTATAGAGTTGAAGGGCTAACAATCTAGTGTATAGACTTCAAAAGGACAAAGCATCCACAGACCAGACGATGCACAGACTTTGCCAATATGAGACACTGTACAGACTTTGTTAAGTGACTGGCTGTACAAACTTCAGAAGATGAAGACTCTGTATCGACTTGCAGACCATGAGCCAATGTATAGACTTGCCTTAACAATGAATGAGTAGACTTTGAAACAGGAGTCAGGCAATCGGATGTACATAGTTGGCCAAAGCAGCAATGTATAGACTTTGAAACCCAGACAGTCAGTGTTCTGATAGGTCGACGCATCAGTAGGGGTGGGTCGACCCACTACTGTCCATACTAACTAAACAGACTTGGCCAATGCATGAAGCACAGTCCAGTGTATAGACTCGATGCCTTGAAGATCAATGTACATACTTTGAAGACCCACCTAGCAGGTTGTGTAGACTTAGAATGCAACCAGGATGTCTAGACTTGATGTGAGGCAATGCACAATAAACATGAACCAATGAATTGAATGCATATAGCAGACATGAACTGAATGTATGCAGGAGAACTAATTAAAGCATTACCTGATCTGAGCATTCACCTTACCTGTCATGATTTAACTTTGACTCTTTGACTTGGGTTAACTTCATGACCTGTGAGACATCCTCAACTCTGTTCTGACAGTTTCTCATAATGCAACAGGATTATATCATCAAGGATGTAAACATAATGAGACATAATATCTGTCATCATCAAAACTCTAGAACCACAGGGGACACAACATGAGACCTAAGAAGAGGGATCCGAAGGGTCCGGGATATTACAGCCCTCTCCCCTTAAACAAATTTCATCCTCGAAATTTAAAACAAAGCACAAGGGAAGAAAAGGGGGTACTCACTCGAACAAAAAGGGGAACTGTTGACGCATCTCATCCTCACGCTCCCAAGAGGCTTCACCACCAGAGTGCCGCTACCACACCACCTTAACCAGAGGAATAACCTTGTTCTGTAGGTGCTGCTCTCGCCGATCCTCAATACGGATAGGGAACTCGGGTAGAGACAGATCGGGAGTCACCTCGGGCCAAACCGACTCCTCCAACACATGAGAAACATCGGGCACATACTTCCTCAACATCGAGACATGGAACACGTCATGCACCGCTGCAAACTCAGGAGGTAGCTACAACCGATAAGCAACCTCGCCAATGCGCTCCACGATGAGGAAAGGACCAACATAGCGGGGACTCAACTTTCCACGCTGTCCAAATCTCATCACTCCCTTCATGGGAGAAACCCTCAGAAATACACGGTCACCGACCGCAAAACAGAGTGGCTGCCTTCTCTGATCAGCATAACTCTTCTGCCGACTCTGCGCCGCCAACATGTTATGACGGACCAGATGCACCACATCAATGCACTGCTGCACCAGCTCCGGTCCCGTCACAACACGCTCACCAACCTCAGACCAATCGAGTGGAGTCCGACACGGACGTCCGTACAACGCCTCATAAGGAGCCATCCCAATGCTCGAATGATAGCCATTGTTGTAGGCAAACTCCACCAATGGTAGATGGTGAATCCAACTCCCTTGCCATTCTAGGCAACATGATCTCAACATATCCTCTAACGTCTGAATGGTCCTCTCCGACTGACCATCTGACTGAGGATGATACGCTGAGCTAAACGCTAACTCCGTGCCAAGAGCTCGCTGGAAACTCCTCTAGAATCCAGAAGTGAAACGCGGATCTCGATCGGACAAAATGGAAATGGGAATTCCATGCAAAGGTACGATCCACTCCACATAAAGACGAGCCAACTTGGACACACTCCAACTGACCTTGACCGATAACAACCGAGCCACCTTCGTCAGCCTATCCACCAGCAACCAAATACTATCCTGCCCACTCGGAGTCCTCGGCAATCCCACCACAAAATCCGTGGTCACGTGATCCCATTTCCACGCGGGAACCTCCAAAGGCTGAAGAGTACCTCTTGGTCGCTGATGCTCCGCCTTCACCTGCTGACAGGTCAGGCATCGAGCCACATACTCGGCAATATCTCTCTTCATGCCTGGCCACCAGAACTGTCTCTTCAAGTTTCGATACATCTTTGTCGCGCCCGGGTGCATAGTGTACCGACTCCCATGAGCCTCCCGTAACACTGCACGCCTCACCTGCTCCTCGGCTGGGACGTACAGCCTACCACGGAATCTCACAGCTCCGTCCTCGCCGTAGTCCACATCAGCCAAAGCCAAAATATGGGGCAACTCAGGGTCTGTACGCTGAGCATCTGTCACCAGGTGATGAATCGCAGGCGTGACAGTCAAGCTCGCAAGAATAGCTGACCCCGACTCCTGGGGAACCTTAAGCCTAAATGTCATGGCCGGTACCTGTTCCCAGAGCCTCCACTTCCTCATCATCATGATGCTGACAACGACCTTCCTACTCAAGGCATCGACAACGACGTTCATCCTGCCCGACTGATAAGACAAGGTGAAGTCATAATCCTTCATATACTCCATCCATCGCCTCTGCCTGAGGTTGAGGTCCTTCTGAGTGAACACATACCTCAAACATTGATGGTCTGTTAATGTGACGACCCAGAGCGCCGGATACCGATATACCGATAACATCGATACATCGATACCAGGAACTGGGGAAGCCACCCAAGAGGCTGATGAGGCCCCTGAAGGGTTAGTGAAGTTTGTCGAGGGGATGCATAACGAATTGCAATCACAAGCGCGCAAATTAGAATTAATTTAACAGAAGTGCGGAAGCAAAATAAAATAGACAAGTGCTAAATATATATATTAGTCCAGAGGCACTAGAGTGCAGTCCAAAAGTACAACTACACGAGGCATACCCCGGCAAAAAGTACACAAGAGAGCCTAACAAGGAAACTTGTCTACCACTGGCAGTTAGGCACGGTCTCCGGGCACACGGGAAACACCGGGAGACGACGGGCGCGGCTCACCTGAAAGAAGAAGGGTGAGTCACAGCCAGACTCAGTAGGGGTCACACGGATCCCTACCTCGCACTAAACAAGCATACATGTAAAAATAAAGGCAATTAGAGCATGCATTTAAATAAATTAACAGGCATTGGCATGAATAAACTACTCGCAGTAAAGCTGTAAACTCTAACTAAACAGGTATAACAGCTAATACATGCCAATAATCGATAAATCTAATCAACAGAAACTAAATCTACCAGTAGAATATGCCTCAACTAATCCAAGCAGCAGGGAGTAGGACAACCACCGGGAACAGAAACCAGATGCGTCCACTGACAGCTTACACTACGTCTCAAGCACTCGCAGTCGGTAACACGACAAGCTGAGCGCGTAAACAATACCAAACCAAGTTACCAGTCGGAGTAACACCCGTCGGTGTCAGTCCACAGCCTCCGACCACGTGTGCACACACTGACTCGCACCTGAGCCAGGCCCTCTAGCTAGTTTTCCCTCTCGGTAGGACGCTACCGTTGGCGAGGAGCCCACGACACTAGCTTAAAAACCGTGTGATGGGAAACACCCCTCCGCTATCCCCAAGCGGGTCGGTACTCAAAGACCTAGGGCTACAACAATGGTTCCATTGCAAGGAAAGAAAAGCTACTCTATTGGGATTCACAAATATGCCATTACATAATAAAATAACTTAAACATGGCACATAAATATTACGGAATGCATAAAGAATAAGCCGGCGACTTTTTGAATCTGACAGGCAAGTGGCGGTCTGCTGCCACCGCGTCACAGGCGTGTGACGGTCGTGGACCGGCGCGTTACATCGATTGTAACGCGTCCGTCCCCGGCCGTTACAACCACCAAAGCTCCAGCCTCAAACTACGAGAATGGGGTGTGACGGCCCACAGCCACGCCGTCACAGGACCTAACGGTCGGGGCGCAGCGCGTTACATCAACCGTAACACGTTGGGCCCTGGCCGTTACATCCACCCGAGGCCAAAACCAATACACAGTATTCCAAAACCGTTTGCAGGCGATGTGACGCGCTCGCCCAAGCGCGTCAGGGCACCCTGACGGCCGGCCGACTGGCCGTCAGGTTAACTGCCTGAGCCGGTCAACGCAATTCAACGGACGAGTAACGGTCGGGAGCCCCACCGTTACTCTCACTGTGACGCCCCTTCAAAGGGCCGTTACTGTGATGTAACGCGTCCTCTATGGACCGTTACTAGTGTGACGGTTCCTGGAAGGACCGTCACACCATCTGGGTTACGGACGGGTTATGTTTGAAAACCGGTTCTCTCCCGGACGACCGAAATCGTCGGGTAACGACGAAGCAAACCTGTTCCTGTCAAACCACACGTCCTAAACAACAATATAACAACTAAAACACCCGCATGCAACACCCACAATGGCTTATACATGAAGAACAAGCTTAAACCCCCAAAAATGAAAAATACACCATAAGCATGCCACAAGGGTTTAAACAAGAAACCATGCTATAGGAAGTGATCCTAGCGAGTTCAGGATTCCATCCCCCTACCTCGTTCAAGCCGGAACGGCCGGAAAAGCCGCATGCAAGGAGGAGGGTTCACCGAGCCTCCACACTCCGTCCCGCTCCCACGATCTCCGAACCATGCCAAGATGGGTACCCACGCGTTCCTCTCGACGCGAGGAATCCACTGGCACCTTCCACGCCTCAATCTGACGTCGTCTCACCCGAATTCCAAGAAGAGGGGAGAGGGGCGATCGGACTAGAGAGAGAAAGAGGGGGTGAGAGTGAGATCGACGAGGGAGAGAGAGGGGGTGAGGGTTAGGGAAAAAAATAAAATTAATATATATAAAAATCTTATTATTCCCATAATCTCAATTAATTTCTAATAAATCAGGAAAAATACCAGAAAAATTCCTAAAAATCCAGGAAAATAGCAGAAAATTCCAGAATAAATACTAGATCCAAACCACTAAGGATCCACTAAGGCACGGGCCTCACAGTCCCTCCCTCCTAATAAAAATTTCACCCTCGAAATTTACAACAAAGGATAAGGAGGAAACTGAGAAAAGAATTATACCTCACTGGAATAAGAAAGGAAAAAGCTGACGCATCTCATCTTCACGTTCCCAAGTAGACTCATTACCAGAGTGACGCTGCCAAGCAACTCTTACCAGAGGGATAACCTTATTTCTCAACCGCTGCTCATGACGGTCTTCAATTCTGATAGGAAACTCTAGCGTTGACAAATCAGCAGTCACTTCGGGCCAAACTGAATCATCGAGAACATGAGAAGCATCTGGCACATACTTCTCAACTGAGAGACGTAGAACACATCATGAATAGCTTGCATAGCCGCTGGAGTTGCAGACGATAAGCTACCTGACCCACAGCTTCAACAATAGGAAACGGGCCAACATAACGCGGACTAAGCTTTCCACGCTTCCCAAATCTGGAAACACCTTTCATCGGAGATACCTTGACAAAAACCATATCTCCCGGGTCAAATTGTAGTGGACGTCTGCGTTGATCTGCATAACTTTTCTGTCGACTCTGAGCCGTCAACAATCTCTATCTGATCAGACGAACCACATTAGAACACTGTTGTACCATATCAGGTCCCGTCAAAAGTCTATCCCCAACATCAAACCAGTTCAGAGGAGTACGACAAGGACGACCATACAGTGCCTCATAATGAGCCATACCAATACTGGAATGAAAACTATTATTATAAGCAAATTCAACAAGTGGCAAATGTTGACTCCACGAACCTTGCCAGTCAAGGCAACATGATCTCAGCATGTCTTCCAGAGTCTGAATAGTCCTCTCTGATTGTCCATCTGACTGTGGGTGATACGCTGAACTGAATGCTAACTCAGTGCCCAAGGCTTTCTGGAAACTGCGCCAGAAGCCGGAGGTAAAATGTGGATCACGATCTGACACAAGTGAAATTGGAATTCCATGCAGTGGCACGATCTTCCGCACATAAAGCTCGGCCAACCTCTGCACATTCCAAGCAACTTTAATTGGCAACAATCTGGCAGTTTTAGTCAATCTGTCGACAAGCAACCAGATACCATCAAAACCTTGAGAAGTCCGAGGCAAACCCACCACAAAATCTGTAGTAACATGGTCCCATTTCCACATTGGAATCTCTAACGGCTGAAGCAAACCACCTGGCTTTTGATGTTCCGCTTTAACCTGCTGACAAGTCAAGCACTTAGAAACAAACACAGCCATGTCTGACTTCATACCTGGCCACTAGAACTGCTTTTTCAAATTCTGATACATCTTAGTGACACCTGGGTGAATAGCAAAACGGGAACCATGGGCTTTACTCAGAATCTCAAGTCTCAATGCATCATCAGCGGGAACATATAATCTACCCTGGAAACTGACGACCAGCTCATCATCAAATTCCACATCATATCTCGAGACAATACGGGCCAAATCAGAATCAGCTTGCTGGGGTTCTTTAATCTGCTGATATAAAGCTGAACCCAAAACTAAGCTAGCACAAACTGCCATCCTCGGATCGGCAGGAATCTCTACACTGAATACCTCGCTTGGAAGCTGTTCCCACAATTTCCATTCATGAAGCAATAGATGATTGACTTGCACTTTCCTGCTCAGATCATCAGCCACAACATTCATTTTACCCGGCTGATAGGAGAGTGTAAAGTCATAATCTTTCATGTATTCCATTCATCGCCTCTGCCTGAGATTCAGATCTTTCTGGGAGAATATATACTGTAAACTCTGATGATTAGTAAAAATCTGAAACTTTTCACCATACAGATAATGTCTCCGGATCTTCAAGGCAAAAATAACTGTAACTAGCTCCAGATCATGCGTAGGGTAATTTTCTTCATGCTGTTTCAATTGCCGAGATGCATATGCAATAACCTGACCATGTTGCATCAGCACTGCACCCAAACCCACTTGAGAAGCATCTGTGCAAACCATAAATCTACCCAAGCCGGAAGGCAAAATCAACACTAGAGAAGAAGTCAAGAGCCTTTTCAATTCAACAAAGCTCTCCTCACACTGATCCGACCAGATAAACGGCACATCTTTACGAGTCAGTCTAGTCATAGGTGCTGCAATCTTTGCAAAATCCTGGATGAATCTGCGATAATACCCAGCCAAACCTAAAAAGCTTCTTATCTCTGTTACAGTTCTCGGTCTCTGCCAATTCAAAACAGCTTCAATTTTTGCAGGGTCCACTGCCACTCCATTACCAGAAATCACGTGGCCAAGAAAATGAATCTCCCGAGGCCAGAATTCACATTTACTGAACTTCGCATAAAGCTCGTGATCTCTTAGAGTCTGCAGAACGATCCTCAAATGCTGCACATGATCTTCATCAGAAGCAGAATAAATCAGAATATCATTAACAAAGATCACCACGAACTGATCCAGATATGGACGAAAAATACGCTGCATTAAGTCCATAAAAGCTGCTGGGGCATTCGTCAAACCAAACGGCATTACCAGAAATTCATAATGACCATAGCGAGTACTGAAAGCTGTCTTCTCCACATCAGATTCCCGGATTCGCAACTGAAAGTAGCCAGACCGGAGATCAATCCGTGAAAAGACAGTAGCAGACTGTAACTGGTCAAACAAATCATCAATCATGGGAAGCGGATATTTATTCTTGATAGTCACCTGATTCAGTTGTCTATAATCAATACAAAGTCTCAGGCTTCCATCTTTCTTCTTCACAAATAACACCGGAGCACTCCACGGAGAAAAACTGGGGCGAATATAACCTTTTTCCAGCAATTCAAGTAACTGTGCTCGCAGTTCTTTAAGTTCAGCTGGAGCCATTCGGTACGGTGCCTTTGCTAACGGGGCTGTACCAGGAATCAGTTCAATCACCATTTCAATTTCTTGCTCTGGAGGCAAGCCTGGCAACTCGTCAGGAAACACATCAGGGAACTCACAGACAACAGGAATATCACTGACGTCCTGTCGTGGTTTTTCAACAGCAACCACAGAAGCTAAGAATCCCTGGCAACCTGCACTAAGCAACCTATAGGCTCGAATAGCAGAAATAATCACACGAGAAGATCGGGATCGAATACCTTGGAAATAAAAAGCTGATTTTCCATGTGGCTGAAAATAGACTTTCTTCGATCTGCAGTCAACCACAGCTCCATATTGCTCCAACCAATCCATTCCCAGAATAATATCATAATCTGCCAGCTGCAACGCATATAATCTCGCCGACAACTGATGATTATTAATCATAACAGGAGACTCTTCCAAACACAGAGGTGTAATCATAAAATCTCCAGAAGGCATCTCAACATACAATTCACAAGTTATCTCTGGCGTTGGCTCCTCAATGCATGCCATGAAATCCTCAGAAATAAAAGAGTGAGAAGTACCAGAATCAAATAAGACACGTGCAGAATGACCATAAAGCATAATCGTACCTTCCACCAGATGGGATGCAACCGCTTCAGCTCGAGTCATGTGAGAAACCTTGCCTTTCTGCTTCTTAGAGGCAGCAGAAGACTGCTGGGAAGACGCCGAAGCTTGAGAATAAAACTGTTGCTGAGGTTGAGGTACAGAAGGAGGTCTAAACTGCGACTGCTGAGGCTGAGAAAACAAAGGAGCCTGCACCGGCTTCGGCCTCAATGGGCAATCTCGAACAACATGACCAGGCTGGTCACAACGAAAACAAACAACTGGAAGAGAACACGGTTGACCCTTATGGTGACCACCGCATCTCCGACAAGTCCATGGCTGACTGACACCAGAACTCTGATGACTCTTGGAAGAAGGCGTTGTCGGATGCTGAACAGAACCCGTACCAGGAGATTCTTGCTGAAAGAACTTCTTCTTCTTCTTGAATCATTTAAACTTAGACTTGGAAGGGGAAGAAGCACTGATAACCTCTGACGCGACTGAGGGGACTCCTGCCACTGGCGGTCTGTAAGTCTGCTGAAACTGCATCGCCGGCTGAACCAACCCCATTTGTGGATACCCTCCTGGTCTCGCCATCTCCAGTTCAAGTGCCACAGCTGCCTGGCACACACCATCCAAATCAGCAACTCGACTCGCGATCAACGGCAATTCCAACTCTGGCCTCAACCCTCGCAAGAATTGCTGAGTCTTCAAAGCTTCATTAGCCAGCACATGGGGCACATATTGACCCAATTCCATAAACTTGTTCCGATATTGAAGCACAGTCATGCTACCCTGAGTCAGCTCCATGAATTGATACATCTTAGCCATCTGCAAGCAGGCAGGAGTGTAGGCGCGCTCGAAAGCAGCAACAAACTCTGCCCAAGTGATCTGCCAAAGAGGCCTGGAGTGAAACGCAATCTGCCACTCGGCTTTCCACCACGTAATGGCTGTACCTTGGAGTTGAAACGCAGCAAGCATAACCTTCTCATCTTCCGCGCACTCCATAGACAGGAATACACGCTCAATCGCATCTAGCCACTGCCTCGCAACCTCTGGATCTGGCAGTCCGTCGAAAGCAGGTGGATTGAACATACGAAATTCTTTCAAAGCCTTGCCTCGACTACCAGGCACTTCAATCTGAGGAGCAACGACTGGCGCTAGAGGAGGAACAACATGAATAGCAGGAACTGCAGGAGGAGGTGTAGAACCACTTTCTTCCCTGGGCTCATCTCTAGGAGCTCGAGGAACTCGAGGAGGTCTTCCTCGACGAGGTGGCATCTTGCACTGCCAAAAGCATATAACAACCACAAATACATCAATCACACGAAAAACATCCTATGCCAGCAATAGACGACACAAAGGGACTAGCTCTGGACAAGCGCAAATTCCAATTCCTTATACAAATCCTCAACTCTGCTCTGATACCATCTGTGACGACCCAGAGCGCTGTATACCGATATATCGATAACATCGATACATCGATACCAGGAACTGGGGAAGCCACCCAAGAGGCTAATGAGGCCCCTGAAGGGTTAGTGAAGTTTGTCGAGGGGATGCATAACGAATTGCAATCACAAGCGCGCAAATTAGAATTAATTTAACAGAAGTGCGGAAGCAAAATAAAATAGACAAGTTCTAAATATATATATTAGTCCAGAGGCACTAGAGTGCAGTCCAAAAGTACAACTACACGGGGCATACCCCGGCAAAAAGTACACAAGAGAGCCTAACAAGGCAACTCGTCTACCGTTGGCAGCTAGGCACGGTCTCCGGGCACACGGGAAACACCGGGAGACGACGGGCGCGGCTCACCTGAAAGAAGAAGGGTGAGTCACAATCAGACTCAATAGGGGTCACGCGGATCCCTACCTCGCACTAAACAAGCATACATGCAAAAATAAAGGCAATTAGAGCATGCATTTAAATAAATTAACAGGCATTGGCATGAATAAACTACTCGCAGTAAAGCTGTAAACTAACTAAACAGGTATAACAGCTAATACATGCCAATAATCGATAAATCTAATCAACAGAAACTAAATCTACCAGTAGAATATGCCTCAACTAATCCAAGCAGCAGGGAGTAGAACAACCACCGGGAACAGAAACTAGATGCGTCCACTGACGGCTTACACTGCGTCTCAAGCACTCGCAGTCGGTAACACGACAAGCTGAGTGCGTAAACAATACCAAACCAAGTTACCAGTCGGAGTAACACCCGTCGATGTCAGTCCACAGCCTCCGACCACATGTGCACACACTGACTCGCGCCTGAGCCAGGCCCTCTAGCTAGTTTTCTCCCTCGGTAGGACGCTACCGTTGGCGAGGAGCCCACGGCACTAGCTTAAAAACCGTGTGATGGGAAACACCCCTCCGCTATCCCCAAGCGGGTCGGTACTCAAAGACCTAGGGCTACAACAGTGGTTCCATTGCAAGGAAAGAAAAGTTACTCTATTGGGATTCACAAATATGCCATTACATAATAAAATAACTTAAACATGGCACATAAATATTACAGAATGCATAAAGAATAAGCCGGCGACTTTTTGAATCTGACAGGCAAGTGGAGGTCTGATGCCACCGCGTCACATGTGTGTGACGGTCGTGGACCGGCGCGTTACATCGATTGTAACGCGTCCGTCCCCGGCCGTTACAACCACCAAAGCTCCAGCCTCAAACCGCGAGAATGGGGTGTGACGGCCCACAGCCACGCCGTCACAGGACCTAACGGTCGGGGCGCAGCGCGTTACATCAACCGTAACGCGTTGGGCCCTGGCTGTTACATCCACCCGAGGCCAAAACCAACACACAGTATTCCAAAACCGTTTGTAGGCGATGTGACGCGCTCGCCCAAGCGCGTCAGGGCACTCCGACGGCCGGCCGACTGACCGTCAGGTTAACCGCCTGAGCCGGTCAACGCAATTCAACGGACGAGTAACGGTCGGGAGCCCCACCGTTACTCTCACTGTGACGCCCCTTCAAAGGGCCGTTACTGTGATGTAACACGTCCTCTATGGACCGTTACTAGTGTGACGGTTCCTGGAAGGACCGTCACACCATCTGGGTTACGGACGGGTTATGTTTGAAAACCGGTTCCCTCCCGGACGACCGAAATCGTCAGGTAACGACGAAGCAAACCTGTTCCTGTCAAACCACACGTCCTAAACAACAATATAACAACTAAAACACCCGCATGCAACACCCACAATGGCTTATACATGAAAAGCAAGCTTAAACCCCCCAAAAATGAAAAATACACCATAAGCATGCCACAAGGGTTTAAACAAGAAACCATGCTATAGAAGTGATCCTAGCGAGTTCAGGATTCCATCCCCCTACCTCGTTCAAGCCGGAACGGCCGGAAAAGCCGCATGCAAGGAGGAGGGTTCACCGAGCCTCCACACTCCGTCCCGCTCCCACGATCTCCGAACCACGCCAAGATGGGTACTCACGCGTTCCTCTCGACGCGAGGAATCCACTGGCACCTTCCACGCCTCAATCCGACGTCGTCTCACCGTGATTCCAAGAAGAGGGGAGAGGGGCGATCGGACTAGAGAGAGAAAGAGGGGGTGAGAGTGAGATCGATGAGGGAGAGAGAGGGGGTGAGGGTTAGGGAAAAAAATAAAATTAATATATATAATATAATTATTATATATAAAAATCTTATTATTCCCATAATCTCAATTAATTCCTAATAAATCTGGAAAAATACCAGAAAAATTCCTAAAAATTCAGGAAAATAGCCGGAAATTCCAGAATAAATACTAGATCCAAACCACTAAGGATCCACTAAGGCACGGGCCTCACAGTTAACATCTCGAACTTCTCACCGTACATATAATGCCTCCAAATCTTCAATGCCAAGATCACAGCCGCTAACTTAAGATCATGGGTAGGGTAGTTCTCCTCATGGGACTTTAGCTGCCGACATGCATAAGCCACCACTCTACCGTGCTGCATCAGCACAACACCCAACCCAATCTCGGAAGCATCTGTACACACCACAAAACCTCCCGATCCAGAAGGTAACACCAATACTAGTGCCGAGGTGAGCAACCTGCTAAGCTCCATAAAGCTCTGCTCACACTCACCAGTCCAGACAAACGGCACATCCTTCCACGTAAGCCTGGTCATCGGGGCTGCAACACGAGAAAAATCCTGAATGAACCTCCTATAATAGCCTGCAAGCCCCAAGAAACTCTGAATCTCTGTCACGAACCTTGGCCTCGGCCATTGCATTATTGCCTCGACCTTGGCTGGATCCACGGAAATACCATCACCAGAAATCACGTGCCTGAAAAAGTGCACCTCGTGAAGCCAAAACTCACATTTGCTGAGCTTAGCATACAACTGGTGATCTCGCAAAGTCTGCAACACAACCCTCAAATGATACGCATGCTCATCAGCAGACCGTGAATATACAAGGATGTCGTCCACGAACACGACCACGAACTGGTCCAAGTAAGGACGAAACACCCTCTGCATCAAATCCATAAACGTTGCGGGGGCATTGGTGAGCCCAAATGGCATCACCAGAAACTCATAATGCCCGTATCTCGAGCTAAACGTAGTCTTCTCCACGTCAGACTCTCGAATCTGCAACTGATAATAACCTGACTGCAAATCAATCCGCGAGAACACTCGAGCAGACTGAAGCTGGTCGAACAAGTCATCAATCCGCGGCAACGGATACTTGTTCTTAACGGTCACCTCGTTCAGTTGCCGGTAGTCAATGCACAGCCTCAGACTACCATCCTTCTTCTTCACGAACAACACTGGCGCACCCCAAGGGAAAAAACTAGGACGAATATACCCCTTGGCCAGCAACTCCTGTAACTGCGCTCGTAACTCTCTCAACTCAGCGGGAGCCATACGGTAAGGAGCCTTCGATAAAGGTCCAGTACGAGACACAATCTCGATCACGAAATCAATCTCCCGCTGGGGAGGCAATCCAGGTAGGTCCTCGGGAAAAACATCGGGAAACTCGCACACCACCGGAATGTTCTCCACATCCGGTTCCGACTGGTCTACCACGATCACAGAAGTGAGAAAACCCTGACAACCCGCGTCAAGCAAACGACGAGCCCTAATAGCCGAAATAAGAAAGCGGGAAGAGAAAGACCTAATACCTTGGAAATAGAAGGTGGGTCCACAAAGTCACTGGAAATAAACCCTCTTCGAATCACAATCCACCAAAGCATGATGTGTCTCAAGCCAATCCATGTCAAAAATCACATCAAAGTCCTGAAGTGGCAACGCATAATGCCTGGCCGGCAAACTCCACCCTTCAACCCACACAGGAACCTCATCAAAACAATATGGAGTGATCATAAAATCACCAGAAGGCAACTCCACTATCAAATCACAGGACAACTGGGTCACCGGCTCCTCAATACTTAGCGCGAAATCTTCCAAAATAAATGAATGAGACGCGCCAGAATCAAACAAAACTCGAGCCGCACAACCTAAAATCCGAACGGTACCTTTCACGAGCTGTGACGCCACGGCCTCTGCCCTGGTCATGTGTGTAATCTGGCCTCGGGATCTCTGCTTGCCCCCCACACTCGCTGACCTGGGTAGCGGCAGATACTGCCCCTGCTGCTGCTGCTGCTGCCTCTGCTGCTGTGGGTACTGCTGCTGCTGCGGCCTCTGAGGACAATCACGTGCCATATGCCCTGGCTGGTCACACCTGAAACAAATCACCAGCGCCGTGCACTGCATGCTTGGATGCGACTCGCCACATCAGGGACACGGTCCCCGTGATCCACCCACTGATCCTTGACGCTGAAGAGGAATTAGCTATTATACACTACCTAAAGACGCCTGCCTCTGATCCTTACTCTTCTTATAGAAACTCTTCTTGAGAAACTTCTTGACCTTGGAGCCAAAAGACACAAATCCTATCGCTGACGCTGCCTGTGTCGACGCTTCCGTACTACCCACAGTGCGCTGGAAAGTACTCTGCTGTTGGGTAGCCGCGTGCTGACTACGGCCTGACTGGGACTACCCTGGCCTCCCGGTCCTCGGACCTTCTGCATATCTAGCTCCAAAGATGCCACCACACGAGACGCTATCTCCAAATCAGTAGCAGCGTTCGCCGTCAGAAGGTGCCTCAGCTCCTGCCTTAAACCCTGCACGAACTGCTCCATCTTCACTCCCTCATGCTCCATGATATGGGGAGCATAACGGCCCAACTCCATAAACCGAGCCCTGTACTTCAACACAGACATGTCGCCCTGAACCAGCTCCAAGAACTGACGCATCTTCTGCGTACCAACATAGGATGGGCAGAAAGTATGCTCAAAGACCGTAACAAAGTCCTTCAACACGATCTCCTGAAGGGGACGAGATCGAAAGGACGTCTTCCACTCTGAATACCACCAATCTCGAGCCGTACCCTGCAACTGGTTACAAGCCAACATCACCATGTCCTCCTCAGCACAGCGCATGGAACTGAACACTCTCTCCATCTCATCAAGCCATCGCCTGGCCACATCGGGATCTGGCTGGCCCTCGTAATAGGGTGGGTGAAAATGTAAGAAGTCCCTCACAACACGACTGGGTCCACCCCTAGCCGATGAGCCCTCACCAGCATCACCGCCAAACTGCTGAGCCATGGCCAGAAACATACTCCGAAAAAAATCCTCGGCCCCCGGAACTCTCGCTGCATCCCCTGCCTGGTTGGTAACTGGTGGCACTCTGCTCTGCTCCTCCTGCTCTCCTGCTGACTGTCCCTGCTGAGAGCGAGTCCTCCGCCTCGAAGCCATACTCACCTATTGCAAACAGACAGTAGACACGAGAAACGGCGAAATCAATAGAACACACGATGCCGTAAGCCAGTGCCGACTGTACATCATCATTGTGGACTAGTGGACCACTGCAACTATTTATGATTCTTATATATATCCACAACCGTGCTCTGATACCAGCTGTAATGACCCGAGATCCGAACACTGGGAAGGCCCGATAACTCGAATCTCGGACCGCCACCCACGAGCCCGAAGACTCGGAAGGGTTGAAAGGATGGTGTGGAGATACACAAGAATCTAAAATAATTACAGAGCTACGCAGATTAAATGAATTAAGCAGGAAGTAATAAATAACATTAATTAAATTACATGGTCCACAAAAATAACAGCAGTCTAAAAAGATAGTAGTCCACAACTAGTATAATCCAAAGAAAAGTACAACTACATGCCCGGCCTGGCAACTAACCCTGGGCACCTGAACCACATGGAGCCTCTGAAGCGCTCCCCAGAAGCCTCATCTCACCTGAAACACGGTGAAAATACGCAGGGAATGAGCCTCAAAACACAAGGCTCAGTAGGGATCATCCGGTCCCCACCTCGCAAACCGAGAAATTACGCGGAAAGTAACTACAAGCTACTACGACGACTAGTACGGAACATAGGGCACGAAAACTGAGACAACTCGTCAAAAGCCAAAGAAAACCCAAGAGCCACTACCAGATAAAGACAGGAGTACCAACCCACTAGAAGCAAGGCCGGATGCATCCACTGACGACTTAAACCGCGTCTCGGGTGTCTCCCTCCGGCCCAGCGGGAATTGGGGAACCGTACAAGTAACCACAGAACAAGTGACTAGCTGGGGTCGCGCTCGTCAGCGCGGGTCCAACCGCCCCCAACCACGTGTGCACACACAGACCATACGTCCTAGGTCTGGCCCTCTGACTGGTTTTCCCCTCAGCCGGACTCTGGCGTCAAACGTGGGGCCTGACAGAAACCAGTCTAAAAATCGTCTCTCAGGGTAGCCTCGCCACCACTCCCTGGTGGGACCACTCGTATGTCGGAAGGCTATGACTAGTGGAGGGTCACTGAAAGAGTAGACTCTCTAGTCAACGAAAAATAATGTCTAAACCTAACAAAGTACAAGGGCTGCTCCTCGTACCGACACCGACTCACGGTGACACAAGCCGAGAACACCAACTCCTGGGATACCACGGCACCCTCACGTGTGGCCCCCACATGATGCCCGGCATCAGTCAGACCCCTGGTAAGCATGCGGATCGAGATCCACTCACTCGGGAATCGAATCGGCAAAACATAACTCCGGTTGGACATAGATCTCTAGCGGTCCACACTTGGGCCGCCACAGAGTCTGGTGGTCCAAAATTGGGCCGCCACAGGGACTGTAGCGGTCCAACAATGGGCCGCCACACCCTGCGTTGCGAATGAAATGGCGGTCCTATATAGGGCTGTCACATGGATGTGGCGGGTGTACCTTAGGCCGTCAGACCCCAAAAACTCCCAACGGTCGAAAACCAACGGTCGGAAATCAACGGTCAACTCGCCCTCTGGGGGTCTGACCCTCGGCCGCCACCTCTTCTGGTGTCGTGCAGCCACCAGAAGACCTGGGGACCTACCGAGAAAATAGTGCCCTGTGGCGCACCCACCTTGGGCCGCCACAGGCTCTGGCGCTCCTACCCTGGGCCGCCAAAGACTCTGGCAGTCTCTGGAAGGACCGCCAAATCGTCCCGAGAACGGGGCGGCGGGAACAAACCCAAAAACCCGTTCCACGCCCCGATCATCCACGGATGAGGGGGAAAACAAGGGGGAAGCTCCCCTATAGCCCCTAGCATGCATCTATGCCCTCAAATCGGTCCGAAATGCGACGAAACGGTAGATCAGCACACAACCCCCAAAACATGGGTTTTGCCCTACCCGGCTCAAAAACACCCCTCTCGACATCTCCTCGGCCTACAAATCACGGGGGACGACGGGATGAGCATGGGGATCCGCCTCCCTACCTTAATGAAGCACGAGCTCCGCCGAAACGCCACCGAACGCGAAGAAGAAACTTTTAGAACCATCGTTCCTTCACGAAATCCCACGAGCCACACGCCGCCACGATCACCTCGCCGCCGCCGTCGCCGCCACGCTGTCACCTCACTGCCGTCTGCAGCCGGGGAGGGGAGCCGCCGCGGTCACGCCGGACGAAGAGAGAGAGAGGAAGGGGGTGGTCGCTCACGGGAGGAAGAAGGAAGAGGAAGAAAGAAGAAGAAAGGGAAAAAGAAAAAAATAAAATAGGGGTTTATATAGAAAATCCAAAAATTCCAGAAAATACCCAAAAATAGGAAAATATACCGCAGCGATCGTTGGAACGCGCTGATCGCTGTGGTACTATTCCTGAGTAGGTGAACGACCCGGTTCACCTGCTACGGGGTTCCGTAGGTCATATCAGGAAAAAATACGGGAAACCGCAGAACACGTTCCGGGACCTCCGAAACTGATCCGAAACGCACGGATCCGAACCCGAAAAATGTCCGAAAGATAACCCCGGGCAAAAGGAGAACAAAATCTCTGAGAAAATAGATCTGAGACCTAAGAAGAGGGATCCGAAGGGTCCGGGATATTACATAAGTCTAGGATGGTAATTAATTATAAACGTTTGAATGATAATACTAGAGATGATAGTTATCAAATCCCTGATATAGAGGTTATTTTTCAAAGAATACAACATCGTAGGATCTTTAGTAAGTTTGATTGCAAAACTGATTTTTGGCAAATAAAAATGGCCGAAGATAGCATAGATTGGACAGCCTTTACAACACCCTTAGGACATTATAAATGGTTAGTTTTACCTTTCGGGCTAAAAAATGCCCCTGCTATATTTTAGAGAAAAATGGACAGGATATTCAATGATTGTAGAACCTTCTGTTGTATATACATAGATGATATTCTAGTCTTTTCTACATCCCTAGAAGAACATAGGAAACATTTAGAAATAGTTTTTAACAAATTTCAGGATAATGGCATAATCATAAATAAGAATAAAATGATAATGGAAACAGATGAGATAGACTTCCTAGGCTTAGAAATTAGGAAAGGACAGATTATATCTCAACCTCACACAACTACGAAAATCTTAGCATTTCCTAATAAGTTAGAAGAAAGAAAACAATTACAACAATTTTTAGGATTAGTAAATTATGCTAGACCCTTTATAAAAAACCTTAGCACCTTAGTCCAACCACTCTATAACAAATTAATAAAATCAGGACAAAGATACTTTAATCAAGAAGATGTCAAACTGATACAACAAATTAAAGATATAGCTAGGAATCTTCCTCATTTAGCCTTACCACGAACAGATACCCCCAAAATCATAGAAACTGATAGTTCACAACATGGATGGGGAGCAGTATTATTACAAATTGTAGATACTCAAGATCAATTGTGTAGATATGCTTCAGAAAAATATAAAATAGTCATTCATAATAGTACAGATGCTGAAATAGCAGGAATCATAGAGGCAGTGAATAAATTTAGGATATATCTTGATAGAACTTTCATTATACGAACAGATTGCAATAACATAGTCTCTCATGCTAACTCAGCTAAAACAAATAGACTGTCTGAAAGATGCTGGTTAAAGTTTACAGATTTTCTAACAGGCAATGGTTATAGGCCAATATTTACCCATATCACAGGGCAGAATAATGAATTAGCAGATTTGTTATCTAGGTTACTAGAACCACCTCTGAATGAACCACCACCTGAACCACCACCTAGGCTACAACCAATCCAAATCCACCTCTCCAATAGAGAAATATACTTAAATATAACTCCTGTTCATTATAAATGGTTTACAGTTTCTACACCATGTACTTTCACTTCTTTTAGTGCTAACTTTTATCCTGCAGAAAAAAATCCTGTACATAATAGATTTAGTATACAGTTTTAGCTTCTTTCCAATACAGAGTCTTTAGAATTCGGCATATTTCAATATAACGAGCATCTAATATATTTTTGTTACAGGGAACAGTTGCATTTGACGCATCAGTTTTATAGTCAAGATAGAATGAATAACAATTTTCATTGGTTTAGACCTATACTCTTAGTTCGAACTCGCCAAAATATTAGACTCTTCCAGATAATAAATAACTGTGTCCAGGTAGATATAGACAATGAACCACTATGTAGTACCAAAGAACCTTTCATAGCCATCTCTATCAAGATAGGAGTAGAGATATTGAGAAGAAATAGAGATTTCTTCATAGATAATTCTTATCCAGCCTTAGACGATATCCTAGCCATTAACTCCCTAGGTAGGATACAACTTAGGAAAAATCATGATAATATTATTTTTCTTAACAATAGTTTGATTGTTGATGCAGGTGATGGCTCTCATGCAGAATCAGAAAGAGTTCAATTGTTCTGAGCGGTCTCACCTTAGTGAAGAACAGCTATATATTATCGATGATATCTTCTATTATAACTGGACTAATATTAAAACTATGCGTAGTAGCCTTATAAGGCAGCTTCATAAACTTAGTGCATTATTACATAACTTGAACATGAATAGGGATGCATTAGAATTAAAGGTACATCATTTAGAAGACGAGATTAGTACTCTTGTCCATCATCTTAGCAATTTAAAGGAACTGCATAACCAGCATCTAGAATCTAAAGGTCCATTGCATATTAGTTTACAGGACTTTACCCCTAAGAATGTTGCATTTAACAAATTCCTTAGAGAAAGGTACCATGCATACATGTCCTCTATACTGCCTGTAGATATAAAGGAGCATATAGAAGATTTAGTTAAAGGTTCTGAGGCAGTCTCCTTCTTCAACATTCAGCATGAATTGCATGATGCATTCGATAGTCACCCTGAGATCGTTGAGGTCGACGGGATATATAAAATAGATATAGATATTACTAATAAAAATAATATCATATATAAAAAGAATTGGACTGTTTCAAAACTCCTCCAAGACGGTCTGATCCCCACATTGTTCATCTTGGCTGACGAAATGCACCAGCTGCAATACTTACCTGAAAAGCTAGATATATTAATCCGGCAGCACATTAAGGTCATTTTTGGTGGTATCACATTACAGTTTATTTCAACACCACCAGAATGGATTGAGCACGAAGATCAATGGGAACCATAATACCTGGTGCCATACTCAGCAATCATGTTTTATCTTGGAACGCATAACGAATGGATCGGCACTAGACACAAACTTCCAACCGAAGTAACTCAGTCCAGTCTGGTCCAAGCCAAAGTACCGACAATGAGGCGAATTGAAGACGTGGCCCATAGGAGCGACATGAAGATGCTTTGCCAAACATCTTCGTACGAAGCCTATGGGCACACACGATATAAATCTGTCAACCCCATCAGACAGATCCATATTTCCTGTGAAGTCGAGCGAGAATTCAATTGGATGCATTTATGACAGCAACCTCTCTTCGACGGAGTCAGTAACAGCTACCAACAGCCTCTCCAGCAAGGAGCTTCCTCTTCGCTTCCTTCTGAAGGCATCTCTCATAGAAGCTTCCTTCTTCAATAAGAAAGGCATCTCTCCTGTTGCCTTTTCTGTAGCTCTTTTATAGAGGGAACCCTGCGTGGCAACCCTATAAAGTCATGTCTAGGTCATAGGGAGTCGAGTCACTGAGTCGTGACGGTTCTTCAGATACAGCTGTGAGCCTCGGGGAGCCGCAACTTTTTGACGAAGACCGATGTCCTTCCCTCTCTCTCTAAAAGTCTTTCGTCTTCTTCTACTTTATTTAGTGGCTAGTATTAGTGGCTAGTCTACTTTAACTTTTTAGCCTTTCTAGCCTCTCCTTTCTAGCCTCACCTTTTCGTAGTGGCTATAAGGTAGACTACTTTGTAGTCCACTTTCCCTTAGTGGCTATGGTAGCTTACTTTTTAGCTTCCCTTTACTTTTTATCTTCTTTTATAGGCTTTGTCATCTTGTTGGCTTCCTTCCTGGAGAAGTCACCTCTCTTGGCCTATAAATAGAACCCAAGGGTTCCATTCTTGGATTATCGAAGTCGAGAACAATCGAAGTCCGAAGCTCAAACTCACAAGAGCTCAAGGCATTCCAAGCCTTCAAGCTCTCCACTCTTCTTCCATCGCCACCTCCTCTCTTTCATTTCCGATTTTTAGAGAGTGGCCTTCTTGCACCCTGCATGGACTCTTCTCGTTCCACCTTCTTTCATTCCATCTACCACCAAGGCATCCTGCCTTCCACTTAGCCTTCCATACTTCTTTCACCATCTAACTCAAGGCACACTGCCTTCTCTCAGTCTCTGGTGATCCAAGGTACATACCCCTGGTCTTCTATCTTCTATCTGTAAGTATACTTAGTCTTATGTACTTCTCTCTGGTAATTGCCAGATTTTTGTAAGTGTTCTTGTACTTGTCACCGCGTCTTGTCATTGTCATCGTGTCTCTGTAACCGTCTGTGTATGAGTCGTTGTAACCGTCACTGTCTCTATAATATACTCGATTCCCTTTTTATGTAAATGAAATCTTCTCTATGCATACTTGTTATCATGTGTGAGTAAACTCCCCCTACACAAGTTAAGATCTCTGTTCTCTCTTTCCGATGCTCGAATTCTATGCATGACTAGTCTCTAGGTCTTGGTATTCTAAGCATATTTGCAAGTCTATTGCTTGTGCTTAAACCCAAAAGTGTCTTTTGATTGCGAAAGAGTCTCCTCGGAGGTCTCGAAGTCATCACTACGTCGGCAGGTACATAGAAGTGTGACTCTTTGGTCAAGAAATGGTATCAGAGCCAGCCTTTTATTTATTGTTTGGAACCACGTACCAACAGGGATCGTCACTGTTAGTTGAGAGCTCTTCGGAGTGCCCGTGCGAAAGCCGTTGTTAGCTGAGGAAGGCGTTGTTAGGCGTGTGCACCTGGCCTTGTGTCTCCCAATACCGGTCATGTGGGAAATGGTTTCAGGGAATAGATAAAAGTGTCTTGTGAAGGTCCACGATTGACGAGTTACTGACTTCCGAATTGAAAGTCTGCTTTTGAGTTTTTTTAGAATCAATAGACTTATGAACAAATTAGACTATCTTGATCTTGAGATTAGAAAGTACCATAGAAAGAAAGCAAAGGTAGAGGAGCATCTCTTAACTTGTGTTGTTGAATCTCATAACATTTCTCATTCTCTTGTCGGTACTCCTTGTGAAAATACTCTTGTTGATTTCTTGTGTGCTTTATCAAAAAATCTACAAACACAGTCAGATCAAGTAGATAGTAAACTTACAGATATCTTAGGCTTATTAACTGGTAGAATAAATAGAGGTAGCATAGCGGTAGATTACATAAAAGATATGTTAGAAACTCTTGTAGAACAACAGAAAACCCTTTTAGGACAGCTAACTAGTCTTAGACAGTTAGTGGAATATAAACAACCTCATCACATAGAATTAGAAACAAAGTCCTCTATTCTCAAACTACAACATAGTGTAGCTTATATATAGTCAGCTTTTGTAGGATTTCAAAACGAGTTGATTACATAAAAGCTAAAGTTTCTGAATGAACAAAATTGCATCCTTAGGAACAACATTCTTAGCATCCTTTTGTAGCTTCATCTTAGTTTCCTTTTTGTTGATAAAAATGTCTTTAGCTAGATCTTTAGCATTTCTTAGGAACGATAATGGTTGCATAGATTTAACATCAAATAGTGCACCTCCTCCTCAAGAAAGTTTAGCATCTCGTCTGTCATTTCTTAAACCAGATAATCAGACTTATATAGATCTCACAGCTCCTGCTCCATTATAAATATAGTGGCCCAGTAGAAACAAAAGTGTAGGACCACAATTCTCACAATCTGAGAACATAGGAAATACAAATACCCTTGTAGATAAACAAACATCTCCTCTTGTAGATCTAGAGATATCTCCTAAGACTGTAGATATAGAAACCAAGTCGGTAGAATCAAAACACCATAAGCTTAACATGATAAACTTTTCACAATTAGAAAACCTAGACTTCTCACAATTTACAAGCATAAAAGATGAACTTATAAAGATAATACAAAATAAGTCTGTAGGAACATCTCCGGTCATTTTAGAACAAAATAACTCTGTAGAACCAGAATCATCACAACCAGTACATATAGAAAGTAAGTCTTCTACAAACTTAGGATCATCACCCTTTGTAGATTTAGAAACTCAGCCAGTAGCATCACAACAAAATAAGCTTGAAAAATCAGACTTAGAACACCTTGTAGACGTAAAAAATGAACCTATAGAATCTTTTAGTTCCACTGTAATAGATGTAGAGTTAGAATCATTAGAACAATCAGCTTCAATAAATCCAGTAGCACTTGCCTCTAGATGTAGAACTAAAACCTATAGAATCCTTAAGCTCTGCTAGGATAAACCTTGTAGCAAATACACCTGTAGATTTAAAACCATCCGCAGTCATAGATTCTAATTCAGTAGAACAAATAGTTCAAACAGAAACCTTAGAAATGAAAGATTTGCATGATAACTTAGTCATAGAAGAAAAACAAATAGACTTAGTTAGCCCACTCGATTATCTACAAGATAGAAATGTAGGAACAACAATAGTTGATCACACTGATATTTTAGAAATAGAAAAAGCAAATCAAAGATTTAACTATAGATGTTGAGTTACAATTTAAGTCTACAAAGGTCCCCTTACAAGCAATGATCGATACAGGAGCTAGTAAAACAACAATCCACATAAAGCATGTTCCAAAAGAAGAATTACAGGTTGTTCAGTATGAAAGTAGCATAGCTACATATGATGGCACTAAACATCCTATAAAATAGTTTATCTCTCAGATTCCCATGATAGTGAATAACAATAGATTTTATCTTCCTTATACTTTAGTCATAGACATCCCAGTCACATATTCATTCATTTTAGGACACAACTTCGTTAAATCCATAGGCGGTATGCTAGTTCAGAAAAACACTATCTCCCTCTTCTCTAGAGCAGTAACTTCCACAGTCTCTCTCCTTCAAGATAAAGTAGATCATAGTAACAGTAAACTAGAACATCAAATTGATACTTTAGGATGTGTAGATTGTAAGTCTAGTCTCAATAAACTAGTTGCCAAATTGAAAGATGAAGGCATCATAGGTGATAACCCCATCATTCATTGGGATAGGAATAGGTTAGCAACAAAATTGGATATAATCAATCCCGACATTACAATTGTCACAGCTAATATAAAGCCTACTCCTATAGATTTAGAACATTACACATTACACATTACACATTAGTGAACTCACAAAACTTAGAGCAATTAGAGAATCCTTTAGTCGACATAAATATGCTGCTTTTATAGTTAGAAATCATAGTGAAGAAAAAAGAGGTAAATCTAGGATGGTAATTAATTATAAACGTTTGAATGATAACACTAGAGATGATAGCTATCAAATCCCTGATAAAGAGATTATTTTTCAAAGAATACAACATGGTAGGATCTTTAGTAAGTTTGATTGCAAAAGTGATTTTTGGCAAATAAAAATGGCCGAAGATAGCATAGATTGGACAACATTTACAACACCCTTAGGACATTATAAATAGTTAGTTTTACCTTTCGGGCTAAAAAATGCCCCTACTATATTTTAGAGAAAAATGGGAAGGATATTCAATGATTGTAGAACCTTCTATTGTATATACATAGATGATATTCTAGTCTTTTCCACATCCCTAGAAGAACATAGGAAACATTTAGAAATAGTTTTTAACAAATTTCGGGATAATGGCATAATCATAAATAAGAGTAAAATGATAATGGAAATAGATGAGATAGACTTCCTAGGCTTAGAAATTAGGAAAGGATAGATTATATCTCAACCTCACATAACTACAAAAATCTTAGCATTTCCTGATAAGTTAGAAGAAAGAAAATAGTTACAACAATTTTTAGGATTAGTAAATTATGCTAGACCCTTTATAAAAAACCTTAGCACCTTAGTCCAACCACTCTATAACAAATTAATAAAATCAGGACAAAGATACTTTAATCAAGAAGATGTCAAACTGATACAACAAATTAAAGATATAGCTATGAATCTTCCTCATTTAGCCTTACCACGAACAGATACCCCCAAAATCATAGAAACTGATAGTTCACAACATGGATGGGGAGCAGTATTATTACAAATTGTAGATACTCAAGATCAATTGTGTAGATATGCTTCAGAAAAATATAAAATAGTCATTCATAATAGTACAGATGCTGAAATAGCAGGAATCATAGAGGCAGTGAATAAATTTAGGATATATCTTGATAGAACTTTCATTATACGAACAGATTGCAATAACATAGTCTCTCATGCTAACTCAGCTAAAACAAATAGACTGTCTGAAAGATGCTGGTTAAAGTTTACAGATTTTCTAACAGGCAATGGTTATAGGCCAATATTTACCCATATCACAGGGCAGAATAATGAATTAGCAGATTTGTTATCTAGGTTACTAGAACCACCTCTGAATGAACCACCACCTGAACCACCACCTAGGCTACAACCAATCCAAATCCACCTCTCCAATAGAGAAATCTACTTAAATATAAATCCTGTTCATTATAAATGGTTTACAGTTTCTACACCATGTACTTTCACTTCTTTTAGTGCTAACTTTTATCCTGCAGAAAAAAATCCTGTACATAATAGATTTAGTATACAGTTTTGGCTTCTTTCCAATACAGAGTCTTTAGAATTCGGCATATTTCAATATAACGAGCATCTAATATATTTTTGTTACAGGGAACATTTGCATTTGACGCATCAGTTTTATAGTCAAGATAGAATGAATAACAATTTTCATTGGTTTAGACCTATACTCTTAGTTCGAACTCGCCAAAATATTAGACTCTTCCAGATAATAAATAACTGTGTCCAGGTAGATATAGACAATGAACCACTATGTAGTACCAAAGAACCTTTCATAGCCATCTCTATCAAGATAGGAGTAGAGATATTGAGAAGAAATAGAGATTTCTTCATAGATAATTCTTATCCAGCCTTAGACGATATCCTAGCCATTAACTCCCTAGGTAGGATACAACTTAGGAAAAATCATGATAATATTATTTTTCTTAACAATAGTTTGATTGTTGATGCATGTGATGGCTCTCATGCAGAATCAGAAAGAGTTCAATTGTTCTGAGTGGTCTCACCTTAGTGAAGAACAACTATATATTATCGATGATATCTTCTATTATAACTGGACTAATATTAAAACTATGCGTAGTAGCCTTATAAGGTAGCTTCATAAACTTAGTGCATTATTACATAACTTGAACCCGAATAGGGATGCATTAGAATTTAAAGGTACAACATTTAGAAGACGAGATTAGTACTCTTGTCCATCATCTTAGCAATTTAAAGGAACTGCATAACCAGCATCTAGAATCTAAAGGTCCGTTGCATATTAGTTTACAGGACTTTACCCCTAAGAACCTTGCATTTAAAAAATTCCTTAGAGAAAGGTACCATGCATACATGTCCTCTATACTGCCTGTAGATATAAAGGAGCATATAGAAGATTTAGTTAAAGGTTCTGAGGCAGTCTCCTTCTTCAACATTCAGCATGAATTGCATGATGCATTCGATAGTCACCCTGAGATCGTTGAGGTCGATGGGATATATAAAATAGATATAGATATTACTAATAAAAATAATATCATATATAAAAAGAATTGGACTGTTTCAAAACTCCTCCAAGACGGTCTGATCCACACATTGTTCATCTTGGCTGACGAAATGCACCAGCTGCAATACTTACATGACAAGCTAGATATATTAATCCGACAGCACATTAAGGCCATTTTTGGTGGTATCACATTACAGTTTATTTCAACACCACCAGAATGGATCGAGCACGAAGATCAATGGGAACCACAATACCTGGCGCCATACTGAGCAATCATGTTTTATCTTGGAACACATAACGAATGGATCGGCACTAGGATCATGGAAAATCTCATTTATTTCAGATGTGTTTTTCTTTTTAAGGAATGCTAATGCCATTGTATCTAGGAAGTTGATGGTTGCATCCGCATCTCGCCGTAGAACATGTCTTCGATTCGTTGGATTGCTAGTGCCTTGGTGCGGGTCAGACTGAGCGGCGTGATTGGCTAAGAGTTTATCAAGTTTTCTATGAAGACTAAGTTGTAACTCTATGATGAAATTAAGCTGACTTTGTGTAATCCTATTAATTTCAGTTGTAAGGTGTATTTCACTAAGTCCTACAACGGGAACACTTAGAGAAGCTAGAGATGTTTGTGTTTTGTTATATTCGGGATCACTTTTGCTCATTCAGAGACTTTAGCTTTTATGTAATCTAACTCGTTTTGAACTCCTATTAAAGTAGATTGAATATAGGCTACACTATGTTGTAGTATAAGAATAGAAGATTTTGTTTCTAATTCTACGTGATGAGGTTGTTTATATTCTACCAACTGTCTAAGACTAGTGAGCTGTCCTGAAAGGGTTTTCTGTTGTTCTACAAGAGTTTCTAACAGATCTTTTATGTAATCTACCGCTACGCTACCTCTATTTATTCTACTAGTTAATAAGCCTAAGATATCTGTAAGTTTACTATCTACTTGATCTGATTGTGTTTTTAGGTTTTTTGATAAAGCACACAAGAAATCAACGAGAGTGTTTTCATAAGGAGTATTGACAATAGAATGAGAAGTGTTATGAGATTCAACTACACAAGTTAAGAGATGCTCCTCTATCTTTGCTTTCTTTCTATGGTACTTTCTAATCTCAAGATCAAGATAGTCTAATTTATTCATAAGTCTATTGATTCTGAAAAAACTCAAAAGTAGACTTTCGATTCGGAAGTCAGTAACTCGTCAATCGTGGACCTTCACAAGACACTTTTATCTATTCCCTGAAACCATTTCCCACATGACTGATATTAGGAGACACAAGGCCAGGTGCACACGCCTAACAACGCCTTCCTCGGCTAACAACGGCTTTCGCACGGGCACTCCGAAGAGCTCTCAACTAACAGTGACGATCCCTCTTGGTACGTGGTTCTAAACAATAAATAAAAGGGCTGTCTCTGATACCATTTCTTGACCAAAGAGTCACACTTCTACGTACCTGCCGACGTAGCGATGACTTCGAGACCTCTGAGGAGACTCTTTCACAATCAAAAGACACTTTTGGGTTTAAGCACACGGAATAGACTTGCAAATATGCTTAAAATACCAAGACTTAGAGACTAGTCATGCATAGAATTTGAGCATCGGAAAGAGAGAACAGAGCTCTTAACTTGTGTAGGGGGAGTTTACTCACACATGGTAACAAGTATGCACATAGAAGATTTCATTTTTACAGAAAAAGGAAATCAAGTATATTATAGAGACGGTGACGGTTACAACGACTTCAGACACAGACGATTACAGAGACACTATGACAATTACAAACACATATAGGACAATTACCATTTTCATTTTCATATATATATCGCGCTGGTGGATTCTTCAAAATTTGGCGAGTCTCAGGTCACCGCCCTAGGTTTGACATGCAAATAATCTTACCTTGTCAATTACATTAAACTAAAATAAAAGGACTTTGTAAATTATTATTCACATAATTTATTTTTTATTTTATTTCTTGAGCCGATAGATGGGGATGTGATTTACCTGCCAAACTAGAGTGACGTAAGATCCATGTCACAGAAAATTTTAAAAAATAAAGTTATTGCACTGCCCTGGGTGTAGTCACCGGGGCGGTGCAACAAACATTATTCTTTTATTTTAGTAATGACCCAGAGGATTTGAGTGTACTATATTTATATTAATTTTTGGGATAATTACAATGTACCTATTAGCAGCAGGCGGAGGAAATTACAAGAGCTGTCCATTCTTTGGCTCCTGACAGTGCTCCAGGTCCTGATGGATACACGGGAAAGTTTTTCACATCTTGTTGGGATATCATTCCAGAAGATGTTATTCAAGCCGTGCAAGATTTTTTCAGAGGAATGCCCCTGCCGAAAGGTACCACCTCATCTTTGATTGCTATGATTCCAAAAGTGGTTTCCCCAAACTCTTTTGCTGATATGAGGCCAATAAGTTTATGCAATTTCACTTACAAAATTATCTCCAGAATTATTAGTAACAGGATGGTAGACATTCTTCCACACATAATATCTGAAAATCGAGGGGCATTTGTTCAAGGCAGGAATATAGTGGACACTATTTCATTAGCTTCAGAATTGATGAAAGAGATTGGAAGGAAGGTGAGAGGCAATAATATCATTCTTAAACTAGATATGGCTAAAGCATTGTTGCATGTACCCGGACAATTTCCCCAGCAAAATACCCAGAAATAAGGGTTCGGGAATTTCCTCGAACACCTTCAAGGCACCGGCTACCCGACCCCTCCGACAACCCAGTGGGCCCGACCAACGGCCCCGACCAGCTAGCCGAGGTATACGGCGGCACTAGCAATCAATCAGGACTACTCCCGACTCCTAAGTTGCGGACTTTGCCCGCATTCTACACGACCACCCGGGCCATCCCGGGGACACTCCGACTACAAGCCACGCCACGTGGCACCCAGTGAAAAGGCGAGGGGCCTACCCCGGGACACTATCTTTCAACCCTCCAAGGTCAAAGGGAGACCCAAATAGGTCAACCACAGGCTTGGGAGGCCCGCAGTATGTGTGTACGGCTCACACACGTGTGTTCGGCTTTCTACTGAACACCTTGTGGGCGCACATGTTTCAACCCTTCTACACCAACCCACAGGCTACCCCGTGATTCCAGTATGCTAATTGGGTCCTACAGCGACCCCCCAGTAAGCCGGGGCCACCCTCGACCCTCAGACACATGGCAATATGCCACTCAACTTTAGCTCTTGGGCCAACCCGAGGCTACCTTGCCAACTCGCCATACAATGTGACACGTAGCACGAGGCCGGGTCTGTATACCCAAGGTGCCTCCTCCCAGCCCCTATGGACTTCTACCCTTGGCCCTAGGCCAAATCTAAGGCCCGTCGGTCACCTACGTGACTCGTTCGGCAATCCGAAGTGTGTCAGGCATTCCCCCGAACACCTTGCGATCGGCTACTACGACTCGAAGAACAACGACCCCCATGGGCCATCTCGATATCCCAAAACTCCGTGTTCTTCAAAGGACATTCCCAGACGATGAAAGAAGACCCCCGGGGGCCATCCCTCGGGGTTGCGGCTCGCCCGGGGCCAGTTCGCCCCAGAGCGTGGCCGCGCCCCCGGGGAGGGCGAACTCCCTGGGGGCCGCGCCCTCTCCTTAGCTCGGAGGCCCGACGGCCCTCCCCAGTCCCAGTTCGTGCAAATTCATAATCTCACGGTCCGAGGTTCGAGCAAAGTTTCGTTCGTCGTACCCATACGGGGAAGAATTCGCGAAGACGAAGCCTCGGGATTACGTCGAGTCACACACGTCAATCCCTCGGTCTACGCACACCAGCAGCCAGTCAACCAGTCCAAGCCCGTATCCTTTGTCTTCTTACGTTCAAACTGAGTCAAAGTGGGGCTAATATTAACAAAAAAATCAGATTTTATAGAGGTGGGGCCACCTTCCTCTCTCTTCCAACCCGGTCCGCCCAAACCCCCCCTGGGGAGGGGTTTAGGCGGACCAGCCTGGACCCCCAGGCTGGTCCGCCTAAACCCCTGGGTAATAAAAAAATATTTTTAAAATAAAAAAATAGGACCATTTGGTCCGCCCAAACCCCCCCTGGGGAGTGGTTTAGGCGGACCAGCCTGGACCCCCAGGCTGGTCCGCCTAAACCCCATCTATTATTGAAAAAAAGTTTTTTCCCTCCGAAGAGGGGTTTAGGCGGACCAGACCAGCCCCTTGGGCTGGTCCGCCTAAACCCTATCTCCTCCACTCCGATACACACACAAAAAACACACAAAAAAATATAAAAAATAAAATAAAATGCTACTGTTTGGGGGGTTTACCCGGACCAAGTTGAACCCTCAACTTGGTCCGCCTAAACCCCACCCCACCCCTTCAACTTCCTATAAATTTCCTCCCTTAGAAGCTCAAGGGACATGATGCATGAAGGGAGCAACGACAATAGCAACAGCAGCAACAGACGAACTCCCCCGGACTAATTGTCGCACCCTCGGACCCCCGAGGCCTTCGGCAAGGGTCGGGAACGCAAGAGGACAAGTGTGCGCGTGGTTGGCTTGCTAGTCGGCTCACACACGCCGAGGGTATGTCACGTATACTTCCCTCACGTGGTGTTTAGCTGTCTCACACCAAGTCCATCCTCGCCGCATAAAAGATGACTTCGCCAACGGCAAATACACCCGCATCCCGGGTCTGCCTGTGTATGCCAACTTATGACGGTGACGAAGGGCACTCCATAATGCTGTAATGGATCTTGGCACGGAACCGCATGCCCACCGTTCACCTCCCAGCCAGCTGTTCGCCCCTAAGACTAACAAATCAAGTCTAGTCGGACCTCTGGCCCGGGAATCATAATCTCGGGGCCGACCTCGACTCTCCAGCATGATGACACTCGCCGTCCGAGACCCGGACCTGACCGCTCACCTCGAGCCACGTTCGACCTCTACCCGGTGCCAGTCTGCGCCCGCTCTGGCCACTAAGGCAGTCAGGCCCACACCAATCCCTCTGTAAAGGGTTCCCATATGACACACGGATACTCGCCTCATTACACAATGACCCGGGGACCGACCCACGTGTTGGAATTGTCACGCGGCTTGCGCCCATTGTACTTTGGCCACCTCGGCCCATATGTAAGGTCCATGTGGCCCATCATAAAGCCAGTGAAATATAAGCGCCCGCATTCGGGCCCCCAGCTTCCTACTTACACCACTCGACATCCGTGCCTAACATCCTAACCCTATTAAACACCCCCCCAGTTGAAAGCGCACCCACAGCTGTAGAATGCCCCCGGCCCTCCACCCACGATTTCAGACATATATACAGACTTTTCTTCAGCTCAGAACGAAGGTATTTGGATTCAATCCGATGTAAATAAACACCGGTTGCTTGCGGCCGGTGGGGAAAGACGTCCAGTACACGATTCCCACAATCGCCTACGCACTCGCACCCACGGAACCCCTTCTCTCCACGTGTCGCCCAATCGCCCGAGCCCACGTGCCGCGCCCTGGTGGCGCTTCCCTGGCAGCGCTTCCCCGGTCAACCCTTGGTTCCATGCATGGGTGATTGTCGAGAGATCGACTGGCATGCCCGCACCATGTCCGGTTACTCCATACCTTGATATTTCCGTGCCATTCGACCCCTTTTCGACTTTCCGTAAAAGGAGAGTGTCCGATCCCGCCGTGAGAGGTATGCAACTGTAAGGAGGATACCCGAGATACATCAAACTCCCGTATTCTCCTTCCCCGCTGTATCCCTTCCTTCACCCCGGTCATTCGGTATAAAAACCCGCGCAACAGAGAGGATGGCACGCCCGGTGGGACGTCTCCCGCCTTCATTCTTTTTACTGAAGAAAAGTCTGTGCCAGCCCTGAAGCCCTGGTGCCCTTTCCATGTCCTTGCAGGAGAGGCAGAGGAGGGTACTCGTGCGCGCATTCTCCAGTAACTTCCGGTTCGCGTTCTGACCATCGGACCGCGCTCGGCGACTGTCAGCGACCATCGCTTCCACAGTACTCAGTGTTCCAGCAACCATGGCGGCCGTCACCTACGGTCCCAACGTCATTGCCACCCACGCCCGGGTGGGTTACTTGGCGACGTTGATCACTTTCGGCAGCTTCGTCCCTGTCATCGGATCGCCCTACTTCTTGGGTGTGATCCCTGTGGCTGCTCCTCAGCCGACCCAAGTTTCTCTATTGGCTCCCGTGGCCAATGCGCCACGCGCACTTCCAGCACCGGTGTCCCGCCTGAGCGCCAGGCACCGGACCACCACCACTGGCCCCTGCAGGGCCCCCAGATCAACGTCGGCCCGGGTAAACGTTAGCCCCCAGGGCCAGCCTTGTCCGATCTCCGGCACAGACCCCGTGCCCCAGACTTCGGTCACTATCCTAGCATCTTCCTCGGGTTCCCAACCCCGAGCAGCAGCAAAGCCGGCACCTAACACGGGCTCCCAGCCCCGGGTCTACGGCTTCCCAGTACCTCCCTCGGGTCCCCAACCCCGAGCTCCTGCCAAGCCGGTACCCAACACGGGCTTCCAGCCCCGGGTCCACGGCTCCTCAGCCTCTTCATCGGGTTTCCGACCCCAAACCCCGGCAAAGCCGACTCTCGATGTGGGCTCCCAGCCCCGAGTTTGCAGCTCCCCGATATTGCACTCGGGACCTCGGTTCCGGGCTCCAGTTGAGCCGGCTCTCCCCGTGGGTCTTCTACCTAGGGGGCAAGGTTCCTCAGCACCTTTCTTGGGCCTTCCGACCTAAGCCCGGACTGCGCCGACACCTACTACGGGTCCTCGACCTAGGGGCGTCGGCACCTCAGCTCTTCTGACGGCGTCACTCCCCGGTGCAAGAGTGTCATCTCGAGCATCGGCAACACTCCTATCGGCGCGGGCGAAGGCTTATACCCGAGTCACCCAGTCGTCGACTCTCGGCGCGGGTCTCGTACCCCGGGGGCCGATCCTAGTACCTCTAACTGAGAGCTCCACGCTGCCGGTCGCTCCAGGCTGGGTTTTCTCAGTCTACCATCTCGGGGTGGAGTCTTCCTCAACTCCTCAGAAGAAGCATCGCCATGGCCGTAGAGGCAGGCGGCTCGCTGTTGCGACTAGCAACTCCGGTAGGATGATTCTTGTTGGTGACTTGTGGATCCGTCTCGACGGGGGTGAACCAATTATACCCCAGGAACGGACCATTTCCACCATCCCCACCTCCAATCGTTTTGACCTCTTGCGGCAAACACGAGAGGACAGGGGGAAGCTCAAAGAAGCAGGTTCCTCGGCAACAGCCCGGGGGCACCCACCGCAGCCCGACACATGGGCTCCCAAGACAACTCGTCTGAATAACGGTGACAAGGGAGACCAGCAACCAGACTTGAGAAGAATCTGGGTCACTCCAGAAGAAGCTCAGGCCGTTCGGAGGGCGCGTATTAGAAACCCCCTGCGAGCACTTAGACGCGGCATAAGATGGGATGCGACTGGCCTCACAGTAGCATAGTCTGACAACGCCCAGTCATCTAATATCCCCCGCACAAGCAAGCGAGGCAATGGCAAGCCCGTTCCCGGGCCCTCCAACAACCTGTCGAGGGTTCTCCTCCGATTGATGTTGGGAGTGAGCCCCCTCTACAACGCACCTCGGTCTTTGATAGACTAGGGACGCCTGTCCGCCCCGAGCGGCACACGCACAGGAAGCGGACGGCCCGATTCATCAATGATGCGGTTCGAGTGTTCGCGTGCTACACCACCGGACACCAGCCAGACACCCAGTCTGACGACTTGAACCAGCCTCTGTCCCACTTCAGGAGGCCGCACCATCAGGCTCCGCCGCCTCCCCCAGTAGGTCACATCGGCGCTTCTATCGGATCACAGGCTTCGGAACGTGCGAAAGAGGTCCCGGTGGAAGACCACGACCCTCCTATCAATGCAAAGCCGGTCAACTACGACCCTCCTGCAAACGAGGTTCAAGAAGTGACCCTCGACACTCTCATGAAGGAGAACCAGCATTTGAAGGCCCTCCTGCAGGACCTCCTCTAGGAACGAGACCTTCATCCTCAGCAACCTGCTAGGCCTCAGGTCGAGGCACTGGCACCCCCGGTAGCCCGCGATGCTGCCAACACCTCAGCGGCGATTGCCCGAACTCCGTTGGGAACTGGGTTTGGCACGCCTCCGGTTGAGGCCCAGCCACGAGCCTTCAATATGCCAATGCCAAAAAATCTCCTGGTGCAATGCCAGATGATCGAGCGTATTGTCGAGACAAAGCTCGCCCGATATGGCGAAGGGGATGTCACGATAAATCTCTACAGTGTACCCTACCCACTTCACCACCAGCTAAAAAAGCTTCCCCCAGAGTACACCAAGCCCCCGAAGCTGCAAAAGTTCGACGGGCAGGGGTCGCCACATGAACACTTGGCCTACTATGTTACGGCCATGGGTGAGTTAGCGTTGGACGAATCATATCTCCTCCGTTACTTCACTCACGGGAGCGGCCTTCCAATGGTATTTCCGCCTGAAGCCCAACTCAGTCAACGACTGGGCGGATCTCTAGAAGAAATTCCTCGACTGCTTTCAGACGGCCGAGCAAAAGGTCTCCCTAGCCGAACTATGTTATCTTCGATAGAAAAAGGGTGAGGGTGCCCTCGACTTCATCAAAAAGTGGCGAGACCTCATCATGAGGTCTGTCAATCCACCTGTTCAGGAGGACGCCATCACCATATGTCATCGAGGCTTGGCGGCCGAGGTCAGCAAAAAGCTTCTCTGCACCAATATCAAAGGCTTCGACCAACTCAATTCGGCAGTCGCCGAAATATAGATGTTCTTCGCCAATAACCTGAGCTATACTGCAGCAAAGGGTAAGCAAGTGCGAGAACGCCAGTCTGGCAAGGAGGTGAACATCATAGAGTTCACCCCTGCTGCTAAGGCCAGTAAGGAGGCCGAGTCCAGTGGCTTTGACAAAAAGCCAGCGGACAAGCCGGCCGTTCCCTCCTTCTCGGAGCGTATGAAGACACCCTTCTCATTCAAGAAGGAACATACGAAGATGCTCTTCGACCTCTGCATGGCCCAAAAGATTGTCAAGCTGCCAGAAATCCGCAAGCCGGACGAGGCCTTGAAGACGGACGATCCCAATTATTGCCAGTACCATCGCATGCTGGGTCATTCAATTGAGGATTGCTACGTCTTCAAGACTCAGGCGTAGAAGCTGATCCGAGACGGCCTCGTTAAAATGAAGAGTGGTCTCGTCGATCCCCCGCAACCACATACGTGGGCCAAGCCGGCTAAGGCAGCACGCGTGGCTCACCACTCAGCCAATGTCATCCACATGATGGCCGCATTTTCTCTCTCTGACGATGAGTCAGAGGAGCCCAGCGCCAGTCGAAGGGGACGTTCGATCTGGTATCCAGGGTGGAGGCCCTGGCATGATCAGAGACATCTCTCCTTCCCCAGGGAGAGAACCCGACGACTCTTCGATATTCTCGTCGATAATGGGCAAATCAGGGCCCGCGACTCGCCTGCCGACTACACCCATTGGGACCGTAGTCACCCCCACTACTGCCCCTTCCATGCTAGAATCTGCCACCCGATCGAGTCCTGTGAGGAAGTCCAACACCTCATCTAGGAACAAATCCAATGGGAGCAGATCGATGCAGAAGGAAACTCCATGTCGCTTGTCAGGCTTCGGCAAGCTGTCGAAGAGACCCTGAGCACTGCCAGGAGTGCGCCAGAGCGGCCAGACTCTCCTCAAGGGAATGGGCACGGACTGCCTTACCAGCATCCTCCAGAATGGCTCGAGTTCTGGACTGACAACCAAGAGGCACTCGAGCGATTGCGGAGGCGTAGAGAGCAGGATGCCAGTCAAGAGACAGAGCCGACCGACTTCTCGGTCAACATCATCCATTCTCTTGCTCCTCCGGCCCTTGGGGGCTCTCGGACACCAGCACCTAACCAGCCAGCCCCAGCCACTTCGGCTGTGCGGTTGCGATCCTGGCGGGAGCTAAAGTCTCTCCCTTTCCTTGAAGAAGATACCGCCAGGCTCCTCCGGGTCCTTCTTGGCCGAGAGGACATTCTGGTGGGCGAGAGGATGACAAGCTCCATAGCTCTCTCTCATCATCTCCTAGTCCTATCTCCATCTTCGGCAGCCGTGGATAGGAAGGGAAAGCAAAAGCAGGGTGAGGCCCCGCCTCAGCCTCGTCACATCTCCTCAGCAGATGGGTCGTCGAATCCTCTCCACCCACCCGTTAACACAATCCGAAGTACAAAGAAGACATCTTCAGAGTCTTCAGCGGCTTCAATTCAAGTGGCGGGCCCACCGCCACAAGGTTCAGCCAGTCCGCAGAGTCGGGATAACTGTGCAGAGCAACAATGTCTTGCGACGCCGTCAGTTGTCCCTAGACCCAACTCTCAGCATGATCACAAAGGCAAGGCTAAGGAGTAGGACAACAAGCATATCTCTCGATCCGCTCCTCAACAAAACCCGTCGCCACTGCGGCTAAGGCATCAAACTGCGCACACGTCTTCGGATTCCAGCACTAGCCTACCAACTCCTTGTAGGCTCCCGTCGTCACCGCGGCTAAGGCATCAAACCATGCACACGTCTTCAGACGCCGGCACTAGCCTACCGACTCCTCGTAGGCTCCCGTCGCCACCGTGGCTAAGGCATCAAATCGCGCACACGTCTTCGAATGCCAACACTAGCCTACCAACTCCTGGTAGGCTCCCGTCGCCACCGCGGCTAAGGCATCAAATCGCGCACACGTCTCCGGACGCCAGCACTAGCCTGCCGACTCCTCGCAGGCTCCCGCCACCACCGTGGGTAAGGCACCAAACCACGCGCACATCTTCGGATGCCAGTCGCAGTATTCCGGCATACCAGGAATTGCCACTCGAGGTAATCGAGCAAGCGATCAATGCCACCTTCCAAATACAACAAGCGGAAGGCACCTGGATCGAAATCCGGGCGAGGAAGAGTCATCGACCTTGCCCTGCCAAGGCAACAGCTTGGAGATATCCCCGTGAGGATTTATCAACTCCGGCTCCAGCACCTCTCCCTCCTACTCCCTTGGAGACCGCTATTGCCAAGAGACAAGAGAAAAATAGGAGGAAGAACCTCAGAAAGTGGCTCAAGAAACAAGCGGAACAAGCAGCCGCCCTGTAATCCCTAGTCGAGCCAACGCCTCTCCAAAGGCTCCAACGGCTCATTGATGACCTGGTGGAATACGTTCCTCCTCGTCCTACCGGAGCTCTCCCACTCGACAGCTACATCCCGTGGGAAGAAATGCAGAAACGAGCCCGCCTCAAAAATTGGGTCCAAGAAATGATCCAAAAGCTCAAGGGCGGCAAAAGACTCATGATCCCGGATGAGCTCTCCTTGTGCTATAAAGACAAGGAGATCACAACAGAGCAGCTGGAAGAAATGCTTCGGCGTTGCACCTGCAACATGGTGGCCATCCCACCTCCTAACAATATTAACGCTTCTCGGCGGGGTGACCCAGTAGCCTCCCGGACAAGACAAAGGACCATTGCTCCTCTTGGGCTATAGCCAGCTCCAGAACACACAGGCCGTAGTCGAGGTCGTGGCCGGGGATGCAGTAGAGGCCGTGGGAGAACCCCTGAGTTACCCCTCTCTCCGTCCACTTTCGACCCGGAGCGAATCATCCTCTTTCGAGGAGAGGAACCGACTCCTATTCCGGAAGTAGAAATTCGGAAGGGACATGGTATTTTCCATCCTTCCGGCATAGATGAGGCTACCGCCAGCCTCCCAGCCCCTGCGCCAGTACCGACTGCTGTAGCAGAACAAGCGGGACCGTCCGGCAAGGACGAGCCATCCCGCCAGTCACCCCTAGAAGAGCCATCATTGGCATCCCTGTTCCAGGAGCCCGCTGGCGATCAAAGTCAGTCTGATCCCAGTGGTAAGGGCAAGGCAGTGCAACTTCCCGACAGGGAATAGCACCGCAGCTCGCAGAAGGCTCAGCCTGACATACGACCCTCTCTGGAGGATGCTCAAGCTCGAGCTGACCGAAAAGTCCTCCACCAAATGAAACACTTCCCTGCCAGTGTTTCAATTTGGGAAGCCATCGCTTGGAGTAAAGACCTAAGGGAAACTCTTATCAAAATACTCCAAGAGCAGGAAGTCTATGAAGCACATACCGCGGAAATGAAGGCGGCTGCCTATGGAGCCTTCACGGTCGCCATCTCCTTCACGGAGAAAGACATGCTGCTCTCCCCTCCGTGCCACAACCATCCTCTCTACATGAAGGGTAAGATCAACGGGCATGACGTGAACTGGATCATGGTGGACGCTGGTGCCGTTGTTAACATCATGCCGCTCAAGACATTCAAGACTCTATATCTCACCCCGTTCCTCCAGAAGGTTCAGGCGGTCAAGATATCCGGCTTCAACTAAAACACCGAGGACGTCCTCGACCGGGTGGACGTCGACCTAGTGCTCAATGATTTCATCTCCAAGGCGACATTCTACATCATCGACTCCAACACGTCTTATAAGATGCTACTGGGCAGACCTTGGCTCCATGAAAATTGGGTCGTTCCGTCAACTCTACACCAATGCATCAAGTATGCCAAGGACGGGGAGCAACATACGGTCTTTGTAGACCTGTCGCCGTTCACACCGGCAGAATGCAACCTGGCTGACGCTGCCCTCTACTTCAAGGGGATTAGTCTGTACCTCGTGATTAAGAGCAAAAGCAACGGTTGGCTCTAAGAGGAAGACAATGATGACCTTGTTGATTTATTTTAATTAGATTCCTATCCCGCCCCCTTTAAATACATACATACATGCATAAACATGTGAATCAAAGATAAGGGGAATGAAAGGATGAGAAATACTAACCGTGATCGCCACCAAGGTTCCAACAACGCCAAAGGATGAAGAAGTGTAAAGAACGACGCCGTGTACCTTGGAACTTAAAGACTTGATCGTGCTTGAAACGGGGTGCGGGGAACTTGTGGATTCAAACCTCCTCTCCTTCCAGCCGGCTAAATGAAGAAGGCCTCACGTTGTATTCATGCTATCCTGAAAAACAAAGTCAAAATAAGGACAAAAAATCCATTAGAACATGCATGTGTAGTATCAATCCCGCAGTGATAAAATAGGGGTAGAAATTGAGGGTAAATTCACCGGGGGGAGATTTTTAACCCCTGTGGAAGGGTGGAAATAATAGGTGTGTGTATTGTGCATGCATGAGATTTGAAATCACGAGATTTGATTGAGAGAATAGAGAGAAATCATTGATGCAAAACGGGGAAAAGTGCATATGTAGAATAAAAGTGCAGAAAACTGTGATGATTTGTGATTTTAAGGAAAGGAGAACTAAGAGTGTAGACCATGAAATCAAGCCCCAAAAGATGGAATTGAAAGCTAACACTTCCCTCTTCAAGCCAGGGTCGAAGTTGTGAGTTGGAGTTGTAGCATGGCTTCGCCCCGAACCAAGAAAGAGCCCCCCTTTGCAACTACGAGCTGGGCAGTTTTTATAGAAAAGTGGTGAAATCCCCATCTTCTTATCATGATTCCCGGAGATAGAGTCTAAGATAAATCAAGTTCTCTGGATCAAACTCGAGATAATACTAAGGACAAGAGATAGGAACAAACGGGGATCAATTCAGAGGAGGATTCTAGAAGATATGGCTCTTGGAAGGTAGCCACGGAGCCTTATCTGCAGAGTTTTAGTTGAACCAGGATGCTTAAATCCCAATCTTACGACCCAGATCCTGAGAGATATAGCCAATGAAAATTTGATTTCTATGAATCAAATTCAAGATAATACAAAGGGCTAGAAGTAGGAAAAAATGGGGATCAATTTGGATAAGGATTGAAGAAGTTATGGGCTCTGCAAGATAGGTCCGTTGCACAGTTTTCGGGCCAGAGTCCAGCACGAATTTGACTCTATGGTGTGTGTAATGGTCTATCGTAGGACCGTAAGAGTTATGTAACGGCCTAGGGTAGGGCCGTCACACTGATGGAGGAAGATTTTAGGTAGACTGTGCGTGACTTTAGAAATTGAAGCATATCTCTCAAACGGGGTAGAACTAGCAAAAGTGGTAGAAGAAGAAATTGTAGATAACTGAGAGAGGAACAACTTTTATGAAGAAAGTAAGTCGAGAAAATGAATGGAAGAGGGAGAAAATGTGGCTAGAACAGAGAGGAAAATTCTGAGACATAGGTGAACAGCACAGCACGTCGGAAAAATATGAATAGCTCACAATCGGGGTAGAACTAGCCGACGGAATAGAAGAAGCAATTTTATATCTTTAAAGGATGAACAACTTTGATGAAGACAACTTTTTGAATAGAGGATTGGAAGACGGTGAAAAAGAATCACTTTTAGGACTGTGCAGTGAGAGAGAGCCGAATGCTTGAAGGAAGCCGACCTAAATGGGCCGTAAGTTGACTTGAAAGTCAGAATTTGATAAGATAAGCTCTAGGACTTTAGGAAATCATGATCTCCAAGACTCAAAGGATATGAAATGGTAAAAAATGGGCTCAAAATCCATCCAAGGAAGTTCCCAAAATAATGGGTAATTCGGGACATCAAAAATGATGAATAAGAGAAATAACTCAACTTGTGGGCTAAAACGGGTGTCAACAGATGCCCCTCCTTGATGTCCGCTTTGCAAGGGAACGAGCAAAAGTGACGCAGAGATAAAATAGAAAGGAGATGGGGCAAAAGTGACAGCGACGTGAAATGAAGATGAAGCGGAGATGAAGCAGAGAGAATAGATAAGCGGGTATCAAGGCAAAAAGACACCCGTCACAACCAACAAGCGACAAGAATTCTCTCGAAAATGCCGAACTAACCACCTGAAATAGATGACAAGGATGAGACATGTCTGGAGAACTAAACTAAGGGAAAGAAACATGACCAGCCTCATTGGGGACACAATCCACATACAATGAGTGGGTCGGCAGGAACACAGCATAAGAGCTGGAAAAGGAGAGATAAGACTGAGATAAAATCCAGACAGGAATCACGCTGGCCAACCAGACCAAGCGGGAAGATCAGAGAAATCGTTCAAATCAAGAGTGGAATGAAGAATCTCTTACCCAAGAGAACTGAGATGCAATTAACCATTGCTGAGGAGAAATCGTTGAATGGATCACGAGGCATGAATGCTCAAAATGACATGATGCATGCTGGGCTAAAATAAATAAATAATCAAAACAAATGCAAAGAAAGAAAAAATAGAAAATACTCAAGGATAATATTGCTAGACTGAGACAGGACGGGGTCAAGAGTCTTCTTGCAACCACGGCGTGCGAGAAAGAGTCCATCGTCCCCCACCCGACTCAACCGAGCGGCCTATCCAACGATTAACCGTATGTTCCTAGATCATCATCGTTTTTGTTAAAGGGGAACATTAGATCTCAGAACACACGGCCAACCAGCCGGTCCTTGAGAGGTTATAATAATGTAGATACCATATAGTAATGCAACAATGAGAAGGAATAGAGAGCCATACCTGACTTACCTGCCAAGCGAAGCAGCATCTTTTTTTTTAAATTTTTTTATATTTTCTGATTTTCTGATTTTTATGGATTTTCAAATAAGACAACAACAACATGAATAACTATGATAAACAAGCATGAACATAACGACGATAAGATAATGCTCAACTGAATGACCGATAACACAACAAAACATAACGTTCAAATGAATGGAACAAGCATAACAAGACGAACAAGCACATATGCAATGGCATGAACAAATCACACGTATGCAAAGTGAAAGTGGGGGACAAGACAACAATGCAGTGAGACAACACATGGTTGGGACAAGAATATGAGGGATGACCACACGGTTGGGACAACATACGAGATATAGAAGGACTACTAACAACATATGCAAGACAACTAACAACACGTGGTGAAGAATGAAATAACATGTGTAAGACAACACGATGGGACATAGACACGGCGAGACAAGGACACGGTGGGACAAGGGACATAAACAAATACACCCTTCAATCAAAACTCAAGATCAGAATGAAGTAGAACCGCCAGGTTCATAATCGTGAGGTAAAAGCCCTCTCATAGATATAATCATTGCAAACAAAAGTTGAGAAGGACACAAGCTTCAGAATAGATCGAGAGATATAATTGAAGAAGAGAACAGATCAGAAGATGTGGACAGGAGACAGAGCACAAAATATGGAGCAAGGAAAGCTTGAGTACCTGCAACCTGCACACTTAGCAAACAGATTACGTATCTGTTCTCAAAACAAATAGATAGAAAGATAAATATTTTTAGATTTTTTTAATTTTCTTGATTTTTTTAGATTTTGAAAATATTTGATTTTTTTTGAACAATATTTCATTTTTTTTGGATTTTTGACAATATCTCATTTTTTTTGACAATATCTCATTTTTTTGAGTTTTGACAATATCTCATTTTTTGGATTTTTGAAAATATCAATCCGTAGCACCCAAAGATAGGCTCGAACTACTGGCCAGGGATCGCCGTCCCTCCCCTCTCATTAAAGACTTCTCTTGAGCAGGGCGTGCATGTGAGGGTGACTTACCACAACCAACTGCCTCTAAAGAACGGTGCCCCTACTAAGGCCATACCCGGGATACAACCCAGCCTAAGAGGGAGAAATAGAAGAAAATTTGGAGACAAGCTTTATGCAGGATGTGAGATATCAAGATTCTAAAATAAATAGTCACTTAACCATGTTGAGGAATAACATTATAACCATGTGCAGAAACAATAGAAATAATGGAAATGAAAGCATGTTTCTTTGCTTAAAATAAAGATACCTTTATAAATCCATGGCGTTGAAACCGGCATCCTGAAGTGATATCGATCATCTAGCTTCGAGGAGCGCGAGTAGCTTTGTATTCCTTGCTTGTCAGGATAAAGGATGAAAGGAGAGCAAATGATTGAAAGATTCCTCGACACAGAGGAGTGGCAGACATCATACTGGACGAAGAAGGGATAAAAAAGGAAGAGAGACGAGGGCTAGAACTCCCTCGTCAAGGCACTGAGGCCCTGATAACAAGGAACCAGATACAGAATAAACTAGATTAGCTGAGATCAAGGCGGACTAAATCCTCGAAAACAGCATGAAAAAGGGTGAAGACCCCAAAAGGGTGAAGAGGAGAGAGTAGAAAGATGATAAGAAGAATCATCCGACGTGGTCGGAGAAGAGGGACGAGAATCATCCGACAGTGCCGGAGAAGGAGAATGGGAGACACCCGACAAGGTCGGGGAATAAGAAGAACCCGGAGACACCGGAGGAGAAGAATCAGAGGAGGACATAGGCTGAGGCCGAGCATGGTGAGGAGATGGAAAGTTCGGAGGTTCCGGATGGGAAAAGGAAGAACGGGGATTCGCGGACCCAAGATGGGAGGAGAGAATCGTGGAGGGAGAATTAGGAGAGGGAAGATACACCACCCAGGGGTGGGAACTGAGCAGAAGAAATGATGAGTGAAATGAAGAAGAAGGAAGAGAAGTGGACCCCTGAGTGCACAACTGACGGCCCTTAAACTTACGCCGTCGCCTCTTCTTAGCAGATACTTCTTGAACATGGACTCGCCTGGCGCGGGCTCGAATCTTTGGGCACCTTGCCTTACAATATCTTCTCAAATAGCGAGCCCATCTAGCAGATGGCCTGGCCCAGCTATGAACATACAGCTTTGCTGAGGCAATTACCCCTAGACACCCGTGCTAACAACAGTAAGTGGGCATTCTTGGACAAGTAACCCTTCAGAGTGATGAATATCACAAATCCACGGCGTTTTGTCTCTCTGCACTAGAAGCATGAGATTCGACAACTCCGCTCGGAACTCAGCCTTGAAGCACAACTCCCTTGATAAAAGAGACGGGTGAAGCTGAGGGAGAGTAATACATGGCATTGACATGGCTGGTTTGCTAATAAACAGAGGAAGATTGCATAACAAGTGCAGAATATCCTTGGAAAGTGTAGAAGATACGGCCAATTGCCCCTTGAACATAGAATCCATAATCTGCTTGGCAGACGTATGCGTTAGCACAACACGGGTAGAGAACCCTTCTTGGCCTATCATCTGAACAGCAATAGAGCGAGGAGAAATAATAGCATCAACGGTGAACTCTCCGGTGATCAAGGAGATTGCCACCGGCCTCGCTCGGGAAGAAACTAGCATCAACTCAAGGGAACTCTTCTTAGCAACTGTCATCTTTGAAAGTAGAGACGCATCATCCCCAAAATAGCCAAGGACTAGGACACAGATCGGCATCCGACAGATAAAATCCTGAATCTTAAAATGCACGGACGGCACTGAATCATCTCGACTTGGCTTATTGTCTCCCTGGGGATTAGACCCAAGAGGCACCATGGGTAACGCACACCAGCTCCGTGGGGTGGAAGTGGTTGGAGAAGTAAAGGGAATATGTTTGGGTGGTACGTGTGAAGGTTTGGAAGGTATGGAGGCTCCAACGGGAGTGGTGATAGAAAGTAAAGGCACATGCGATGTGGCGATGATAGGCTCGGGTGGCGACAAAGGTGAAGGTGAAAGCGTGGCTAAGGGTAAAGGTAAAGGCAAATGTGTGGCTTGCTCAGGCTCGGGCAAATGTGATGGCGAAGATGGAGGCAAGGGTGGAGATGGAGGTGGTGATGGAAGCACTGGTGGTGGAGACGGAGATGATGGTGATGGCAATGGAGATGGTGAGGATAGTGATGAAGGCGATGGGGGTAGTGGACATGGAGGTGGAGAGGGTGAAGAGGGAGGTTGTGGTGTCCACCGTCGACGTGTCGACACAACGCGTCGAGCGGGGTTAGGGATAGAAGTAGTGGTAGTGACGGTGGGAGAAGAAGGGGAGGCACTAGCATGAGCAGAGGGTTGGGTTTGTGGCGACGATGGAGCCGGGGTAGGAGATGGCGGAGGTAACGGAGTAGGTGACGGAGCGAGTGCAGCACTAGACAAGGAATCACAGGGGTGCCCCTGGCCTTGAAGTAACGGAGACGGCTGCCCGGGTGGCACTTCTTGCTGCTGTTGTTGGCTGTGAAGATGTAAAATGACTTTGTGAATAGCGGCCCAATCAATCCTTTTCTCAGCTTCCATATCATAAACATAATCTCGGAACTCGGGACAATCTTCAACCAAATGCCCCTGCTAGCAGTGGAAATAACAGAACTGGACCATATCCCCGACCGCGGGTCGGCAAGGCACAGCCGGAGAGAGCGGCAACGCGTGAGTGGCCATCAAAGCCCAAAATATATCGGTGAAACACTCTGACAATGGAAGGTGAGGAGCCTGCTTCGGGCAAGGTGGATGACGAGGGATATGTAATGGTGGAGAAGGTTGTGGAGACGGAAGTGGAGGTTGCGTAGGCAAGAGTGCGTGGCTAGTGGTGGAGGGCTTTGGTGATGGCATGTGTGGAACGGGGTGATGTGGTATGTAGACGGCATCCACCTGCTCAGGATGTGGTGTTCCCTTGGCCGAAAGTGGAGACGGAGATGGGTATGTGGACACAGGAGGCTGACTCATGGAATGTTGATATGCGGAGGCGTATGAGTATGTAGAGGCGGGAGGTTGGCTCGAGGAGGGATATGCGGCGGAAGGCTGACTCATGGGAGCGTAGGGTTGGAACGTGGAGGGTGAAGGTCGATATGTGGAGGTGGATGGTGGAGACTCGGGGTCAAGGGAATCTTGATTTATTGGCGAATGAAGCGGGCTCGGCTATAAAGTTGTTGCCAGGAGGTAATGTTGTTGAGGGCTAAGATGAACCGATATTCGGGCATTGCATTAGAAATTAACATCTTGATTTGCTCTCCCTCCGGAATGTGTCTCGAAACTTGCATGGCAAGGCGACGCCAGCGGTCGGCAAAGGTGCAGAAATCCTCTTCGGGCTTCATCTTCTCATGGGCCAGATCCGCGATAGAATACTTGGGCCTAACCTGGTCTTGAAACTGCTAAAGAAATTTCTCTTGAACGGCTTGAAAATTTACAATCTTCTCTTATGGCCACGAAAAGAACCAATCTCGAGTCGGGCCTTCCACTGACAGACCGAACAAGTAAACCATCAAGCATTGGTCATGCCGAAACTGGGCCGACTCATAAAGAAACTCCTTTAAGTGCACATACGGGTCACCAACTCCACCATAACGGCGATATGCGGGAATTTGTGAAGATGGCGGAAGCCGAAGACCTTGAAATGTGAATGGAATACTTAAGGAGGACTTAGGATCAATCCGACGTTGAAGCTCATCAAGCTGACGTTGGGTTTGAGTAATCATCTCCTGGGTAGGGAGAGATCGAGAAGGATATGGGCCAACTTGAGCAAGAGGATGTGAATTCGGACCAGGAGCATGGTATTGGGCTGAATAAGAGGATCCGGGCTAAGAAGAAGAAGGGCCTATTCCGGGAATGGAAGGATATGTGGGCCTGGAAGAAGCATGAGCATAAAGACCCATTGGGCTGGCAGCATAAGGAGAAGAAGAATGAGTCCCATTAGAAATCGGGCCAGTAGCATATGAAGGAGAAGAAAGTGGCCCACGAACAGAAGATGGCCCATTAAGAGAAGGAGGCCCATGAAGATGAGATGCAATAAGACGTTGGGCCTGGGCCGGGTCCATTTGGCAAACACGGCTTGAAAGATGGGCCATGAGATTAGCCTGTTCCTCGGAGGGATCAGAGGGACCACGGGAAGATGGGCCCGCGTGGGAAGAGGATTCCACGCGAGAATGGCAAGAAGAATAGGAAGAATGATGATACAAGGGGTTAGAATGATACTCCATGAGGGCAAATGGAGACCTAATACAAGGAGATCAAGGACAATACAAATGGAGAAGCAAGGGCTCAATGGGCTTGAGGATAATAGGGGACTGACCCACTAATGCAAAGACCGATGGACAACGGACCAAGGGACGATGGACTGGACAATGAACCCACAAAATGGACTGACTTAAGTGGGCCTAACAACAACAAAACATGTGGATGCAACACAAGACACGACTAATGGGCTTGGACAAGCCCAAATAAAACAAACAATGCAATGTGAGAGTTTTCACCCAAGTCAAACACGTTGATATGATAGGAAATATTTTAGGGGTTTTAATAGACCTTTTAATGATTTGAATTAGGATAATTCCCTCAAGATAGAAATCCTATGGGAACAAGGTCCAAACTTTTGGTTGACTAAGGTTAACTCCCTCACACTTATGCAAATGCAAGTCTAAGGGGTGGAAAAGGTACAACCGGCCCGGCGTCCGTGTGGGAATCCAATGCTCACGGGTCGACCCCAAGGAATATGGAGGTGAGAGGATCACTTACCAAGGTAGGAAATGCAACTATGATATGCAATGTATGGCCCTATGTGCACCGGAGTGCATGCAAATTCTAGCTTAAAACTAGAAAATCAAGACTAGATTAAACTATGCAAACATGATCCAAATAAGACAAATAGTATATGGATGGAAAGATAATACAAAGGTCTGCACAAGGGTCCCAAGAACAGATCAATCTGACCCCGGGAGGTCAATCAAATCACTGAGTAAAGTTGCCCCCGTGAACCTGTGCGCAGACCACATGCAGATTTTATGGACAAAATGCTAAAATGATGATAATTTTTAACTAAGTAAATGAGACCCAAATGATGTAAATAAGCTATGTATGGAAAGACAATACGAAGGACTATCCAATGGAACAAAAATCAGTGCAATCAGACACCGGGAAGGTAGTCAAATCACTGAGTAAAGATGTACTTGTGAACCTGTCCCTGAGCCTGCCTGCAGAACTTATGCACAAAACTCAAAAAGTTGGATAACATTAGAATATGCAAATGTTAATCAAATGATGCAAATGATATATGGATGGAAATACAATATAAAGGGCTATCCAACGAAAGAAAAATCAGCACAATCGGACTCCGGGATCAAAAGTTATGCCACGACGAACAGGGCCCCGTGAGCATGCGCGTAGGACTTGCCAGAACATGTAACGGTCTATCAAATGACCGTTACACTCCTCTGATGGTCTACTACAGGGCCGTCACACGACCAGAGCCCTTAAAACGCCCCAAACAGTGGAAGAATGGACAAAATATCACCTAAACATGCATATGCACACACCCAACTTACAAAAGAGCATTAAAACAAACGTGATAGGCATTGGTGTCCCACCGTGATCGCCAAAAAACTGTTGATTTGTTTTAATTAGATTCCTATCCCACCCCCTTTAAATACATACATACATGCATAAACATGTGAATCAAAGACAAGTGGGATGAAAGGATGAGAAATACTAACCGTGATCGCCACCAAGGTTCCAACAACGCCAAAGGATGAAGAAGTGTAAAGAACGACGTCGTGTACCTTGGAACTTAAAGACTTGATCACGCTTGAAACGGAGTGCGGGGAACTTGTGGATTCAAACCTCCTCTCCTTCCAGCCAGCTAGATGAAGAAGGCCTCACGTTGTATTCATACTCTCCTGCAAAACAAAGTCAAAACAAGGACAAAAATCCATTAGAACATGCATGTGTAGTATCAATCCCGCAGTGATAAAATAGGGGTAGAAATTGAGGGCAAACTCACCGGGGAGAGGTTTTAACCCCTGTGGAAGGGTGGAAATAATAGGTGTGTGTATTGTGCATGCATGAGATTTGAAATCACGAGATTTGATTGAGAGAATAGAGAGAAATCATTGATGCAAAATGGGGAAAAGTGCATATGTAGAAGAAAAGTGCAGAAAACTGTGATGATTTGTGATTTTGAGGAAAGGAGAACTAAGAGTGTAGACCATGAAATCAAACCCAAAAGGATGGAATTGAAAGCTAATACTTCCCTCTTCAAGCCAGGGTTGAAGTTGTGAGTTGGAGTTGTAGCATGGCTTCGCCCCGAACTAAGAAAGAGCCCCCCTTTGCAACTGCGAGCTGGGCAGTTTTTATAGAAAAGTGGTGAAATCCCCATCTTCTTATCACGATTCCGGAGATAGAGTCTAAGATAAATCAAGTTCTCTGGATCAAACTCGAGATAATACTAAGGACAAGAGATAGGAACAAACGGGGATCAATTCAGAGGAGGATTCTAGAAGATATGGCTCTTGGAAGGTAGCCCCAGAGCCTTATCTGCAGAGTTTTAGTTGAACCAGGATGCTTAAATCCCAATATTACGACCCAGATCCTGAGAGATATAGCCAATGAAAGTTTGATTTCTATGAACCAAATTCAAGATAATACAAAGGGCTAGAAGTAGGAAAAAACGGGGATCAATTTGGATAAGAATTAAAGAAGTTATGGGCTCTGCAAGATAGGTCCGTTGCACAGTTTTCGGGCCAGAGTCCAGCACGAATTGGACTCTCTGGTGTGTGTAACGGTCTATTGTAGGACCGTCAGAGTTATGTAATGGCCTAGGGTAGGGCCGTCACACTAATGGAGGAAGATTTTGGGTAGACTACGCGTGACTTTGGAAATTGAAGCGTATCTCTCAAACGGGGCAGAACTAGCGAAAGTGGTAGAAGAAAAAATTGTAGATAACTGAGAGAGGAACAACTTTTATGAAGAAAGCAAATCGAGAAAATGAATGGAAGAGGGAGAAAATGGGGCTAGAACAGAGAGGAAAATTCTGAGACATAGGTGAACAGTACAGCACGCCAGAAAAATATGAATAGCTCACAATCGAGGCAGAACTAGCCGACGGCGTAGAAGAAGCAATTTTATATCTTTAAAAGATGAACAACTTTGATGAAGACAACTTTTTAAATAGAGGACTGGAAGAGGGTGAAAAAGAACCACTTTTAGGACTATGCAGTGAGAGAGAGCCGAATGCTTGAAGGAAGCCGACCTAAATGGGCCGTAAGTTGACTGGGAAGTCGGAATTTGATAAGATAAGCTCCAGGACTTTAGGAAATCATGATCTCCAAGACTCAAAGGATATGAAATGGTAAAAAATAGGCTCGAAATCCATCCAAGGAAGTTCCCAAAATAATGGGTAATTCGGGACATCAAAAATGATGAATAAGAGAAATAACTCAACTTGTGGGCTAAAACGGGTGTCAACAGACCTCTTCTCTGTTGACGAGGAAAAGGCCAAGCTTCACTGGCTGCGTCTCGGCTCCAAGTCAACCCCAGATCGCCATGAGAGGCGCTAGATCGACTTCGAGGCTAATCTTATTAGCCGGGCTATCGGAAAGAGTATATGCTTGCCACCCGGTTGCATCCAGCTTCCGTGTGCATCCGAGAAGCACGGCGTCGAGTCGCTGACAACATTCATTGTCACCTTCAAGCGACAACGCCGAAACAAGAAGAAGGCTAACAGGGACAAACCTACTGTCTTCTATAAGGGAGACATGGTCCCTCAAGCCCCGCCAGATGATGAGTTCGCCTGGTCTAGGCAAGCCGATGATGCCCATGAAGCAGTTCAGGTGTGGGGCGATCTGTCGCCGCATATTCAAGAAATGTGTCTGAAGCAACACATTCCCCTATGGAAAACTTCTGCACAACAAAGATACTTCTGTCAGCAGTGGACCCCTTCCCAGGTCCGGGGGCAACCCCCGTCCTTCTACAAGGATACTAGGGGACTTGGCTATGACCAAGACCCAGACTTTTGCATCCACTATGCAGTCAATGTCATAGGCTTGGCACAACTAGCCGACGACAGAGCTAGAGTCGAAGCCAAATTCAACAGCTCCGGGGATGAGGAAGAGGAAATTCTGACCCTGATCCCCGTCGAAGCCGGCACCCCAGCTCAATCTGTCAAGGAACCTTCCTCGCCTCACTACCAAGACAAAGGGGGAGAAGAAGCTGCTCCGATCTCTCAGCCCGTCGAAGGACCCAGTTCAACAAACCCTCCTGAGGAGGGGATATCTCTGGTCCTAACTGCGAAGGATCGTCAGCTTCGCCAGGCAACCCCAGGAAGATCTCAGCAGTCCCAGTTGACAACTGCTGGCCAAGAACCGGTGGTCCAGATCAATCCTCGATGGGTCCCAGCAACAATGACTCTCCAGTCCCATCGGTGTCAACCAGTGGCTTCGAGAACCAAGAGATGCTCGAAGTCGACACCGATGACGAGGATTTCATCGACTTCCAACCCGCTCCTCCCGAGCTAGAGGACGGCGGCCAGGCGACCGTCGACGATCTTGTGGAGATCAAGCTGGGCGAAGAAGAAGCCCCTCAGCCTACATTCGTTAGTGCTCTGCTTACCGAGGCAGAGAAGCAGGACTACAAGCAACTCTTACTTGAGTACAAAGACTGCTTCGCCTGGACATACAAGGAGATGCCAGGGCTAGACCTCTCCGTAGCGGAGCACGAGCTGGCCATTGCTCCCTCAGTCGCTCCAGTCAAGCAACCACAGCGGCGCATGCGCCATGAGCTGGAGCTCCAGGTTTCAACCGAAGTCCATAAAATGGCGGAGGTCGACTTCATCGAGCCGTGCATCTACCCGATTTGGCTCGCCAACATAGTCCCAATAAAGAAGAAGAATGGTCAAGTCCGCATCTGCGTCGACTTCCGGGACCTCAACAAGGCTTGCCCGAAGGATGACTTCCCAGTCCCCATCACAGAAATGATGGTCGATATGACCACCGGTCATGAAGCCTTGTCTTTCATGGACGGGTCATCCGGTTATAATCAAATCCGTATGTCTCTTAAAGACAAGAACCATACAGCTTTTAGATCCCCCAAGGGGATTTTCAACTACAAGCGCATGCCCTTCGGGCTGAAGAATGCCGGTGCCACTTACCAAAGGGCCATGACCAAAATATTCGACGACATGCTACACAACACCGTCAAATGCTATGTTGACGACCTCGTCGTCAAGACTAAAAGGCACGAAGACCATCTGCGGGACCTCCGCCAAGTCTTCGAGCGTCATCGGTAATATGGGCTCAAAATGAACCCCATGAACTGCGCCTTCGGCGTATCCAGCGGCAAATTTCTCGGCTTCGTCGTCCGGTATCAAGGAATCGAGGTGGATCCCAACAAGATCAAAGCAATCCGGGAGCTTCCACCACCCAACAATATCACCGAACCTATGTCCTTCTAAGGGAGGCTGGCCTACATTCGGAGGTTTATCTCTAACCTCTCCGGTCGGTGCGCGCCTTTCGACATGCTGATGAAGAAAGACGCCCCATTTACATGGGACTCGGAATGCCAAGCGACTTTTGAGCAAATCAAGGAGTACCTCCTTACTCCCCTAGTGCTGGGGGCACCAATCAAGGGTAAACCCCTCATCCTTTATATTGCTGCCATGTACGCTTCGTTAGGAGCTCTATTGGCGCAAATCATTGAGGAAGGTAAAGAGCATTCCCTCTACTACCTCAACTAGAAGCTAATCGGCGCCGAGTACCGCTACTCCCCTCTGGAGAAGGTTTGCTTGGCACTAGTGTTCACAGTTAAGAAGCTACGGCATTACCTCCTGTCCCATCAAGTCGAGCTTATATCCAAGCACGACCCTCTGAAGTACCTCCTTCAACGACCTATCCTCTCAGGCAGACTGGGGAGGTGGGCTCTCCTGTTGATGGAGTACGGCATTACTTATGTCCCCAGAAAAGCAATTAAGGGACATGGTATGGATGAATTCTTGGCAGCCCATCCAGTGCCAGATGACTCACCCTTCAACTCGGAGCTCCCGGACGAGAAGTCCCCTGTTGTTCAATCACAACAACTAGTTGAACAGAACGGAGATGTCTTGCATTACTGGCAGCAAAGCGCTCTTACAACCAGCTTACCTTGCTGGGAGCTCTACTTCGATGGTGCTTCCCGAAGGATCACCAGGAGCAACTAGGATCTAGACACCATGGCAGGTGCCGGCATTGTTTTCCTGACTCCTCATGGCAGAGTTTTATACAACTCTTGTACCCTCATGAAATCCCTGACCAACAATGAAGCCGAGTATGAAGCTCTACTCATTGGGCTCCAGATGGCTCTCCACATGGGCATTAAATGTCTCAAAGCCTATGGGGACTCCCAGCTGATAGTTCGGAAGGTCCTCGGCATCTATGATGTGTGGAAGCCAGAGTTGGTTCCGTACCATACCGCCGTCACCAGATTAACCCAGAAGTTCTATTTCTTCGAAATAGATCATATTCCCAGAAGCAGCAACGCTCAGGCGGATGCCTTAGCAAAACTGGCAGCGGCCATCAAGCTCCCGCCCGAGGGCGAGGTCGACATCGTCATCAAACATAGAAGGCTGATGTGGAGCTCACTCGAAGGCAACACCGGTCTTACCATTTACGAGGTCCACGATTTATGAATAGAGCACGCCTCCAGAAGAGGATGATTGGCGTGAGCCCATCATCAAATTCAAGAAAGGGTGGCTCCCTTCTGACCGAGCTCAAAGGGTCCAGCTACTCCGCCGAGCAACCTCTTACGAGTTGGTTGGCGACTCCCTGTATCGAATCATCCATGTGAAGGACAAGTCAATTCTCCTGAGATGTGTCTCCCTCGCCGAGGCTCGAGCAGTCATGCAGGAGGTACACTCCGTGTTGTGCGGCGCGCATCAGGCCGGAGATCGGATGAAGCACAGCATCAAGCTCAAAGGTTTCTATTGGCCAACCATGCACGTGGATTGTGTCCAGTATGCCCGTACAAGCCATCAATGCCAAGCCTTTGGCCCAGTACCCAGAAGACCTCCTAATCCAATACGTCCTACAGCCCCCACCTGGCCATTTACCGAGTGGGGCATGGACATCGCGGGACCTTTCCCGCCATCTTCCAAGGGCCATAAATACATCTTGGCCGCCACTGATTATTTCTCTCGCTGGGCGGAGGCTCTACCTTTGCAAGAGGTCACCGGGGAAATCATCGCCAGATTCGTCCGGCACAACATCATATACCGATTCGGTACTCCCAGTTGCATAGTGTCCGATAACGGGACACCATTCAAGAATAAGGCCGTATACTAGTTAGCGGCCAAATTCCACATCGACTGGAGAACTTCTTCGGTCTACAACCCCCAGGCTAATGGTTTGGCGAAAGCCTTCAACAAGACCCTCTGCAAGCTCCTGGCTAAGATAGTTAGCCACCAGAAACATGATTGGGGTGAGAAGGTCTTCGAAGCATTATGAGCCTATCGGACGGTCTACAAAATCCCCACGGGGTGCTCACCGTTCTCCCTTGCTTATGGGACAGAAGCAGTTATTCCCATCGAAGTCCAGTTAGCTTCTTATCGCGTGACTATCCACACCGGCCTTATCGGCCCTGACGAAAGTGAGTACCAGAGAAGGCTAGAAGAGCTCGCCGATCTAGAAGGCAAGCGACTCGAAGCCTTACAAACACCTGCAAGTATATCAGGCCCGCATGGCCTGGGCCTACGATAAGCTCGTCAAGTAGCGAGCTTTCAAGCAAGGCGACCTTGTCATGATCAAGGAAAGGGAAGTCATGGCAGGGCGCTCCAGCGGAAAACTACAGCCAAATTGGCGAGGTCCGTATATTATCCAGAATATCTATGAGGGTGGGGCTTACACGGTCGTCGATCATAAATGTAAAGCCCGTGCCTTATTGGATCCTTAACGGATTTTGTTCTTGTATTTGTTCTGGAATTTTCGGCTATTTTTTTGGATTTTTAGGAATTTATCTGGTATTTTTTTGGTTTTATTTGGAGCTTTGAGGGTTATCAGAAATTAATAATATTTTAATATATATAATAGTTATATTATATATATTTTAATTTTAATTTTATTTCTTTTAATCCCTCACCCTCTCTCTCTCTCTCTCTCCCTCGTCGATCTCACTCTCCCTCACGCTCTCTCTCTCTAGCCGATCGCCTCTCCCCCTTTCTCTTGGGATTCGGGCGAGTCGACGTCGGTTTGAGGCGTGGTTGGCGCCGTTGGATTCCTCGCGTCGAGAGGAACGCGTGGGTACCCATTTCGGCATGATTCGGTGATCGTGGGAGCGAGGTGGAGAGTGAAGGCCTCGTGGCTGTTCCTCCTTGCATGCAACCATTTCGCGGTTTCGGCTCGCAAAAGGTAGGGGGATGGAATCCTGATCTTGCTAGGATCATTTCCTATAGCTCGTTCTTCCGATTAGAGCCCCGTAGCACGCATAATGTTTATTTTTCCTATTTGTGGGGTTTTAGCTAAATTCTTGAGTTTAATGCTTTTTAGGCATTGCATGTGATGTTTTTAGGTGTTAAATTGTTGTATACGATGTATGGTTTGACAGGTTAAAGGTTTCTACGTCGATACCCGACGATTTTTATCGTCCGGGAGGGCTCCGATTTTCAAACCGAACCCGCCCGTGTCCCAGGTGGTGTGACGGTCCTGCCAGGAACCGTCACATGCCTGACGGTCCTTAGAGGACGCGTCGTTTCCAAACAACGGCCCGATGAGGGTGCGTTATTTGGAGAGTAACGGTGGGATCCCCATCCGTTACTTGTCTTGCTTTTTGCGTTGACTAGGTTAGGCGGTTAGCCCGACGGCCAGTCGGTCGGCCGTCGCTTCCGTCCGACGCGCCTAAGCGAGCGCGTCGCTTCACCTGCCACTGATTTCGAACGCTGTATGTTGGGTTTTGGCCTCGGGTGGATGTAACGGCAGTGACCCAACGCGTTGCATTGATGTAACGCACAGGGCCCCTACCGTCACATTCCCTTTTGGGTCTTTTGAGCTGGAACTCAGGCGGAAGTAACGGATGGAGACAGACGCGTCGTTCTTGGTGTAACGCGCCAGTCCCCGACCGTCGCTTTCATGTAGCGCGTGGGCACCCGACCGCCGCTTGCCTGTTGGTTTGAAATAGTTGCCAGCCTTCTCGTTATGTGTTCCATTCTATATATATGCCATGTTTACGTTACCGTAGTATTTGATGGCGTATTTCTACATCCCAATAGAATAACTTTTCTTTCCATGCAATGGAACCACTGCTGTTGCCCTAAGGTCTGTTGAGTGCCGACCCGCTTGAGGATAGCGGAGGGGTGTTTCCCATTCACGGTTTGTAAGCTAGTTCCGTGGGCTCCCAGCTAATGGTAGCGTCCTACCAAGGGAGAAAACTAGCTAGAGGGCCTGGCTCAGGTTAGAGTCAGTGTGTGCACACGTAGTCGGAGACTGTGGACTGACACCGACGGGTGCCACTCCGACTGGTCACTTGGTTTGGTACTGTTTACGCGCTCAGCTTGTCGTTTACCGACTGCGAGTGCTTGAGACGTAGTGTAAGTCATCAGTGGACGCTTCTGGTTTCTGCTCCAGTGGTTGTCCTTCCTTATTATTTGGATTAGTTAAGGCTTATTCTATTTTGGTAGATTTAGTTTTAGTCGCTTGCATTTATTTAGCTTTGGCATGTGTTAGCTGTTCTACCTGCGTAGTTAGAGTTTACAGCTTTGCTTGAGTAGTTTATTCATGCCATTGCCTGTCATCTTAATTAAATGCATACTCTAATTGCCTTTATTTATGTATGAATGCTTGTTTAGTGCGAGGTAGGGATCCGCGTGACCCCTACTAAGTCTAGCTGTGACTCACCCTTCTCCTTTCAGGTGAGCCGCACCTATCGTCTCCTGGTGCTTCGTAAGTTGTTTTGGAGACCCGTCTAGCTGCCAGCTTTAGTCGAGCCGACTTTTGAGGCTTCTGTTGTACTTTTGCCGGGGTATGCCCCGCGTAGTTGTACCCTTGTGGACTAGTACTCTTGTTTATCTGGACTAGTATATATATATCACTCTGGTTATTTTGAATTGCTTCCGCACTTGTGTTAATTTTATTACGTAATTGTAATCTACACGTTCCAAATTCCAGTTCATTATACATTCCCTCGACAAAACCCTACTAACCCTTCAGGGGCCTCATCAGCCTCTTGGGTGGCTTCCCCAGTTCTTGGTATCGGTGTATCGATGTTATCGGTATATCGGTATCCTGAACTCTGGGTCGTTACAGTTGGTATCAGAGCTGATGTTTGAGGAATTGTATAAGGAATTGAAAGTTGTGTTTGTCCAGAGCTAGTCCTGTGTCGTCTATTGCTGGCTTAGGGTGTTTTCTGTATGATCGATGGATTTTGTTGTTGTTTTATGATCTCGGCAGAGTAATTATGCCGCCTCGTCGAGGAAGACCTCCTCGAGTTCCTCGTGCTCCTCGAGATGCGCCCAGGGAAGATAGTGGTTCTGCACCTCCTCCTGCAGTTCCTGCTGTCCCAGTTGTTCCTCCTCCAGTGCCGATTGTTGCTCCTCGGGTTGAAGTGCCTGGCAGTCGAGGCAAGGCTTTGAAGGAATTCCTGATGTACAATCCGCCTCCTTTCGATGGTCAAGCTGATCCAGAGGTTGCAAGGCAATGGCTGGATGCGATCGAGCGTGTATTTGTTTTGATGGAATGTGCTGAAGATGAGAAGGTTATGCTTGCTGCCTTTCAACTCCAGGGTACGGCCATTACGTGGTGGAAAGCCGAGTGGCAGATTGCTTTTCATTCAAGACCTCTTCGGCAGATCACATGGGCAGAGTTCGCAGCTGCTTCGAGCGTGCCTACACTCCTGCCTGTTTACAAATGGCAAAGATGTATCAATTTATGGAGCTGACTCAAGGCAGTATGACGGTGCTTCAGTATCGGAATAAGTTTATGGAGTTGGATCAGTATGCGCTCCATGTGCTGGCTAGTGAAGCTTTAAAGACACAGCAATTCTTGCGAGGTTTGTGGCCAGAATTGAAGATGCCCCTGATTGCAAGTCGTGTTGCAGACCTTGATAGTGCGTGCCAGACAGCTGTGGCACTTGAGCTGGAAATGACGAGGCCGGGTGGATATCCTCAGGCAGGGTTAGTTCAGCCCGCAGTACAGTCTCAGCAGGCGTACCGACCACTAGTGCCAGGTGCTCCCTCAGTCCAGTCAGAGGTTAGCAGTGCTTCCTCTCCTTCCAAGACCAAGTTTAAGAAGTTCAAGAAGAAGAAGAAGTTTTTCCAGCAGCCGTCCGGTACAGATGTAGTTCAGCAGCCGACAACACCTTCTACTCAGACTCGTCAGAGCTCAGCTGTCAGTCAGCCATGGACGTGTCGGAGATGCGGTGGTCATCACAAGGGCCAGCCGTGTTCTCTTCCCGTTGTTTGCTTTCGGTGTGACCAGCCGGGTCATGTGGTCCGGGATTGCCCGCTGAGGCCGAAATAATTGCAAGCTCCTCAGTTTTCTCAACCTCAGTAGTCGCAATTCAGACCTCCTCCTGCACCGCAAGCTCAACAGTTCTTTTCTCAAGCGTCGGCGTCTTCTCAGCAATCCTCAGCTGGATCTAAGAAGCAGAAAGGCAAGGTTTCTCATGTAACTAGAGCTGATGCTGTTGCAGCCCATCTTGTGGAAGGTACGATTTTGCTTTATGGTCTTTTAGCTCGTGTCTTATTTGATTCTGGTGCTTCTCACTCTTTTATTTCTGAGGATTTCATGGCATGTATTGAGGAACCGACTTCAGAGATAACTTGTGAGATGTATGTTGAGATGCCTTCGGGAGATTTCATGATTACACCTCTGTGTTTGGAAGAGTCTCCTGTTTTGATCAATAATCACCAGTTGCCTGCGAGATTATATGCATTGCAGTTGGCAGATTATGATGTCATTCTGGGAAGGGATTGGTTGGAGCATTATGGAGCTGTGGTTGACTGCAGATCGAAGAAAGTCTATTTTCAGCCACAGGGGAAATCAACTTTTTATTTCCAAGGTATTCGATCCCGATCTTCTCGTATGATTATTTCTGCTATTCGAGCCTATAAGTTGCTTAGTGCAGGTTGCCAGGGGTTTCTTGCTTCTGTGGTTGCTGTTGAAAAACCACAGCGGGATGTCCGTGATATTCCTATTGTTTGTGAGTTCCCTGATGTGTTTCCTGACGAGTTGCCAGGCTTGCCTCCAGAGCGAGAGATAGAGATGGTGATTGAACTGATTCCAGGTACATGCCCATTAGCGAAGGCAGCGTACCGAATGGCTCTAGCTGAATTGAAAGTACTGCGAGCACAGCTACTTGAATTACTGGAAAAAGGTTATATTCGCCCCAGTTTTTCTCCGTGGAGTGCCCCAGTGCTGTTTGTGAAAAAGAGAGATGGAAGCCTGAGGCTTTGTATTGATTACAGGCAATTGAATCAGGTGACTATCAAGAATAAGTATCTGCTTCCTAGGATTGATGATTTGTTTGACCAGCTATAGTCTGCTACTGTCTTTTCACGGATTGATCTCCGGTCTGGCTACTTCCAATTGCGAATTCGTGAATCTGATGTGGAAAAAACAGCTTTTAGCACTCGATATGGTCACTTTGAATTTCTGGTGTTGCCGTTTGGTTTGACTAATGCCCCAGCAGCTTTTATGGACCTAATGTAGCGTATCTTTCGTCCGTTACTTGATCAGTTTGTGGTGATCTTTGTTGATGATATTTTGATCTATTCTGCCTCTGATGAAGATCATGTACAGCATTTGAGGATCATTCTGTAGACTCTAAGAGATCACGAGCTTTATGCGAAGTTCAGTAAATGTGAATTCTGGCTTCGGGAGATTCATTTTCTTGGTCACGTGATTTCTGGTGACGGAGTGGCAGTGGACCCTGCAAAGATTGATGCTGTGTTGAGCTGGCAGAGGCCTAGAACTGTGACAGAAATACGGAGCTTCCTAGGTTTGGCTGGGTACTACCGCAGATTCATCCAAGATTTTGCGAAGATTGCAGCCCCGATGACTAGACTCACTCGTAAAGATGTACCTTTTGTCTGGTCGGATCAGTGTGAGGCTAGCTTTGTTGAATTGAAAAGGCTATCGACTTCTTCTCCTGTGTTGACTTTGCCTTCCGACTCAGGTGGTTTTCTGGTTTGTACTGATGCTTCTCGAGTAGGTTTGGGTGCAGTGCTAATGCAACATGGTAAAGTTATCGCATATGCATCTCGGCAATTGAAACGACATGAAGAAAATTATCCCACGCATGATCTGGAGCTAGCTGCTGTTATTTTTACCTTAAAGATCTGGAGACATTATCTGTATGGCTAGAAATTTCAGATTCTTACTGATCACCAGAGTTTACAGTATATATTCTCCCAGAAAGATCTGAATCTCAGGCAGAGGCGATGGATGGAATTCATGAAAGATTTTGACTTTACACTCTCCTATCAGCCGGGCAAAATGAATGTTGTGGCTGATGCTCTGAGCAGGAAAGTGCAGGTCAGTCATTTGTTGCTTCATGAATGGAAATTGTGGAACTGGCTTCCGAGCGAGGCATTCAGTGCAGAGTTTCCTGCTGATCCGAAGATGGCAGTTTGTGCTAGTTTGATTTTGGGTTCAGCTTTATATCAGCAGATTCAAGAGGCCCAGCAAGCTGATTCTGATTTGGCCCGTGTTATATCAAGATATGATGTGGAATTTGATGTTGAGCTAGTTGTCAGTTTCCAGGGTAGATTATATGTTCCTCCTGATGATTTGAGGAGTGAGATTCTGAGTGAAGCCCATGGTTCCCGTTTTGCTGTTCATCCAGGTGTCACCAAGATGTATCAGAATTTCAAGAAGCAGTTCTGGTGGCCAGGTATGAGGAAAGAGTTGGCTATATTTGTTTCTAAGTGCTTGACTTGTCAGCAGGTTAAAGCCGAACATCAAAAGCCAGGTGGTTTGCTTCAGCCATTAGAGATTCCGATGTGGAAATGGGACCATGTTACTACAGATTTTGTGGTGGGTTTGCCTCGAACTTCTCAAGGTTTTGATGGTATCTGGTTGCTTGTCGACAGATTGACTAAAACTGCCAGATTATTGCCAATTAAGGTTGCCTGGAATGTGCAGAGGTTGGCCGAGCTATATGTGCAGAAGATCGTGCCACTGCATGGAGTTCCTGTTTCACTTGTGTCAGATCGTGACCCACGTTTTACCTCCGGCTTTTGGCGCAGTTTCCAGAAGGCTTTGGGCACTGAGTTAGCTTTCCGTTCAGCGTATCACCCACAGTCAGATGAACAGTCAGAGAGGACTATTCAGACTCTGGAAGACATGCTGAGATTGTGTTGCCTTGATTGGCAAGGTTCGTGGTGTCAGCATTTGCCACTTGTTGAATTTGCTTATGTTGAGTACGGACTGAATAGATCTAGAGGGGGGGTGAATAGATCTAGCCCCTTTTTTCAATTAATAAACCAAGGATCAACTAGACCTTAAGCAAACGATGGATTGCAAAGATAAAACTGATAACTATAGCGATAGCAAACAATAGGAAGAGCACACACCACAAGCAAAACCACAAGACAGGATTTTTAGGTGGTTCAGTCTCTTCCTGAGACTTACATCCACCCCTTGCTCAACTTGAGCAAGGCTTCACTAATGAGAAATCCTGATCTCAATCAATACACCGCTGATACACAGCTTCTTCCTGCTGACACACAGCTTGTACCCGCTGCCACACAGCTTGACACTAGTTGTAAAGATGAGTAGAAAAACTTGTAACAGAGCTGAACATAAACGTTTGAAGCAGAGTAATTAAGGAGTTCAGCTTGGGACTCAATCACATAGAGAACAAGGCAAGACTCCCTGTAGGACTTCCAGCAGGATGCCTTCAGCTGCCTTGCTGCTGGAACTTGCAACGCCTTGAGCCAGGTCTTCTTTCTGCAGCACCGAAGAGCACTTCTGTCTTCTGCAGCTTTTTGATTGTAGGAGAGCCACTCTTCCTTTTCTGATTAGAGAAACTTCTGATCCTGATCTTCCTTAGCTTCTTCTCTGTTTTTCCATATTCAGTTCTCTGTGTTCTCTTCTCCTTTTTGCACCAGTTCTTATCAAGCTCGGAGCTGTTTCCCGCGCAAGTGCAAACCTGTTCGATTACCCGCTAAAAAACAGGGAGAAGATTAAGTAAAATCTAGAAGAGGTTTGACCGGTTCTTAGCACGATTCTCTCCTTGAATCCCGTGCGGAATCTTATCCTCTGAACAGCCCAACAACCTGCAACAGCAACCTGCAGGTTTCAAGGAACCGAAACTGAATTCGGTTGGATTTCGGTTCTGGACGCTGAACCGCTTGTGGTCGACAACGACCCTGTCTCTGGTCGACAATGAGCATTGTCCAGACGGCTGGTTCTTCAGGCTGACGCTCGTATCGCTCATTGTTGACAATAGCCCTGTCGCTGGTCGACAAGGGGCAATGTCCAGATGTATGGCAGTTCTGTCTGATGCTCTGTCTGTTCCGTGGTCGACAACGAGCAGACCTTTGGTTGACCACCGAAGTCTGTACAGCGGAAAAGTAACTGGTCGACCACCGAAGTTTGTACAGAGGAGAGTCTGTACAGAGGAAAGTCTGTACGGAGGAAAAGTCTGTACAGAGTTGGATTCTCTTGTATTGCTTCGTGGTCGACAACGGGCAGGGCTCTGGTCGACAACCAGAGCGCGTACAGAGAAAACATAGCTTGAACTGTGTTTGGTTGGATTCGTTGGTCGACAATGACTACTTCTCTGGTCGACAAGCAACCTTTGACATTTCTTCTGATTTACTGATTTCACTTATACTTCAGTAGACCTGAAATTACTTGAACTATCAGAAGTGACTTGAATTATCATTTTTACATTGAATTAGTCAAACATATCTTTTGTTCATCATCAACTTGCCATGAGTTCATTGCTTTATATTGAAGGATCAATCAAATGACTTGCACGTGTTATAAAGATAGTAGATTGTTGATTAGTCAAACATATCTTTTGTCATCATCAAAACTAAGGGATGCACAACATTCTCCCCCTTTTTGATGATGACAACCATGAGTCATTGTGATCATCAGGAGATTATTTCAACCAGAAAATGCATTTGATATGCCATTCAGAAACTATCAGAACATGTATCATTATCACAGATTTCAGCCAAAAAATTCATTTGATATGCCTTTCAAAAGTATCATAACATGAGTTACATGAATGACTCAAAAACAAAGGCAAGGACACCTAGACACACAATGACACACAAAGACTCTCTCTCCCCCTTTGTCAACAGCAAAAAGAGGAGTATCCAGACATTCACTCTGAGGAGGACGAAGAAGTCTCGGGCTTCACATTCTCTGCCATCCGATCCAGCTTGTCAACTATGTGGGCATAAGAAAGCCTAAGCTTCTGGATCTCTGAGATAGTAGCATGGTGATTCTGTTTAATCTGCTGGTTGGTGAACGCAATGTGTGTCCCCATCTCTGCTGACACTTCAGCTAATGTGGCAACCAGTCTGTTAAACCGAGAACTAGCATGTTCTGAGTGTTCCTGTTGCTTGATGAACCTGGTCTCCATCTGCTGCTCTAGTCTTTGGACTTTCAGCTCCAAGCGCCCGGTTGCAGCATTCATACTTTCTTGAAAGGATTGGAATTGAGTTGAGAGGGAGGTCAGCTGAGATGCTATCTGGAGAAGCACTCCGTGAGACTCAGTGTTGGAGGTGGAAGGAGGTGGTGGAGCAGAAGTAGACGTAGGTGGAACAGACGTAGATGGAATATGAGTGGCTGCAGTGCCTGGTAGCCATGGCACAATAGCGAGTGAAGGTGGAGGATGGGTAGCAGTGGTGGTAAAAGTGGGAGTGTGAGTGGGAAGCACCACAGGTGGAGGGGTTGCAGCAGGGCTAACATGAATTGGTGTCTGTGGTGGAGAAGAGGGAGACAATGGTGCTGTGAATTTACCCTTGGATGGTAGGGTGCGCTGGACTTGATCTCCTATCTTCTTATAGCCCAAAAATGTGGTCACGTAATGGAACGAATATACGTGCCGTTTGGGAATGACAACGCGCGGAGCGTGAGGAATGGGTATAGCTGCTGCTTCCAAAATGGCAGTTATGTGGGCAGCATATGGAAGAGAATTCAGGGGATAATGCAAGAGGGTTTTGAAAGTGTTCTGCATGAGCTTGGGAAGGCAGATTGGTTGACGTGTGATGAGGCCATGGAGAAGAAATAGGTGAAGTCGACTGACATGTTCCCTGGCGCCTCCTCGTGGTTGGATTATGGTGGTAAGAAGGTGATGGAGCAACCGATGAAGAGGAGGAAAAGTGTTGGCATTGAGAGATTTTGGGAGAACCTCAGGAACTGGTTGGCCGGTGACCACGGCATAAGCTGCTTTGAAGTCAAAATCCTCAGGATTGAAGGCAGCACCATGCCGGGAGATGTGCAGCGCCTTGTGGAGTAGCTTGAAGTCGAGGCTGACGACGACACCTTGAACTACTGAATAGACCTTATCATCCACGACTTGCAGGTTGTGGTAAAACTCTTGCACAAGCTGTGGGGAATACATAGTATGTGCAGAGACAAACTCTGTCCAGCCTTGGGCGTCCAAAACTTCCCGCAGCTCCGGGAACATCTCCATCAGCTGCTGATCGGAGAAATCTACTATTCTCGGTGGTAAGATGGTCCGGGGCTTCAGTGAACCAGATACGGGATGGACGATGGGCATATCTGAAGTTGCGGTCGCATCCGTTGTCGACCGCTGAGGGGTCGATGGCTGACCCTGCGTGACCGTCTGCTTGGAGTGCTTGGACGGCGGCGGCGCTTCGGCAGGAACCTTATCCCTTGCTCGCTTGGACGACCTCTGAGCACGCGGCGGAACCATGGTGGAGGGATGCGAGAGAACGAGTTGAGGCGAGAGAGGGATGCACAAGGGGTCGAAAAGGGGACTGGAGACGGAGGACGACCGTGAATGGTGAAAACGGTGAGGGTGAGAAGATTGGGGACCCAGTCGGTGTAATTTATAGGGCAGGATATCAGAGAGTAGGACCGGGGTCTTAAAACCTAGGGTAGTGGAACCAACGCGATGTGGAAAACGAGAGGACAGGAATAAATCAGCCGAAATAAAATTGGGGGTTTAATTAAAGTGTACACCCTTTCCTTAATGAAACATTTATTTAACCCATCCACTCATAGCAAAGACCACCTTGTAAACAAGTAGAGTGGGCCTTGTGGTTCATTGAATTTGAAGGTATTGCACCAATAAACTTGCGCCCCATATCTAATTTTCCTCCATATGATTTCTCAAACTTATAATAGAATTCGTGAGGCTGTTTTACTAACTGTGCTAGCTGAATAGTGTTTTCAGTTTGTCTTTGCATGTCATGTCTTTGGTCAACCATGTTCCTCTGTCATTTTGGATAATTTTGAGTTTTGCTTTTTGAAGTATTTTGAAAGCTGTGGTCAGGTTTATCACATGCTTTTCTACACGAGGAGACACGCTTTTTACACGCCAGAAACCTCGGCTACTTAGCATGTCTAACCATTCCACTTTTAACTGGGACACACCTTTTATCCGTGAGGATATACGTTTATCAGACGCCAATATCCCCAGTTACTCAGTATGCCCAATCTCAATAATTTTTGAGAGCAGCAGAGATAGATTGATTCTTCATGACACACATGCCTCTCACTTATTTTTCATCCAATTTTTTTTTTTAACATGGGAGGCAGTAGTTTCTCAGAATCCAATCCATTGCTCTACCATGAAGACAGAATTATGGCGTATTCCACGTGCATTCATGCTATATTATTGGATTTATATTAACTGTTCAGAATTAGCACAGGTAGAGAAACCGACTCACTACTAAAAATCATAAGTCTTCAAAATCATGTGACAGAATCATAGTTATGGCTTGACTTTATTGAAGTAGTACAGTCCAAATCCTCATTACTACACTCAACCGCTACTCTTATTGATTACTTTGGTGATTTTAGTGGAAGATATGGTTAGGTTATTCAATGTTTTACCAAGGAATGAGTTTACACTTTTTCTCCCCCTCAATTTGAGAATCCATGCTGAAATAAACAATTATGTTGGCCAGGATGAGATAGAAAGACACAAGGAATGGAAAGTATGGATGAAGATGATTGAGTGAAGACGGATCAGTGCCCAATTTAGTTTAATCAAATCAGACGATTTTCTACCTTCCATTGTCGACCATGGAGCTGTCTCTGGTCGACATCTGCGCAGTCACAGATCCTGCCTGAAATTGACATCTGCTTGCTGACAAGTCTGTTGTCGACAATGGGACCGCCTATGGTCGACACCTGCATAATCACAGAACCAAACAGTCTCCTGTCCTGATGTCTTGGTCGACCAATGCCTTGTCTTGGGTCGACCACCAGAGCTAACCAGTAGCAAAGCCAGGAATTTGCAGAACTTGCTGGAGTAAACAGTTGAACCCCCAATCCTACCGGTAGTAGACATTTAACTGACACAACTACTTGCAGAAGTGACAGAAAGCCATAAACAGAACATATCAATATTTCAATAATTTTCAGATGATGTTCTGCATAAACCCAACTCCCTTCTTAAAGTGGAAAATCTGTCATTGTTAAGGGGTTTAGTGAAGATATCTGCCAATTGTTTTTCAGTTTCTACAAATTGAAGCATGAAATTTCCTTTGGCTACCTCATCTCTCAGAAAATGATGACGGATCTCAATGTGTTTTGTCCTAGAGTGTTGAATGGGGTTTTTAGACAAGTTAATAGCACTAGTGTTGTCACATAAAATGGGTGCACAGCCAAGATCTACATTGTAGTCGTGGAGTTGATGTTTTATCCACATAACCTGTGTACCACAACTTCCTACTGCGACATACTCAGCCTCAGCAGTGGAGAGTGCCACAGAGTGTTGCTTCTTAGAAGCCCATGATATTAAACAGCCACCTAAGAATTGACAATATCCACTAGTACTCTTCCTATCAATTTTGCAACCAGCATAATCAGCATCCGAATATGAAATCAGATCTAGTTTGCAATAGGTAGGATACCACAAACCCAATTCTTGGGTGCCGGCAAGGTATCTAAAGATGCGCTTGACAGCTCCTAAATGTGATTCTCTAGGACTAGACTGATATCTAGCACACATGCATACACTGAACTGAATATCTGGCCTTGATGCAGTTAAGTATAGTAGGGATCCGATCATACCTCTGTATTTCTTGGCATCTACCATGTTACCTTTTGTATCTGCTTCCAAGGTTGCACTTGTACCCATGGGTGACTCGATTGGCTTGCAGCTTTCCATGCCAAATTTCTTCAACATTTCTTTTATGTACTTGGATTGATTTATAAAATATCCTTCTCTGCATTGTGAGATCTGCAATCCAAGAAAGAATTGTAACTCACCCATTAGGCTCATTTCAAACTCATTAGTCATTAAATTTGCAAATTCAGTACACAAAGAGGTTTCAGTAGATCCAAACACAATATCATCCACATAGATTTGTACAATCAGTATATGCTTACCTTGGGTCTTGGAAAATAATGTTTGATCAATTTTACCTCTTGAGTATCCCTTTTTGGTGAGGAAGGAGCTCAACCTTTCATACCAAGCCCGAGGAGCCTGCTTTAATCCATACAAGGCTTTGTGCAATTTGAAAACATGATTAGTAAGTTCATCATTTTCAAAACCAGGGGGTTGTTCCACATAGACCTCTTCTTTTATAATGTCATTTAGAAAAGCACTTTTTACATCCATTTGTTGTAATTTGATTCCATGAGATGCTGCAAAGGCTAACAATATCCTGATGGCTTCTAATCTAGCAACTGGAGCATATGATTCTTCAAAATCAACCCCAAATTCCTGGTTGTACCCTTTAGCCACAAGCCGAGCCTTGTTTCTCATTACAACCCCTTCTTCATTCAACTTGTTTTTATATACCCATTTGGTTCCAATTACAGGGTGAGATGTAGGTCTAGGGACAAGGCTCCACACCTGATTTCTTTCAAATTGATTTAGTTCTTCATGCATAGCATTTATCCATGATTCATCTTTTAAGGCTTCCTCTACAGATTTGGGCTCTATTTGGGACACAAGAGCAAGTTGATCCAGTTCATTTATGGCCTTAATTTGAGATCTAGTCTTCCTAGGATCATGTATTCCACCAATAATGTTATCTAAGGGATGATCTCTAAGAAGTCTCAAGTTTTCAAGATTGTTACCTGAGATGATCTCTCCTTCGGTCTGATCATTAGAATTACCTTGGTTTCTTTCTTGATTCTGTGCTTCTTCATTCTCCTTCGGTTCTTCTTTGTCTTTCAGAAATTCTCCATCTTCTTCCTCCTTGCTGACCTGTTCATTTTTAATAAGATCATTGTCTTCATCAAATGAGATATGAGGGGATTCTTCAACAATTTGATCTTTGGTGTTAAAAACCCTATAGGCTCTTGATCGGTCAGAATAGCCCAAGAATATTCCAGAGTCACTCTTTGGTTCAAACTTGTCCAACACTCTTTTATCGTTGTTATGAATGAAACATCTTGCACCAAAGATTCTAAGATGAGCTAGAGATGGTTTCTTACCTTTGAGCATTTCATATGGAGTTTTTGCACTAGATGGTCTTACCATTGCCCGGTTTACAATGTAGCATGCTGTGTTGACAGCCTCAGCCCAAAACTTCCTTGGAAGATTAGCTTCAACCAACATGGTTCTAGCCATCTCGACAAGAGTGCGGTTCCTCCTCTCTACAACTCCATTTTGCTCCGGTGTCCTTGGTGAGGAGAATCTGTGGGTTATGCCCTTGTTTCTGCAGAATACATCAAAATCAGAATTTTCAAACTCCCCCCCATGGTCAGATATGATTGTACACACTTTGGACTTACCATCCTGCTTCATTCTTTTGTAAAATTCCTGAAATTTATGAAAGGCATCACTTTTATGTGATAAGAACATTACCCATGTAAATCTGGAAAAATCATCCACTAGAACATAACCATATTTCTTACCACTCAGACTGGCAATTCTGGTTGGGCCAAAAAGGTCCATGTGTACAAGTTCTAGGGGTCTAGATGACTGACTTTCAGTTCTACCTTTGAATGATTTTCTTGTTTGCTTTCCTTGGGTGCATGCTTTACATACTTTGACATTTTGAGCAAACGAAATTTCAGGCAAACCAAGAACCATTTTATTTTTCACAAGTTTGTGCAGCACCCTATAGCTAACGTGCCCTAGCCTTCGGTGCCACAACCAGGTTAAGTCCTCCTTCTTGGCGGTTAGGCACAAGTTGGAGTGGGCTGGATCATCCAAGTCTATCATGTAGACATTGTTCACTCTCTTGCCCATAAACTTGGCTGTATCTGAATTTGGTTCAACAATCTTGCAGATCTTGGAGTCGAATATCACTTTATGGCCTTTGTCGCACAGTTGACTAATGCTCAATAAATTGTATTCCAGTCCATCCACCAGCAATACATTTTCAATACAGTTTGAAGGTTCCTTACCTATCTTACCTATCCCAATGATCTTTCCTTTGTTATTTCCCCCAAACGTCACATATCCTCCATCCTTTGAGCTCAGCTGGGAGAACTTGGTCTTATCTCCCGTCATGTGTCTTGAGCAACCACTATCTAAGTACCACTTGTTGTGCATGGCTGCCAGACATTCCTGCATGATAAATTACACAGAAACTTTTGGACCCCAATGGTACCCGGGTCCAAAATAGCTTGTGAAATCATGAAAGTGCTGTAATAACATTTTGGGAACCCACATTTTGTTAGAGCAGTTCATTTGTTCATTTCTTAACTTGTTCAGGTTGTGTTCCTTTTGATTTAATGTTCCTCTATTTTGAGTCCATTTTCTTAAATTCCAATTGCCATTTTGTTTCAGCTGAGAGAAGTTGTGGTTTCTGTTTGTGTGTCTGGTCGACATCTGGTATGTCTGTGGTCGACCAGGGTTTCTCCAGAAGCCAGCGCCTGTTCTGGCAGATCCTCTGGTCGACATAGGAGGATTCTGTTGTCGACCAGCCTGTTTCCAGACACCTTGTTTTACAGGTTTGGGTTTATTAACATGATTTAATGCTCTGTTTGTCTGGTTACTTCTGTGAATTTGAACTTCTCGTCTGATATGGCTGTTGTTTTTAAGTTGATGTAGATTGACCATTTTCCCTTTAGAATTCCTCTCTTCCAAGGTGACATTAGTCTGTTTAGAGGAACTTTCAGCTATATCCTTTTGTTTGTTTTGATATAAGTTTATTAAGGGGCCTTTTCCTTTAGAGTCAGCTGTTTTATTTAAAGTTTTTACTTGGAATTCCTTTTTAGCCGCTGGGTTGTACCCTAACCCCTCTTTCTGAAAATTTACTTTTATTCCTAACACAGCGTTCAAGTTTTCTTCACCCTTAGTCATTTTTTCCAATGTTTCCTGTTTGCTTTTCAGTTCACTTTGGATTCTTTCTATTTCTTTCAGAAGTTGACTGTTTTCTTCCTTGAGTGAGTTGTTTCTTTCTTGAGTTAGCTTAGTTTCCTGTTCATATTCTTGAGTCTTTAGTTTTAACTCATCAATTGTATTTTTTAGTATCTCATTTTCTTCTAATAGCTCTTTGACATTTTCTTCATCTGTCTTGTGTTGATTCAGCTTATTTTGTAAGGTGGTGATTTCCAATTCTAGTTTAGTTCTGTTAGCAATTAAGTTGCTGTCATCATTGAGCTGATTAACTTTCTTCTTCAACCTTTTATTTTCCTTTCTTGTTGTTTCATATGTATCAAGTAAGTCTGAATAGGCTTCTTCCCAATCTGAGCTAGAAAAGTCTTGAAACTGGGAGGTTACCTCAAGGTCGTTGCTGTCTCCTTTGGCCATTAAACATGTGTTTCCTTCTTCTTCTTCGGAGGTTGTTTCCTCTTCGCTGCTTTCCTCCTCCTCGCTCCATGTGCTTATCATTGCCTTTGGTCTCTTGCCTTTCCACTTGAAGCTTGATTTCTTAGGAGCCTCTGGACATTCAGCCTTCATGTGTCCTGGTTTCCTGCAGTTGTAGCAGACAAGCTTGTTAGATGAAGCTTTGTTTTTGTCATACTTAAACTGGGATGATTTCCTTACCGTGCCCTTAGGATTTTTAAATCCCTTACCTTCCTTCCGCAGGAACCTTCTGAACTTTCTTGTTAGCATGGCTAGCTCGCCAGTTTCCTCACCTGTGCTAGATGAGTTATCAGTGTCAGATAATTCAGAGGTGCCTATTTTAGTCTTCAGGGCGAGCTGCTTCTTTTTCTTGCCCTCGTCTTCCTTTCCTTTTAGATTGACTTCATAGGCCATTAGGGAACCTACTAGTTCATCCACAGTCATAGTAGTGAGGTTCTTTGAGTCCTCAATGACTGTGGCCTTGGTATGCCACATAGGAGTGAGGGACCTTAAAATTTTTCTCACTACCTCTTGCTCCTTGTAGGTTTTTCCTAGACTCTTTAAGCTATTTGTTAGTTGCACTAGTCTAGCATACATATCAGAAATGTTTTCATCAGTTTTCATTCTAAACATTTCATATTCTGAGACTAACATATTTGCTTTTGACTCCCTTACCTCTGATGTACCTTCATAGATGATTCCGAGTCGATCCCACATCTCCTTGGCTGTTGCACATTGTGAGACTCTTGAGAACTCCGTGGGATGAAGTGCGCATTGCATTACGTTCATAGCTCCCCAGTTGATGGTTGATTTTCTGACCTGTTCTCTGGTCCAGGTATCCTCGTCTTCGGGCAGCTCATAGGGTCCGCGGCTCACTACTCTCCACATCTCATGATCTTGTGCTCTCAAGAACACCTGCATACGATTTTTCCAGTATGAGTAATCATTTCCATCAAAGTATGGTGGTCTAGTCACTGAGTGTCCCTCAGCCATTAGACTTCTAGAGTTCAGTCCGCTAGGTCTCTCCTGGTTGTTAGACCACATTTTCGGAGAGTCTAGCTCTGATACCACGTGTTGAGTACGGACTGAATAGATCTAGAGGGGGGGTGAATAGATCTAGCCCCTTTTTTCAATTAATAAACCAAGGATCAACTAGACCTTAAGCAAACGATGGATTGCAAAGATAAAACTGATAACTATAGCGATAGCAAACAATAGGAAGAGCACACACCACAAGCAAAACCACAAGACAGGATTTTTAGGTGGTTCAGTCTCTTCCTGAGACTTACATCCACCCCTTGCTCAACTTGAGCAAGGCTTCACTAATGAGAAATCCTGATCTCAATCAATACACCGCTGATACACAGCTTCTTCCTGCTGACACACAGCTTGTACCCGCTGCCACACAGCTTGACACTAGTTGTAAAGATGAGTAGAAAAACTTGTAACAGAGCTGAACATAAACGTTTGAAGCAGAGTAATTAAGGAGTTCAGCTTGGGACTCAATCACATAGAGAACAAGGCAAGACTCCCTGTAGGACTTCCAGCAGGATGCCTTCAGCTGCCTTGCTGCTGGAACTTGCAACGCCTTGAGCCAGGTCTTCTTTCTGCAGCACCGAAGAGCACTTCTGTCTTCTGCAGCTTTTTGATTGTAGGAGAGCCACTCTTCCTTTTCTGATTAGAGAAACTTCTGATCCTGATCTTCCTTAGCTTCTTCTCTGTTTTTCCATATTCAGTTCTCTGTGTTCTCTTCTCCTTTTTGCACCAGTTCTTATCAAGCTCGGAGCTGTTTCCCGCAGAAGTGCAAACCTGTTCGATTACCCGCTAAAAAACAGGGAGAAGATTAAGTAAAATCTAGAAGAGGTTTGACCGGTTCTTAGCACGATTCTCTCCTTGAATCCCGTGCGGAATCTTATCCTCTGAACAGCCCAACAACCTGCAACAGCAACCTGCAGGTTTCAAGGAACCGAAACTGAATTCGGTTGGATTTCGGTTCTGGACGCTGAACCGCTTGTGGTCGACAACGACCCTGTCTCTGGTCGACAATGAGCATTGTCCAGACGGCTGGTTCTTCAGGCTGACGCTCGTATCGCTCATTGTTGACAATAGCCCTGTCGCTGGTCGACAAGGGGCAATGTCCAGATGTATGGCAGTTCTGTCTGATGCTCTGTCTGTTCCGTGGTCGACAACGAGCAGACCTTTGGTTGACCACCGAAGTCTGTACAGCGGAAAAGTAACTGGTCGACCACCGAAGTTTGTACAGAGGAGAGTCTGTACAGAGGAAAGTCTGTACGGAGGAAAAGTCTGTACAGAGTTGGATTCTCTTGTATTGCTTCGTGGTCGACAACGGGCAGGGCTCTGGTCGACAACCAGAGCGCGTACAGAGAAAACATAGCTTGAACTGTGTTTGGTTGGATTCGTTGGTCGACAATGACTACTTCTCTGGTCGACAAGCAACCTTTGACATTTCTTCTGATTTACTGATTTCACTTATACTTCAGTAGACCTGAAATTACTTGAACTATCAGAAGTGACTTGAATTATCATTTTTACATTGAATTAGTCAAACATATCTTTTGTTCATCATCAACTTGCCATGAGTTCATTGCTTTATATTGAAGGATCAATCAAATGACTTGCACGTGTTATGAAGATAGTAGATTGTTGATTAGTCAAACATATCTTTTGTCATCATCAAAACTAAGGGATGCACAACAGCTTATAATAACAGTTTTCACTCCAGTATTGGAATGGCTCCTTATGAAGCACTATATGGTCGTCCTTGTCGTACTCCCTTGAACTGGTTTGATGTTGGGGACAGATTGTTGATAGGACCTGAGATGGTGCAGCAGTGTTCAGATGTGGTTCGTCTGATCAGGCAGAGATTGTTGACGGCTCAGAGTCGACAGAAAAGTTATGCAGATCAGCGCAGACGTCCACTACAATTTGAGCTAGGAGATATGGTGTTTGTTAAAATATCTCCGATGAAAGGTGTTTCCAGGTTTGGGAAGCGTGGAAAGCTTAGTCCGCGGTATGTTGGCCCTTTTTCGATCGTTGAGGCTATTGGTCAAGTAGCTTATCGTCTGCAACTACCCGCGGCCATGCAAGCTATTCATGATGTGTTCCACGTATCTCAGTTGAGGAAATATGTGCCGGATGCTTCTCATGTTCTCGATGATTCAGTTTGGCCTTAAGTGACCGCTGATTTGTCTGCGCCAGAGTTTCCTCTCAGAATTGAAGACCGTCGTGAGCAGCAGTTGAGAAATAAGGTTATTTCTCTGGTAAGAGTTGCTTGGCAGCGTCACTCTGGTAATGAGTCCACTTGGGAACGCGAAGATGAGATGCGTCAGCTTTTTCCTTTCTTATTCCAGTAAGGTATATGTCCTTTCTCAGTTTCCTCCTTTTTCCGTTGTAAATTTCGGGGGTGAAATTTTTATTAGGAGGGAGGGACTGTAAGGCCCGTGCCTTATTGGATCCTTAACGGATTTTGTTCTTGTATTTGTTCTGGAATTTCTGGCTATTTTTCTGGATTTTTAGGAATTTATCTGGTATTTTTTCGGTTTTATTTGGAGCTTTGAGGATTATCAAAAATTAATAAGATTTTAATATATATAATAATTATATTATATATATTTTAATTTTAATTTTATTTCTTTTAATCCCTCACCCTCTCTCTCTCTCCCTCGTCGATCTCACTCTCCCTCACGCTCTCTCTCTCTAGCCGATCGCCTCCCCCTTTCTCTTGGGATTCGGGCGAGTCGACGTCGGTTTGAGGCGTGGTTGGCGCCGTTGGATTCCTCGCGTCGAGAGGAACGCGTGGGTACCCATTTCGGCATGATTCGGTGATCGTGGGAGCGAGGTGGAGTGTGAAGGCCTCGTGGCTCTTCCTCCTTGCATGCGACCATTTCGTCGGTTTCGGCTCGCAAAAGGTAGGGGGATAGAATCCTGATCTTGCTAGGATCATTTCCTATAGCTCGTTCTTCCGATTAGAGCCCCGTAGCACGCATAATGTTCATTTTTCCTATTTGTGGGGTTTTAGCTAAATTCTTGAGTTTAATGCTTTTTAGGCATTGCATGTGATGTTTTTAGGTGTTAAATTGTTGTATACGATGTATGGTTTGACAGGTTAAAGGTTTCTACGTCGATACCCGATGATTTTTATCATCCGGGAGGGCTCCGATTTTCAAACTGAACCCGCCCGTGTCCCAGGTGGTGTGACGGTCCTGCCAGGAACCGTCACATGCCTGACGGTCCTTAGAGGACCCGTCGTTTCCAAACAACGGCCCGATGAGGGTGCATTATTTGGAGAGTAACGGTGGGATCCCCATCCATTACTCGTCTTGCTTTTTGCGTTGACTAGGTCAGGCGGTTAGCCCGACGACCAGTCGGCCGGCCGTCGCTTCCGTCCGACGCGCCTGAGCGAGCGCGTCGCTTCGCCTGCGACTGATTTCGAACGCTGTATGTTGGGTTTTGGCCTCGGGTGGATGTAACGGTGGTGACCCAACGCGTAGCATTGATGTAACGCATAGGGCCCCTACCGTCACATTCCCTTTTGGGTCTTTTGAGCTGGAACTCAGGCGGAAGTAACGGATGGAGACAGACGCATCGTTCTTGGTGTAACGCGCCAGTCCCCGACCGTCGCTTTCATGTAGCGCGTGGGCACCCGACCGCCGCTTGCCTGTTGGTTTGAAATAGTTGCCAGCCTTCTCGTTATGTGTTCCATTCTACATATATGCCATGTTTACGTTACCATAGTATTTGATGGCGTATTTCTACATCCCAATAGAATAACTTTTCTTTCCATGCAATGGAACCACTGCTGTTGCCCTAAGGTCTGTTGAGTGCCGACCCGCTTGAGGATAGCGGAGGGGTGTTTCCCATTCACGGTTTGTAAGCTAGTTCCGTGGGCTCCCAGCCAATGGTAGCATCCTACCAAGGGAGAAAACTAGCTAGAGGGCCTGGCTCAGGCTAGAGTCAGTGTGTGCACACGTAGTCGGAGACTGTGGACTGACACCGACAGGTGCCACTCCGACTGGTCACTTGGTTTGGTACTGTTTACGCGCTCAGCTTGTCATTTACCGACTGCGAGTGCTTGAGACGCAGTGTAAGTCGTCAGTGGACGCTTCTGGTTTCTGCTCCAGTGGTTGTCCTTCCTTATTGTTTGGATTAGTTAAGGCTTATTCTATTTTGGTAGATTTAGTTTTAGTCGCTTGCATTTATTTAGCTTTGGCATGTGTTAGCTGTTCTACCTGCGTAGTTTGAGTTTACAACTTTGCTTGAGTAGTTTATTCATGCCATTGCCTGTCATCTTAATTAAATGCATGCTCTAATTGCCTTTATTTATGTATGAATGCTTGTTTAGTGCGAGGTAGGGATCCGCGTGACCCCTACTGAGTCTGGCTGTGACTCACCCTTCTCCTTTCAGGTGAGCCGCGCCCGTCGTCTCCTGGTGCTTCGTAAGCTGTTTTGGAGACCGCGTCTAGCTGCCAGCTTTAGTCGAGCCGACTTTTGAGGCTTCTGTTGTACTTTTGCCGGGGTATGCCCCGCGTAGTTGTACCCTTGTGGACTAGTACTCTTGTTTATCTGGACTAGTATATATATATATCACTCTGGTTATTTTGAATTGCTTCCGCACTTGTGTTAATTTTATTACGTAATTGTAATCTACACGTTCCAAATTCCAGTTCATTATACATTCCCTCGACAAAACCCTACTAACCCTTCAGGGGCCTCATCAGCCTCTTGGGTGACTTCCCCAGTTCTTGGTATCGGTGTATCGATGTTATCGGTATATCGGTATCCTGAACTCTGGGTCGTTACAATAAAGGTCACAGACCGTTCCCGCCTCTCAATGGCAAACATATGAAGCTATACTATGCACCAGAGCACGAGTTCGTGCGCCAGCCGGACTAAGGCATACGTCCCAGCTACCACCAGTGAGGCTGGTCCTTCCCCGAGAAGGATCTAACTGGCCAGTCTTCCCAGTCTTCAATTCCCAGTCAAGCAGCCGGCTCAGCTCCCCGGAACCGCCACCAGGCATTCTCAAGGACTAATCCCCTGCCCTCGTTCCCGTCACCACGAGAGCGTGAGCACTTCCGCACCGGCACCAGTCTAGCCGTCAGGCTCCCAGGTAAGTCAAAAAAAAAATAAAAAATGGGGTTAAAAATGGGGATACCCCGGCAGACCCAGTCACCCTCATCGCAAGGGGGCAACTGTGGTCAAAAAGGCCAGTAACCCGGCTGAGGTGGAAACCCAAAAGGACACCTCAGGCAAAATTGGGAAACCCCTCGACATGAAAACCCACAAGGGCGCGTTAAAAAAAGCTAAAGGGGGTCGACTCTGGCGAAAACCCGAAAGGGCGGTAGAGCCGATAACGAGAAATTTTTTTTTTCCTCTCCCCACCTGTCAGAACGGCCTTCCACCTATTCCTCGGTGGGCCGTTAGCCTCACCCAAAGCCAGTCTTCAATCGACTTACACTGTTAGAGCACGAACCCTATAATTCCCAGTTGGCCTTACACAACACCTACTCAGTTCGGCCAACTTTTGGCCCTTGCTTCGACACCGCATGCCAACCAGTCCCTGCGACAGTCGAGCTCCCGGTCACCATCCCGGTAGACTTTCATCCCATCACATTCCCAAACACCTGTCATTCTATGCCACTACATCCTACATTCCCTGCAAATCCAGAGCCTTCAAGTTTCATTAGGGTCCCAATTCTCTCCTACAATCCCTGATCCACCAGCCATAACTCCAGCCGTATCTCACCATGACTAAGTGGCCCTTCGCCACCATGGCACGAGAACGTATGAAAACCCTTGATTAGTGGTGGAACAATATCTGACCGCCAACACCTTCCAGTTCCAGGTCACGTTCCCTGACAGTAACATGCTATGGACGGCAGTCTCAAAATATATATATATATATAAATAAAATATGAAAAAAAGAATGGGGTTAAAAATGGAGATACTCCGGCGGGCCTGGTCGACTCCATTACAAGGAGGCGACTGGGTGCAAAAATTGCCACCAACCCAACAGAGGTGAAAACCTGAGAGGGCGTCTCAGGTAAAATCGGGTAACCCCTCGGTGTGAAAACTCGTAAGGGCGCACCGAAAAAAGCAAAAGGGGGCCAGCTCTAGCGAAAACCCACAAGGACGGTAGGGCTGGTAAAGAGAAAAAAAACTCTCTCTCCCTCTTTCCTCTTCCCTTACGAAAGCCGTCAGCTACAATATTCCCCGAAGGTGAGGTTAAGGTCACTCCACAACAATGGTGGCCACTACACCCCCGAGGGTCGGTCATCCCGAGTGCCAGTTCCAGTCCCATTCTCCAGTCCCAGTTTCGACTACAACGCCTTCACAGGTCAGCCGCCAGTCTCCAGTCCCAGTTCTCGGCTACAACGCCTTCACAGGCCAACCGCCAATCTCCAGTGCCAGTTTCAGCTACAACACATTCACAGGCCAGTCGCCAGTCTCCAGTCCCAGTTTCAGCTACAACGCCTTCACAGGCCAGCCGCCCAGCTTCCAGTTCTAGTTTCGGCTACAACGCCTTCACAGGCCAGCCGCCTAGCTTCCAGTTCCAGTTTCGACTACAACGCCTTCACAGGCTAGCCGCCCAGTCTCCAGTTCCAGTTCCGACTACAACGCCTTCACAGGCTAGCCGCCCAGTCTCCAGTTCTAGTTTCGGCTACAACGCCTTCACAGGCTATCCGCCCAGCTTCCAGTTCCAGTTTCGGCTACAACGCCTTCACAGGCTAGCCACCCAGTCCCCAGTTCCAGTCTCGACTGCAACGCCTTTACAGGCTAGCCGCTCGGCCTCCAGTTCCAGTGCTGGCTACAAGGTCTTCACAGACTAGCCGCCAGTTCTAGCTCCCAGCTATCGCACCTTTCTAGGTCACCAGTTGGCTTCAGCTCTAGTCCCCATTTCCAGTCACAGTCCCAGTTTCAATTTCCAGTCCTCCTCCTAGTCCCGGTCTTGGTTGCCATGTCTTCCTAGGCCACCCAGCCAGCTCAATCCCAGCTTCCCAGACACGTGCGAATCGCATTTTTAGGCTAACAACATAATGCTAGCCAATACTCCACCATCCAATTCAGAGTCAATACACCCTCCAGAATCACCTCTACAACCTTAAACCACGTAAACTGCCCCGTTCTTGCGGGCCTGCATTGGTTCTATAGTGTGCAAACTTTCATCCTCCAAGGAGATTGGCCCCACATATAGCCTTTTCTTTCCCCTACTACCCAGTGCTCAGCCTCTAGTTTCTAACATCAGGTTCTCTGAACCCGGTCCCAGTCATCCCCTATCACTCATGCCAGTGCATCATAGAACAAGAAAGCACGACTAACGATAAGTGGTCGTCAGTTCACACACATCACTCCATTCCATTGGAGAAGGGATGGAACAACCCAGTAAGCAAAAGATCTGGAGTTTGTCATTAATACTCTGTAAAAGGAGCCGAAGACATGCCCTTGGGGTGACAAAATCCATACACTCCGGATATCACAAACACAAAAAAAAAGGATAAAGATACAATCAGATCTCAGGCTCAGTCCCCTCTAGCGCCGCAAGGTGTAAGTCTACAGCAGCAAGCTCCGCCTCCAAGGTAGACAAGAGCTGAGCGCTAGCTCCGGCTGTCATCTCGGTCGCCTGCCACTCAGCTCGGACGCGCTCGGTGATTGCCTGCAACTCCTCCCAGGCCTTCCTCAAGGCCTCAGCCTGGCTCTCCACCTCCCTCAGCTATGCGGCACGCTCCTGAGATGCCAACGCAGTCGCCTCGACATGGCTCCTCTGCTCAGCTACGACCGACACAAGCTGAGCCTGATGCTCTTGCGCCTCTCGAATCGCTGCTAGCCTCCGGGCCCTCTACCCCTAGGCCTCACGGAGTCGCAGGTACTCGGCCCAGATCCTAGCTAACCCGGACATCCAGAGCTTGCGTGGGTAGCCGAGCGCGTGGTAGCCCTGGGTTCACTCCTGCAGCCGCTGCCTTAGATTTTCTGGAGAAGGAAGAGGGTCGCTCTGCGAGTAGCCTCGCGCCCGCTGGAGCAAGGCTGCACCTGCACTCGCCTCTAGCAGTGGTTCTGGTGAGAAGCAGAAGTAGGCCACTCGACCCCTAAATCTAGGGAGAGGTCTCCGGACGCGGCCAGCACTCTAGTGGAGCCTGCATAGTTCCGACAAACACCAAAGGGGGCGAGCAATACACGTAAGACTTCCTTCGACTGATAAGGTGAAAAAACCTGAGAAAAAGGAAAGGCAAGCCTTGACTCCTTACCTGAAGCAAGTCCAGTAATCCCTGTGGTATCATCTGCCAGGGTCGGGGAAGGCAACCGCTCCTCCGCCTCAACAACACCACCTACCGGCGTCGGAGAGGGCAGTGACTCCTCCACCGTCCGGTCATCCCCAACAAGCATGGGTGGAACAGGGGGCTCCTCCTGTCCGCCCCCGTCAGGAGCCGACGCGTGCCCCTCTCCAGTATCTGACGCTGCGGGCAACCCAAGAACGTCAGCACTTCGGCATATAGAGCCGACAAGCATCAAATGAGGACGGGAAGAACCACCATATACCTCCAGAAGTGGTCCCCGTCGGAACCTCCCTGCCGGCAGAAACCCCAGAGGACGAGGAGCTCGAACTCGAACTCTGTCTCCATCTCCGAGCTGCCATCATCCGGAGAGCTTGATGAGGCCCCTAACGAACTCCCGGAGGTGGCCAAATCGAAAGCTCATGCAAGCCAACAAAGCAAACAAGGTCACCACAGGGCCCAGCTTCGTACAAGGGTGGCTCTCCAGCTAAGAGTTGCAAACAGAAAACTCACCAGTCGGAGCACTCCCCTCCGAAACCTTTTCGATGTCGATGATCTCCTCGTCGCCCTCAACAGGAGCCACTTCCGTGGGCCCCTCTTCCACCATTTCAACCCTGTCACGGGGTAGCTCACCTTCTTCTAGAGGCGAAGGAGCACCTGTAAACAATGCCAACATGATCTCAGCACTAGAAGATAATCAACACAAAGGGCTTAATAGAAATGATTAAGTCCCCAGCTACGTACCTGAGGGTCCCATGCTCAAAGACCCAACCAGCCCCACAGTACAGGCTGACACTACGGCTGGCAGGGAAACTTGCTCCACCCCTGCCAACAGCTGTGGTAACAGGCTAGATGCTTCTTCAGCCACGGACGGCATTGAAGCACTCCTCCCTTCAGGCTCCCCCTCAAAGGAGGGAAGGGACACTGATGGGCCGGCACGGACCAGCTCCTGAATCATCTCCAGAGTAGCGACTGGATCCTCATCTGGCAAATAGCAACATAATAACAGTCAGTATCTACAGCCCAACAATTGTATAACGCGAGGGCAATTCCCTCTGTAGCGGTTCAATACTTACCCAAGCCATCCTGGGCCGCTGTGGGCTCCTGCCCGTCAACAGATGGGGGCACCTCGCCCCACATCTCGGAGGGAGCGGCGATCTCTGATGCCCCGGTCACCTCTGTATAACACCGGCAACTATGTCAACTCCCAGAATCAAAGACAGCCATAAACATAACATGCTCGATCTCAGAATTATTTACCTGGCTGGGCATCCTTTGAAACCTTCCATGACTCAAAATTGGGGAAGGTCTCGACATTGGGGGCAGTTTCGTCCATCAGACGAAGGAGCCCCTCCATATCTATCTCGCAATCGACCCTGTCGTCAGGTAGCGGGTCGACCTCCTGAGGTGGCGAGAAGGCCGCGTCAGCCTCGGCCTCCAGTGGCGCTGTAAAAAGCAAACCCAATTACACCAGGTTAGCCGATCATGAATTCTGAATCAATATAAAGCAAGCAGGCGGGTATAGCACTTACTCAGAGCCGGTTCCACCTTAATGTGTTCTCTGGCAGTGGGTCCCCGAGAGGACTCGCCGACCTCCCTGACTCCAGTCTCTACCCGGGGGCATTTCTGCCGGGGTTGAAGGGCGTCGTCACCGTCCCCAGAAGATGTCCCTGTAGAGGGATGATCCCTGTCCACCACAGAACCTGCCAATAAACACGACCACATGAGATGCCTAAGCAAGGTACCCTAGAAAGCAACAAAGTGGGGGTAACAGGCTAACGCAGAGGTCTCACCTGAAGCCACAAAGGGGGTCAGCGGCAGAGGAACCAACTACTGTGGCTTCAAGCCCACGACTCGTGCAGCCTTCACGACCGCCTCCTTCACGTCCCTTAGGGTGTAGGCGCACTAGACGAGAGACACGAGCTCTACAGGTCCAGCCGACCCGATCGCATAGTCGATATGACGCCTCCAGTTGTCAATCACTGTGTCTGCAAAAATCCCCTCAGGGAGCACTCGGTCCAGTGACCCCCTCTGCTCGAACCTACAATCAGCTAGGAATTGGGTCCACCAAGTCCTCGGTGCACCGGGTCGAGGCGCCGTCGCTCCAGTACCTCCGGGCGTCGCCCGCGCCTGCCTAAGGGGCTTCAGTGCCCCGTTTCCGCTCCGCCCTGCAGACAGTGAGCCTCGGCTCCCCTGGGGCACCTGCTGTGCTAGCCGCTCCACCTCCCGATGGATTCGAGAGAAGCGAGTCCGCAGGTACCCATCGTCTAGTGTGATAAGAGGCAGATCCTCCCTCAATAGACGGGTCTCCTCGACTTTTCGGACCGTCGAGGCCTTCTGCCAATACTAGTGACTGTGCTCGAACCACCACCTGGCATAGTGGACGTTGAACCATCCTCTGCGTCCCGGCACCGGCGTCGGTGTCACACCCCGAACCGATAGCAGCGGAACGTGTCGTTTGCTCGGAACGTGGCAGTTAAACAGTCATGTCAATCAGAGCATAGTCATTTCCACAAAACACAATTTGGACAAATAACAAATTTCATTTCAAATATAAGTTCTTTACATATTCGGGCCCATAATAAACGAAAAGACTCAATAAATAAAAATTACAATGAGACATAAGACGCAAGATAACCAGACTAGACGGTTCATCTAGATGTCAGAGTTCTCTTCACTCTTACCCTTGCCCAGCATGTGCGGTCTCGTCGTCACTAAGGTCTTTACCTGAAAAACATTGAAAAACGCAGGGTGAGCGAACGCTCAGTAGGACTTAATATCTCATGATTCCAAGCTAGCTTTAAATCAATTACAGTTTAACATGCTCATGCAGGTCATGCAAGATATAGAAATCGAGAACTGTAATAACACGAGATAAATTCAAGCACTATAATAAACAAACGAGTAAGCAAGATGCTAGATAAACTCATGTAGAGTAGGGACAATGATAATCAAGAGGGTATAGCAAGATCTAATCAAGTACTTTCTCAAGTTAGGTCAAGAGCATTCATGAGGAAATATAACATTCATCTCTCTATGACGAACACTATCACGAGAGCTTCAATGTATCCTTTATTGTGAAGGATCTTTGTGACAAGTTAACGAGTACTATCAATAGGATGATTCAAGAACACTATATAGCAATTGCCAAGACACTAAGGGAATATCACGACGATATGATAACCCCTCCAATAAGGCAAATCATGATCTTTTCATGACGAATAATAAGTTGTAGAAGGATGTACTATGATGGCAATTACTCCCGATCATCACTATCACGAGAGCGTTTGCACATCTAGCACTATATAGGATTGGCCAATGCACTAAGGGGAAAATCACGACGATATGACCACCCCTCATGGAAAATAGCACTAGTTAATATTTGGTCATACACTTAGGAGTTCTCACGACTATATGATTGCCCCTAAATGCCAATAACAGAGTTGGTGAATGCCTGCACCCGATCATCGTATACCGGTAATGTTTGGACTTTACCTCGCCCAATAGGGTCAGATCAAGATTCGTAACATTTAAAATGTCATTTTAGTGGGACCCATAGCCCCTGACATTTAGTCTAGACTAATTCCATATTAATGGCCAAGAATTTCAAGGATCAAGCATGTAAGAATATTAAGATAGATTTCATGGAACATAGAGTTCAAGGACAGAATTTGTAATAAGGATGATATATCAATAAACCAGATGAAAACCATGCCATTCTGGAAATCTGGGTGATTAGGTACAACCAGCTCAATCGGCCTTGAGGGAATCCAAGGCTACGGGGAGACTTACGGAGGTCCCAATGACTAACTTGCCAGTCCGAAGGAACGGAATGTCCAACGGAGGGCTCGTATGTCACCGAGAGTTGAGTGTATAACGTGAACCAATCATGAAACATGGACTCCATCTACGGACGTGAGATGAGAGTGCCAAAAGACCCGCGGTATGGGTCAAAGACGGAAGTAAACGGTGAGAACATGATTGCGTTAATTATAGAATTCAAGTCCCTCCAATTCTATAATTAACTATAATTAAATAAACTTATATTATTTGACGCCCGTGGTTGGCGTCATTTATTAATTAGCGTCCCCTTGGGGAACATTAATTTTTATGATTTTTAACTTAATTTATTTAACAAGAATTCACATTTATATCTATTTAATTAAAATAAATTCAAAAACATACACATTGATTTATTTAAAATAATTTAAGAAAAAAGAATATATGATAATTAGGAGAAAAATATAAGGATTCCAAATATATATTTTTTATAATTTTCGGTTATATATTTTAATAATAATAAATTTTCAAAGATATGCATACATGATATATATATATATATATATATATATATATATATATTTATAATCAATCTGACGCCTAGCAATAGTGTCGTCAACTTTTTAAGTAACTACCGTTTTTGGGTCGTTATTTCAAAAAGATCCATTTTTTCAACCTCCTGTTTCTATACTTAACCATGTCGGAATCTAGCTTATAATATATCGAAATGACCGGCTCGAAAAACTCTACCTAACCATACATTCAAAATAATTTTTCGATCAGATACGGGAGATCTTGCGATAGAGGGCACGAAAAACGGTGTAACCACTTTCACTACCTCGGTCTCCACCCCAATAGTACACCCATAAATTTTCATGGCGAAAGGATACTTCTATACCTATAAACAACTATAAATGCGAAAAACTCATAACCATTATATATGCAATTGACGACTGTCGTTCATCATTTTTTTTTGAATTTAATTAAATGACGACCTTTCGGCTGTCACCTTTTACTATTATAACGCCCTTAACAATGGCGTTAATTTCAGAAGAGACGACGTACATCAAGTCGTCATTTTTGTTTTTCCCACAACTCTACTATGAATAGTATCACTTTCAATTTATCAAGAATTTTATGAAACAAAATATATGATAAATAGGATAAAAATATAAGTATCCTAACCATGTAATATCATAAATTTATTCTCTCTATTTTTAAAGATAAAATTCTCTGAAGTTCATGTGAAGTTTTAACCGAATAATTGGGGTCAATTTTATTCTAACAAAATTTTAATAAAATAAAATTATAAAAATCATCAGAAAAATATAGGGATCATAAAAATGTGCACTTTACTATTTTTATTAACATGATTCAATAGATATTGAATTTTAAACGATTCATCAGTTATTAACAAATAAAAAGATACATATTTTCTTTGAACGGAATATGCAGAACGGGGCGGTTGCACATGATCAACAAAAAAAGATGAAATAAATTGAGGATCATTTAAATTTTTACTTGGGAGATTGCCTACCTCTTAACAATGCGTTGACGTTTAGAAGAAGAAGAAGAATAGCAGAGGAAGAAGATGACAAAGAAGAAGCTTCCCACGCCCAACACGCCCAACAGCAGCAGCCGTGACCCAGCTACAGCAGAGGAGGAAGAAGAGATTCCACTTCTTCACGTACACGAGGACAAGAAGAAGACGAGGCCCTCTTCACGTAACATAAAGACGATGACGACGACCTCCCTTCGAACGCAAGGGCATCAACAAGCCTTGTGCGTTCGACAAGGTTGAGTTTTATAGAGGATGGGAATTCTGGAGGGTTCAAAGGCCATCAAGGCAACTTTCCGTAAGTTATTTCCGAAGGTGTTTCCACCTTCCCATTTACTAGCCGCTTGCTATACTTTTATGCCAAAAACCCTAAAGCTAATAACATACACGATCGCCCCTGCATTTGGGTAGTGTGGTTCGATGGGTTGTATGTGGGTAAAGGGGTGGCATTTGATGGGCATGTGGGTTGATTTGTTTGTTAGGTTGGCTTTGTATTAGTTTGGGCTACATGGCATGTGGTTAAAATGGGTTGCTGTACGTGGGCTTTGGGTTGTTTTGGGTGATGGTCCATTAACATATACATGGTTAATATAAATTATGCATTTCTCTATTGTCCTCTTAATATTATTGTTAAGAGTTTTGTTTATGAAGCCCATGTATGTATATATATACATTCAAGCCCAATTAGTTGTTTTACCGTTCTGAGAGTTGAAAAGCCTATTACTGTACATATTTGAGTTATGATGATATTTAGCTAGTTAACATGTTTGGCTTTTGAATCTTATATATACACTTTTCCAAAGCCCATTATATATGTGTTTAACGTAAGCCCCCAAACTCATTCAGTTTTGGGATATTTTGGGTTAGGTTTACAAGCTTAATAGCATTTATTTATATATATATATTCTAAAAAAACCCAATAATTATTATTAAAGCCTATTATTCTTTCAAAGCCCATTGAGTATAACTATTAGCTTAATATTATTGGGTTAGGTCTTTCTTCTTGCAATTTATCATGGGTTAAGCCTTAAACCTTGATTAAGGCCCACTAATTAAATTTGTTTGAATTATAATGGGTTTTAACTTATTCATGTATTTAGTGTAGCTGGGCATATTATATATTTTTTGAGAGTGGAACTTCTAGAGATTTTATATCTTTTAATTTTATTTATTTGTATACATTATAGAATTTTTCCGTTGTCTTGGGTATCAGAGTCGGTTTTGGTTCTACGAAAACCTTTATATCTATTTGTACGTATTTATTCTTGAATTATAATTTTAATTTTAAACTAAAATAGACAAAGGTCATACTAGTATCTATTTCTCAATTTTATTTACTTATACTTTTTATTATCATTTAAGCTCATTAACTATTTTAGTTAATTATCACTTTTCCTTTATCAAAATTTTAATTCCCATGATTTTCTATATCTAATATTTATAGTTATTTCTATTTATTTTATATTTAAATTTTCGGGGTGCTACAGTCGGCAATCGCTCTGGCTCTCGGCGACAGTAGAAGTCCCACCACGCTGCAGCTAGCAAATGTGTGTCTCGGGCTTTGTGCTGACGACCCGCCAAAGGGAACTCCTGGTTCGACGGGATCCCCCGGTCATACCTGAAGTTCCGAGCGAACCTGTGCGGGTAGTACGGCTCTAAGAAGCTCGTCACAGACCGGTGTAGAGGAAGCACCGCTGGCCGGGTGCTCATCACCCACTTTGTGTACAACGCCTCATCCGGCTACTACTGGTAAGGAAGGGCACAGGCTGCCCCGCCATTCGAAGGCACCAGAATCAGGTGGGAGTCCCTGGTGGCACCGTCGAAGGGAATCCCCTCCTCACCCCTGCCGGGCAAGTAGCATAAGACTCTCCTGGCTTCTTCCAGCTGTACGACTGCATCCCCGTCCGACTGTCCGGTAAAGCTGAACAACAATGGTGCTGCCTGGTTCGCCACAGACCCATGAGACACCAACCCTGGAAATAGTAGGCCAGCCCACACACTGAGGTAGTGGGTTGGCAGAAGCAGACTCCGCTCATGTGGCGCTAGGTGCGCCGCCAGTACCGCCAGTACCCCCAGTCCCTGGTAAACATTGGCTAAAGCCTCCGGGGCTAAGACCAGCCTCCATCCCTCCGCCAGTTGGCACGCATGCCACAACAGCTCCACCCTCAGCTGGCCATCCTCCCCGTGTGGGACCACGAACGTCGCCAACCAGTATGCCAAGTACGCGGCCAGGTGGGTCACGTCTGGCAGTCTATGGGGGTTCCACCCCTCCTGTGGTGCGTAGATGTACCTCGGGTATGTCCGGAAACGTAGCTCCACCTCTGTGTACTCCTCCCAGGGGGTCTGGTCTCTCGCAAACTCCTGGTGAAAGTAGAAGGGTCCGTTGTAGAAGTGGTGGACCCACGCGTTCAGCGGCACCCTAGGAGTCTGCGCTGCTCTCTCTCGCCCGGCCAGGGCTAAGTCCCTCCAAGTCTTCAGCAAATACCAATAGCTGTAAGAAACCCGATATCTCCCATGTCCGTCGGTGTGGCTACGATGGAGGTCATCCAGTACTACCTCCTCGTACTCCTCGCCACTGATCGGCAGCCCGGAGATCCTGTACAGAGACCACAGGTCTAATGAAGTCTCTCCCTCAGCCGTCGCCACGGTATTCCACCTACGGTTGAAGCGTTCTGCCAGTGCATGTAGAAGCCCCGTGTAGCAGGGGTACCCGTACAACGTCGCAGTCACATCATTTCTGATATCTGCTCGGTCTAGCAGCACCCGGTAGTGGTGTACCATGCCCATCAACCACTCAGTAGCTCCCTGGCGGTATCTATGTGACGAAATCACCGCCCAACGGCCATACCAGCGAACAACGCTCTGTCGCAGTATCCCGAATAGAAGGCTGTGGTCGTCATAGCCTTCCCCGGCATACTCCAGCCCTGATGGCTCCAGTGCTAACCCTGGACTGTCCTCTGTCTCTGCTCGATGGTGTCCGTGCAAATCCCAGGAAGCGGGACCCATCACTCCAGCACGGACTCCGAACTGATCTAACCTGCTGAAGAAGCCCAGACACTCAGCACTGGGAAACTGACACTATCTCCAGTAGTCCCCGGAGAAACTCAGAAAGCCGCAAAGGACGATTCCGTGCAAATGGTCTCGGCCCACTAAGATCGCTCGCTCCAGTCGGCGACGGGCTCCAGCAACCTGAGAGTCACTCTGCTCCAGGGCTGGCGGGATAAAGCGCCTAATGAACTTGAACAAGTGACGGTCCAAAGGGAACTCCACCGGGTAGCCGCTGCTGTGATCATAAGTGTAAAGCCCGCCTGCCTCCGCCGCGCGGGCCAACTCCACAGGCCCAACTCCACTGCCGCGCTCGCCAACGGGGCCCTCTGCCATAGCTGTGTGCCCCCAATCGAGCTGCTCCACATTAGCCGCAGTGATGACTGGTGGGCCCAAAGGGGGCATGAGCTGCTCGATCCACCTCACCCAGTGGTCCTCCTCCCGACCACACGCCTCGGGACCCTCTCGTCCCTGCCAAATTGTGCCATAGCTGCAAGACAGAACGCCAAAAATGGTCAGCATGCCAGAAATTCAACACATGCAATACAATAAAGCACAAGTATATGAAGCGTCAAAACGCAACTACAACAACTCAAAAGGAGAGGTTCACGGGCCGTACGCCATCGTCTCCGCCTCCGACGCACGACCCGTGGGGGGCATTTATTGTACCCGAACAATTTCCCCAGCAAAATACCCAGAAATAAGGGTTCGGGAATTTCCTCGAACACCTTCAAGGCACGGGCTACCCTGCCCCTCCGACAACCCAGTGGGCCCGACCAACGGCCCCGACCTGCTAGCCGAGGTATACGGCGACACTAGCAATCAATCGGGACTACTCCCGACTCCTAAGTTGCGGACTTTGCCCGCATTCTACACGACCACCCGAGCCATCCCGGGGACACTCTGACTACAAGCCACGTCACGTGGCACCCAGTGAAAAGGCCAGGGGCCTATCTCGGGACGCCTTCTTTCAACCCTCCAAGGTCAAAGGGAGACCCAAATAGGTCAACCACAGGCTTGGGAGGCCCGCAGTACGTGTGTACGGCTCACATACGTGTGTTCGGCATTCTGCCGAATACCTTGTGGGCGCACATGTTTCAACCCTTCTACACCAACCCACGGGCCACCCCGTGGTTCCAATACGCTAATTGGGTCCTACAGTGACCCCCCAGTAAGCCGGGGCCGCCTGTTTGCGACCCTTTTTTTTTCTCTCTCGTTCGCGTATCGATCAGCCATTTGACTAACTGGTAATCAACTGACTGATTGACGACGCGGGCGTGCCAGTCACATGAGTGACGATTTTATTGTGCGCTCATTCTAACCCATGTTGGGTGAATGTGAGGTTCGGTCGGGACCAGCAGTCCGCCATACCGTAAAGGTTATGGCGTTAATTACATCCCCCACGAGGAGGGAACACCTTTGATTAATTGCCGAGATATCGGGCTGTCAAAGCCAGAATAAAGGATATAGAGCATGCGAGTGATCGTGCAAGATGCTACGATTGACTACACACGATTTATTAGGGTGGACCCTGGTACATGGCGGAGGACTTAGGCATGACGACAAGATTCGAGGCATATCAATTCGAGCTTGAACATGCTAATTTATCTAGTTTATTTGGTCAAGGAGCTTGTGTCCCTCTATGATTAGCATAGGAAATCATCTCATGAGTGGGAAAAGGGTTGGAATGACGCGACGACACGATTCGGAACGAAACCGGTGCAGTGCATGCGAAGAAAGGGGCTAAAACGCTTGAAACGGCGCCCTGAAACGTAGGTAAAAGGTTTAAAACGGCGCCAGAACCGTAGGTAAAGGGGAAAACCCCTGTTAAAACGGCGCGGCTGGCTGGGGCGCACCGGGAAGGGCGCGCCGGGAAGGGCGCGCCATTTTAAGGTGTTATCGCGCACGAACGCGCCGATTTAACCCGATTTCGTGGAAACAGGAGCTTCGTTAGTTTATTCATGGATATATATATACACATAAAAAAAGGGTTTTGGAGGATTTTGAGAATTCATTGAGTTGATTATTCATCGGATTGGTCCCAAGTCATCCAAAGGTCAAATCACGGGCTCGCACGAGGTCCGAACTCGAGCGCGACGATTGTTCCGAGTTTAAACTCGTTCGAGCCGGAATTTCGGCAGCATCTCCCCATCCCAAAGGATTATCGGGGAGACGCGGGGAATACTCACGTGGCAGAGTAAACCCCTAAAAGTCGGGTGGCGCAACGGCGGCCGGCAGACCCAAACGGATAGGAAGACCCCGAGGGCTAGCCTGCTAGGGGTACCGAGTCCGTGGGTAACAGTGAGTGAGTGAGGCGACTCGATATGGGAGCGAAAACCCCGAGGGCTAGCCTACGAGGGGCACGCGACCCGAATCACCACAACACTCGAATCGGGACGACCGATTAGAGAAGGAAACCCCGAGGGCCAGCCTACGAGGGGCACACGCATCTCACGGCCACCATAAAGTCCATTAGGGACTGTGGATTTAAGATGTCGGGATTAACCCGTTTACTATTCACTCATTAATCCATAGGAGATTCGTCACTACTGGACGGTCCCCGGTGGACAGAGTGTTATCACAACGGAACAGTGGGGGATATTCCCCCTCCCCGGGTTACCGATCCACACTAATGAAACAGTAGAACGGAGCAGTGAGATCATTCGCATAACCAGCAGGCCAAAACTAATGCCTGTAGATATACATACGTTCATGCATGTGCACGTTCACAAATCAAAGAAATATTCATCAAGGAATGTTCAGAAAATAATAACGGGAATGTGGGGACGCCCTTATTTCCCTCTGTTCATGGTCAGGAACAGAAAGGGTATTACGAGGGCGGCCCAGACAGGTTGAAGGAACCCACGTATTGACCCATCTTACACGGTGAAAATTCTTAGCATTCGATCAGAAGAGAAAAACACCCCCGGGGAGGGGAATCGATGTAGCCCTTGCCATAGCAGGGCATAAAGCGTCGGGAAGACGGAACATAAGTAAGATCATTCGGCCAAAGGAATGCACAATGCTTTGCGTTCATCCTCCACGGCGCCGGCATCATTGTCGGACGCCGCTTCACCGGCTACAGGGAAGAAGAGGAAACAAAAAAAGATCTATAGGAAAAGGAAAGCAGCATTCATTCATGATATAAGCAACAGGGCAAGGAAGTGCACAGAGCATCGTTTCGGCGCCGACGTTGTCGCCCGGCTGCCGTTTTCATTAATATAAGGGACTCGGTACAAACAGAGAGGAGGAATAGAGATTTTGGTGAAGGAGGGGAGGTCAGGCTCATATCATCGCCCCTCCCCTCATTCACTTACATTGTTTAGAGAGAACCGAAGATAGAACAAAAAGGGGGAATCCGCCGAGATAAAACACGGGGAACCCACCTAAGTAAATGAGAAACGGATGATCTCCTTCTTCGACTCCGGGAAGCTAGGGTGGAGCAGGGTGGCGGCCGTCGAGAGGCTCAGACGGAGGTTTCTGTCGACAGAAGAAAACCCTCCGATCCCTCTCTCTGGACCCGTCTCCTCTCTTTCTAATTCTCTTTTTTTTCTTTCGATTCCGCCCCTTACTTTCTGCCTCTCTTCTATTGCCTTCTCCCTTTCTGGATCGGATCTCCCTTCATTTTGGCCGAAGGCAGGCTGTGTATATATAGCTTTTTGTTAATCCGGCGCCCTGGGAAGGGGCGCGCCGGATTTGATGGCGCCGGGAAGAAGCCCCGGTTGGCTTTTGCGCGCCGGTTCGACGGCGCCGGGGAACACATCCCCTATTGTTCTTGGCGCGCCGGTTTTAACCTGATCACTTGGCGTATCCAGTCCGGTGGGCCCGGTGATGATTCCGGAAGCTCCCGTTGACTGTTCCTCTCGCCCTGGCCATCGGAGGGCCTTGACGGGGTGTTGACGAAGCTCTTGATACGACGAACGGCCTTAATCAAGACTTCGTATGTGTCTGGTCCGAGCACACGGGTGTCCTGCTGATACAGCCTTCGGCACTGTGATTTGTGCTTCTGGTTGAGACGGACTCGTGCTCGAAGCTTCCTTGCAGGATGACGTTACATCCTAGACAATTCCACCTTGAACGGTGATCAATCGGCCACTAACGGGCCCACTATGGCGAGAAGCCGAACCCGTGTCGGGTAATCGGGGCCTTCTGCTGACAGAACCTCCGGCCCCTTGTTGCGGATGGCCGAGGACATTCCTCCTCCTTAGGAGAGTCATAAGGTAGATCGTCATCCTTGGTCGTGCGACGGATGTGGGGTAGCGGCATGACGGAGTCGATGCCGGATCATTGGGCAGGCTTGGTCGCGCTGCCGGTTGGTTGTGGGTTCGTTTCGACTCTCCTGAGGTAAAATCCCCGGTGCTCATTTCAAGGCGACTTGGGGCCCCGTCAGCTTGAAGGGTCTTTGATAAGGTGGTCTTCATCGGCTTCTGTGCTTTAGTGGGCCGTATCATTCGTCTTTGCGGCTCGGTCGCCGAAGGATTATATTTTGAGTGCCAACAAATGCCCCCCAGACGTAGGCGGTGCAAGTGAGGCAGGAATGTAGCAAGGCCTACAGATGAGCCCCGTTTGGCTGACAGAAGCTTGAACGGCATTTTAATTCCGGCTTGGATGCTAATCCGGCGAGGCAGGAAGCTTGACGGCATCACTTAAAATGGCGCGCCCCTAACCTCATGGGTTAAAACGGCGTGGCTAAATCAGGCGCGCCCTGACCATTTTGGCATTAAAACGGCGTGGCATTTGTTCAGGTTAAAACGGCGCCGTCCAATCCGGCGCGGCCCTGAGCTTCGGAGGTTAAAACGGCGCCATCTTTACGGCGCGCAAATTGCTTAAAACGGCGCGCCCCGGGGCGCGCCGTTTTAACAAGGGTGGAGCCCCCCTATATATTAGCTTCTTCTTCATTTTTTCTTCACAGAAGCTCATTTGTGAAAATCTCTTCTCTCTCCTCCCTTTCTCCTCTCCCCGCGGCGCCGAGTGGCTCTTGGGTTCGGGCGATTTCACCTGTGAGCGGGTGAGTTGAGTGTTGCTGTGCTTTGGGTTTTGAACCCGTTCTTCGGGCCCCAGGAGGCTCTTTGTAGGATTTGTCCTCGGAGCTAGATCCCTCGGGTGTCCCCTTTGGCCTAGGCCTAATGGCTATGGCTGCTTTTAGGGGCTGCTCCCTTTGTGGGCGGTTTCCGCTTTCTTTTTGGCAAACCCTCGAGCTGAGGAGATGCTGTCAAAATTTTGTCAGAAATATTGTTTCAATCAACTGATTTCTGACTTTTGTTTGTTCTTTTCCGGGTGCTGTTTTGCAGATAACATGGCCTCCGGCTCTTCTTCCTCTGCATCCCGGGTCGCCGTGACATGGGGGAATGTCCATTCCCTTGATCGGGGGCTTCGACATGTAGCCGTGGTGGCTGAGTCTTCGGACTCAGAAACCGACACCGTCGACACTGGCCGTTTATTGATTCTTGACGGCAACCACTTCAGGTATGACCGAGGGGACGACATCAGACAAGACCATCCCAAAGATAAGCACCTGATGGCGTTCCTTGAGCGCTTCAACCTTGGCGGGAAGCGTGATTTAATTCTGGTCCGCAGAGCTGAAGGAGTGCTATTGGCGGAGCGAGACAGCCTGACTGAGTCAGTCACCTATGGTATGCCCATGTACATCCCCGGGGAGCCCAGGAAATGGGGGGCCGTGCTCGGAGTGCAGGAATTATCCCCCGAGGCCGGGATGCTGACGAGAGCGCCGCAGTATACACCAGCTCGCTGGAATGAAACCGCCGGCCGCGTTGACAGGGAGAAGCCCGTATATGGTCTATTCCTCGCACCGCTCCATTGGGGATACCGGGACGAGCCTTTTCTTTTGGACTGCTTGGCGGTCCGGTTCAAACATCAGATTTCAGTGGGGTGGTTTGGAGAGCTCAAAGCCACCGATGCTCACGCCTTCAGACCGGGAGCGGTTGAATTTACAGACTTTGTGTTGCGGCAATACGCCCCCATCCTGGTGCACGCCGGAGTTTATCAGAGCGTATACGCTTCCCGGTATAGATACCCGATCTCCCGAGGTCTATGTTGCGGGATGATTGAAGTCTTCTGCCCAGAGTACAATACTTTCTACACTGCAGAAGGTGAGACTTCATTGGATCTATGGAGCCTTTCTCAGCTGAGCGGCCTGCCGATAGATGGAGAGCCGTATGAAGAAGTTTGCTTCCCAGACTGGCTGAAGGACCAGACGGATGGTGAAGGCAAATACTTCACGGGCTTCGCCTACCGTTATCTGATGAAGGCGTACCGCACCCTGCTGCGCCTGACACTTGACTCGCGGGAAGCGTGAAAACCTGGTGAGAAGAGACGCGTGCGGATGGGCACGTGGCTTCAATATTTCTTTGGTGGGGGGCAGCACTATGAGGACTTCCCCACAGTGGTTCCGACGGCGGTGGCGCGGAAGAAGAGGGCTCGACGCCAAGCAACATATCCTGCTGTCTCAGGGAGAGGGCGGCAGGCCGGCCCGAATCCCACGGGAGTTGATGTAGTCACACACTATGCTGCGTATTTGACATATTGGCTTTGTTCATTCGCCCTTCTTCAAGGAGACGAGACGGTGATCAGGCCGGAGGCGATTTACCCTGCCTGTTTGATGGCTTGGGGGACGAAGCTGTCCCTGTGCCCTGTGGCTTTATGCCTCATATATAAAATGTTGGGGGATTTGCACAAGTCGCGCATCCCCAGAAATTCACGGACAGTTGGTCCCCTCCACTTTTTTAATGCCTGGGTCTGTACCCTCTTTCCTGAAGCAGCTCCCCGGTCAATGCAGTCAGATCGTCCTTTGCCGCGGATGATCGAATTTGCCAGTGCCGAACCGTCCTCACTGGCGGATCAGCTTTTCGCCATCCGGGAGAAATTGACTACAGTTCCAACAGATTCCCCTGGCGTTCTGCATTTCTGGAGCTTGGCTGCCAGCTCTAGCCCGCTTGTCAACCGGATGCGGCAATGTCGATTATTTGAGACAGAGGAATTTATTCATCAGCTGACCGGGTCGAAGAGCACAAGGCCCATCTTGGAGCTGGAACTGGTTGAGTGGGCGTTGTCTATTCGCCCCAGTGTTCTAGTCTTCAGGAAAAGCGGCTTGCTGTGGCTGGAGCCGTATTATCCTTTTCGTTTCAGCCGGAATTTTGGGTACGACCAGCAAATTCCTTCTTCTTCAGCCCGATTCAATCTGCCGAATAGACACCGGGCTGGTCAGACGGCTACTGATGAAGCCCGTGGATGGTGGGACTACTTCCATCGCCGAGAGGATGTATCATTCAGGGTGCCAACCCCGGCTCGTCTGCCCCGAGTGACTCCAGACTTCATCAAGTGGTGGAATGCACGAACGGGCTTTTATCGGAACTTCCGGAAGGACTGCTGGCATGCTGCCGAACGCCGTTTCTTAGACTCCCAGCGGGAGCCCATTCTGGATGTTGATCCAGCCTACTTGAAGAGGCTGAAATCTTGGTCCAACACTGAGGTGATGGCATATGTAGAAGCTAGGAAAGCTGCGAAGGGCAAGTCGTCCCGAGCCGACCCGAAGATGCCAGAGATCCAGAGGGATGATTATATTAAGACTCTCTAGGGGCTGTGCCGGGTTAGCAGTGATCGGATTGCTCTTCAGACAATCTCCCTTTCGGTGGAAGAACCTCTTCCTAGTGTGGCGAGCTGGCGCCCAGAAGTCGACCATTTTCATCCCTATCGGACCTTCATCGGGAGGGAAGACAGGCGGGCTGACTTGTATACCAACACCCCCTGGATATTTGCCCTGCTTCATTCTCATGGGCTTTCAATTGCCAGTCCGTTAGAAGCCATTCGGAGCCATCAGCTTCTAATATCCTTCAAGTATGTCGACGGCTGGGGATTCGACCACTTGAACTTATATCATCACTTGTCCTCCTGCGGCCATGAAGATTTGGCCCAACTGACGGAGAAAAGTGAAACAATTGGTGATGTGTGTTGGCTGATCCGTGAGGCGGCTTCCCGGGACAAGGCGCCAGTATTGCTTTACTGGCCACTCAGTCCTCGATACACGGGGCTGCCAGGTAATGCTTGTTTTCTTCTTCAGCCCTGAAGCTGCTTCTTCTATAGTCAGTGTGCATCTTCTTACTCATGTGTTTTTGCAGCTCGCCTTTCTATGGAAGTGACCCGACACTGTAGGGAGTTGATACCTAAGGCGCAGAAGCCTTCATATTTTAATATTCCAGAGCCGGCTCCCACCACGACACCATTACCCCCTGGGGACTCGCAGAAGCGGGCCAGGTCAGGGAGGCCGTCAGTAGGGCTAAGAAAGCCAAGAGGGCAGAGTCCCGTGCTACTCGGGCACGTCGGAGGAAGGCTGCTGAAGAGGAGTCCGCCGCTCCACCTCCTCGGGTTCCATCATTCTCCGAATTCGAGGCCGCGTGGACGGAAAGGCCTGAGGGCGAAGGTGACTCCTTGTTCTTGTATTGGCTTATCTGCTTGTTTCGGCCGCCTGGGCTGACCATCTTTCTTTTCAGTAGCTGCCGGCGCTATCCCCGCCGTTGTTGGGTTGGAGGCGGCATCTGGAGCTGCTGCTGAGGAGAGAGGGGAGGAAGCCCCCTTGACCTCTGTTGAGGGTGACTTGCCTTCACCGACACCCCATCGAGAAATAGAAGGTAATTTGCAGCTCGTACGTAGAGCTTAGTGGCATGTTGTGTTTTCAGTCAAGTCCTGACTGTTTATTGTCCTTTGACTCCAGTCGACATTCGGCCCACACTGCTCCCTGAGGTCGGTGCCTCGGCAGGGGTCGTCATTGGAGAGCGAGGGCTTCCAAGGGACCAGCCCTTAGATATTCCGCCAACGGATGCTCCCGAGGCGGAGATCGCTGAGGAGGCTCTGGATAGAGGGCCTCCTCCTAGCAGCCTAGTTCCCGCTCAGGTACTTGAGGTTCGAGAACAAGCAGAAGAGTCATCCTCTTCTGAACAGGTTGATTACGGTGGCGGCTCCGGCGATGACGAGGGGTTCCCGATGGCGGACACCGAGGCTGAGGACGCCGGGGCTTCTTCAGCTTATGAGAGCGACCTGCCAACATTTAGCCCTCCGAGGCTATTGGGAGCCGAGCACGGGCCATCATACCCGACTGCAGGAGAAGGGCCAGAATCTTCAGAGGCCACTTTGGGAGGCCTAAATATAGTGCCGGTTGAGGTAGGAAGTATTCTGATTCCGCTTGCAGCACTTCTTTTAATTTTCGAGCCAGCTGGCTGATGTACATATATGGAATGCAGGCTGAGGTGGTACCGCCAGCTATAATGACTCGCATACCCCTTCCAGACGTGGATATGAGTCAGTCGGCCTTCCCACCAGTTGTGCGGCCCATTGCCCTGCGGCTTCCATGGACCTATGCTGCTGCAGCGGCCTTAGAGGAACCTGGTGTGACTGCCGAGGTCGACGGCCTGCACGAGGTTGCAGGGGCTCAAGCCCTGGTTGCCGGTGACGAGTCATTGCTGAAGCCGAGTGACCCCCCGAAAATAGAGGCTGGGGAAATTATTGCAGGCGAGGCCGATATCATTAAAGCTCTGTCGATCATAGAGGGCTCTCCTACCTCGGCGACCAGTGAGACTGCTCAGGAAGAGCAAGCGCCTTCCGTTGCCGACACGGCTGTTGTAGCCTCACCGCAACGGGCGGGCAAGGAGGTTGCCATCATGGAGGTTCCTTCAGTTGATGTAGCCGCAATAGTCGGGCTGGATGTGGGCGTCGTACAGACTATGCCGTCGACGTCCCTCGGGGCGGCCGACGACATCTGGGCCGAGGTAGATAGCAGGGTAGACTTTCAGCTCCCCGAGACTTCGCCACTGGGCCTACAATTTTCTGGAGACATGGTGTGGCAGTCTCTGGATAACCTCCAGCGGGCCATGTTAGCTTCTCCGGACCTGACTTATCTGCAGCTGAGAAGCCTGATAGATCATCTCTCCCGATCGCTTTTAGCATTCGGCTGCCCGATGGATGATTGGACCCCGCGGGTTGTGATGTTGTTAAAACACGCCAACAGGCGGGAGTTCCTCAGTCGAGAGGTTTCTGATCAGCTGACTGCCGCGAAGCTGGAGAGGGCAGATTGCCGCACCGCCGTCAGTTCATTGAGGATGACCGTGGGACAGCTGAGAAATGTTGCCAGCAATATCTCGGAACGTCGGATGCTCCTCACGGCGCGGATGGACGAGTTGCGCTCGGAACTTGCTAAGGTCGAAGCCGAGCTGCAGGAAGGAGAGCGCCTAGAGGTCCAGACAACGGAAGAGGCTGACCTGGCTGAAGGGCAACTTGCCTCACTAGACGAGAGGTTATCTCAGCTGATAGCCACCGAGGCCCGTTTGCAAGAGTTGACACGATACCCTTCGCTGGGCCTTTTAGACTTGGCAGATATCTTCCGGCGCCCTCTGCCGTGACCTTGCTTTTTCCTTTCTTTCTTTTTTTGTATTGCTCCTTTTTGTCTTCGGAGCTCATGTACCCCCGGGGGATGTCCCGGGCAAAAATGTGTTCCACCCATTCTCATTAAATGGAAATATTTCTTTTCGTCGCCATCAATCGCGACTTCTTTTCCTTCTTTCTTTTCTTTATTCTGGATGGTCACCCGAACCTAGGGATACTTGCTGATGGTGCAGGAGAGCGCTCACGCCTCCAGGGAAGGGGTGAGGTGTTCGCTCCACTGCGACGCAGGCGATCCTGGAACAGGGCCCTTGCCAGGGCGGACCATAGGTAGCGCAGGCAGATGCACCTAACGAATCTTGCCGCTGGTGATGAGAGGTGTGTTATGACCCGTGACACGGGTCAAATGTCGATGCCATGATGTTTTGTTGATCAGCGAGGGCGGAGGGCCCAGGTTAGAGAGTAGTCGACCGATCTTGTCGATGGTGACAAGGGTCGAAAAGGGGTAGACGGTCTTGCCGATGGTGACAAGAACCGGAAGGGGTAGCGACCGGTCTTGCCGATGGTGGCAAGGGTCGAAAAGGTAGACGGTCTTGCCGATGGTGACAAAAACCGGGTAAGGGTAGCGACCGATCTTGCCGATGGTGACAAGGGTCGAAAAGGTAGACGGTCTTGCCGATGGTGACAAAAACCGGAAGGGGTAGCGACCGATCTTGCCGATGGTGACAAGGGTCGAGAAGGTGGACGGTATTGCCGATGGTGACAAAAACCGAAAGGGGTAGCGACCGATCTTGCCGATGGTGACAAGGGTCGAAAAGGTAGACGGTATTGCCGATGGTGACAAAAAATGAAAGGGGTAGCGACCGATCTTGCCGATGGTGACAAGGGTCGAAAAGGTAGATGGTCTTGCCGATGGTGACAAAAACCGGAAGGGGTAGCGACCGATCTTGCCGATGGTGACAAGGGTCGAAAAGGTAGACGGTCTTGCCGATGGTGACAAAAATCGGGTAAGGGTAGCGACCGATCTTGCCGATGGTGACAATGGTCGAAAAGGTAGATGGTCTTACCGATGGTGACAAAAACTGGATAAGGTAGCGACCGATCTTGCCGATGGTGACAAGGGTCGAAAAGGTAGATGGTCTTGCCGATGGTGACAAAAACCGGATAAGGTAGCAACCGATCTTGCCGATGGTGACAAGGGTCGAAAAGGTAGACACTGGACGTGTATAAGTGCGATATCGGATGAAGACCCTCGCCCCGACCTCGTAAATGGCCTTCAGGACGGAGGATGGTTCATCACTATTCATCATTCATTTTTTTTATTCACATTACTGACCTAAGCGCCCTTTCGGGTTTTCACCGAGGCCAGCCCCCTCTTGCTTTTGCCCGCGCGCCCTTTCGGGTTTTCACGCGGCGGGGTACCCGATTTTGCCCGCGACGCCCTTTCGGGTTTTCGCCACAGCTGGGTTACGGCCATTTTTGCACTTGTCCTGGCATAGGAGCAAGTCTGGCGGGGTATCTCTATTTTTTTTAACCCCCTTTCTTTTCTTTCTTTTTTTTTTTGATTTGGGATGCGGACAAACTGGACTGCGAAGATATTGACTGGCCTTGTCAATGATGACAAGGATCGAATCCTGTTTCGATTCGTCGACACTGGTTAGACGTCGCAGCAAAGGACATGGTCTATTAATGAGGATGTAAGATCCGTGTCATGGGCAAAGATCGACCGATCTCGCCGACGATGACGAGGATCGAAAGTGGGTTTATTAGCAAGGACGGGGTTGTTTAACAGGGACATAAGGCCCAAGTTGAGAGTAGAGATCGGCCAATCTCATCGAAGATGACGAGGGTCGAAAAGGGTTTGTTCATCGGCATATGCTATTGCCGAAACAAGGATGGGGTTGTCAACAGGGACGTAAGGTCCGAGTTGAGGGTAGAGATCGACCGATCTCGCCGATGACGACGAGGGTCGCAAAGAGTGTGTTAAAGGATTTCCGGCGGGACTTTGATAATTGTCCCTTTCGGAGTTTTGTTGGGTGGAGAATAGGAGAGGCATTTAGAAATTACCACTTTACTGACTCAAGCGCCCTTTCGGGTTTTCGCCGAAGCCAGCCCCCTCTTGCTTTTGCCCGCGCGCCCTTTCGGGTTTTCACGCGGCGGGGTACCCGATTTTGCCTGCGACGCCCTTTCGGGTTTTCGCTACAGCCGGGTTATCGCCATTTTTGCACTTGTCCCGATATAAGAACAAGTCCGGCGGGGTATCTCTATTTTTAACCCCATTTTCTTTTCTTTCCTTTTTTGATTCCGGTATAGGGTGGGCTCGGTTAGGGCAGAATGCCACTAGACCGAGGCAAAGGTAGCTTGGTTAGAGCGGAATGCCGCTACCAAAGGGGAGGTAGCTTGATTAGGGTGGAATACCACTAACCAGGGATAAGTAGCTCGATTAGGGCGGAATGCCACTAACCAAGGAAAAATAGCTCGATTAGGGCGAAATACCGCTAATCAAGGAAAAGTAGCTCGATTAGGGCGGAATGCCGCTAACCAAGAAAAAAATAGCTCGATTAGGGCGGCATGCCACTAATCAAGGAAATGTAGTTCGATTAGGGCGGAACGCCGCTAACCAAGGAAAAGTAGCTCGATTAGGGCGGAATGCCGCTAACCAAGGAAAAGTAGCTTGATTAGGGCGGGATGCCGCTAACCAAGGAAAAGTAGCTTGATTAGGGCGGAATGCCACTAACCAAGGAAAAGTAGCTTGATTAGGGCGGAATGCTACTAACCAAGGAAAAGTAGCTCGATTAGGGCAGAATGCCGCTAACCAAGGAAAAGTAACTTGATTAGGGCGGAATGCCACTAACCAAGGAAAAGTAGCTCGATTAGGGCGGAATGCCGCTAACCAAGGAAAAGTAGCTCGATTAGGGCGGAATGTCGCTAACCAAGGAAAAGTAGCTTGATTAGGGCGGAATGCCGCTAACCAAGGAAAAGTAGCTCGATTAGGGCGGAATACCACTAACCAAGGAAAAGTAGCTCGATTAGGGCGGAATGCCGCTAACCAAGGAAAAGTAGCTTGATTAGAGCGGAATGCCGCTAACCAAGGAAAAGTAGCTTGATTAGGGTGGGATGCCGCTAACCAAGGAAAAGTAGCTTGATTAGGGCGGAATGCCACTAACCAAGGAAAAGTAGCTCGATTAGGGCGGAATGCCACTAACCAAGAAAAAGTAGCTCGATTAGGGCGGAATGCTGCTAACCAAGGAAAAGTAGCTCGATTAGGGCGGAATGCCGCTAACCAAGGAAAAGTAGCTTGATTAGGGCGGAATGCCGCTAACCAAGGATAAGTGTGTTCCGACCGATCACTCAGGGTGTGTCGGCTGCGCTGCATAATACAGCTTAATGTGTTTTTCGTTGAGGGGAGAGAATTGGATGACTCCTTTATGGTCTACAAGGACGTAGGCACCCCCTTCATATACTCGGCGGATGATATACGGTCCGACCCAGTTTTCGACCAGCTTCCCCTTGGGGTTAGAAGCCATCACTTCTCTTCTTTTGACCATTACCAGGTCTCCTTTCTTGAATTCTCGACCCTTGACTAGCTTGTCAAAAGCACGGGCCATGCGAGCTTGGTAGAGCTGGATGTTTTGCTGCGCCCGGAGGCGTTTTCCTTCGAGCTCAGCGAGCTCTTCCAATCTTCTTTCTGCATTGGTCTGCTCACCACTGACTAATCCGTGCTGGATGGCAACTCGCAATGAAGGAACTTCGAGTTCAATTGGCACTACAGCTTCCGACCCATAGACAAGGGAGAAAGGTGAACAGCCGGTTGGGGTCTTGTAGACAGTACGATAAGCCCAAAGTGCTTCGTACATCCTCTCTTCCCAATCCTTTTTATTAGACTTGACAGTCTTTGCCAGTAGTGTGCATAAGGTCTTGTTAAAGGCTTCTGCTAGTCCATTGGCTTGAGGGTTGTAGGGGGACGATGTCCTCCAGTCAATTTTGTATTTGTCGGCCAGCCGATAAATCTTCTGATTTCTAAAATGGCTGCCATTGTCAAAGATGATTCGGCTGGGGATCCCGAACCGAAATATTACATTCTGCCGGAAGAATCTTGCAACTAGTTCTCCCGTCACATCTCTTAGTGCTATTGCTTCTGCCCATCTGGAGAAGTAGTCTGTAGCTGCTAAGATGTATTTGCACCCTGATGAAGATGCTGGCAGTGGCCCTACCACGTCCGTGCCCCACTGAGGAAATGGCCAGCTCGGCAGGGTGGGATGCAGTGGCACCGGAGGTCTCCTTGCCACATTAGCATGTTCTTGACATTTCTGACAAGCTTTGGCAAACTTGCAGCAATCATCAAATATAGTGGGCCAATAGTAACCCAACTTCTTTATCTCAATTTTCATTTTCGGGCCAGCCTGGTGTGCTCTAGCTGATCCTGCATGGACTTCCTGCATCACCTGTCCTGCTTCTGCTGAAGACAAGCAACGGAGTAGGACTTTCCTTCGGGCATCTGCCATAATTCGGAACAAGGTCCCGCTTCTCATCTCGTAAGAATCCTTGATCCTCAGGAGCTTCATTCTCTGTTCCTTTTCTTTTGGAAGTTGCTGGTGTTGAAACCAGCGTAGGAGATGCTCTCGCCAATCGGGCTGCTGAACCCCTTCGATGACTGCTACTTCCATTTCTTGTTCGTCGATCGGGACCTCTGTCACGCTGGGGACCTGTCGGCGGTTGATCACTGTTACATTCAGGCTTGTGTCTGGCGGGACTGCCAATGAACTAGCCAGCTTAGCGAGGGCATCCGCCTGAGCATTCCGGCCTCGGTTGATGTGCTTGATGCTGATGAAGTAAAATCTTGACATCAGGCGAGTTGCCAACTGGTGATAGGGGAGGAGCTCTTGTTTTCGCACCTCGAACTCTCCCTCCAGCTGTCTTATAACTAGCATGGAGTCTCCGAATGCTTCCAGCATCTGAATTCCCATGGACAGAGCAATTTGCAACCCGATTATCAGGGCTTCATATTCTGCTTCATTGTTTGTGCATTGCTTGTTTATGGAACAGGATGTATATACCACTTCTCCTTCTGGGGATTTCAGGACTATGCCTGCTCCTGCTCTGACCCTGGCTGGCCCGGTGGCAGAGGTGTCAATTCTGGAAGCGCCATCAAAGTATAGTTGCCATAAGGAGGGCCGTACTTGTACGGCTTCTAAAGTTTCATCCTCAGGAAGCTCCGGCTCCAACGGGCAATCCTCGGGCACTGGGTGCTCAGCGAAGAAGTCTGCAATGGCTTGGCCCTTGACGGCCTTGCGCGGCACGTAGGAGATGTCAAACTCCATAAGGATTACCGCCCATTTACCCAGGCGGCCTTTGAGGGCCGGTTGAGACATAATGTACTTCAGGGGATCCTCTTTGGATACCAAGCTGGTTTCATGCGACAACATATAGTGTCGGAGCTTTTTAACTGCGAAGACCAGCGCCAGACAGATCTTCTCAATATAAGTATATTTTTCTTCAGTTCTGACCAGTCTCCGACTGAGGTAATAGAGGGCTTGTTCTTTCCCTTCTTCATTATTCTGGGCCAGCATTGCCCCCAGAGAATTGTGTGTAGCTGCTATATACAGTATCAATGGTTGCCCTTTCACCAGTGCGCCCAACACTGGAGGGGTTTTCAGGTAGTCTTTTAGCTTGTCGAAGGCTGCCTGGCAATCTTCATCCCAATAAAAGGGGACATCTTTCATCATCAACTTGTGAAAAGGCTGGCACCGCCCTGACAAATTAGAAATGAAACGCCGGATATAAGCCAAACGGCCCTGTAGTGATCTCAGCTCGGAGATGTTCCTTGGCGGAGGTAACCCCTGAATCGCCTTGATCTTTGCGGGGTCTATCTCGATTCTCCGATATCGGACGATGAAGCCCAAGAATTTTCCGCTCGACACTCTGAACGCACATTTCATAGGGTTCATTTTTAGCTCATGCTGCCTCAGCCTCTGAAAAATAATCCGGAGGTCTTGCAGATGATCTTCTTTTCTTCTGGTTTTGACCACCAGGTCATCTATGTAGCACTCGACCTTGTGGTAGAGTAGTTCATCAAAAATTTTGGTCATTGCGCGCTGATAGGTTGCGCCAGCATTCTTTAGTCCGAATGGCATTCTTTTGTAATGATAAATGCCTTTAGGAGTTCGGAAAGCAGTATGGACTCGGTCGCGCTCCGCAATCCAAATCTGATTGTAGCCGGAAGACCCATCCATGAATGACAGGGCTTCATGGCCGGTTGTAGCATCAATCATGACCTCGGTTATTGGCACCGGGAAGTCATCTTTGGGGCAGGCTTTATTTAGATCTCAGAAGTCGACACATATCCGGATCTGTCCATTCTTCTTTTTCACGGGGACGATATTCGCTAGCCATGTGGTGTACTGGTTTTCTTCAACAAATCCCACGTCAATGAGCTTGTCGACTTCAGCACAAATTTGGGTGATGAGCTCTGGCCTCATGCGCCGCGGTGGTTGCTTCACCGGCTCGGCTTCAGGGTTGATTGCCAGCTCATGTTGTGAGATAGCGGGGCTTAGACCTGGCATCTCTTTATAAGTCCAGGCGAAGCAATCCCGGTATTCTAGCAGTAGTTGAATGTACAGCTCCCGTTCTTCTGGGGACAGTTGGGCACTGAGGAAGGTAGGCCTAGGGTCATTCTCATTTCCCAGGTTGACTTCTATCAGTTCATCGACTGTGGCTTGTCCTCCGTCTTCTATCTCCGGAGGTGCCGGTTGGAGGTCAACGAAGTCTGGAATGCCATCTTGAGGGTCGAGTACTTCGACTTCCTCGTCAGACACCGCCAGAGCTTCCTGAGGTTTCTTGATCTCTTGTGCTAGCGGCTGGGTGGATTGTTCTATCAGCAGATCCATTGCCGTTGCAGCTTCCAAGGATGAAGGAGCAGCCTTGGTGTTTGCAGATGAGATTACAGCCATGACGGGCTGGTGACTGTTCACTGCCAGGCCCGGACAGCATGCTGATTTTGCAGCAGAAGTTGAGGAAGTTTCGCCTTCTGGGACAGTTGTATCTTCTGCAGAAGTGGCTTTTTCTTCTCTGGTAGCTGGCTCCCCTTGATTGGAGTTAACCAAGGCCTCCCTGATTGGTAGAAAGGGTGTTGAAGTTGTCATTAGTAGGACCCCTGTAGAGGGAGAGACTCCTACTTCTTGAATGTCTTCGGCTTTGCTGCTGCTAGCCGTATCAAATTCGGCTTGGAAGGCTGCTTCTTCAGGATGGACCTGCTCCCAGCATCGGCAAGGGATCAAGGTCTCTATTTGTTGATTCCCGGATAGAGCCAATTCAGCATGTTCGGCGTCCACCGAATATTCATCAAAGGTTGCCCCCAGAGGGCTATCTTCAGTTGGATAGAAGGCGGAGATAGTATCCACCTCGTACCGCCCACTGTAATAGTAGTCTTCCAGGGTGAAGCCCAGCCCCGGGTATTGAGAGACGCGTCTCATTTCTTTGTCCAGATTTGTAGGATGCCACATCTTCTGGAAAGCTTCTTTGCGCTTTTGAGATTGATCGGGAGGAATGTGTTGCTTCTGAAACATTATGGCCATCCGATCGATTGTAAATGCCAGACCTTGGACAGGAACCGGCGGGTTGCTTATAACCTCGGGGAGGCTGCAATCTGTGTCTTCCCGAGTGGGATGCTCCTCAGCTGTATAGAACAGGGTGCTGGGCCCATCTTCCTGTGTCACCTCCCAAGCTTTGAAAGGTTCGACAGCGGGATCATTGAGGCCGAGGACTGGCTTGGTGAGGCCGGCCGGGACTCCGATGCGGTCGTGCTGTCGGTTGGCCTGCACTTCCTTAGCTTTGGGGTATAGTGCTGGGGGTGTTACCCTACCAACATTTCCAGGAGCTGTGATGTGGGAGACCACCTTTGGCTTGACATACCCGCGTGGCGGTGGTGGATACCAACCGTCACCCGATCTATTTTTTGATGCTTCTGTGGGGGTTTCAACTTCAGAAAACTTCCGGGGAGACCCCGTATATAGGTTGGCGTCCGCCAAGTGACATTCAAACACCTCGAATGGGTGGATATCAGCAAATATCCTCTCCTCCTTCCCCTGGAGGCTGTATTTGATGCATTGATGGAGCGTGGAGGGCACCACCATGTTTTCATGCAGCCATGGGCGGCCGAGCAGTGCTTTGTAGGAGGTGCGAGAGTCAATGACATGAAACTGCACCGTTGTAGTGAAATCTGCCAGGGTCAGTGTGAACTCTGCCACTCCCATAGATACTTCACATTTTTGGTTGAAGCCAGCGATACGCATATCCCCGACTTTCTCGAGATGCACATTAAAGTGGTACCTCTTGTATATTCTATATGGCAGGATGTTGACTGCTGCACCAGGATCGACCAGAATCCGGTTCAGTTCTCTTCCGTTCAGGTGCCCTTTCATATATAGCGGCCTGTTGTGGCTGGCAGTAGGTAGTAGCATGTCTTCTGGAGAGAAGGTCATACTGGCTTCTGGTATAGCCTCAGCTATGCAGGTTTTAAAATGAGCAGGCGTCTGTAGAGCAGTGATGATCGCCTGTCGAGTTTCTTCACTCAAGGAGAGAATTTCCCAGATCGTAAATCGAGCGGGGAGCTTCTTGAGCAACTTCATTATTCGGCTCCCAGCCCGGACATTGGAGAGCTTCATCTCTTCAGCCCATCTGGGCTTGGGGAGGTTTTGATTTGTGGGTCCAGACGGACCTGCTTCATCTTCCTCGGACTCGGCACCCTCTTGGCTGGCACCGGCTGTCGGGTCTTCTTTATTAGCTGCTGTAGGGCAAGCTCCATCTGCATTCGCATCCTCCGTAGATTGCGCTGGCTGCGGGTGAACGGCCCCGGGTGTAGGGTTAGCCTCTTGACAGGGCTGTTTCCCTTTTGACATCTTCATAAATTTAAGGAATGAAGGGACTGCCTTGCCCCCACTTTTGTTGTATAGGCCCGACGGAGGAGGGATTTGGACTCCCTTAACCTCTGGCGGAGGTGTCTTGTAGGGTTGCTCCCCTCTGAGCATGATGTTGTGATTGGGTGGTGGCTGACGCCCCCATTTTCGGCCCGACCGAGTGGCATGTGCAGCAGTTGCGGCCTCGGCCTTGCCTCCCCCAGCATGGGGTGTGAATCAAATTTCTTCTTCTTCCTCTTCTCCTGGTAGGTTGAAGAGTGCTGACAGGGTATTGCAGGAGACGACCTGTGTTTTATGGGCCCCAGCGCCCTTTCTTTTCTTCTTTTTTTGCTTCTTCTTCTTTTTGGTTTCTGCAGGTGCTTGCCCCCAGAACAGGTTGCTCTCTTGAGGTGGTGCTACTTCAGTTTCCTCCCCTTACTTGAGTGAGAGTTGCTCCAGCTCTTGCCATGGGACGTGGTCCCGTACCAGCAGAGGTTTCAGTTCGGGCTGCACATATTCATCTAGCCCTTCAATTAAGTGTTGCAGTCGAAGGACTCCAGGATTGGTTTCCTTGATTACTGGCAGCGGAGTTTGTCTCCTCCTGTTAGGTGTATGTATTCTGACAGCTGTAGGTGGAGTGACCCATACGGGTGCTACCACTGGCGGAGCAGGCCGGGGTGTAATGCCATGGATATGTGCCCCCTCTTTTGGGCGGGGTGCCCTCTTCTTCTTGTGCTTCACAGGGATTTGCTGCCACCCCTGTTGTTCTTTCACGGGCTCCAAGAAATGGATTTCGTAGGTGCTCCGTGTGCTTGCTTCAGAGATCTCCTCAGGTAATGCCTGGTAGAGGGAGATCATGTTGATTGCTGCCCTCCTGAAAGGGGCTTCATGTGGCTGAGGAGGGTCTACTTTGTACTCTCCCAGCTCTATCTCATTCTTTTTCACCATCCCTTCGATGACGTCTTTGAAAACATAGCAGTCTTCGATTGGATGTCCCAACATCTGGTGGTAGGGGCAGAATCTCAGACTGTCTTTTCTTTTCAGGTCCTCCGGCCTCCTTGGTTCAGGCAGAGTGACCATGCTGTATTCTGTTACCCAGTCGAACAGGACTCGGGTCTTGTCTCTTGGAAAGGAATAAGCTTTTTTCATTTTGTCCCTCAGCGAAGGACCTTCTTTATAATCTGGAGCTTTCGCAGGTTGCGGGGGAGCCGCTTTCTTGCCTTTCTCCTTCTATTGTTCGAATGCCTTGATATCAAGCGCATTCGCTTCTTTAGGTGTGGGGCGCCGTTCCGCAGCCTTGCCTTTCTGGGCTGTGCTGGCAGTCGATGTCGGGACAGGCTTGGCTAGAAAAGCCTCCACCTCAGCCACCACATTATTCAGCCGGTCGAACGACCGTATTTCCATACCAATCATCTTTTCCAGGACCTCCCTCCTGAGGTTTTGTTTACATATTTGCACAGCGTCCTCCTGATGCGGGGGCCGCTTACATCTCATTCTGAGGTTCCTCCACCTCTTGATGTAGTCAAGGGCTGTTTCATCTGCCCTTTGTCTTGTTGAATAGAGTTCAGCCACTGTGACCTCCCTCTCTGTGACATGGAATCTTTCTCTGAACTTCCTCTGCATATCCGACCAGTCACTAATTGACCCGGCCGAGAGGCTGGAGTACCATTCAAATGCGAGCCCCGTCAGCGAGGACCCGAAGAACTTCAACAGATATGACTCGTCGGTGGCCAGATCCCCCATAACGGTCATATAATATGCAATATGCTCTTTTGGGGAACCTTTCCCGTTGAATTTGTCAAATTTGGGCGGCTTGTTGACTCCCGGGGGAAGTCGTTTAGCCGCATGGTGTTGCGGGTAGGGGACCCGATAGGCATCGAATGCGACGTAGTCGCCTTCACTCTTCTCTGCGAGCTTCAGCTCAATCATCCTTTCCACCATCATCCGGTTCACGACCGTGGGGTCGACTGGCTCCGGATAGAAGTGCGCTGGCTGCAGGTACGGGGTGACCAGGGTGGTCGCCTGTGGAGGATGCAACAGCGGGGGTGTCGGGTGCCCCTGAGGGAGCACCGGAGGTAGCAGCAGCTGAGGCTGTGGCGGCCGCTATTGCGCTGTCGCCATGCTTGGCTTTGATGGCTGGGGTAGTGTATAGAGTGGTGGAGGGTCGTCTCGACGAGCCGCTCCCCGTGATGATTCACCCTGGACTTCGGGTGGTTTAGAAGCTGATGAATGCTCAGTCTTTTCTATCAGCTGTTTCTTTAGAGAATCTATCTCCCGTTGATATTTCTGCAGCAGCATCAGAACTGATGGATCTATAGTGGTGGGGATACCCTCTGTCGTTTCCCCGGACGTACCCTCAGGCAGGATGTCGAGGAGGACGTTGTCTTCTTCTTCCGTCGTCACCACATTAGCGGTCAAGACGGGGGCCTTATCATCCCAGCGGGAATAGACCTGGGGTTGTTTCTCTTTCATCATCGTCAGAAGCCCTCTTGCTGCTTCTGTCCTGCGGGTAGTTGGCCCCGGCCGTACGGCCAATTGAGCCAGTTCTTGGGGGTCTTCAGGAAGCTCCCCATATCGGCTGGACACACCAGCCATGTTGCAAGTGAAAACCTGCATCCTTCTTCTTTGTCGATGGACCCTCCGCCTGGCTTGTTGCGGAAAGGTCAGCCTCTCGAACACAGAAACCCTTCTCCTTTCTTCCCGCTCGGGGAAGGCTTCATCGGCTTCGATCTCAAAGCCGTCATCATATCCATTGTCGTCGACAGATGACACCATCATTCTATCTTCCATCTCTTCTTCATGTGCTGCCGATGGGCAGTAATCTTCCTCGGTGGCGATTGTTTGCATCAACCGCTGCTGTCCGAGTGAGGGGTTGCCTAAACCTCGGAAATAGCTTCTGACTAAGCAGGTCATTTCTTCTCGACCCCGTTCTGGGTGTAGTACGGGGGATAGTGGTCGGCCTCCTGCAGGAGGAATGTAGGCCAGTCGAGCTCTATCGGCTGGATGTTGGAATCTTCGCCCCGTGGCAGGGACGTTGGCTTGACGGGCCGCAGCCCGAAAACTTCTGTGGCGCGGAGGATCTGCAACCACCTCTTCTTCCATCTTCGGGGGTAGGCCCCTTTCTCTTATCACCTCCGCATCGTCATTCACAGGATGGCGGCGGATGGGTGTCAGCTGGTGGACAGGTCGGGTCCGTTTGGGAACCCACACCTGTTTGAACTTCCTTGGCTTGAGTGCCGGGTTTCCTTGGCCATGGTGGCCGGATTCTTCCATTTCTGCCCTCCTTCCAGCAAGGGCTTGATATGTGTTGTGGACAGGAACGTTGGGGATGACTCGGTCCGGGGTCACCCGTGTCGTGCGTCCGTTGAGGAAGACGCGCATGCCTCCAACCAGCATTGATTTCCCGGACTGAGACACAGTTCCGGTGATCACAGTAGAGTTCCTGCGGACCTGGCGACGCTGACGTCCTCCAGGGTGTTTGTTGGCGACAGCGGGGTGCGTCCCACGTACAACGTGGTGCACCATACAGCTAGCGGCCGGGGCCGGATTCTTGAGCAAGTCGTCGCAGTGGGGAACCTTCAGAGGCTCCACCTCCTCCATAGTTTGCTGGGCAGGTTCTGGGGCTTCGACTTCCAGGATGTCGACGAAGGCCAAACCCAGAAAGTTGGGGAAGCCTACGGCGGGAGGGAAGCTGCCGAATTCCATGGGCACCGCCAGGTACCCTTGCGCATGTCCGGCGACGATCGAAGGACCGAAGTCGGCACCAGCTATTCCATGAGTTGTCATTATTTGCCTACAAAGACAAACAGAGAAATAATCAGTAGCCTTTGAAAGGGCTTCGAAGCCCGGATATCTCGGCAAAGAGATGAAAGGTGACACTGGTCCCACCGGGCGTGCCAGACTTGTTTGCGACCCTTTTTTTTCTCTCTCGTTCGCGTATCGATCAGTCATTTGACTAACTGGTAATCAACTGACTGATTGACGACGCGGGCGTGCCAGTCACATGAGTGACGATTTTATTGTGCGCTCATTCTGACCCATGTCGGGTGAATGTGAGGTTCGGTCGGGACCAGCAGTCCGCCATACCGTAAAGGTTATGGCGTTAATTACATCCCCCACGAGGAGGGAACACCTTTGATTAATTGCCGAGATATCGGGCTGTCAAAGCCAGAATAAAGGATACAGAGCATGCGAGTGATCATGCAAGATGCTACGATTGACTACACACGATTTATTAGGGTGGACCCTGGTACATGGCGGAGGACTTAGGCATGACGACAAGATTCGAGGCATATCAATTCGAGCTTGAACATGCTAATTTATCCAGTTTATTTGGTCGAGGAGCTTGTGTCCCTCTATGATTAGCATAGGAAATCATCTCATGAGTGGGAAAAGGGTTGGAATGACGCGACGACACGATTCGGAACGAAACCGGTGCAGTGCATGCGAAGAAAGGGGCTAAAACGCTTGAAACGGCGCCCTGAAACGTAGGTAAAAGGTTTAAAACGGCGCCAGAACCGTAGGTAAAGGGGAAAACCCCTGTTAAAACGGCGCGGCTGGCTGGGGCGCGCTGGGAAGGGCGCGCCGGGAAGGGCGCGCCGTTTTAAGGTGTTATCGCGCACGAACGCGCCGATTTAACCCGATTTCGTGGAAACAGGAGCTTCGTTAGTTTATTCATGGATATATATATATATACATAAAAAAAGGGTTTTGGAGGATTTTGAGAATTCATTGAGTTGATTATTCATCGGATTGGTCCCAAGTCATCCAAAGGTCAAATCACGGGCTCGCGCGAGGTCCGAACTCGAGCGCGACGATTGTTCCGAGTTTAAACTCGTTCGAGTCAGAATTTCGGCAGCATCTCCCCATCCCAAAGGATTATCGGGGAGACGCGGGGAATACTCACCTGGCGGAGTAAACCCCTAAAAGGCGGGTGGCGCAACGGCGGCCGGCAGACCCAAACGGATAGGAAGACCCCGAGGGCTAGCCTGCTAGGGGTACCGAGTCTGTGGGTAACAGTGAGTGAGTGAGGCGACTCGATATGGGAGCGAAAATCCCGAGGGCTAGCCTACGAGGGGCACGCGACCCGAATCACCACAACACTCGAATCGGGACGACCGATTAGAGAAGGAAACCCCGAGGGCCAGCCTACGAGGGGCAAACACATCTCACGGCCACCACAAAGTCCATTAGGGACTGTGGATTTGAGATGTCGGGATTAACCCGTTTACTATTCACTCATTAATCCATAGGAGATTCGTCACTACTGGACGGTCCCCGGTGGACAGAGTGTTATCACAACGGAACAGTGGGGGATATTCCCCCTCCCCAGGTTACCGATCCACACTAATGAAACAGTAGAACGGAGCAGTGAGATCATTCGCATAACCAGCAGGCCAAAACTAATGCCTGTAGATATACATACGTTCATGCATGTGCACGTTGACAAATCAAAGAAATATTCATCAAGGAATGTTCAGAAAATAATAACGGGAATGTGGGGACGCCCTTATTTCCCTCTGTTCATGGTCAGGAACAGAAAGGGTATTACGAGGGCGGCCCATACAGGTTGAAGGAACCCACGTATTGACCCATCTTACACGGTGAAAATTCTTAGCATTCGATCAGAAGAGAAAAACACCCCCGGGGAGGGGAATCGATGTAGCCCTTGCCATAGCAGGGCATAAAGCGTCGGGAAGACGGAACAGAAGTAAGATCATTCGGCCAAAGGAATGCACAATGCTTTGTGTTCATCCTCCACGGCGCCGGCATCATTGTCGGACGCCGCTTCACCGGCTACAGGGAAGAAGAGGAAACAAAAAAAGATCTATAGGAAAAGGAAAGCAGCATTCATTCATGATATAAGCAACAGGGCAAGGAAGTGCACAGAGCATCGTTTCGGCGCCGGCGGTGTCGCCCGGCTGCCGTTTTCATTAATATAAGGGACTCAGTACAAACAGAGAGGAGGAATAGAGATTTTGGTGAAGGAGGGGAGGTCAGGCTCATATCATCGCCCCTCCCCTCATTCACTTACATTGTTTAGAGAGAACCGAAGATAGAACAAAAAGGGGGAATCCGCCGAGATAAAACACGGGGAACCCACCTAAGTAAATGAGAAACGGATGATCTCCTTCTTCGACTCCGGGAAGCTCGGGTGGAGCAGGGTGGCGGCCGTCGAGAGGCTCAGACAGAGGTTTCTGTCGACAGAAGAAAACCCTCCGATCCCTCTCTCTGGACCCCTCTCCTCTCTTTCTAATTCTCTTTTTTTTTCTTTCGATTCCGCCCCTTCCTTTCTGCCTCTCTTCTATTGCCTTCTCCCTTTCTGGATCGGATCTCCCTTCATTTTGGCCGAAGGCAGGCTGTGTATATATAGCTTTTTGTTAATCCGGCGCCCTGGGAAGGGGCGCGCCGGATTTGATGGCGCCGGGAAGAAGCCCCGGTTGGCTTTTGCGCGCTGGTTCGACGGCGTCGGGGAACACATCCCCTATTGTTCTTGGCGCGCCGGTTTGACGGCGCCGTTTTAACCTGTTCACTTGGCGTATCCAGTCCGGTGGGCCCGGTGATGATTCCGGAAGCTCCCGTTGACTGTTCCTCTCGCCCTGGCCATCGGAGGGCCTTGACGGGGTGTTGATGAAGCTCTTGATACGACGAACGGCCTTAATCAAGACTTCGTGTGTGTCTGGTCCGAGCACACGGGTGTCCTACTGATACAGCCTTCGGCACTGTGATTTGTGCTTCTGGTTGAGATGGACTCGTGCTCGAAGCTTCCTTGCAGGATGACGTTACATCCTAGACAATTCCACCTTGAACGGTGATCAATCGGCCACTAACGGGCCCACTATGGCGAGAAGCCGAACCCGTGTCGGGTAATCGGGGCCTTCTGCTGACAGAACCTCCGGCCCCTTGTTGCGGATGGCCGAGGACATTCCTCCTCCTTAGGAGAGTCATAAGGTAGACCGTAGTCCTTGGTCGGGCGACGGATGTGGGGTAGCGGCATGACGGAGTCGATGCCGAATCATTGGGCAGGCTTGGTCGCGCTGCCGGTTGGTTGTGGGTTCGTTTCGACTCTCCTGAGGTAAAATCCCCGGTGCTCATTTCAAGGCGACTTGGGGCCCCGTCAGCTTGAAGGGTCTTTGATAAGGTGGTCTTCATCGGCTTCTGTGCTTCAGTGGGCCGTATCATTCATCTTTGCGGCTCGATCGCCGAAGGATTATATTTTGAGTGCCAACACCACCCCGTGGTTCCAGTACGCTAATTGGGTCCTACAGCGACCCCCCAGTAAGTCGGGGCCACCCCCGACCCTCAGACACGTGGCAATATGCCACTCAGCTTTAGCACTCGGGCCAACCCTATTAGAACTGGTGCGATGGATTCAGAGGGGGGTGAATGAATCCCTCAGTAAAAATCTCAACCAATTAAAAAAAATAGAGGTAGACACCCTGGATCAGAACACCCTGAAAGGATGCAAAACTAGACTTAACAACGAAATGCTCTAATGAAGCACACCGCTGAACACTTGACCTACACTCCCATCAGATGCAGTGCGTTTGTGCTCTCAAGATGAGTCAACGGATAAGAAAATGAAACGAGATCCTAAGCATGCATCTAGCGTTAAACATACAACAAGGCAATCCATACAGAGCACAAGGATTTTTAGGTGGTTCGGTCCTTCAGACCTACGTCCACCCCACACTCAACCCGAGTGTGGATTCCTGCTGACTCAGCTTAAAAAAAACCGCTGGGCTTCACAGCTTGCCTACAACTGCTGAGCGACACAACTTGCTGACTAGAGGAATCAATCCTCTGCAACGCTGACAAACAGCTTGAGCCGCTGGGCTTTACAGCTTAGCCGACCAGAGGAAACCCTCTCCTGGACCGCTGACAAACGGCTTGCATAAATGTCAAAATAAGAAAAGATAAAAGGACTAAACACAACAACAGAAAGCTGTCGATAAATCTGAAATAGACTGCTCACACAGGAGCCAGGTGTCTCGGATTTGATCCAGAGAACACAACAGAAAAGCTTATCTTCAGAGTGCTGTTCTTGCCTTCATTCTCCCTGTCTCTCTCTCTCTCTTTTTCTTTTCTTTTCAGGTGCTCGATCTCCCTTCGTCCAGATACTTCAACAATTCTCCTTTCTTACGAAGCCAGCTCCCTATATATATATATATGTCTAGCACGAGAAAAGCGTGTGAAGCAACCAACTTTCCCGCTCAGAATTCAGTCTGGATCTGAGTCTTCATAAGTCACGTGCCAGCCTTAGTATCATCGAGCTAGCATCCTGACAATCATACTTAGCTCGAAGTCAGCTTTATGATAATGGATTACAAGATCAGGTATAGTGAGTTTGCACGGAGTTAATAAAACAATAGGCTTGATATGCACCGACTCACTTAGCATAAAAACTCGTATGCACATAGTCAAGCTATGCATGCACCAAGTGTTGCACAGACTGCGTGTGTGCGAGATGCAAGAATTGTATGGACACCGTGCGTGCAGGACATCAGGAATGCACTGACTGTATATATGCAGAATGCAGACAATGCACGGACCATGAATGCATGAATTTCTTATGCACAGACTTGGTTTAGTATGTGGAGCTATACGTTGCATAGACTACGTGAATGCGGTATGCATGAGCTGCACTGACATAGTATGCTATGACCTACCTTGCACCGACTTGCTCATGCGAGAGATCGATATTGCACCAACTCAAAATGCACTGAACTTATATGATGGGAATGCACTGACCTTATATGCAGAGCTGGAGTTGCACCGACTCACTTGATGAATGCAAACGACTTGGTCGTGTGCGTGTGCAACAACAAGAGTTGCACCGACTTGATGAATACATGCAAGAACTATGCTGTGGATTGGAAATAGAATTGCACTGACATGAATGTAATTTGAATATGTATTGCATCAACCTAAGGCAGTACAAGGCCAACTAGACAAACACAGCAACAACTTTATTTAAATCAGTCTAAGCATGACTCATAAGTTGTCATTATCAAAACCAGATTTCCAACAATCTCCCCCTTTTTGATGATGACAACATAATGAGTCATGTATGATAATTCACACAATCAATCATGCAAAAATCATTTGCTGTCATCCATATAACACGCACAATTGCAGCCCAAAATGCAATAAGAATTCCTACAAGTGTGTTATCAAAGCATGTTTGATTGGTTTGTCTTTAACATTCACAAGTATCCACAGCTTTACAAGCATGTCCATGAAAATATCCACAGCACTACAACTGATCACACTATCAGCAAACCTCAGCATCCATCCATTAAGCATCAGCATCCAGCCATCACAGCAGTAGCACCGTCCTCATACATAAGTCTCTCCCCCTTTGTCATTATCAAAAATGGGAAAATAATAGTAGCTAATGACCTCGATAGCTCCCCCTGTCTCTAGGAGGATATGCTGAACTTGAGCCAGAAATAGAAAGTCTATTCAGCAAAGAAGTCTGAAGATCTCTATTGGAGTCTGCCAGTCTGTCAAGCTTTTGATGCACAGTGTTCCCCAGTCTTTCCACTAGAGAGGTGACTGATTCTCGTTTGGTGAAAGCTTGTTGAACAGTCTCTGACAATGTCTGCAGATTGGACTGGATAACTTCAAACTTTGTGATGATTTCTGGCTGAGTGGTTGCTATTTTGGTTAATGTGCCCTTTAACATTTCAAACTCAATCTTCAGATCAAATGTATGGTCAAGAATTTTACCCATATTGATGACTATGGAGATTTGAGTATCTTGACTTTTGCTTACCATGTCACCTATTCGAGTGCTGATACCCATAAGAGATTGTAAAATCTCTCGTACCGCTTCATCTATTTTCTGTTTAGCAGTTAAAAATTCTATCCCTTGGCTTTTCACAACCTTTTCCAAATGTTTCAGTCGGCCCTCTATTCTGTCTATTTGAACAGTCTGGAACAAGAACTGTTTGGTCATCAAGTTATTCTGATTTAGAACAATCTCTGTCAGGTTGGACAACATCTGAGCAAGATTGGGTTCAGCATTTGTTCCATGTATACTAGAGGTGGAAGCACTGGAATCTGACAGCTCAGTGAAGTATTCATGATGCTGTTTAGGGAGTGGAGGAGGTGGTACGCCAAGACCAATCAGTTCTCCAAAGTGTGGACCATACTCAGGAGCCTGAGAGAAGGACATTCTTGGATATAATCTGTGGTGAGGGGTAGGTCCCATGACATAGTCATGTGTGCTCTCTTCAGTGGCCCCCGGGGCTTCTTGTGGAACTTCTTCTTCTCTTGGTTGATTGCCCTCCTGATCATTGACAACAGACTCAGCAGTTTCTTCAAAAATTTTCTCAGCCTCTTCTGTCAAAATCTGTGTAACCACCCTAGACAGCAGTTCTTCATCAATTTCAGTTGTTTCTTCTCTTTCGTCTTCTATGCCTTGTGGCTCATCTTCTTGATTTTTTGTTTCTTTTCGTTGATCTTCTTCTACTTGTTCTTGCTGAGCAACTTGCTGTTCCTGCCCAGATTGTATTCCAAATTTATCAAAAAGCTCACTGATATTCTGATCCAGCTGCTCCATAATTTGAGTATCAGTTAGGTTTAGTTCATGGACTTCTTGCTCTAGTCGTAGATCATTGAGATTCTTCTCAACAGGTTTGACAGTAGAGCATTGGTCTTGTTCAGGTAATATAGAAGGAATTTCTTCTTGAGGAATCTGGGGAGGCTGTTCTGTCACTGTCTTTATTGGAGGCTATTCGGACACATTTTTCACTTGAACTTTCCTCTTTTTTTTCAACGGAGCATGCTTTACTGATTTCTCTTTTCTTTGAACTTCATCAGAAGGACTCTCTGAGTCAGTCTCATTCAGCCTCATGTAAGTATCAATGAAGTCCATGTTGTAAACATTGAACTTTGGTATTTCTTTCGAAGGTTCATCTTCTAAGGCTATGTTTGCCTTCTTAAAGATGGCAGTTAGGTGAGCTGTGTAGGGCAAATGTCTCCTATACTCTTTGCAGGTTCTCATTATCTGAATGATTATTTCAGGCAAACACACTCTGATTTTCTTCAGCAGACAATATAAAACAAATCTTTGAGTGTTGGTCAGTCTTCCTCTCCCTCCAACTTGTGGAGTGATCATAGCAGTGAGAATGTGATGTAGCAATCTCTTGAGAGGAGAGAAGTTGTTTGCATTAAATTGACCCAATTTTAACTGATTTTTGTCTAGGGGATTTTTAGGCTCATCTGTGATGACAGAGTATACCTCATGAAGATCACATGCAAACTTTCTTTCAGCTACTCCTTCTTCTGGTATTCTAAATACAGTATGTAGGAGATGTTTAGAGACTTCAATCCTGGACCCCTTGACTTTAGAAATCAGTATTGCCTGATCCAAATCATACTCCAGGTTCTGGTAGAACTCTGCTACGAGTCTAGGATAGTATACCCTATGCTTACCCAAAAATTTTAACCATTTCTGAACCTTAAAAAATTCAAACAACTCAGAAATTTCTCAAGCATTTTCTGGTCATGAAAGTCTACGTGCCGTGGGAAGACTATCTTGCCAGCTTCCAATGTTATTTCTACACATCTTGAAGCTTTAGCTGTGATATCTTCTTCCTCGAGTACCTTTCTCTTACCTCGGCCCTGAGCTGTCTTCAGCTTCTTTTCTTTTGGCGGTGGCACTGCAACTTTCACTGACTCTTGATCTTCTACCAATTGTACCTCTGTTTCCTTTCTCTTCCCCTTGCCCGAGTTCTTCTGAACCAATTCTGATGTCACACCTACTTCATGTGACTCCTTTGATCTTCGCTTATAGGCTTTAGTCACTCTGGTCTCCAAGACTTGAGGAGGCGAGGGTTGCCGCTCTTCCGTGATTTTCTTCTTCCACTCACTCATGGCCGACGGAGAGGACATGGTGGAGGATTAACAAGTGGAAGATAAAAGATAGAGAGAAACGGCAAAAGTGGTGAGAGAGGTGGCTTGGTAAACCAAGGTTGTGTTCTGCACAGAGGTGAGGTACGAGAATCGCGAGAGTTGGAGAGGGTTTCGAGCGGGAAGGAGTGTGTTGGGCAGTGGTGGTAAATAGGGTTTGAGAAAATTATCTAATATACTATCTACTTTACCAACCTCAACATATAATACCCAAAACACCCTTTACCTTTCGGAAAAATGCCTTTCATCACTTTTCGAGATTTTCAACGTATGGGACTATATCGAATAACATGAAGTCTTCACAAAATATCTTTTGAATAGAAATCAATGGGAATAAAACAATTCCTTCCATGATTATCCTCAACAAGATATGCCTTTAATTCTTACTAAACATTTTCATTTGCCAGGCCTGAAGAGTAAACTATTGTTATATAGAGCTTAAATCAGTTTTAATTTTTCTTAGAGCCACACCAGAGTCAACCATATGAATATTAACTGATTATTAAGGATTGAGCATTCTGGTAGTACTACACCTTTTTACTCAAGGAAGCATATTCATTAGACACCGGAATCCCTGGTTACTCAGTGTAGTTTTACCTTACTGCTTCAAAAAAAATTTCTTTTTTTTTTGAACAGAGATAGCACTTATCATCATGACATAACCTCTGAATTTCTTTGAATCAGATGGTCAATTTCTCAAATAATGTGCCATTGCTCTGCCTCCTTTCAACAAACAATTTTATTTGCTCATTTTTCTTTGATGGCGTATTCTCTGGTCTGTCAACAGAATTATCTTAGAACAAGTTTAAGAACCATATAAACTTTAGATTCTTCGTCAGGTTGACAAACTACTCATGATTTTCAAAAATTTTAAGCAATCTTTTGAGGTGTTCCATTTCAGACTATTTTATGACCATTGAGTCTTCATTCAGAGACACTTGTGGAAACTTAAAGATAGGATATAATATCCATAGGCAGAAAATCACGGTCCAGTTAAGATCGACAATTTCGTTCTCAGTTAGGGGTGTTGTTAGTAGATAAGTGTTGAGGATTTGAAAAGGTAATAGATATCAGATTTTAACTCCCCCTGATTACCACATTCTATGAATTCTTGAATACAGATGAGAGTAATGAAAGAGAACACAGAACAAGGTGATATGGGTGAAGGCCACTCATGAGCAGAGTAAGGACTAAAGACTAGTTCGCACAAATCCAAAGGCATACCCTGAATGACCATCAACATATAACCATCCTTCTCCACAAGCCATCAAGCATTCAGCCTTCTGGGAAGTAAGTGAATCCAAAAGCCCAAGACACAACCATTTGACATCTCATATTAGACCAGATTCAAGTTGACTCCAAGGTCGATATCTCAAGAGCAGAACCTTGCAAATCATCATGCACTTGAAGCCAACTGCCCAAGCAACAATGAATCACTGACCAAAACATGTATTCTATCTCTGAATGGCACAACTCCCCCTCAACATGTGTAGAGATGACAAAGAGAAACACTATCTGATTCTTTTACATCACACAGATATGTATCAACATTATATGCAATCTATAGAAGCATGCACAGACCTTTTTACATCATGACACTGTGAAATATCACATAGAATGCAAACATGTATCATGATAACTCAGGTAGATACTACTATAAAACCAGAATTTTGGACGATTAGACAACTAACCTGAAAGATGTAGAAATTGGGGTTTTTCATGTTCATGTGCCTCGACTTATTTACGCCTTTTATTTCCTCCGAGGCATACCTGCAAGATCAAGTTATTTTGCAAAATGTGGAACCCAAAAACTCTTGGGTTCTGCTGAGTAAGTAGCACCTTTAGCAGGTGTACTCCAAGAATTCCAAACTTCCCTATTGTCATATGTCATAGAATCGCAGTCATTCATGATATGTCCCGTTCTCCCACAATAATAACAATGAATGAGAGATCTCAGATTTTCTTGACACGATCATCATGAAATTTATGTGGATGGTCATGAGTTAAGTAATTTCTGCCATAACTATCATTATTTCTTTTCACATACCAACATTCAGATTCATGGTGGCCAATTCTTCCATAATCAAAATTTTTACTTCCAACAACATTTTTATTTGCAGGGAAGTTCCCAAAGTTTGAATGACTCTCTTTCTTTGAGCATGCCAGCAATGTGCACCAATATGGCCCGACTTCCCACAATGGTAACAGTGAATTTTCTTCTTCTGAACAGCATGATGAGTGTCTTGAGTTTTCCCAACATGAAATTTCTTAAAGGCTCGCTCATCTAGCTCCATAGCTCTACACTCATGTATTTTATGACCAATTTTTCCACAGTAATGACATGAAAAGGTTTATGTGTTAGCATGTGACAGAATGGGGAAGCTTTTTCTAACATGCACTTGTTTAGGACAATTTTTAGAGACAAGAGAAATTTTAACAGTATCAGATGAAAGTTTGGTTTTATGTTTGCTTTCACTCTTTTTCTGTTTTCCTCTATTTTTTGAATTTTTACTTTGTTCTTCACTTCTCTTCGCCGTGAACTGAAATACAGATGAAGTGGAAGGTTTTTCTTGTTCTGAACTTTTAACGAAAACAGTTTTCAATTTATTTCTATCAACCTTCTTTATTACTGGACTATAACCCAGTCCCTCTTTCTGATAATTTACATTAGCTCCAAGCAGCTTATTCAAATTGTCTTCTCCCTTAACAAACTTTGACAGGGAATTCTTTAGATCTTGAATTTCAGTTTGCAAGGAAACAATGTAGTCTTCATAGGAAATGACTTGAGTATGCAAACCATCATTTAGACTTTTTAGAGTCTGATTCTCCTACGTTAACCTCAATTCTATATCCACTTCTTTTTCTTCCAAGACTGATTTTCCTCTTTCAAAAGTTAACCATTTTTCAGAGAGAACAGTATTTAGAACCATCAGCTTTTTATTTTGATCTTTTAGATAACCATTTTCTTCAAGCAATCTGTCTTGGCATTCATCAATTTCCTTTTTCTGTTCAAGCAATGAATCATTTTCTTCTTTCAAGGATTTGATTAGATTTTTCTGCATATTATCATCAGAATCAAGATCTTCAATCAATTCCTTTAAGGAGGCACATTCATTACACGAATTTTCATTTTCAGAGGCTTTATTATTAATACTTTCGTTTTCAGATTTCAATTTGTCTATTTCAGATCTCTCCTTTTTCATGTCTGATTTTAAATTTTCATTTTCAGCTTTCAAGCGAGTAACTTCAGAAATCATTTCTTTTCTAAGTTTTTTCTTTTCAGACTTGACTCTATCATATTTATTCAATAAATGCTCATTCATGGAGAGTAAATCATAACTAAGATCCTCAGCTTCAGAATTTACCTGGGAGGATGATTCCTCGTACTGATCTCTGACCATCAAACATATTTCCTCATCTCCACAAGATCTTCCCGATATTTTGTTGATGATTTCCACTGCGCTCCTGCATTCATTAACACATTGAAAGCAATTAGAGTCTATTGCCCCTTTTGTTAGATTTAAGGCCTTTTGATTTTCTTCAGGTTTTAGTCTGTTTGAGGATCTCCATTGTGATTTGTCCTCTGGAACTTCATATGGACTATGATTTATGAGTACCCATAAGTCAGAATTCAAATGTATCACATAGTCTCTGAAACGACCGTACCAGCCATAGAAATCCGAACCAGTGTATACAGGAATTTCAGCCATAAGAACCAGACAGAACAGATAGAGCAAATCAAATCGCACCGAAACCAAATCAAGGAACGAATCTGCAGGTTGTTAGACCTTTATCGCATAAACTTGCTCTGATACCAACTGTTAGAACTGGTGCGATGGATTCAGAGGGGGGTGAATGAATCCCTTAGTAAAAATCTCAACCAATTAAAAAAAAATAGAAGTAGACACACCGGATCAGAACACCCTAAAAGGATGCAAAACTAGACTTAACAACGAAATGCTCTAATGAAGCACACCGCTGAACACTTGACCTACACTCCCATCAGATGCAGAGCGTTTGTGCTCTCAAGATGAGTCAACGGATAAGAAAATGAAACGAGATCCTAAGCATGCATCTAGTGTTAAACACACAACAAGGCAATCCATATAGAGCACAAGGATTTTTAGGTGGTTCGATCCTTTAGAGCTATGTCCACCCCACACTCAACCCGAGTGTGGATTCCTGCTGACTCACAGTTTAAAAAAAAACCGCTGGGCTTCACAGCTTGCCTACAACTGTTGAGCGACACAGCTTGCTGACCAGAGGAATCAATCCTCTGCAACGCTGACTAACAGCTTGACCCGCTGGGCTTTAGAGCTTAGCCGACCAGAGGAAACCCCCTCTACAACCGCTGACAAACAGCTTGCATAAATGTCAAAATAAGAAAAGATAAAAGGACTAAACACAGCAACAGAAAGCTGTCGATAAATCTGAAATAGACTGCTCACACAGGAGCCAGGTGTCTCGGATCTGATCCAAAGAACACAACAGAAAAGCTTATCTTCAGAGTGCTGTTCTTGCCTTCATTCTCCCTGTCTCTCTCTCTCTTTTTCTTTTCTTTTCAGGTGCTCGATCTCCCTTCGTCCAGATACTTCAACAATTCTCTTTTCTTACGAAGCCAGCTCCCTATATATATATATATATGTCTAGCACGAGAAAAGCGTGTGAAGCAACCAACTTTCCCGCTCAGAATTCAGTCTGGATCTGAGTCTTCATAAGTCACGTGCCAGCCTTAGTATCATCGAGCTAGCATCCTGACAATCATACTTAGCTCGAAGTCAGCTTTATGATAATGGATCACAAGATCAGGTACAGTGAGTTTGCATGAAGTTAATAAAACAATAGGCTTGATATGCACCGACTCACTTAGCATAAAAACTCGTATACACAGAGTCAAGCTATGCATGCACCAAGTGTTGCACGGACTGCGTGTGTGCGAGATGCAAGAATTGTATGGACACCGTGCGTGCAGGACATCAGGAATGCACTGACTGTATATATGCAGAATGCAGACAATGCACGGACCATGAATGCATGAATTTCTTATGCACAGACTTGGTTTAGTATGTGGAGCTATACGTTGCACAGACTACGTGAATGCGGTATGCATGAGCTGCACTGACACAGTATGCTATGATCTACCTTGCACCGACTTACTCGTGCGAGAGATCGATATTGCACCAACTCAAAATGCACCAAACTTATATGATGGGAATGCACTGGCCTTATATGCAGAGCTGGAGTTGCACCGACTCACTTGATGAACGCAAACGACTTGGTCGTGTGCATGTGCAACAACAAGAGTTGCACCGACTTGATGAATACATGCAAGAACTATGCTGTGGATTGGAAACAGAATTGCATTGACATGAATGTAATTTGAATATGTATTGCATCAACCTAACGCAGTACAAGGCCAACTAGACAAACACAGCAACAACTTTATTTAAATCAGTCTAAGCATGACTCATAAGTTGTCATTATCAAAACCAGATTTCCAACAAACCCGAGGCTACCCTGTCAACCCGCCGTACAATGTGGCACGTAGCACGAGGCTGAGCCCGTATACTCATGGTGCCTCCTCCCAGCCCCTATGGACTTCTACCCTCGGCCCTATGCCAAAGCTAAGGCCCGTCGGTCACCTACGCGGCTCGTTCGGCAACCTGGAGTGTGTCGGGCATTCCCCCGAACACCTTGCGAGCGGCTACTATGACTCGAAGAACAACGGCCCCCATGGGCCATCTCGATATCCCGAAACTCCGTGTCCTTCAAAGAACATTCCCAGACGACGAAAGAAGACCCCCAGGGGCCATCCCTCGGGGTTGCGGCTCCCCCGGTGCCAGTTCACCCCAGGGCGTGACCGCGCCCTCGGGGAGGGCGAACTCCCCGGGGGCCACGCCCTCTCGTCAGCCCGGAGGCCCAACGGCCCTCCCCCGTCGCAGTTCATGCAAATTCCTAATCTCACAGTCTGAGGTTCGGGCAAAGTTTCGTTCGTCGTACCCGTACGGGGAAGAATTCACGAAGATGAAGCCCCGGGATTACGTCGAGTCACACACGTCAATCCCTCAGTCTACTCGCACCAGTAGCCAGTCAACCAGTCCAAGCCCGTATCCTTTGTCTTCTTGCGTTCAAACTGAGTCAAAGTGGGGCTAATATTAACAAAAAAAATCAGATTTTATAGAGGTGGGGCCACCCCCCCTCTCTCTTCCAACCCGGTCCGCCCAAACCCCCCTTGGGGAGGGGTTTAGGCGGACCAGCCTGGACCCCCAGGCTGGTCCGCCTAAACCCCTGGGTAATAAAAACAGATTTTTAAAATAAAAAAATAGGACCATTTGGTCCGCCCAAACCCCCCCTGGGGAGTGGTTTAGGCAGACCAGCCTGGACCCCCAGGCTGGTCCGCCTAAACCCCATCTATTATTAAAAAAAGTTTTTTTCCCTCCGAAGAGGTGTTTAGGCGGACCAGACATTTACCCGGACCAAGGTGAACCCTCAACTTGGTCCGCCTAAACCCCACCCCCACCCCTTCAACTTCCTATAAATTCCCCCCCTTAGAAGCTCAAGGGACATGATGCATGAAGGGAGCAACGACAACAGCAACAACAATAACGGATGAACTCCCCCGGCCTAATTGTCGCACCCTCGGACCCCCGAGGCCTTCGGCAAGGGTCGGGAACGCAAGAGGACAAGTGTGCGGGCGGTTGGCTTGCTAGTCGGCTCACACACGCCGAGGGTATGTCACGTATACTTCCCTCACGTGGTGTTTAGCCGTCTCTCACCAAGTCCATCCTCGCCGCATGAAAGATGACTTCGCCAACGGCAAATACACCCGCATCCCGGGTCCGCATGTGTACGCCAACTTATGACGGTGATGAAGGGCACTCTGTAATGCTGTAACAGATCTTGGCACGAAACTACGTGCACACTGTTCACCTCCCAGTCGGCTGTTCGCCCCTAAGACTAACAAATCAAGTCTAGTCGGACCTCTGGCCCGGGAATCGTAGTCCCGGGGCCGACCTCGACTCTCCAGCATGACGACACTCACCGTCTGAGACCCGGACCCGATCGCTCACCTCGAGCCGCGTTCGACCTCTACCCGGCGCCAGTCTGCGCCCGCTCTGGCCACTAAGGCAGTCGGGCCCACACCAATCCCTCTGTAAAGGGTTCCCATATGACACGCGGATACCCGCCTCATTACGCAATGACCCGGGGACCGACCCACGTGTTAGAATTGTCCCGTGGCTTGCGCCCATTGTACTTTGACCACCTAGGCCCATATGTAAGGTCCATGTGGCCCATCATAAAGCCAGTTAAATATAAGCGCCCGCATTCGGGCCCCCAGCTTCCTACTTACACCACTCGGCATCCGTGCCTAACATCCTAACCCCAGTAAACGCCCCCCAGTCGAAAGCGCACCCACAACTGTAGAATGCCCCCGGCCTTCCACCCACGGTTTCAGACATATATACAGACTTTTCTTCAGCTCAGAACGAAGGTATTCGGATTCAATCCGATGTAAATAAACACCGGTTGCTTGTGGCCGGTGGGGAAAGACGTCCAGTACACGATTCCCACAATCGCCTACGCACTCGCACCCACGGAACCCCTTCTCTCCACGTGTCGCCCGATCGCCCAAGCCCACGTGCCACGCCCTAGTGGCGCTTCCCCGGTCAACCCTTGGTTCCATGGGTGATTGTTGAGAGATCGACTGGCATGCCCGCACCCTGTCCGGTTACTCTGTACCCTGACATTTCCGTGCCATTCGACCCCTTTTCAACTTTCCGTAAAAGGAGAGTGCCCGATCCCGCCATGAGAGGTATGCAACTGTAGGGAGTATACCCGAGATACATCAAACTCCCGTATTCTCCTTCCCCGCTGTATCCCTTCCTTCACCCCGGTCATTTGGCATAAAAACCCGCGCAACAAGCATATGACAGGCTGGAGTGGGATTTCTTGCTAGCGGTCATGAAAGCTTTTGGTTTTTCAAATAGATTCTGTTCTCTGATTTCTATGATGCTTTGTAACTGTTGGTTTTCCGTATTATTCAATGGAACCCCAACTGGATATTTCAAGTCCACAAGAGCGGTCAGACAGGGGGATCCCCTGGCCCCAGCCCTTTTTATAATTGCAGAAGAGGTACTTAGCAGGGGTATCTCTAATTTATTTAACTATGGGCAGGTTCAACACTATCATGTGCCTAGAGGATGTCAACAAATCTCTCATCTACTTTATGTTGATGACACCCTGGTTTTCTTAAATGGTATGGCCAAGAACATTAGAAGACTGTTGACATTCATAAGGAATTATGAAGAGTCCTATGGACAGAAGGTTAATAATAATAAAAGCAGCTTCATTGTCTCACAAAAAGCTGCACCTGTGGTTATCAGAAGGCTATCAGATATTATTGGGTTTCAGCACAAAATAGGCCTCAATTCATATCTTGGAGTTCCTCTCTTTGAAGGAAGGAAAAGGGTCTCCCACTACAAATATCTGCTGGACAAAATATGCAACATGATAGATAACTGGCAATCAAAATATCTCTCTCAAGCAGGAAGAAGGTGCCTAATAAACTCTGTGCTTCAATCTATTCCAATTTACACCGCCAGTGCTTCATGTTTGCCTGCCACATTAGTTTTCATTATAAACAAAATGTGTGCTAATTTCTTTTGGAATGGTAAAGATGGTCACAAGCGCCAATGGGTGTCATGGTCTAATATAACCAAACCGATAGAGGAAGGCAGTCTTGGCCTAAGGAGCTTACATCACATTCAAATTGCCATGGTTGCAAAACAGATTTGGAGAATTCTCAATGGTTCCTCCATATGGTATAAGTTCGCAAAATCTAAATACATCAAGGGACATCTTAGTACCATTGAGAAGCCTTTTCCTGCAGGAGTCCGAAAGGATATTTATAGTAAAGCAAGGCAGACTGTGCTATCCAACACCTGGTGGGTTCCTATGGGTGGGAAATCTATTGATGTGCTGAAGGATAATTGGTGCGGAATAGTGTTGGCCCCTCAAGGTAACACCCCAAAGGTTACATTAAGGGAAGCCATTTTAAATCCAAATCATTCTGTGTGGTCATATATTCCAAATATTGTTGTGCAAAATATTGGATCCCTACAGCTGCAACAGAAGCCGGACAGGTGTGTTTGGGCTACTAATACAGATGGGAAATTCTCCAGCAAATCAGCATACAATGCAGTCCGAATGCTTGGGAATAAAAGACTGCCACTTAAGAAGATTTGGGGAATTCATATCCCTCCGCGGACTTCATTGTTCTGCTGGCATATCCTTCACCTTACAGTACCGGTCGATTGCATTATTAGGGGAAATGGTATTAGTCTTCCTTCCAAATGTGTTTGTTGCAATGTTGACAACCAGGAGGAGAGTCTGAATCACTTATTTCTGGAAAGTCATCTAGCTAAACTCTTGTGGAGGTTTTTTAGGTTTCTTTTTGATTCACGGTGCAGAGTAGCAGATTCTATAACTGTCATTTGCTAGGATATTCTTTGCACTGCTAATACCAAAACCCCATATGGCTATGCTACCATCCTCACTATGATGCACATAATATGGGAAATATGGAAGACCCGGTGTAAACTCAAATATGAAAACAAGGGGCCCTCTATTAGAGTGATGCAGCAGCAAATTATGAGGCAGGTGGAGTTCTCTATTCAAAAGACTACTTTTAGCAGGGCACCTTCAGCAAGTGAAAGAATTGTGCTGGAACAGTATAATTTCTATTACAACTTCACAGGGAAACCTCCAAAGCTCATCAAGTGGTCATGCCCCCATACTGGATTTGCTTTAAATGTAGATGGGGCTGCTAAGGGCAACCCAGGGCATGCTGGAGGGGGCGATTGCATCAGGGGTTGAGAATTTATATATGGATTTTCTTACTATTATGGTGTGGGGACGAACATGGTGGTTGAGGCCAGAGCCTTATTAGATGTGCTGAGAATAGTGGTAAAGAGTGGGCTACCAATAGGTGTCATATATTCAGATTCCAAGGCTCTTATCACCATGATCCAGTCCAGTGAAAATCCTCCATGGAGGATCTGCAAATGGTGGGATGAAATCAAAGAAATTTTTACTAAGAACAATTGGAACCTTCAACATATATATAGGGAAGGAAATTCAGTCGCAGATGCTCTTGCATCCTTAGCATGTACCACCCGAGCCAATAAGGATTTCAGGTGCTGGAAAGATCTCCCTAGCAAAGCTCGTGGATGTGCCATAGTGGATGCAGCTGGTCTTCCTAGCTGGCGGAGATAGGGCAGCTGCGGATTCTTTATCTTTCTTTGTTCTTTTTTGCTACATATTCAGGGGTATGTCCCGGGGTCTATTTGTAAATGATCATTCCATTATCAATAAAATTAGGGTCGGATACTATTGGTGGAGATAGCACAAATTGTGCACTCCCCCAAGAGTATTCCTTGGTCTCATTTATATTAATATATATATATATTAGCAGCAGGGCACACTCTAGAGGGGGGTGAATGGATATGTTGATAAAAATGATGGCATATTGAAATTTCACTACGGTTACACACCGAAAAATAAGAATGCGAGAAAACATCCAAATCACAGAAGACACAAGATTTTTATACTGATTCGATCAGCTTCCGTAACTTCTCTACGTCCAGTCCCCTTACAACTTGTCTGGAGTATTCACTAATCTTTCGTCAAAGGTTATACTAGCTATTTTCTAGGGCCAGCTCTCCATTTGGTCTTTACAAGACTCAACAAATCTTTTCTAGTGATTTTTCAAGAGCCACAACCCAACTGATTTTGATCAAATCTCAGCCAACCAACTAGTCACATAAAGTGACTTAATTTTTCTAGGTGATTGCACACATGCTAGCTTTCCAAGAGCTAATCACCCAGCTAATTTACACAGTATCAGTAGATCAACCTAGCACACACAATGCTGCTTACCCATAACAACAAATGCTCTCTAACTGTCCCGAGGATAGATCTACAAAGAATGGAAATAAATGAATGCTCAGACAGAAAGAGGAGGAAGATAGCAGAAATAATATCCTCCTCTTTAATACTTCCTAGGACGAAGGACTTCAAGGATGAAGCTTTGAATGCGATGAAGTTCTCCCTTGACGTGAGTGCGCAGGAAGCAGAATGTTATGATCCCCTTGAATGTTAGAGGAAGCCTTTATCACTTGATCATTCGTTATGTTCATGAATCGATTGGATACCCGTTCTTCTTCAAGTCCATGCTATTTAAAGCTCAAGTTTCATTATATCCTTTAGGTATACTGGCTCTCAACGGTTAGATCCTAGTTGTAGATTATTAAAAATCCACAAAGAATTTATAAAAAGAAAAAGAAAAAATGGATATTAAGAGGGGGAAAGGGGGATCATGTAGATGCTATATTGGAGTGTGATTGCCAGAGACACGCGGGCCTCGAAGGATATTAACAATAAGAAAGGGAGGTGATCGCGGTATAAATACCTTTAGAAGTGAGGGGATTGTGAGTGCTATCTTCCCTTCCAATCGGCCAGCTGATGAAGAGCGCTTCTCTTTGATTACCCTTGCAAAATAAATAAACAACCAACAAAGAAAGTGGATTAGAATTATGAGGTGTGTAGCATCAAATTCTTAATATGAATGAATAATAAAGCATTAAATAGGACACACCTTGTTGGTGTTTGGCCTTTAAACCCCTATGCAAAGGGTAGGAAAAATATGATGATACGAAGGAGGGTGCAAGTGTTGCACAATGGAGGATCTGAATAGAATTGAGATAAAGAAAATGAAATAAGAGAAGGAGATATGATGCATGTAATGCAAATAAAGTCTAACAAAATAAAAGATAAACGAAAATAGGGAAACTTATTGATTTTTCTCCAAGATTTCTTCAAAGGATGAAGGAGCTCCAAAAGATGTAGCCTTCAAACATATGGGAGACTTCTCCTTGGCACTCCAGCAAAGCTTCCCCAAGAACACCAAAGTTCAGCCTCCAACACACAAGGGAGAGGGGTCATATTTATAGAGTTGAAATTCACATGTTTAATTCCCTCAAAAATGTAAAACAAAGTTCTAATAGGATTTGGAGAGGAGAATCTACCTTCCAAGTGTCCTCACTGCCTTAGACAACCATAGGAACCCTTTCCCAAGTGGAAAAGGAGGTTAAAATGAGGAAGGGAAGGGCTGATTTTCAGATCGAATTTCTGGAGGAATTCGCGTCCACCACAGTGGTTGCTAATTAAATTAGCGTTACTGTAGAGAGGAGCCAATTGGAAACCATTTATGGAAAGTTTAGAAATTAGCAAAATTGGAAAAGAATTTGCGTCCATATGGTCAGACACAAATCAACAATAATATGAATTTTGGTAGGAGTTAAAAACTTAAAAATAGGAAATGAAATTCGCGTCTACAGCCTTGGACACCAATTAAAGAAGTTGCGTCTGCGTAAAGAGGCGTGGATTTATGGAAGAATTGGCGACTGGGAGGAAGACATTATTTCCTATGAACGCGGTCGCCTTGGCGACTGCGATCTGAAAAGATCTAAGAAGTGTTAAATTTTTAGAAATTGGCATCTAGGGTGGCTGAGTCACATTCTGAAATTGGCGTCCAGATGGCCGACGCGAATTAATTGTCGTCCACGTAGAGAGACATTAATTCAAAAAGGCCCCGAAAAATTGGAGACAAATCCTAAAAAATATGAAAAAATAGGAAAAATAGGAGAAAGTTGGATAATCAAGAAAAATGAGAAAAATCACTCAAATAAGTCAGTTTTAGGGTCAATTTGGGGTGTTATAATGCGATAGGAGACATACTCAAAATGATGTTAATTTTAGCGTGTCTACACTAGTGTTAATGTTCGGCATGTAAGACTGGCTGCTATCCTTTTATTTCCAAGCTAGCGTGTGAATTAATCTTCTGTTGTTGTTGTCAGTCTATATATTTCTCTTCCTGTGTAACTTCCCTCCTGGCTACTCCTACTTGTAACTCTGAAATAACACTAAACATATTTTTTCTACGCAGGGACAGGAGATAGATAACAAATTCAAAATACAGATACTGGAGGGAAAAAGCATGTAATAAATTTTACCTATTTAGCATGCAATAATATATATTAAAATATTACAATGTGCATAAAAAGATTTTAAATAAGTGTTCTTTTTGTCTTGAAAATAAATGAGTATCTCAACAGATACTGGCATTTAATGTGTCTGCATGGTTTAGCTTGACTTATTCAACGTCGTTCCTTAGGCTCAGTTTGCTCATGTGATGAAGAAGAAATGTGTTAAATAATATAGATCATTTACGTGCATGACATTGGAGTATTTAAGTGTTGTACATGCATCCTACTATTTATTTTGTCGTTTAGTATGGTCAACAAGTCCAAAGTGTTCCACGTGGACGACCCAATAAATGGTGAGATAAATAATTTTGACTTTGTTTAATGGAAATAGACGAAACATCGTCTACCCATTCATCTAACTATCCTGATCACTTTTTATATTAGACAAAGCATCGTCTATCCTTATTTTTGTCATTATTCACTTAGACAATGTTTCATCTATTGCTTCTTCTATTCGTAATCTTCTTAGACAAAGTCCCGTGTATCACAATGTTTCGTTGTTTTCCCTTTAGATGGAATATCGTCTAACTCATTGTATATCATGGTTTAGACAGAGTATCGTCTATCATGTCTTTAATTAGATGATATATCGTTTAAAGTTGATCTTTTGTCATTTTCTTATTAGATTAAGTATTGTCTATTCATTCTGACTTAGACAGTGTATCGTCTATCATTGAGCTTTTGTCATTTTCTTGTTAGACGGAGCATCGCCTATTCATTCCGAGTTAGGCGATGTATCATCTATGGTTAAGCTTTTGTCCTTTTTTCGTTAGATGGAGCATTGTCTATTCATTCTGATTTAGACTATGTATCATCTATCGTTCCATCTTACCATAGGCTTTTGGATGAAGTTTCTATAGACGTCCTTTGGGACCCAGCCCCATGAGCGTGTAGGGCTATCTAACCATGGGGTGGACTGATAGGTCCCTAGTGACCTCTTTTAAGGAAGAAAGCCCCTAAGACGGGGGGGGTGTCAAGTGAATGTAAGCACAAGGGGTGATCGCCCGGCTCTTACCTTTGCCCAAAGGTGTTGTAGATCATATGGAAGACAACTATCTCGCAGTAGCGGGGGAATGTGGGGTCTTCACTTCTCCTTCCTCGGCTGGCCAAGGATGAAGAGCTCAGCGACTTGGCAATCCAAATCCCTTTAAAAACAAGACAAAGAGGCACACATTAGCCTTTGGTAGTGTAGTAAATGCTCGAGGTCGTGAAAGCAATGCATGCAAAAGGGGGTTCTTTTTCTAGTTTTGAGGTTGGGAAGAGGGACGGCCAAGTGCTATGGTAGTCTGTATTCCCTCCTTTTTTTATAGAAAAACCCCTTATGCTAAGTTCTAACCGAGTCTATATGCCTTACCTACGTGTTGGGTGGTGTGTGGAAGGCGAATATATGAAAATAAAGGAAAATGAGAGAGGAGAGGAGGAAGGAGAGAGCCCCGCTTTGGGCCATAGGTTGAGGACAATTGCAGCTCCTCCAGTAGCCAAAGGACGCACTACAAGAAAACTAGCATATAGCCACAAATTTTACCTACGCTTTCGAAAAACGTAGGTATAAGCGACATATTCCGACGTTTTTAAATTAACGTTGGTAAATTTCTTACGTTTTATTATAGCGTAGTTATATGACCATCTTATTTCGATGGTATTTAAATAAACGTAGGAAAAAGTAATTTATTCCTATGTTTTTAGGTAAATATGAGAATAGATATGTTTTTAGGTAAATATGAGAATAGACCTCACCTATTATTTCATTTTTAATAAAACGTAGGGATATAATATTTTTTTTAAAATAAAAACATAAGAATTGCATGTGACCCCGAAGGCGCCAATTGTAACACCCTAGGTTTTTCTAGGATTTTTTTGGAATTAAAATATAATTACTAAGCAATTAAAAAGGCTTAATAGGTTATTAAGAAGAATTAAGATCTATTTAATCTATTTAAAGGCCCTATAATTACCAAAGGGATAAGCCCAATTCGAATAGGCCCAAAGACCCAATTCCAAGACTTTGAGACCCAAGCCCATTAATAGAAACATAAATTAGGTAATTTATGGATTTAAATGGGATATACACATCAATTTTGGGGATAAATGGGGATAATACAAAAAGTTTGAAATTTTCTGACTTAATAAAGTCTGGCGGTCTATCGCGCGACCGTTAAGCCCACCCTAGCGGTCCGCCCATGACTGCTAAGCTCTCTGAGTTCCGTGAATGAGAGAAAACGTAAAAAGGTTGGATCTTTGGCATCCAAATCCCCATGGATCGAAGTGTGTAGACTGATAATCATGCCTAGGACTCTTGTGGATCGATCCTACAGCTAATTAGGACTCTAAGTTTGATCTAATCCCTTAAACACTAGGTGAATCCTATAAATGGACCCTAACTTCGACTCATGCAAACCCTAATGTTGGCTCGCGTATTTCGAAGGTAAGGAGACACCTTATTAGGGTATTTCTTTAGAACTTTATGTTCTTCTTAGTTTTATCTAACTACCCTCAAATTTTCATGCTAGAAGACCCAGCCGTTGGAGAGTTAGAGCCTTTACAAGTCGCTGGATCGCAACAAATTGCACAGGAACCAGTGCGATGGCCTAGTGAAGATCAAGAAAATTGAAGCCCTAAACGAGGTATTTAGAAGTCGTGTCTTTAAAACCTTTTGTTCCCCTATCTATCTTCTATCTACCCTCCAATTTTCATTAATATAGGTCAAGAGGATCAGGAGATAGAAGGATGAGAAGTTGCTAGTTTGGAACAAGACGTGCAGAAACTAGGGCTCCCTTCTGGTCAAAAATCTAGAGTCTGGGGAACAAATTAATGGTAGGTTATCTCATGAAAAGGCTAAATTAACGTGTTAGGAGTAAAAGTCCTCTTGTTTCATTAGATTTCGTGCATTGTACACGTTGTATTTGATGTTTTACTATGACTGCGCATATAGGGTTAGCATGGCATGCATGAACCTTGCCCTTAATAAGAAAAAACGATAATTCTAGTTTATTTCACTCAAACCATGCATCTCCATGTTTTAATAAGGTGTTATTAGGCCTTATTTGCCTGTTGGCGTATTTTACCATACATCCATCTACCCAAGATTAGCATATATTTTCGGGTTATCACTGTTTACAGTAGACAGGAAGAAATGGTCTCCCTGAGACCGCCTGAGTACCCTTGCGGTCTTACGATAGACCGCTAGGCCCTATGAAACGGTCCTCAAGTGACCGCTAGGTTTTCTTGAGTTCTGTAATTATGTTAACCAGAAACATAATGTAGATTAACTCTATTTATCGTACGATAAGCCTAGCTAATTAGTTCTTACCCCTATTTTAAGTAATGATTTCATACACTTGGTTATGTTAGTTGTTCATCTTAGTAGGTGTGGACGACAAAATCGCCACGGGAATTGGAGAGTGATATGAGAACACACAACACGACACGCACCGAAATTAACGGGAACAATGAGGAGAAAGATCTCCAAAGAGAGTTACCTTTACGGGATTGGAACAATGAAATACACGGAATGGAAATAGTACAATATGGAATCACCGCGGGGAACTATTCTCCACGGAATTTGAACTGAAGTGAAAAATAACAAAATAAAAATGACAGAAATAAAATCACTGCGAGAAGTGATTCTCCGCGGGATTTAAATAGAAATGGAAACGACAGAATTAAACCGCCGCGAGAGGTGACTCTCCGTGGGATTGGAACAGAATTAAACCACCGCGAGAAGTGACTCTCCGCGAGGTTTGAACAGAAATGGAAATGACAGAATTAAACCACCGCGAGAGGTGAGTCTCCGTGGGATTTGAACAGAAAATGAAATAACAAAATGACAGAATTAAACCACCGCGAGAAGTGACTCTCCGCGGGTTTTATTGGGGGATGGGAGTGTGCAGAAATTAAATACTGAAAGTAAATTGTTAAAATAAAAGGACCACTGCGGGAAGTAACTCGCCGCGGGTTTTATTAGGGAGACGAGAATAAAAGAAATAAAAAGGTGCGTGTGTGTAGGAGGTGTGATCGCCATGGGCTGAGAACCCCACATATGAAAAGAATTTGATCGCGTTGGCCATGAGAGCGAGAAATAGTGCGGGTTCCTTCTTCCTCTTCCGTCGGCCGGCCGATGAAGAGGGTTTTCTGTTGGGTTACCCTTATTAATTTATTTAAGATTTGCGGGCTTAATCACAAACGAGGCCAGATTATGTTTTTTCCTTTCCCCCCTTTTTTGGGTTTTAATTGTTTTCTTTTCTTTTTCTTCTTCTTTTGTTTTGTTTTGTTTATATATATATATATATATATATATATATATATAGAAGTGAGAAGTGAGATAAGAGAGAGGAATAACGAGATATAAGAAAATCAAATTAAAAAGGTGACAAATAAAGAGAGATGAGAAGAGATACAGTATACATATATAACAAAATATTTATAAAAATAGAGAGACGAAAATATGGTAAAAATGATAATTATATCAACATATATACATATATATATGTATATGCATATCAATAGATATATATAGATTAAAACTTGGTATGTGCATGTATGAAGAATTTAGAGAGAGAAAGGGAGATGGGAGTATACATATGTGTGCATGTGTGGGGAGTTTAGAGAGAGAAAGGGAGATGGGCAGGGGAGTGTGCATGCAGTTGTGATGTGTGTGCTAGAGAGAGAGAGAGGGTGAGGGAGAGAGAGCCGACTGGGAAACGGGAGGGCATACAGAGGAGAGAGAGGAGGAGGGTGGACATGCGGCCGGTGGTGGGAGAGGGGGTCGCGGGCGTGACGGGGTGCTGTGTGGCTATGCAGGTTAGAGAGAGAGAGAGCGACAGTGGCGGGAGAACTGGGAGGCGATGGTGGTGTCGGTGGTGCCGATGGGAGGGACGCGACTGCGGCGGCAGCTGTGGGTAGTACAGAGGATGGAGATGGTGCTGTGGGTAGCTGGCGTGTGCAGAGGAAGAGAGCGCGGTCGACGGTGAGGAGGGGCGTCTGCGGTGGCTGTTAGGTGTAGAGGGGGAGAGCGATGTTGTAGGGTGGGGTGCGGCCGGTGGTGGTGCAGGCGTGAAAGAGAGGGGGTCGAGGGGAGTTAGAGAGAAGGAAAGAGAGAGAGAACGAGAGAGAGATAGAGGGTGAGAGACGAACGCGGGAGGAGGGAGGAGTAGACACGGACGAGGGCATGCAAACGACGACGGCCGCGAGGGAGAGCCGGGAGCTCCGCGGACAGTCGCGAACGGCAGAGGAGGGAGGATGGCCGACGAACAAAGGGAGGAGGAGAAGAGAACGGCACTGGCGAAGGGGACGCTGGACGGTGCTCACGCGTAGAGAGAGAGGCTGTGAGAGGGAGATGAGAGAGAGAGAGCAGTAAGAGGGGAGGGACGCCGGTTGTGTGTGTAGGGAGCAGATGCGGTAGTAAGGAGAGGCGAGTGGCGAGAGGGAGAGAGCGGTGTGGAGGTGGTGGAGGCTAGAGAGAGGTACGGCGAGTGAGGAGGTGGGGCAGTGAGAGAGAGAGGATGCAGAGAGAAGGGGAGAGTGAGTGAGAGAAGGAGGTGCCTCGGCGGTGGCGTGTTGCGATGGTGTCAGAGGGGAGATGGAGAGGAGGTGAGAGGAGAGGGGGGTTCGCAGCGGTGGCGTGGGGTGGCTGCCGCGGCGGTGTAAGGGACATGGATGGTTGCGGCAGTGGTGTAAGGTGGAGAGGGACAGTGACGGTTGTGCACGGTGCACCGGCGGTGAGGTGTGAAGGTGGAGAGGGAGAGGTGGGGAGAGGAAGGTGGCGGCAAGGAGGGCCGGCTGGTGTGGCGTGGGGGTGCCGCGGTGTGCAGAGAGCGGTCAACGGTGGGGGGTGGTCGGAGGGGGGGGCTACGCGACGGTGTGGTTAGCAGGGAGAGGGGGCGGCCTGCAGGGTGGTGGCTGTGGCGGTGAGAGGGAGAGAGGGTGGCGAGGGTAGAGAGAGAGAGAGAGTGTGTGTGTGTGTGTGTGTGTGTGGATGAGAGGGAGGGGAGAGAGAATCGCGAGAGATAGAGAGAGAGAGGGAGACGCGTGTGTGTGAGAGAGAGATACGCGAGAAGCCCCCCTGAGAATGTGTGTACCGTCCCCTTTTTGTAGAGAGAAAGGGAGAGAAGGAGAGTTATAATAGAGGGGAAGAAGAAATAATAGAGAAGGGGCAAGATCCAAGAATCAAGGGAAGAGTGGGGTGTGGATGTGGATAGACCCATTATTCAATTATTTATATTTTTTTGTTTGTTTATTTTTTCTCTTTTTTTAATTTTTTTTGTTATTATTATTATTTTTTATTATTTTCATTTATGCTTTGTTATTGTTCTTTTTGTATTTTATTTTTTTAGAAAATAATAAACACATAATTCCATTATTTTTTTTAAAAATATGTCTCATTAATGAAAATCACTCAAATAACTCACATGTGGAAGCCACTTCGGGGTATTGTGGTGTAATATGAGATTTGCTCACGATAATGTTAAAAATAGCTTGTCTACAGCTGTCCCACCTTGGTGTCTACTTTGCAGGGGATGACACGTAGCGAAATGGAATGGAGTTTAGGAGTGGACTGAAAAGTAGATGTCAAGTTGTGATGAGACACACTCTCAACATTTCCTGATTGAAATCTTTCCCAAGTCTTAACGAAGCAACCCTGAAGAGGGTCCTCTAAAATCAACGATTATTTGGATGGTAAACAAACAAAGAAAGGAAATAATGTGCACTCAGGCATGACTAAAAAAGAGACCAACTTCCATGTGTGGAAGTTCATGTGGTCATGAACCTACAGATTTCACAATTGGGGAGCGGTTACCAGCCAATGTGGAGGTGCTACGGCCAAGGTGGGTCCGAATGGAGTAAAAGTAAAGACACAATTGAAGATAAATCTAAACAAGGGTCTCTTCCAGAAAAACAGCCCAAGACAGCCTCGGGAAAACTCAGTACTCAATTCGGAATGGAATATCTCATATTCAGTTTAAGCAGAGCGGCTCTCACAATTGAATTAAGTGAATGATCTTCCATAGTGAAATCAAGGTCCGACGTGCATGGATGCTAGGTTTAAAGAAAAACTTAAAACAAATTACAAATAGAAGATAACTAAAGATAATATTGTTAAGTTGTTAAGAATGGGTCATGATACCAATCCCATGAGTCGATACTGAGCCATAGCTCGTTTATCTATACACCAACTCACCGAACATAACCGTCATTCCCAAGCTATCACAACTTAACGGCCTATCCGTATGTCCCAAATTCCTCTGAAGTTATCATTATTTTTGTTAGAGGGGAACTCAAACTCCAGATTCATCTAAGACATAAGGTCCTCAACATGCTCTAGTAGTGTAAATATCATATAGTACAATGCATGATAGGATGGGAAGTTGATTACCGAGGTAACCAGAGACATGACAAGGTGGTACAGTGGTGGGACAGTGGTGCCCCTCTTTTCTTATGTCTTCTATCTTTTTTTTTTTGAAACCTGCATTCAATAGTAAGCACAGTAAAGTAGAATTATTTCATAAGAAGCAAAATTGCACTTGACTATACAGAATATCAATAAGCCACAATGATTCACAAAAACAGGAGAAAACACAACATAGAAGGCAGAATTCATGTGTCAAAGCCTGCAGTGGAAACTTGTTTTGTTTTGTTTTGTTTGTTTTATTTTTTTGTTATTTTTTTTTGGATTCTCGATGTTCAGTCACTACTCGACGTTTGTATCCTTGTTTCAACGTGCCCAATAGGTGCCGACAGTAGGGATGGCTGGCAGAGCCTCTTCCAGATCTCACGCTCCTCCTTCGGAGGTCATGTCCCTTCCGGCATGGTGGCTCATGCCGAGGAGGCCGAGCGCAAGCTCGCGGCTCAGGTGAGTGTGATTTGGTTTGGAATTCAACTACACGCTTCACCCCTTTCTTCTGACCTTGTGAAATGGTTGGCTCTGGCAGGCCATGGAGATCCAGGGCATGTCAGCTCGTGTGGTGTGAGTAGAGGAGCGCGTCACTTGGTCAGAGCGCGATGCCCGAATAGCGGAACTGGAGGAGGAGTGGTGACGACATGACGCTGAGGAGCTGCTCTAGGACGTCCTGGAGCTGAGGGTTTCTCTCCAGGTGGCGAGGAGAGAGGTAGCTCATGAGAGAGTGGAGAGCAGAGAGGCAAAGGGAGTGGGACGAGAGGAGGGCTCTAGAGGCTCAGATGATGGAGCTCTGGTTGAGCCTTGGGGTGGTGGAGCGGAGGCGGAAGGATGATGAGGAGCGCTACCAGAGGGGATGAGAGTGCGCGGCGCGCCTTCGTCAGCCTGGCTCTTCTCCGTTGGTAGCCTCTTTGTTTCCTTAGCAAAGGAGCGTCGTGCTCCCGTGGCTGAGCGTGCGCTACGGGGTGAGGCGAGTATTGCTTCGCAGACCTCTAGGAGGCCTCCCAGGGATCCCCATCTTAAGAGGGAGGAGAGATGACCAGGAGGGCGGTGGTGAGAGTTAGTGAGTTGCTTGTACACCCACCCCCTTGCTTATGATGTACATGGCACTTTATATAGATATACGAATGGAATGACTCATGTTCGTGTTACATGTTTGCCCTTTGCGCTGCACGTTCCTTCTCCTCTATGCTTCTTTGCTTCCACGTTGTTCCCATGTGGTATGTTCGACAAGATTTCACCCTGAAATGGGAGAATCTTGTCTCACTATGGCCATTCTTTTCAACGGGAATCTCGCGTCGGAGTCGACAATGACGACTTTTAGCTCCATTCCTATGCGAGATTTCAAACCTTCGACAAATGCATCCCTTTCTTTTCTGCGGGAATCTTCCGTCGGAGTCAGCAATGGCGACTTTTAGCTCCATTCTTATGCGAGATGTCAAACCTCCCGACAAATGCATCCCTTTCTTTTCTCTCTCTCTTTTTTTGTTATACTCAATCACGTGCCCGACAAGGATCAGACCACCCCTAACTGTACAGGGAGCAAGTCGACATGTCACTTCACCACTCATATGAGACTGAAAAGAAGATGCCCTATCACGAGGGTCACCGGCAGAGATAATGGCGATTGCCGACTTAGACGTCTTCCAATCCTATAAATACCTACTTTTTCATTCTCCCTTGGGACAGTGAAAGCCAACTGGAAGAGTGAGAGTTTCAGAGGAGGAGCGAAGAAAGCTTAGGAATGGAGGGTGAATCTTCCCACTCCTCTAAGATAAGCAGGTCTAGTGTTAGCTCCATGAGGCCCTCTGATGTTGAAGGGCACCTCAGGGAGAAGACCCAAGCACAGTCGTAATTAAATTCCCCCTATCTTTTCTATCTTTTTAATTTTTGTTTGAGAAGGTAACCCTTTCTCATTCTCTATGTATGTGTAGGGCATGGTGAGATCACACATTTCCTGGGAGCTAGTGATGGCCCCATACCGGAGTCTTCTGGACTTCTAGAAGGCCCGACTAGACATGATGGGATTCAGAGCCTTCCTCCGAGTCGAGCCGATTAAGCTCAATCTTGCCCTCATCCAGGCACTGTGTGAAAGATGGGACCTAGAGAGTCGGGCCTTCCTAATGCCTTGGGAACACATGGTGCCCAGCCTAGAAGATGTGGCTAGAATTACGGGCCTCAGAGTGGATGGCGAGGCGGTAACCAGGGTCACTTACCCTGATTACTGGGAAGGGGCCCAAAAATACAGTGGTTGAACTTAGAGGACCGAAAGAGCAGGTTGGTTGCCAAGGCGTCCCTCATGGAGGCATTGGGGCTGACTGAGACTCGTCCTCGTGACGATGAATCCCTGGAGGAGTTCATGGAGCGGACTGAAAGGGGATGCCGTGCCATGTACTGCATGGATTCCAGCAATTGGGAGAGATTAAATATGGATTTAAGAAGATTTCTCATTTTCCTGCTAGGGAGGTTGCTGCTGGGCTCAAAGGGAAACAACATTCACTATCGTTTCCTGGAGCTCCTTGTAGACCTCGAGAGAATAGAGCAGTATGCCTGGGGAGCTGCCGTGCTGGCACATTTATTTACGGGTTTATCCTAAGGGTCAGACCGGGAGGTGACAGTGAGTGGCTTTACGCCACTCATTCAGTTAATATATATATTTCTCTCTCTTTTTTCTCTCTCTCTTTTTTGTTGTGTTTTTTTGTTCTGATGCCAATGACACATGATGGCACAGCTATGGAGCCATTATTACCTCCCGATGGGGAGAGCTCGGCATTGGCGACCAGTGACAGTGCCGTTAGCCAGACGGTGGCAACCCATCATGAGCACGGCACCTCTATCCTACCAACTGATGGTGTTAAGACGCGAGCTGCAAGAGTTCCTTGCAGCGATGGTGGGATTCTTTTTTCTCTTTTTTTAATTTTTTGTTATTTTTGTTTTTGTTTTTGTTTTTTTTTATTTTTGACCATCTAAGAATATATGTGCAACCTAACATAGGTGAACTGGAGGCCTTATTCAGGCATGGTCGACGCCGACCAGCCGTGGGTTATAACAAGCCGTGCCCGGTTCGGACGGGACGTCTGGCTCCATTGTTTGAATGAAATCGAGCCACTTAGGCTACGATTGGCCATGAGGACCCTAGGACTTGCCCAGAATGAGTGGATATGACCGCACCGCCTCGTGTCGGGAAGAAGACACGCGGCCAGCAACCTGTGTGGATTGGCGAGTACGCTTCCCCGAATTATATGAAGACTGGCAACGGGGTGGCACACTTGTGGAGTCGCATGCGTAGGATAGTGAGGATTACTTGCACCTCTACAAGGCGATGTATGTTGAGCGACTCCATCCTGGGGGGCTTGTTGAGGTAAAATGAAAGCACCACTTTTTTTTTGTCTTTTGCATTTTTTTGTTGTTATTTTTTGTTATTATTTTTTGTTATTTTTTTTGTGAACTCATGAGCCATGGCTGTAGGATGCCCGTGACACCATGATAGCGAACTTGCGAGCTCGCTTGGCAAATATGGAGTAACAGCTGAGTGACACCCATGCAGCTCTGAGTTCATCGGTAAGTGTGAATGCACATGTTCATGTTTCCCAATAAGGACTTGGGATTCTTGGCACTAAGCCCTCAATGTCACCTCGTGTATGTTGCAGCGTGCCCAGCTCGATGCAGTCTCATCGGCAATGGGGGCAGATGGCATTTCCTCCAGTTTATGGATCCCTACTTCAGAATTAGATTTGCTCCACGAGTAACTTGCTCATGCCACACAGCGAGCAACAGAGGCAGAGGGAATGCTTTCCACACAGGTGAGGGTATCATCCTAGAATTTTCTTTGTTCATGCCTTACCATATATCTCAGATGGCAGACATGGCAGGCAGAGGAATTGCAAGAGGCACTGGCCCGTGCCACGCAGGGGGAAGCCAGGATAGCAGAGCTAGAGGAGCTGCAAGGTCTTCCAGATGATGACTCTTCTCGTGATGCCACAGAGCTGAGGATCACCCTCCAGCTAGAAAGGGAAGACATGGAGAGAGAACGGACCGAGAAGGAAAGGGAAAGGGAAGGGAAAGAGAGAGGGCCGAGAGATTGGCTGAGGAAGAAGAGAGGAGGGCCCTGGAGGCCCAATTGTTCGAGCTCCGGACCAGTCTCGGTCTTGCCGAGCAATGGCTGAGAGATGGTGAGGAGCGCTACCGAAGAGCACGAGAGCGTGGCTTTCATATCAGTAGCTTCTTTGCTGCCCCCGCAGATCGACGATGGGGTGTGGAGACGGAAAGGGGGCTACAGAGTGGTGGGAATACCGCTTCTCATGGTTTGACAACACCCTCTAGAGCTTCTCGCCCGGAGAGCGACGAGACGAGTAATGCAGAGAGAGAGGGTGGAACTTGATGTAAACCTTTTTTTAAAGCATGGAATAAAATGCTTGGTTCTTTGTTCCCTGCACACATCACTTAAAAAACCAAGTTAGAATCTCTGCTCTGACTTGGCCCCTTACTCAGTAAGCAGGTGTTTGTTTTGAGATGTCCTTGATAATGAGTCAAAGGGCCAAGTCTTTATCAATGAAGGCAAGGTCAAGTAAAATGGTGAATGCGACACACAGGCATACAGATGCAAACAAGAATTAAAAGGTGAAATGCATCACACGGATGCAATCATGCAAAAATGTATTTTTTCTTTTCTTTTTATGTTTTATGCTTTTCTTTTTGTTTTGATTTTTTTGTTAGTTTTGTTGTTTTTTTTGTTTTTTTGTTGTTTTGTTATTTTTGATTTTATTTCTTTCTTCTTTTTATCCTTTTTTTTGATACGGAGGACACCTATTATAACAACCGACTGGTTCTCAGATCAAGGTTGTTTACAAATCGTTTTATGTAGCTTGATGTATCCCTCCTACTCAGGCTCGACTTTGCCCTTTTAGGAGACATGACCTGGATTTTTTATTATGGGGACTTTGCCTTTTCTATCATGTGTCCGGGGTATCACACTTTTTTTTAAAACTCTGGGTCTCAGTGTATTTTTGTTACTAAGGCCTGGTGACCACCCATATAGCACCTGACCTTCATGAGGACGGGGGTTTCTTACTAATCTCCCAGGTATCCTGAGCGCACATCTAGGTTGATTTGGGCCTCTAGACTCCTCGAATGATAATCCCGCCGGTTAAGACTTACCCTGATAACAATACCGTCATGACATGCTTAGGCTCCCAGTTGCTTTCGACCACAGGGATACACTCAAAAAGTGTTCAAGGTCTATTTCCTCACAACTCTAGATGATATATGATGGAACACCTTGGAACCCTAACGGCCAACTGCGTGACGCTAACCCGGAATGAGACACCGTCGCACCAATAGGTGACGCGCTTGCATTGACCTAAGCTCGAGGTTAAAATAAGAAGACATGAAGGTGGTAGATAGAGGTCTTGACCAGCCAGAGACACCAAAACTCCTTCACGGCGATGGCTTTTTCCTTTCAAAGTGGACAACCATTTTCTCTCTCTCTCTATCTTTTTTGGCTAAAAAGGAGGTTGCATGCCTTGGCAGGGTGCACCTTTCGAGATCTTCATTGAGCTTTCATCTTCTAGGGAAGAAGGAGGAGTGCAGGAGATAAACCTTTTGAGAGGACCGGCAAAGCCGTTAACCTGGCGAGCCATCAGGGGCCTACTCGACTCTCCCCTTTCGAGCAATTTCAGACCAAGCCTCAAGCATTTGCATTTCGTTGCCCCATTTATGGAATTTGGATTTTGTTTTAAGGGGTTTCATTTGTTGAAATTAGGCACGGCCACGACCAGGCTTTTATTTATTTTGTTTTCTGAGGGAGATATAATCATTTGATATGTTGGAATCCCTCTTGTATGCCTACGGGGACACTGCCCTCTTCTCGTGCTCTGACTCAGGTTTGAGGCGGTGGATCTTACTTTCGCCTTCAGGGTGTTGTACTTCGACTCCCGGATGCTCAACATTTTAAGAGTGCCGACTATCTCATTGGGTTGAGGAGGAAGAGAGCAAAGACTATGGCTTTCCCGGAGACGTTTGAGGTGTGGCCCCACCATAGGCGATGCAACCATTTTTTTTTAAAACATGTGTGTATGTGCATGTTACCTCCTTTTAGTGAGCATAGGCCAACATGACCGAACAAGGATCTCCACGGTTCTGGCAGACCAAGACCCGAGACCTACCAAACCTTAATAGGCCCTATCATAACATGAAGGATGGATGCAATGATTTGAGTCCATGATGATCACGAGGCATTAGCATTTTTCCCTTTTTGTCTTTTTTTTTGTTTTGTTTTTTCTTTATTTTTTTATGACCCTCGTACCATACCGGTTGTTATATCTATGCTAGGGTAGTACTTCTTTAGGTAAAGCCCATTCCAAGGGTGGGATAGTTCGGTTCCCCTCAGCCTGGAGTCATCATAGCCTTTAAATATTGCAGAAGCGAAGCAAAATTTAGAATCTCCTTTTTTTCTCTTTATTGCATTTCTTTTTTTAGCTTTTTTGTCATCAATTTGAATGAACCTGGGACTGACTACAAGATTACCACTCTCAATCATGTGAAGAGGCACTTCGTGTTAAGCCAATGTAAACAAAGATTCGAAGTGACTTAACATAAAGGAGTGGTGACAAGACTAGAATTTGGCGGAAGATGCCAAGAAGGATTTACAAAATGAGAAGGAAATCAAAAGAAAAGGTGAGGACTAAAGCCTCGAAAACAGTGTGAGAACAGGCAGATGCCCAAGATAGTCGATGTGGAAGAAATCGGGTCGGACCCAAAATCGAGAGGAATTAGAAGAAGAAATTGATAAATTGAGAGAGGCGGATCCGGGAGGTCCGGAAGTGAAGGAGGAGACTCATGGGGGACGGAATCCGGAGGTTCCGGAGGAAGGAAACAATGAGAGACACGATGCCTTGGGAAAAGGTATGAAAAAAGGTAATTCAAAAGGAAGAAATAAACGAAAGACACGAGATTCTGATAGAATAAAAGGATGAATTAGAAGAAGGGAAGGTCCGGAAGTTTCGGGAGAATATGGAAAGGAAGGGCGTAATGCCCAAAAGGGAGATTCACAGGTTCCGATAGGAAAGAAAGAAGGGCATGAGGCCCTAGGAAACCAGGAGAGTGACTCGAGAGGTTCAGAGGTTTCGGAGGATGATGAGGATGAATGATAGATAAAGACAAGGAATTAAATAGAGAGGGATCCAGAGGCTCCAGACGAGGAGAATGGGGGTTGGATAGAGTGAATGGAATCAATGAAGGATCCGAAGGTTCCGAAGGATGATAAGGAAGAGGGACACGGTGCCCTGGAAAAATAAGAGAACGAATCGAGGAGTCTGGAGGTTCCAGAAGGAGGAGATGAGACGGGGTGCAGTGCCCTGGGCATGTAAAAGAACAGAACATAAACTCGAACCTGGGAGGGTCCGGAGATTCCGGACAAAGAGAATGGGAGTTGAAGAAAGTGAATGGATTTAATGAAGGATCCGGAGGTTCCAGAGAAAAATAATGACGAGGGATGGATAAAGGCAATGATTTAAACAAAGAGGGATCCGGAGGCTCCAAATGAGATGAGATATGAGGGTCCAGGGACCCTAGAGAAAAGGAAGAGCTTGATTACGTGGATTTAGATGATGGACGGCATCCCCTCAGCCAATGGATTGCCCATAAAAAGAAGTTGAATAGCAGCAAGAGTAGTGATGGAATGGGACAGAAAGTGGATGGACCAATGAGGGCCCTCTCACCAAGGGATTTCTTGTCCTTAAGCTTCAACTTATGCCTTCCTTTCTTTTTGGTAGATACTCTCGTACAGTGCAACCCCTTATCCTTCAACATAACTTCTTGGCCTCTTGGCCTCGCATGCCCTCTCCAGCGAGGTGCCTAGACAGATGACCTTGTTTCTCTTTGATCATCCTGCTCAATTGGTGTAGTTAGTGACCACAGGTTCTCGGTCAGTGAACTTTTAATAAGATCCCTTGGACATTCAAAAATGAATGGTAACTCCCTTGGCAAATAATCATAGCAAAAATTTGAGAGTTTCGTTTGTAGAGCAGGAATCTTGACATGGGATGGCTCCTTTGGAAATAGCTCCCTTGCTAAGTGGAGGGTATCTATCATAGGAAGTTTGGCATTCGGCACAAGGAGCTTTATATTTGGCACACTGCCCAAGGTCATTGGAATATTATGCGCGAATATGTTTGGTAGCATAGGCATTCGCCCCTTGCATGGAAGTTGGTGGTGAATAGACATGATGTCAAAAGCTTCCAGCAAGGACTGCCCTGACCCGCCCTTGAGCATAGAGTTCATCATCTCCTTTGCAATGGAATGTGTCATCACTATGCTTGAGGAGAACCCCTTCTATTGATTAGCCATTTGAACCATGACCGAACAAGGGGTAATGAGAGCCTTGAAAGTATCTTGGCTCCTGATTTGCTCAGCACTAATTCTTGAGGGTCCTTCTTGGTGGACATTGGTGCTGGTAGAGGCTCGGCCTTCTCAAAGATGCCCGGCACAAGAACCCGAATTGGCATTCGACAAATGAAAGCTTGGATTTTGAATGGCATAGTCGTGACTAAATTCTTCTTGCCCGGTTCTTGAACATCATCGTCGAGACATGTATTTGTAGAAGTACACCCACTCCGAGGGGAGGTGTAAGGAGGCGAGATGGAGGTGGAAGGCTCAATAAATGACGGATGTTTAATGGAAGGTGTTGTAAGAAGGGTAGGTGAGGGTTGAAACACAGCGAACTTTTCCCCTTGCTCGGAAGCAGACAGGGTTGGCTCGGGTGCAAAAATTGATGGGCCCTACTCAGGATTAATCACGGGTTTGGGTAAGGGGTCGAGTGGAGGAATAGGAATGGTTGGGTTTGGGGTTATAAGGATAGTGGAGGTTTTAGGTGGGGGCGATGGAGGATTACTTGGTTGGGAACAAGGGTTAATGGGAGGCTCGGTGGAAGTCGACGGTATGGAGGTTACTTGTGTAGTTGGAAGGGTAACGGTAGGAGGCTTGGTACGTAGGAAGCATCGGATTTTGGTGGTACGTGAGGGGTCCAGGGTAGGGGGTGATTCATGGTGCATTGACGCGGGTTGTTGAAGTATGGACCCATCATCGTAATAGCATGTGATTTCATAGACATGGGTAGGGATAGTGGCTAATTCATGGTGCATGGACGCAGGTTGCTAGAGTATTGACCCATTATCGTAACACCATGATGTCTCATAGGTAGGGGTAGGGATGGTGGCTTCATCCTGAACAGGGGGTTCTTGTGGAAGTGGTGGAAGAGGGAAACGAAGAAAACTCGAAGTAGGTGCATCTTCAAAATCTTCATAAACTTCATCACGTGCCGTTTCCAATTCTTCATAATCATCAAGTTCAAATGGGCGCTGTGGTAGAGACATGTTGATGGGTGGAGGTGGTGTAGACCGACATAGAGGATTTTGTGGATGTGAATGCAGAGGCATAGGGCCATGTGAATGAGTATGATAAATGGGTGGCGAGCGGACGGCGTCCACTTGATCATTAAAACTCGGGAGAACTTCTTGCTCACTCATATTCTCAATGCCATAGTCATCTCTTATCTCCTTCCAATCCCTCTCCATGTTAGTAATGTTATTCATGAAAGCGTGAAGGAGATTGACTGGAGGAGGAGGAGGAGGCGGTCGTAAACTTGTGACCCTCTTTATTTGTTTTTCCATTTGATCAATTTTATCAATGAGAGTTTGTTGGAGGGGTGTGACTTGTGACGTAGAGAGTTGGCCTTGAGACCTTGGAGAGATAGCTTGACATGTAGGCCGTGAAGAAGAAAGGGAGTGAGGTTTGCCCATGGGATGACTCGGTCGAGCCAGGGTACGACGGACAATGAGATTTTGGGGCCATGAGGGATACTAAAATGAGGGTGGTGGTTGGCCCACGTGGTCCCTAAAGGGGGGAGCACGAAAACTACTGACGGCGCATGAACGATCCTGGGGAGAGGGAGAGGTAGATCCCCTATTAATGACAGCCTGGATGGCTTCAAGTTGTTGAGGGCTAAGGGAGTTGATGTGAGAAGCTAGGAAATCCAAGGCATAAGGAATACTAGCGGAGGGGGAAGCTCCGCTGGTAGTGGCTTGCACTTCATGTGAGAACTTATGGATTCGATCATGGTCCACGGTGTGGATATGATCATAGGACGTATAAACAGGGTGAGACTCCTCATAGAAATCGCAATGAGAGTGACGGACATGAGGGGTACGTGATGAATTAAAGCGACCATCCTCATGGTCATAAAAAGTGTAACTAGGCATGCTAGACACTTTACCAAAACACAACATCATGATGAAATCAAACCATGTGCTTACAAACAATTTTGCAAAGATTACCAAGCAAGTGGATGCTTATGTTCTTTTTTTGTTTTATTATTTTTTTGTTTTATTATTTTTTTTCACAAATCAGAAGTTCACACAAAAGGTAGGACCCTAGTTACAAATTTGGCCATCGCCATGCCAACTAAGGTCACTCGTCTCACCACGAATGGGTCGACTAACTCCAGGGAACTTCAACGGTACAACCTGCCCAGTGAACAAAGAGGGAATCCTTCGCTGTCGAGGAGTTACGGAGGTCCCGATGGAGAAAATCCAAGTCCGTTAAGAGGAATTCCCAATGGAGAGTCCTTCCTTCACTGAGAGAGGGTAACCCTAGAAAAGTGAAATAAAGGGGAAGATGATATGCAATGCAGTGCTAAATTTAACAAAAGGTGTGTAAACACACAACAAATATATAAGACAACAGAGACTGAACAAATATCACAAAGCTCCTTTTCCGTAATGACGCGAACCTCTTAAGATCTCACAAGGGACCGTGGGATAATGGATGTGGTGCACGAAGGATGAAATTAAAATTGCAAGAGTGCTATTGGGAGCATGAGTGTAGCGCGCGCATGTGCAATAAGAATGGGCACATGCGGGTGCCAAGCGGAGGGGCACACATGGGTGCTGAAAATATATGGGTATCCAAAGAAAACAAAAGTCAGTCCCACTGTGATCGTCAAGAGATGTGGATGACGAAATCACCATGGGAATTAGAGAGTGATATGAGAACACACAACACGACACACACCGAAATTAACAGGAACAATGAGGAGAAAGATCTCCGAAGAGAGTTACCTTTACGAGATTGGAACAATGAAATACACGGAACGGAAATAGTACAATATGGAATCGCCGCGGGAAAATGTTCTCCATGGGATTTGAACTGAAGTGAAAAATAACGGAATAAAAATGACAGAAATAAAACCGCCGCGAGAAGTGATTCTTCGCGGGATTTAAACAGAAATGGAAACGATAGAATTAAACCACCGCAAGAGGTGACTCTCCGAGGGATTGGAACAGAATTAAACCACCGCGAGAAGTGACTCTCCGCGGGGTTTGAACAGAAATGGAAATGGCAGAATTAAACCGCCGCGAGAGGTGACTCTCCACGGGATTTGAACAGAAAATGAAATAACAAAATGACAGAATTAAACCACCACAAGAAGTGACTCTCCGCGGGATTTATTGGGGGATGGGAGTGTGCAGAAATTACATACTGAAAGTAAGTTGCTGAAATAAAAGGACCACTATGGGAAGTAACTCACCGTGGGTTTTATTAGGGAGACGAGAATAAAAGAAATAAAAAGGTGCGTGTGTGTAGGAGGTGTGATCTCCAGGAGCTGAGAACACCACAAATGAAAAGAATTTGATCGCGTTGGCCACGAGAGCGGGAAACAGTGCTGGTTCCTTCTTCCTCTTCCGTCGGCCGACCGATGAAGAGGGTTTTCTGTTGGGTTACCATTATTAATTTATTTAAGATTTGCAGGCTTAATCACAAACGAGGCTAGATTATTTTTTTCTTTTTTCCCTTTTTTGGGTTTTAATTGTTTTCTTTTTCTTGTTTTGTTTTGTTTATATATATATATATATATATATATATATATATATAGAAGTGAGAAGTGAGATAAGAGAGAGGAACAACGAGATATAAGAAAATCAAATTAAAAAGGTGACAAATAAAGAGAGATGAGAAGAGATACAGTATATATATAACAAAATATTGACAAAAATAGACAGATGAAAATATGGTAAAAATGATATTTATATCAACATATATACATATATATATGTATATGCATATCAATAGATATATATAGATTAAAACTTGGTATGTGCATGTGTGGAGAATTTAGAGAGAGAAAGGGAGACGGGAGTATACATATGTGTGCATGTGTGGGGAGTTTAGAGAGAGAAAGGGAGATGGGCAGGGGAGTGTGCATGCGGTTGTGATGTGTGTGCTAGAGAGAGAGAGAGGGTGAGGGAGAGAGAGCCAACTGGGCAATGGGAGGGCATACAGAGGAGATAGAGGAGGAGGGTGGACATGCGGCCGGTGGTGAGAGAGGGGGTCGCGGGCGTGACGGGGTGCTATGTAGGTTAGAGAGAGAGAGAGCGACAGTGGCGGGAGAACAGGGAGGCGACGGTGGTGCCGGAGGGAGGGACACGACTGCGGCGGTAGCTATGGGTAGTACAGAGGATGGAGATGGTGCTGTGGGTAGCTAGCGTGTGCAGTGGAAGAGAGCGCGATCGACGGTGAGGAGGGGCGTCTGCAGTGGCTGTGAGGTGTAGAGGGGGAGAGCAATGGTGTAGGGTGGGGTGCTGTCGGCGGTGGTGCAGGCGTGAAAGAGAGGGGGTCGACGGGAGTTAGAGAGAAGGAAAGAGAGAGAGAACGAGAGAGAGACGGAGGGTGAGAGACGAACGCGGGAGGAGGGAGGAGGAGACACGGATGAGGGCATGCAAACGACGACAGCCGCGAGGGAGAGCCGGGAGCTCCGTAGAGAGTCGCGAATGGCAGAGGAGGGAGGAGGACCGGCGAACAAAGTGAGGAGGAGAAGAGAACGACACTGGTGAAGGGGACGCTGGACGGTGCTCACGCGTAGAGAGAGAGGCTGTGAGAGGGAGATGAGAGAGAGAGAGAGAGAGAGAGAGAGCAGTGAGAGGGGAGGGACGCAGGTTGTGTGTGTACGGAGCGGATGCGGTAGTGAGTAGAGATGAGTGGCAAGAGGGAGAGAGCGGTGCAGAAGTGGTGGAGGCTAGAGAGAGGTGCGGCGAGTGAGGAGGTGGGGCGGTGAGAGAGAGAGGATGCAGAGAGAAGGGGAGAGTGAGTGAGAGAGGGAGGTGCCTCGGGGGTGGCGTGTTGCGACGGTGTCGGAGGGGAGATGGAGAGGAGGTGAGAGGAGAGGGGGGTTCGCAGCGGTGGCGTGGGGTGTCTGCCGCGGTGGTGTAAGGGATATGGAGGGTTGCGGCAGTGGTGCAAGGTGGAGAGGGACGGTGATGGTGGTGCAAGGTGCACCGGCGGTGAGGTGTGAAGGTGGAGAGGGAGAGGTGGGGAGAAAAAGGTGGCAGCAAGGAGGGCCTGCCGTGTTGAGTGGTGATAGACAGATCTAGAGGGGAGGGGTGAATAGATCAGCCCCTTTTGGCCCTTCTTTGCGAAAATAAAAATTAAGACTAACACAGAGATAAAGAGGCAGATATTAGTTAATATCTGAGAAGCTAGATGCACACAGGATGCCTGGAAACGGTCCTATCAAGCTTCTACCGATTGAACAAGAGAGAAGATGAACCACAAGACAAGATCTTTAAGGTGCATTTGTTGACCTCCGCTCGCTCCCCTGCAAAGAGGACGTTAAGGAGGGGCATTTGTTGACACCCGTTTTTTACCGATAAGTTGAGTCATTTCTCTTGCTCCCATTTGTTGATGCCTCGAGTTGTCCATCACTCGCTGGGCGTTTTCTGGTAAGTCATGGGCCAGTTTTATGGGTAGCCTCCCTCCTTGGTTGGGACCGTATCGATTCAAGGCTTAATGGGCCTTGATTTTTGGTTAATTGAACATGTTTATAAAAATCAAGTGTCTAGGAACATGTACGGGTCATCCCTGGCCGTTCAACCCTTGAGCGGTTATTTATGAGCCGTTCATACATTAAAAAGATGTCTGATGATTTTCTGAATTTCCACCGACAAGGGCTTATGCGGTTTATTCTTGGCCGTTTAACATGATGAACGGTCTGGAGTGCACCGTTCTTCTTCCAGAGTCCTAAAGCCTAAATATCTCTCAGATAATTATCCATTTTTTCCATTTATCACCGACAAGAGTTAAACGGTTGGACCTTGGCCGCCCGTTCTATTGGACGGTCCCATAATAGCCGTTCAAGTATAAGAGTCCAACGGCGATATCTTCGGTTGGTTAATGGATAATTTGTTGGTATTTATCCTATTTTTGAAATTTTCACTGACAAGGATGGACGGTCCCTTGTTGACCGCCCAACCAGTTGAGCGGTCTATCGTGAGACCGTTTAACCCTGCGAACTCTGAAGAAATCAAAGATTTTCTCTCTCTATCCGTAGACGTGTCCCTGGGCTTTATCCAGAGATTTCTTCTCGAATATGGAGTCTTTTTCGATGCCGTTTCTTCTGGATGAGAGATAACTCGATTATCTCCAACTTTTGTGATAATATCTCATCCTAAAAATGAATGGAAACCCTAATTTCGAGGCTGACTTTAGGTGCTCTATAAATAGACTCTAAAGGCCGGGCTTGAAAGGGGGGAGATTTTGGTCGACGGCGAAGCCCTGCCGCATTCTTGAGCGACCTAGAACCAAGGGGGGAGGCTTTCTACGTCCATACAAGCCTCCGGTTCAGGGAGTAGTCGAGTTTTGAGTCTTTTGTGTTTGATTGGTTTTGTCCTCTTTGTCATTGCATGCATTATTCCTATCACTCTCTCCCCACGTTTTTCTTCATCCTCATTACCATGCACACATCCACCTGCATTTTTGACACCCTAGGGGTTTAAAATCCCCTAGGTATCCCCCTTTCCACTTAGTCACGTTCATTCCTCATTATTTTGACATTTACTACACTATTCAGTTCTAATCTAGGTTGTTTCTTTGTGTTTTCACATTATTTTTGCAGGTCAGCAATCCCTAGCACGAGGCCCATCCCCTCTGGCCGGCTGGAGAGGGTGGAGGTTGGACCCCTTTGTGACTTCTGACTCGGTGGTCTTGCACGGTGCTCTATGGTCCATTCGAGAGGACGTGCGGTGCCGATTGGACCGTCCATCATCTTCCTGCGGTCGTGACTAAGCCGTTCAACAGCCAGGAGTCCTTCATCCCGCACCTCCTGCAGCATCCTTAGGTGGTCTATCGTAAGACCGTGCAAGCTATAGGCGGTTCTACCTGGACCGCTCATCTTCCCAGCGCTGCAGCTAGGCGAGTGTCTCTCCCTCTTTCCAAGGCACGGCGTGTTCATCACGTCCGACGCTTTGGTGGTGATCACGGTTTGTTACACTTCACCTTTTCCTTCTGTTTTCATCTGTTTCTCATATCAGATATGGTAGAATAGACATTGGGAAGACATTGGAAGAAACGGACGGGAGAATAAAACATATCAACACCTCTGTATCTCTTTGCATCTACAAGAGTACCTTGTTCATCTGCATCCAGTGAAGTGGCAGTCCCCATTGGAGTTCCTAAAGGCTTACAGTTGGTCAGATCAAACTTTTTCAGCAACTCCTTCACATACTTGGCTTGATTGATAAAGTAGCCTTCATTGCTTTGACTAATCTGCAAGCCAAGAAAGAATTGAAGCTCACCCATTAGACTCATTTCAAATTCATTGGTCATGAGTTTAGCAAACTCTTCACACATTTGAGGTTTAGTGGACCCAAACACTATGTCATCCACATAAATCTGAACGATCAAGATATCTTTACCTTGTTTCTTGGTGAATAGTGTCTGATCTACATTACCTCTGGAATACCCTTGTTTGGTGAGATATAAGCTTAGTCTGTCGTACCAAGCTCTAGGTGCCTGCTTCAAGCCATACAAAGCCCTGTCCAACTTATAAACATGATCTTTGAAATATGTGCATTCAAAATCGGGGGGTTGCTCTACATAAACTTCTTCTTTAATAAGACCATTTAGGAAAGCACTCTTAACATCCATTTGCTGCAGTTTGATTTTATGAGAACATGCAAATGCTAGCAAAATTCTAATGGCCTCAAGTCTAGCAACAGGAGCAAAAGATTCTTCATAATCTATGCCAAATTCTTGATTGTACCCCTGAGCCACCAATCTGGATTTATTTCGGACTATCTTTCCATCTTCACTTAGCTTATTTCTGAACACCCATTTTGTTCCTATGACTGATTTTTCTTTAGGCCTTGGAACAAGATGCCATACTTTATTTCTTTCAAACTGGTTTAACTCATCATGCATGGAATTGATCTAGTTTTCATCTTTTAGGGCCTCTACAACATTTTTGGGTTCAATTTGAGACACAAGAGCAAGTTATTCAATTTCATCCATAGTTTTAAAATGAGACCTAGTTTTGGTTCGGTCATGCAGATTACCTAAGATGTTTTCCAACGGATGATCTTTTAGCACTCTTAGATCAGGTTGAGCATTACCTTCATCTGCTTCGGTGACTGGAGTATTACTTGGTTCTCCTTGGTCCTCATCTGCTTGTATTTCTTCTTGTGGAAGTTCCTCTCTTCCTCTTATGTTTAGGAATTCCCTGTCATCATCTTCCGTGCAAGAATTGTTATGATCAATCTCATCAAAAGTGATGTGAGGGGATTCTTCTACACAAAGGGTCCTAACATTATAGACTCTATAAGCTCTAGACTTGTCAGAGTACCCAAGGAATATCCCTTCTTCACTCTTGGGCTCAAACTTGTCCAGAACTCTTTTGTCATTGTTATGAACAAAACACTTTGACCCGAACACCTTCATGTGAAAGAGAGATGGCTTTTTACCTTTCAGCAGCTCATATGGAGTCATTTTGGTGAGGGGCCTTACCATTGAGTGGTTGATGATATAGCATGCATTGTTTACCGCTTCAGCCCAAAATATCCTTGGTAAATGTCTTTCAGCAAGCATTGTGCGTGCCATCTCTATGAGAGTTTTGTTCTTCCTCTTAACTACCCCATTTTGCTCAGGAGTCCGTGGTGATGAAAACTTGTGAATGATTCCTTCAGTCCTACACAAATTTTTAAAGTTAGCATTGTCGAATTCACCACCATGATCTGAATTAATGTTGGAAATTTTAAACTTACCATCTTGCTTCACTTGCATATACAGTGTCTGAAACTCATCAAAGGCATTATTTTTATGTGCAAGATAGAATACCCAAGTGAATCTAGTAAAATCATCCACCAAGACATAACCATATCTTTTACCACTTAAGCTAGCTATTTTGATTGGACCAAACAAGTCCATATGTATTAGTTCAAATGGTTTAGATGATGAGTTTTCAGTTCTGCTTTTGAATGACTTTCTAGTCTGTTTTCCTTGAGCACATGCATCACAAATCTTAGTGTTCAGTTTGAATTTAATTTCAGGCAGACCTTTGACAATTGAATGCTTCACCAATTTATGAAGAGTGTTGTAACTAACATGTCCTAGTCTGCGATGCCACAAACATGCTAATTCAGATTTGGATGCAGCAAGACAAAGATTTATATGAGTAGGGTCATCTAAGTCAATCATGTACACGTTATTGACTCTTTTGTCTGAAAACTTGGTTTCCTTTAAATTTGGTTGCAAGATTCTACATTCATTTGAGTCAAAAATTACAGTATGACTGTTATCACAAAGTTGACTAATGCTCAGCAAGTTGTACTCCAGACCATCAACAAGTAATACATTATCAATTGAGTTGGAGGGGTTCTTACCAACTTTACCTGAACCAATGATTTTTCCTTTGTCGTTTCCTCCAAATGTGACACGTCCAGCTTCCTTTTCAACCAGGAGACATAATTTGGTTTTGTCTCCAGTCATGTGTCTTGAGCAGCCACTGTCAAGATACCAACGGTTGTGCACGGCTGCAAGACACTCCTGCACAAGGAATTAAGTGACAATGTTTGGAACCCAAGGACAGTTGGGTCCCAAAAGTTTCTTCATTTCTGTAAAGCAGGATAAGACAGACTTCGAAATCCAAACTTTCTTAGCATCTTTGCTTTGTTGGGAGTTCTGATTTTTCTTCTCTTTAGTCTTTTGGACTTTATGAGTTTTGGAAGTGGTGGAGAAGGATTGTTGATTAGACCATCTATTCCAGTTTGTTGGTCTAGATGAGTAGGAAGTGTCATATTGCCTAGGTCGTTGGGGTTGAGTGAACCTATGACCATAGGGAGCATTATTGTTTCTTACCCATGGAGGTGTCGATCTGTAGAAGGTAAAGTCTCGACCTGTCCACTGTTCAGTCCGTCTATAACTGTTTCTGGATAAGGGATGTGTCGACCTCCTGTATGGAAACTGTCGACCTGTTGGTGCAAACCTGGGATTTTTTTGGGCGTTTGACCTGGTGGGTGTCGACCTATTCCATGGAGTGTCTCAACCTGTTCTAGCATTGTAACTGTCTCTTCCTTTGTGATGTGCAAGCTAAGGCTTGGACGGTTGTCGACCTGTTTGGGATTGTTTGTGAACCTTTTTGGGTTGTTGAAAAGTTTTGTTGATTGGTTCTTCTATCTTTTCTTTTCCCTTGTTTTTAATGTTTTCTTGGTGTGTTGATTTGGAGGTTGATGCTTCAGAAGATGATACAAAAGTGGTGGTCTTTAGCCCAAATGTTTTCTTTTTGGTAGGCTCATACCCTAGCCCTTGTCAGTTGAAGTTTATATTGGTTCCTAGCAGGGCATTCAAGTTTTCACTCCCATCAACAAATTTTTCAAGAGAGGTTTGTTTATCTACTAGGTCCTTTTGAAGTTTCTCATTTTCTCTCAACAGTTGAGAGTTGACCTGTTTAAAGGCTTCAACTGTTTCATTGTACAGATTGTTGTCCCTTACATAGCTTTACATTTTTAATTTCAATTCATCAATTTCATCTCTTAGCCTTTCATTTTCATCTTCCAAATCTCTCATTTCTTTTCTTCCTTCCTCAAGATTCTCATTCATTTTTCTTAGATCTTTAATTTTAGTTTCTAAAGAGATTATCTTTTCATTGAGAGTTTTATCATGCCCGCAGGATTCAACCTTCTTTTTTAAGGTCTTATTTTCTTTTCTGTATACTTCGTATTTGTTCATCAGTTCAAAGTAAGCTTCTTCCCAATCATCAATGGAGAAATGTTCAAAGGGAGAGCCCACCTCGCTGTCATTTTCTCCTTTGGCCATTAGGCAAAGATCATCTTTTTCCTCTTCAGAGGAGTTGTCTTCAGTTTCTTCTTCTTCTTCATCACTCCAAGTGCACACCATGGCCTGCTTCTTCTTGCTCTTCCACCTGGGCATAGCTTTCTTAGCTTCTTCAGGACATTCGGACTTGATGTGTCCTGGTTTCCTGCAAGAGTAACATACAAACTTTTCAGATTTTTTAGCATTTTCAGGTCTTGGCCTGAAACCTCTTCTTACCTGGGGCTTCTTCTTAGTAAAGCCAGTACCTTCCTTTCTTAAAAACTTTCTAAACTTTCTTGTCAATAGGGCAACTTCATCTTCTTCAGTGTTACTGCTTGAAGGCTCTTCATCATCAGATGGGTCCTTGGTGCTTGGTCCAGCTTTAAGAGCCAGAGGCTTCTTTTTACTTACCTCAGCTTCTTTGTTTTTCAGATTCATCTCATAGGTCATCAGGGACCCTATGAGTTCTTCTACTTTGATGGTGGTTAGGTCTTTTGATTCTTCAACCACAATGGCCTTTGTATGCCAGATATGAGTTAGTGATCTCAGTATCTTTCTTACTATCTCCTGCTCAGTGTATGTCTTACCTAGCTCAGTCAAGCCATTAGTGAGTGAGGTTAGCCTAGCATACATGTCCAAAATGGACTCATCAGATTTCATTCTAAACTATTCATATTCAGATACCAACATATTAGCTTTGGTTGCACGTACCTGCTGTGTCCCTTCATATATTACCTCAAGGCGATCCCACATTTCTTTTGCAGTTTTGCAAGTTGACACCCTTGAGTATTCAGTTGGATGAAGGGAGCACTGCATGATATGCTTGGCCCCCCAGTTCTGAGTTGATTGCCTGATTTGTTCTTTAGTCCATGTATCTTCGTCCGAAGGCAGCTCAAATGGTCCCTTGCAGATCACTCGCCAGACTTCATGATCCTGGGCTCTAATGAAGACCTGCATGCGGTTTTTCCAGTAAGGATAATTTGTCCCAGTGAAAAAGGGAGGCCTATTTACAGAATGTCCTTCAGCCATAGGACCTTTAGAAGCCATATCACCAGTTCTCTCAAGGTCGTTAGACCACATTCAGAGAGACGAGCTCTGATACGTGTTGAGTGGTGATGGGCAGATCTAGAGGGGAGGGGTGAATAGATCAGCCCCCTTTTGCCATTCTTTACGGAAATAAAAACTAAGACTAACACAGAGATAAAGAGGCAGATATTAGTTAATATCTGAGAATCTAGATGCACACAGGATGCCTGGAAATGGTCCTATCAAGCTTCTACCGATGGAACAAGAGAGAAGATGAATCACAAGACAAGATCTTTAAGGTGGTTCAGTCTCAATCTAGAGACCTACGTCCACCCCTCACACAACACAGTGAGGCTTCACTAGTGCCAACACACAGCAGCTGATTCACAGCTTCTAACTGAGAGATACACTCTCACACTCCGCTGTCACACAGCTTGTGGGATCACAACCCAAACCATACAGACAGGCGACCACACCTTCTGTCTTCCTACACGCAGGTAGGGATCTAATGATATGAAGTTTGTTTATAAGAAAAGTAAACTAAAGATGAAAAGGCCAGACAGAGTATCGTAATGAAAACGCTATGACAAAGAGGTCTCCTGTCTAGGAATGAGCTTGAGGGAGCCTTGGCTTTCTTATGCTCGTTGAATCTTCTTAGCAGCCACGGAGGTTTTCTTTTTGTTGTGAGGAAGAGAAAATGTCTTCTTCTAGTTTCACTCACGCCGGTAGCATCAGGACAAAGAGTAGCTTGGACAACAAGCTTTCTTCTTCTTCATTTTCTCCTTAGTGCTGTTCTCAGCTCACTTGCTGCCCTTCTCAACATTCGAACTGGAGCTCATGCTCCTTATGTATATTGGTGTCTTTGGGCGACACCAACATTGTCCACTTCGCAAGCAACACCCAGAATGTCACATCCACATTATTTGATCTGCTTCCACTTGCACAGTTGACTCCATTCTTGTCAAGTCTACAGGAATGTGGGTAGGTAGGAAACCATAGCAGCGAAGGTACGATTTTCTTCAGAAAATATCTCCGCCAAATCACAGTTTTCTGACACCAAAGCAATCTGACGGCTTTTTCCAGAGCAAACGGATCCTCTGGATTAAGTTCCGGATCTTGAAATCAGCTTCCGTCGGATTCAGATCCGTTCTGGACGAACAAAGTGTGTCGACACCTTCCTGTCAGTGTGTTGAGACATTCCTTTAAAAAACTTGGAGAATCGTTCTGGTTGATCGTGGATGTGTCGACACTTTTCTGTTAGTGTGTCAAGACATCCCTTTGAAAAGCCTAGTAGACAGCTTCTGTCGATTTCAAGTATGTTCTGGTTGAACGTTGATGTGTCGACCCTTTACCCCCAGTGTGTCGAGATATCCCTTTGAAATTCTTGAAGAACCATGGCTGATGAGTCGAGACAACACCAACGGTGTCGAGACATGTGAGCCAGGTGCAAAGTTGTAGTAAGAAGGTGTCGGGACATAAGCGCCTTGTGCAGAGATTTATCACACGAATGTGTCGACACTTTTCACTCAGTGTGTCTAGACATCGGTGAATCTAGATACTTAGTCAGAAGGGCTTCAGCTTGAATTCTTATGGATGTGTCGAGACATGAATAGGATGTGTCGACACATTATGTTATGCTGGAGCTCAAATTGTTAGAATTTCAACATGATCTCATCTGGATGTGTCGAGACATCACTGGACCGTGTCGAGACATCATTTAGTGAGATTCTTCTGCACTTGTTTAATCAATTCATCATGCCAAGAATAAGTTAGATATTTCTCAAACATCTATTAATGATTTATGATTTGTTATCATCAAAACCAGGGAACACAACATTCTCCCCCTTTTTGATGATGACAACCATGAATCATTATATCCAAGCATTCATATAGCAATTCAATCAAGTTGGTTTGAGGAGACATCAATCAATCAAAAGTTCATTCATTCACACAACCACTGAATGTTAGCATTTTTCAACACAGAGCATTTTCAACGGTAACAAAAAGGTTTGATTCATTAATCAATCATAGTTTTGTACAGATCAAGCAAGGATGTGTGTTCAAGCAGTTACATTGCAAATCTACATGCAACATCTAGATGAAAAAACTAGCTAACTATATGCCGGATGCTTGATGATGCTGGTCTTCAGTACTTCTCCCCCTTTGTCATCAGCAATGAGGGGGTGAAGGAGGAGGCTGCTGTGGTGGAGGCATGGAGCTGGTGCTGGCAGAGTGAGGGATCTGTGCCTCTTGGAAGTAGTGTTGCAGGTGAGAGATGGCGGTTGCAAGAGAGTCAATCCTCTGAGTGAGCTGTTCATCCCTTTGTCTGAAAGACTGTTGCAACGACTTGATATTTTCCTTGATGTCCGTGAGCCAGCTGTGAATCATTTCATAGATGTATTCTGTTTGGGCCCTCTGCTGAGAGGCCTGGACTGGGAAACGAGAGGAGGTGACCTCAGATTCAGGACGAGGGCACCATTCATCACCTGTATCCTGCAGGGCTGGTTGGAATTGAGCTTTATGCAACCGAATGAGTTCCAAAATTTCAGTGCGAACCATATCCAGTTTGTCGTATACAACATTCATCTTAGCCTCAGCTTTGGTGGTGCTGTTGACTACTCTAGCTGTGTCAGTATGAACTGTGTCGGCAAGCCTGGAGGAGGCATCAAGTAGCTTATTGGTGTCAGAATACAGTTTCCCTTTCAACCTTTGGGAAGCATCCAGTAAGCGAGAAGTAGTGGCATTGATGGTTCTTTTCAGATTGGAGGTGGCATCAAGAGATCTGTTGATCTCAGCGGTCACATGTACCCAGATGGATGTAGTTGCACCAGCCGCTTATGCTCTGATGGATGTAGTGGCGCCGGCCACTTGTTCAGCTAGCTGATTGAAGGACTCCATCAGTTTGGCACACTTAATGTTGAGTTTACCTTGATCCTCTCGGATGTCAAAGGCATGCATGACCATTTTAGCAGTTTTCTCCTGGGTTTCAGTGTGGATCTCTCGTAGTCTTTTCATGATTTTTCCTGCTCGTTCACACACATTTATCAGAGATTTCATGAAGCTTTTCATCCTTTCATCTGACTTATGCTTGTCGTGCACAAATTTCTCCCATCGGCTGTTCTGAACTTGCTCATAATGGAGTTGTCTAGCTTCCAGTCTATCCATTTGTAAACTGATCTGACGACAGGAGGAATTCAAACTCCCAAATTGGGCAGTGAGAAATTGAATGAGGGCAAGATGAATATCCATTAAACTACCAGTGGCACTAAATGCACCACCTTGTGAGGTGGAGGCCTCGGCATGAAATTTAGGAGGGGCATCCCTTGCAGTGAACACTCTAGGCTCATTTTCTGGAGACAAAGGAGATTGGATACCAAAAGCCATCATCATCCAAGGCTGGTCCATGGGATTTGCAAACTGCTGCTGCTGAGGAGCCTGCTCAAAGTGGATATCTGCATGAAAGATTTCCTCATGCTGATCTAACTGTGCTGCTGAATCTGGTTGGTCCTGTGTAGGCTGACCTTGTGGAGGTTAGTCCTGTGGAAGTTGTTCCTGTGGAGCTGGCTGAACAGGAGGGTCAGGTACATGAACAGGTAGATTCCTCACCAATTTGTCACCTTCCTTTTTGAAGTGCATATAATTTTGGATGAACCTCATGGTGTAGATATTACTTTGAAGAATAGTTATGGACTTTTCCTTGCCAAGAGGGATACCAACCTTCTGAAAGATGGCAGTAAGGTGGGCAGCATAAGGCAGGCTACGCCTGTTGAGAGTGCAACTGTCCATCACCTGAAGCATGATCTTTGGAACACAAACATGGTATTTGTTGAATAGACAGTAAAAAAGGAATCTCTGTGTCTCAGTCAGTCTGCTTCTGCCACCCCCTTGTGGGGTAATCATGGTAGTGAAGATATGATGCAGTAGATGCTACAGTGGGGGAAACCGATTGGTGTCAAAGGATTTTACCAAAAGTTGGGTGTCATCTTGAGGATTTCTAGGCTTGCCAGTCAGGAGGGTGTAAGCTGTAGACTGGTCAATCTGAACCTCAGATTCTATCTCCCCATCCCGAGGTATATGTAAAGCTTTGTGAAGAAACTTAGTTGTGAGCTTGATGGAAACCCCCTTGACTACAGTCCGAAGGACATTCTTTTTCTCATCAAAGAATAAGTTCTTGTAGAACTGCTGAACTAGAAATGGGTAGTATACCCTGTGCTCAGACAAAAATAGTTTCCAACCTTGGAACTCGAACAACGGCAGTAGCTCAGGAAAATACACAAGCATCTCTTGATCACTAAAATCCACATACATAGGGAAGAGTATATGTGAGGGATCACTTTCTTCTTCCCTGGTGGAGTCAGCAGCACTGAGGTTCGGAGGAGCTGATTGAACTTTGGCCTTCCCTTTTTCTTTGACGGATAGCCGTGGCCGCTTGGCCTTGGGTTGCGACGGCGGACCCTTGTCGGTGTTGGACCCCTGGGCCTCGACAGCTCTTTTTCTGGCTGGTTCTGCAGCTGGACGGTCCTCAAAACGCTTGGATCGCCCTTCAGACAGAGCTTGCGAGGCAACGGCCTTCTTAGAGGAGGTCGCCTCTTTCTTCTTGCCGCAGGTGACTGGAGGAGCCATGGAGAGTGAACGGAAAGGAAGGAGAGAAGATGGGGGGAGTGCTACAGACGGAGGGAGTGCTAGCTGGGGCTATCGAGCACACGAGAATGGAGAAGGGGGCGAGGGCATCGACCTCCACTATGAGAGTGTGCAGGATCGTCGGAGCACGGGTGTGAGAGAGAGAAGTAGGGTTTGAAAATGAACCGATGAGTTAAATGGGGAAAGTTAAGATTTTTACTTTTGAAAAAGACAACCCTGAAGTTAGAAATGGTGTATATGCCCCTATGTTAAGTTCAGATGGTTTAAGGCTTATAAGCTCATTTTTTAGTAATAAAAGTTTGAGCAAACCATTTTTGTAACAAATAATATGACTTAAACATTTGAGAAAGTAAGAGAATAGAACCAAGCCCATTTGACTTACTCATCACATCCATTTGGCATGATTGGAAAAGAAGATAAGCAAGTATTGAAAATAAACAATACCCCTTTTTTTTCTAGCAAGTTGTAGAGTCAACCCCAAACATTTTTTTTATATTTTTTTAATTAATAAAACAGTCCGATATAGCATTCACTTTTTGACACAAGGAGACACGTTGTTTAGATGCCAGAGTCCCTGGTTATTCAGTGTAGCTTATCTTTCTGAATTCTTTTGAACAGAGGTGACTTTCCTCATCATGACTAGATTAACCTTTCATTTCATTGATGAATGATCTAATTTCTCTGAAGAGAGGTCATTGCTCTGAAATTATAGCAGCATGGTTTTTAGAGGCATATTCTCTAATAGACTTCAAGATGGGAACATGTTTAAAGACAATACATGCCAATAATTTCAAACGCCAAGGAGCCAAGTTGCAGTGAAGTTTCAGACGCAGGGGCAAGGGTTATTTTCAAGGACTTAAGAAATGTTTCAATCCTATTATGAATGCAAGATTGGTAAAACTCAATGCAACTGATTCACGAAAATGAGAATTATAACCAAGAAACCATTTCTTTAACAGTAGTAATACAACAAGACTCACCCAGGGTTGTATAGATGAATGAAAATTTTCTCAACTCCCCCTCACTTGATACTCGGTGAAAAGTGAAGGTTCAGAGGCAAGAGATTTGAGGTGGAAATGAAAGAAGCAGTGGAAAGAGGGAGTCAAGGAAACTCTCCATTTGTTCTTCAAAACCAAAGTAGCAGTGAGACAGTCTCAACACATGACAGTCGCCCCCAGTTTCTAAGCTGTATGTCTCGACACATATCAATAAGGTGTCGACCTATTCAACAGGCATTGTTCAGCATGTCTCGACACATATCAGTACGTCAAACTGTTCTCTGCTAGCTTCTGCGATTCTTCATTTCTGACAGACACCTGCCATCTTTTACTGCCAATGCCTCTGACTTTCTTCTTTCAGACTGCCATTCAAGAAATGTTTTACCCTTTGTTGCCACTGAGAAATGCTTGATTGGATGCTAAAGCTTTAAACATGCATATGCATTAGAGATCAACTATGCATATAGAAATATGCAATTCTAACTCATGGTACTTGGCGGAGGCCTATCCTTACGCATGAGGAGAGTTTCCTGACAGGCGTAACCTGTCATTTCACTTCTCAACATTTAATATACCATGCAGTCATAAGATGATGCGCAATTAAAGACATTCATAAGTACAAGTAAGCTCCCCCTGAATGTGACCATCATTCCAGGCAAGGTTCATACAGCAATGGGACCAGATCTAAATCAATTCAGATATGCTTGTTTCAATCATGGTAAAGACAAGTCAGCAGATCATTAAGGAGGAATTGATAGCTCAAACCTGAGTGGACTGAGGTCATTTTTGAGTCATTTTTGACATGACCTTGCTTTAAGTCATTTTTGAACTCTCATATTCTTATTTGGTGCATTCTTACCTTGATATTTGCTATCATGAAACTATAGGTTAAACTTGTTACATTACTAGCCATACTTTATTGTTATACTCGTGGAACTAGCTTGATTTATATGTGAAGATGTAGTTCGGGCACTGATTGTGTCCAAGGACTCGATGCTAGCCCTCTCAGCTGATTGTCGAAAACATACTATAAACCATGGGTATGATGCTACTGGCGTCGCTTTGTGCTGAGAGTACTTTCTTTATAAATTAGTGAAATCCACAATGCTATCTCATGATTGAATTATTACATGCTTGATTACATGACATTCTAGTGCATAACCTTTATGGTTATGAAAAGTGAAAAGTGAAAGTGCGTTCTCGTTACATGCAAGCATATTCTCGTTCGTGAAAAGGCCAAGTTACATTCTTGTCATATTGTTACTCGATCATGCTCATATATCACCACCCATCGTATATCTTGATCTTATTGTACTATTGTTACTTTGGATTTTATTCGCATGTTTTATCGCATTTTCATTATCTTACACTCTAGAGCAAAAATATTAATTAGTTAAACATTGCCATCATGTTGATACGAAGATACCTACTAGGCATGTGTGCTCATTCCCTACTTTTTCAATCTTTTTCAGGAAATTCTAGCGGGTTGGATTCAGATTACTCAAGTGATGGATCCGGGAGTGATTGATGGTTTGAGAGAAGCCGTAGTTAGTCTAGTCAAGAGTCAATTATGTAATTTTCACTTTATTAAGTCCAGTTAGTCAATGAGTCAACATCATGTACTAGATTATTATTATCAATAAATGTAGTACCCCATAATTTATATATATAATTTTTGAAGTATAAAATAGTTTTCTGGAAATTATAAAGGCCTAAATAAATTAATGAAGGATTATTGGATTAATAAGTCATTATAAGGCTCAATTAGGCTAATTAGTTAACCTAGCCTACTAATTATTATCCAAAAAGGTTAATGGACTAAGCCCATTAAGTTTGGCCCATATTCTAGAAGGGTAATTGGCTTATTCACGTATTTTAAGGATAAATACTAATTATATAAGATAATTAGATGGATAAACGAATAAAAGAGTTTTATCAAATTGAAACTCTATATACGTCACATGTAACGGTTTATCAGACGACCGTCACAACCATGTAACGCACCTAGACACGACCGTTACATCATGCAGATTCCGTAAGGTGAGGAAATTGCAAAAAGATTGGAACTTTGAAATCCTATCTACAAGAGATCAACTTAGGGAAGCTTATAACATTACTAAGGACTCTTAGGGATTAGGTTCTGGCAAATTAAGGACTCTAGAATCGATCAAATCTCCAAACCCTAGTCAAAACCCTATAAATAGGACCTAGTTCTGAACTGAGCAACCCTTACTTTTGGCTCGTGAAGAATCAAGGTAAGGAGTCATAAATTCGGGTAAGTTCTTTAGAAGCTTTTGTTTAGTATACTTTAGACTAATGGTTCTCCAAATTTCGTCCTAGGAGATCAAGCAACTAAGGAGATAGAAGCTTCCAAAGTTGCTGATTCAACCTTAGCAACACAGGAATCTGAACACAAGTCCCCTGAAGATCAAGACATTAAGACGTCTAAACGAGGTAATTAGAGTACGATCCTTTAGAACTTTTTGTTCCAATAGTTTCATCTTCGTACCCTCAAAATTTCACATCCTTAGGTCAAGAGGCTGAGGAAATAGAGCAGATTGAAGTTGCTGATTTATCACAAGAAGTACAAGGGACTAAGGGTAGTACCTAGCATCAAATTCGAAGTTTTAAGGATCTAGAAGAGGTAGGTTATCTCATGATTGGCAAAAATAACTTGTTAGGGATAAAAGCCCTCTGATTGTGCTTGATTTCATGTATTATAGATTAAGAATTTCATGATTTTATAGTTTTATACATTCATGCATCTCTTAGCCCTAAATGAAAATTAAAAGGTATTATCTTGTCTATTCACTAAACCCTTGCATATAGTTGGCCTATGCATCGTTATCATGACTAGGACAGTGGTAATATGTTGATTTCTAGGCATGTTATGTTTTCATAAACCTTCACTTTAGTTTACTGCCAGCAGGTTCTCTGACGCACTAACGTGAGACCGTCACATGCATGTAACGGCCTTACGATAGACCGTCACATTCTGTTGTGTTTTTATTTATTCTATTGTCTCTGACGCACCCTAGCAGGAGCGTTACACCACTGTAACGGCCTCTCGATAAATCGTCACACACTGTAACGCACCTATCCTAGACCGTCAGACACCTGTGTGCTGTCAGCCCAAGGTAGAATAATAACCAGTTAGGTTTACTTATGAATAAGCTTAGATAGCTAAGTTTGGACCTATTATCATGACTTTGAGTTTAGTTTCTGATTCATAATCAAATTGCATGATTAATATGTCTTAGGTTATTTTAAGTTATGCTAATTTCATTGGCTAAAACTCTATAGTTTTGTATTCTAAATCATAATTTTCCAAAGTTGTATGGATGGAGTTTTATCTTGGTTTCATAATGTTACACATTCTTTCCTATCTATAGAGTCATTTCTTTAAGTATATCGCACATATTTCGGTATGTTGTCCATTAGTTCACTTTGCACTATAGGAACACTATTCTTAGACATGAGGACCTCTCTAATGGATATTCAATCCAATGGACTAGGAAATCTTGTTTCAAGGCCTCCGTAATTCTCCGCGAGCCTGGGATTCCCACTAGGACGCCAAGTTGGTTGTACCATTAAAGCCCATTGATTAGATAACACTATCGATGTTTTTGGTTATCAGTAATGTAACGGCTCTATGTTGGACCGTCAGGCACAAGTAACGGCCCAATATACGACCGTCACATTCCACTGAGTCCGATTTCTTGGTTCTGGATTCAGACTAATGTAATGGCCCAATACTGGAGCGTCACATCATGTAATGGCCCAGTACACGATCGTCACACTGCTTGAGTATTTTAACCCAAGGTGGACCAAGGGTTGATATTCCAAGGTTTCTAGATGGACTATTAATGATCTAGAACTTATCATATTGATCAAGAAACCTAATATAATGAATGGAAGATAAAGAACGTATCGTTATGCTGCCGATTTATTTCCATAAGCATAACTTTGCTTAAGTCATTCTTGATTTCTCATGATTCTTATTGAAGCATTCATTCATTAATTATTGTTATCATGAGCTTATTTGAACTCATTATATTCTTGGCCATACTTTATTGTTACGTGCGTGGAAGTAACTTGATTTATACTTGAAGATGCGATCGAGCACTGATTGTGTTCAAGGGCTCTATGCTAGTCTCCTCGGCTGATTGTCGGAAACATACTATTTTATAAACCATGGGGTATGATGATACTGGCGTCGCATTGCACTGGGAGTACTTTCTCTATAAATAAGTTAAAATCCACGGCACGACATGACATTCTTGTACATGACTTTCTTGTTTGATATTCCACAGAAATTCACGAAGTACTTACTCATAAGCAAAAGATACTAGAGTGATGATTATGTGGCTTGCTAGTACATTCTTGATACATCCTTGTTCATGAAAGGCCAATATCTTGTTCTTATAACATTCTTGCTAGTTCGTACTTGCTCTCATTCTAACTTACTTGATCATCTTGTTACTTTGGTTTGATCGCATGATTGATCGTGTTCACATGATTTTTACCTTATTCTTTAGAGCTAAATTATTAATTACTTTAATAATGACTTCATGTTGATGCGAAGATACCTACTGGGCAAGTGTGCTCATTACCTATTTCCAATCTTTTCAGGAGATGGAAGTGATTCGAATTCGGATTCGGGTTATACAAGTAGCGGGTCCGAGAGCGAATGAAAGTATTGTCAAGATGAGAGTGAAGACTTAGGAAGTCTAAATTGTTTACATTGAGTCTATGTAATTTTCATATTTCTTGAGTCTAGTGCATAATGAAAATTGAATTAGTGGTTGTATTTGATTATCAATGAAATAAAGTTGAAGTTTGAATATATATTGTGCAATTACATTTATGTGTGTGATTGTCTTGCGCTCTGATCGTTCTTGGTCGCAAGAGGCTTACCATGCCGGCTGTTCGCGCTCCCCGAGTTAGTCTTCCACTGTAATAAAGGCTCGGGGCGTGACAGTTAAGTTGGTATCAGAGCCTAAGTCTCAGGACTTAGGAAGAAGAATCATGTCATAGGATAAGTCCAAGGTTTAAGGACCCCTACCTATGAACTAAGGAAGAAATTTCCATACCCTTGTGAGAATTGGGTAGAGCCCGAGATAAGATAATTAATTAGCTTTAAGATTATTTCTCCCAATTTCATGAGAAATAACAAGTTGTTATTTTTCTCTCAGGTATCTCATTTTACAAATGGCTCATCATGTAGATTGGGATGGTATGCAACAAACAGTTGCCGGCCTTACTCAGGCATTGCAAACCATAGCGCAAGGTGGCGCAGGGGCAAGGGCTGGTGACCTACATCGCAATTTCTAGCGTTTAAATCCTCCGCGATTCTATGGTTCGTCTAATCCCGACGAGGCAGAAAACTGGATAGATGAAATGAATCGTATATTTGATGTCATCAAATGCACCGATCAGGAAAAGGTGCGTCTCGCAACCTTTCAACTCAACAAAGATGCTCGCACATGGTGGAAGTCGGTTCCGGCACCTCCGGCCAATGCACCTCATACATGGGATGATTTTCTTACCATGTTCCGTGCCAAGTACTTTTCTGAGCATGTAAAGGAATGAAAGGCTATGGAGTTCGCCGCTCTTCGGCAAGGAATGATGACGGTTGCCGAATATGAACTGTAATTCTCAAGGCTTGCACCTTACGCACCGCATCTTATCAGCACCGATCTACTCAAGGCAAATCGGTTTATGGACGGGTTACGACTCGGTTTCATTCAGCAACTCGGGACCCAAAACATCCGTACTTATGCGAAGATGGTTCAGCGGGCGTACCTATGTGAAAGGACCTTAGAGAAGGTCAAAAAATTGAAAGGTAAAGGAGAAGAATCAAGCCGACGCTCAGATCGGCGTTATAAGAAAAAGAAATTCAGCATCACAGAGCCTTACAAAAGCCGTGATAGTAAGAAGAGATCTAGGAATGGGAATGGTGGAAGTTCCCATAAGCAAAAGAAAATCAAGGAGGAGAAGGAGCAGGTCGCCACGGCTTGCACATTATGCGAAAAATTTGGCCATTCGGCTGAGGAGTGTTGGAAGCGTCTCGGCGCTTGTTTACGTTGTGGAAGCAGGGAGCATCGCATGCCGGAATGCCCCCTTTTGAAGGACCAGTCATCTGGTGGAGGACGCAGGAGGCAGGCTCGCCTCAATGCTGTTCTAGAAGGAGAGGAAGCGCCCAGGGATGATGGGCTTATGGAAGGTACTCTTCAAATTTGTTCTCATCCTGCATTCGTGCTATTTGATATTGGTGCCTCTCATTCTTTTATCTCCACTACTTTTGCTAAAACATTACCAATCGCATCAGTTCTCTTACCTTCAAATCTTGCTATTTCCACACCCTTAGGTTCTGGAACAAAGCTTATCGACTATTATCCTGATAGCGAAGTGATAGTAGAAGGTCATAATCTCCCCGCAAATCTAGTATGCCTTGACATGAAAGGTTATGATGCCATTTTAGGGGTAGATTGGCTTGTAGATCATGATGCTTATATCAATTACCGAAATAGAATTATATCCTTTCGAAATCCCGGTCTTCCAAGATTCTCTTTTCTTGGCATCAAGTACAAGAAACACCCAACTATCATATCCTCACTTCACGCTTGCAAACTTATCTCACGAGGATGTAAAGCTTTTCTTTCTTCTGTCATTCTTACCAAATCCAAATAAATTAACATAGGAGACATCCCTATTGTAAACGAGTTCCCAGACGTGTTTCCATCAGAACTACCCAGTTTACTGCCCGAGAGGGAAGTGGACTTCACCATTGAACTCATTCCAGGAGCATCACCTGTTTCTATAGCCCCTTACAGGAAGTCCCCCACGGAGCTTAAGGAATTGAAAGGCAGTTGCAGGAACTACTAGACAAGGGCTTCATCAGACCTAGCACATCCCCTTGGGGTGCGCCGGTTCTATTTGTCAAGAAGAAGGATGGTTCTCTCAGGCTATGCATCGATTACCGGCGACTGAATCAACTCACAATTAAAAATAAGTATCCGTTGCCGCGTATTAATGAGCTCTTCGATCAGCTTTCATGAGCAGAATATTTCTCTAAGATTAACCTCAGATCAGGTTATCATCAGCTTAGAATTAAAGGAGATGACATTTATAAATTGGCTTTTCGAAGTCGTTATGGCCACTATGAATTCGTAGTGATACCGTTTGGGTTAACTAATGCCCCATCAGCATTCATGTAACTTATGAACAACGTCTTCCAGCCATATCTGGACCAGTTCATCGTCGTCTTCATTGATGACATCTTGATATATTCCAAGACGAAAGAGGAACATGAATAACATTTGAAAATAGCTTTACAAATACTTAGAGAGCACAAGCTTTATGCCAAACTCAATAAGTGTGAATTCTAGCTCGAGGAAGTCTCATTCCTAGGCCACGTAATTTCAAAAGAAGGTATTGCTGTGGATCCTTCTAAGGTAGAAGCTGTCAAGAATTAGAGTCGACTAATGACTGTATCTGAAATAAGAAGCTTTCTGGGTCTAGCTGGTTATTATAGAAGATTCATTAAGGACTTCTCAAAAATTGCGATTCCTTTAACTAGACTTACAAGAAAAGAAAATCCTTTTGTCTGGTCAGAGGAATGTGAGAAGAGTTTCCAAACTCTTAAGAATCATCTTACGACAGCCCCTATTTTATCACTACCAATGGAGGGTGGGGGATTCGATGTGTATACGGATGCGTCTGGCATTGGCTTAGGATGCGTTCTCATACAGAATGGAAAAGTAATCTGTTATTCTTCAAGACAATTAAAACGTCACGAGGAAAACTATCCCGTACATGATCTGGAATTAGCAGCGGCTATTTTCGCCTTAAAAATTTGGCGTCATTATCTTTATGGAGAAAAGTTCACGGTCTACTCGGACCATAAAAGCTTGAAATATTTATTCTCACAAAAGGAGCTTAACATGAGGCAGAGGAGGTGGTTAGAATATCTCAAAGACTTTGATTTTGCTATTCAATATCATCATGGCAAGGCTAATGCTGTAGCAGATGCACTTAGCAGAAAATCAATAGGTATGCTATCAAGTCTTATGATAAGTGTAACTAACATTGTTCCTCAATTTGCTCAGTTGAACTTAGATATTGACATAAAGGAAGAAGATTGTTTCATAGCTAATATCCGAGTTCAACCTACATTGATAGAAAATCTGGTCAAACTATAAAATGATGATCCTATATTACTGGAAGTTAAGGCCAATATGGAACAAAGGCCGGATTTTTCTATTTCCAATGACGGAAGATTGTTATTTAAGGGCCGAATATGTGTACCAGATCATGAGGCTACGAAGAAACTAATCCTAGATGAAGCTCATAATTCCAAATACACAATTCATCCAGGAGGAACAAAGATGTATCAAGATCTCAAAAGAAATTTCTGGTGGCCCAATATGAAGAGAGAAATAGCTGATTTCGTATCTCGCTGTCTCACCTGCCAACAAGTAAAGGCAGAGCATTTTAGACTCGCAGGCAAATTACACCCTTTGAGTATTCCCAAATGGAAATGGGAGAGTATAGGGATGGACTTTATTATGGGTTTACCCAAGACCAGAGGTGGACACGATGGAATATGGGTAATCATAGACTGATTGACTAAATTCGCACACTTCATACCAATGAAGAGTCGATGGTCTGTGGATATCCTGGCAGCATTGTACATAAAGGAGATTGTCAAGCTACATGGTGTTCCCGTCACTATTATATCTGATAGGGATCCTCGATTCACATCATAATTCTGGAAGGGTTTACAACATTCACTAGGGACTATATTGAATTTCAGCACATCTTTTCATCCACAAACAGATGGTCAAACGGAAAGAACGAATCAGGTAGTAGAAGATATGCTCAGGGCTTGTGCTATCGACTTCGGAGGTAGTTGGCATGATCACTTGCCTCTAGTAGAGTTTGCATATAACAATAGTTATCAGGCTAGCATACGAATGACACCTTTTGAAGCTTTATATGGAAAAAGCTATCGATCTCCAATATGTTGGAATGAAATAGGGGCAAAGCAATTTCTAGGCCCCGACCTTATAAGGGATTCTACCGAAAAGATCAAGCTCATTCAAGAAAGAATGAAAATGGTATAAGATAGACAAAAATATTATGCTGACAATCGAAGGCGTGACTTGGAGTTTCAGGTAGGAGATCATGTATATTTAATGGTTTCGCCAGGTCGTGGTATTCGAAGATTTGACATTAAAGGAAAGCTAACTCCAAGATTCATTGGCCCATTTGAAATTCTTGAGCGGATTGGTGAAGTGGCTTACAAACTGGCTTTACCTCCACAATTAGCAGGAGTTCATGACGTATTTCACGTCTCTATGCTGAAGAAGTATGTATATGATTCTGATCATATTATCACTTATGACAATCTGGAGATTCAGAAGGATATGACGTTCGAGCAAACGCCAATAAAGATTCTGGAACGGGAAGTGCGTCAACTAAGAAATAAAGTTATTCCTATGGTCAAGATTCAATGGAAGAAAACATGGCCATATGAAGCAACTTGGGAAACCGAAGCAGCCATGCGGAAAAGATTTCCAGAATTATTTAACTGTAAGTACACTCTCCGAAATCCATATATTAAATTTTGGGACCAAATTCTTCTAAGTGGGGGAGGGTATAGTACCCCAGAATTTATATATATAATTTTTGAAGTATAAAATAGTTTTCTGAAAATTATAAAGGCCTAAATAAATTAATGAAAGATTATTGGATTAATAAGTCATTATACGGCTCAATTAGGCTAATTAGTTAACATAGCCTATCTAATTATTATCCAAAAGGTTAATGGACTAAGCCCATTAAGTTTGGCCCATATTCTAGAAGGGTAATTGGCTTATTCACGTATTTTAAGGATAAATACTAATTATATAAGATAATTATATGGATAAATGAATAAAAGAGTTTTATCAAATTGAAACTCTATATACATCACATGTAACGGTCTATCGGGCGACCGCCACAGCCATGTAACGCACCTAGACACGACCGTTACATCATGCAGATTCCGTAAGGTGAGGAAATTGCAAAAAGATTAGAACTTTGAAATCCTATCTACAAGAGATCGACTTAGGGAAGCTTATAACATTACTAAGGACTCTTAGGGATTATGTTCTGGCAAATTAAGGACTCTAGAATCGATCTAATTTCCAAACCCTAGTCAAAACCCTATAAATAGGACCTAGTTCTGAACTGAGCAACCCTTACTTTTGGCTCGTGAAGAATCAAGGTAAGGAGTCATAAATTCGGGTAAGTTCTTTAGAAGCTTTTGTTTAGTATACTTTAGACTAATGGTTCTCCAAATTTCGTGCTAGGAGATCAAGCAACCAAGGAGATAGAAACTTCCAAAGTTGCTGATTCAACCTTAGCAACACAGGAATCTGAACGCAAGTCCCCTGAAGATCAAGACATTATGACGTCTAAACGAGGTAATTAGAGTACGATCCTTTAGAACTTTTTGTTCCCAATAGTTTCATCTTCGTACCCTCAAAATTTCACATCCTTAGGTCAAGAGGCTGAGGAAATAGAGCATATTGAAGTTGCTGATTTATCACAAGAAGTACAAGGGACTAAGGGTAGTACCTAGCATCAAATTCGAAGTTTTAAGGTTCTAGAAGAGGTAGGTTATCTCATGATTGGCAAAAATAACTTGTTAGGGATAAAAGCCCTCTGATTGTGCTTGATTTCATGTATTATAGACTAAGAATTTCATGATTTTATAGTTTTATACATTCATGCATCTCTTAGCCCTAAATGAAAATTAAAAGGTATTATCTTGTCTATTCACTAAACCCTTGCATATAGTTGGCCTATGCATCGTTATCATGACTAGGACAGTGGTAATATGTTGATTTCTAGGCATGTTATGTTTTCATAAACCTTCACTTTAGTTTACTGCCAGCAGGTTCTCTGACGCACTAACGTGAGACCGTCACATGCATGTAACGGCCTTACGATAGACCGTCACATTCTGTTGTGTTTTTATTTGTTCTATTGTCTCTGACGCACCCTAGCAGGAGCGTTACACCACTGTAACGGCCTCTCGATAAATCGTCACACACTGTAACGCACCTATCCTAGACCGTCAGACACCTGTGTGCTGTCAGCCCAAGGTAGAATAATAACCAGTTAGGTTTACTTATGAATAAGCTTAGATAGCTAAGTTTGGACCTATTATCATGACTTTGAGTTTAGTTTCTGATTCATAATCAAATTGCATGATTAATATGTCTTATGTTATTTTAAGTTATGCTAATTTCATTGGCTAAAACTCTATAGTTTTGTATTCTAAATCATAATTTTCCAAAGTTGTATGGATGGAGTTTTATCTTGGTTTCATAATGTTACACATTCTTTCCTATCTATAGAGTCATTTCTTTAAGTATATCGCACATATTCCGGTATGTTGTCCATTAGTTCACTTTGCACTATAGGAACACTATTCTTGGACATGAGGACCTCTCTAATGGATATTCAATCCAATGGACTAGGAAATCTTGTTTCAAGGCCTCCGTAATTCTCCGCGAGCCTGGGATTCCCACTAGGACGCCAAGTTGGTTGTACCATTAAAGCCCATTGATTAGATAACACTATCGATGTTTTTGGTTATCAGTAATATAACGGCTCTATGTTGGACCGTCAGGCACAAGTAACGGCCCAATATACGACCGTCACATTCCACTGAGTCCGATTTCTTGGTTCTGGATTCAGACTAATGTAATGGCCCAATACTGGAGCGTCACATCATGTAATGGCCCAGTACACGATCGTCACACTGCTTGAGTATTTTAACCCAAGGTGGACCAAGGGTTGATATTCCAAGGTTTCTAGATGGACTATTAATGATCTAGAACTTATCATATTGATCAAGAAACCTAATATAATGAATGGAAGATAAAGAACGTATCGTTATGCTGCCGATTTATTTCCATAAGCATAACTTTGCTTAAGTCATTCTTGATTTCTCATGATTCTTATTGAAGCATTCATTCATTAATTATTGTTATCATGAGCTTATTTGAACTCATTATATTCTTGGCCATACTTTATTGTTACGTGCGTGGAAGTAACTTGATTTATACTTGAAGATGCGATCGAGCACTGATTGTGTTCAAGGGCTCTATGCTAGTCTCCTCGACTGATTGTCGGAAACATACTATTTTATAAACCATGGGGTATGATGATACTGGCGTCGCATTGCACTGGGAGTACTTTCTCTATAAATAAGTTAAAATCCACGGCACGACATGACATTCTTGTACATGACTTTCTTGTTTGATATTCCACAGAAATTCATGAAGTACTTGCTCATAAGCAAAAGATACTAGAGTGATGATTATGTGACTTGCTAGTACATTCTTGATACATCCTTGTTCATGAAAGGCCAATATCTTGTTCTTATAACATTCTTGCTAGTTCGTACTTGCTCTCATTCTAATTTACTTGATCATCTTGTTACTTTGATTTGATCGTATGATTGATCGCGTTCACATGATTTTTACCTTATTCTTTAGAGCTAAATTGTTAATTACTTTAATAATGCCTTCATGTTGATGCGAAGATACCTACTGGGCAAGTGTGCTCATTACCTATTTCCAATCTTTTCAGGAGATGGAAGTGATTCGAATTCGGATTCGGGTTATACAAGTAGCGGGTCCGAGAGCGAATGAAAGTATTGTCAAGATGAGAGTGAAGACTTAGGAAGTCTAAATTATTTAGATTGAGTCTATGTAATTTTCCTATTTCTTGAGTCTAGTGCATAATTAAAATTGAATTAGTGGTTGTATTTGATTATCAATGAAATAAAGTTGAAGTTTGAATATATATTGTGCAATTACATTTATGTGTGTGATTGTCTTGCGCTCTGATTATTCTTGCTAGCAAGAGGCTTACTATGCCGGCTGTTCGCACTCCCCGAGTTAGTCTTCCGCTGTAATAAAGGCTCGGGGCGTGACAATAAAAGTAATATTTTTGATCAATTATTGTATCCCTTCATCTTATGTGTGAATGATTTGTGCTCTGATTGTTATTGTCTCTTGAGACTTCTTTTACCGACTATTCATATTCCCGATTAATTTCCACCGTATAATCTCGGGACGTGACACCAATATACAGTAAATTTAGGTGTCCGATAGATTTTCATTTCCTCCCATTTTGCCGCCCACCTTCGAATCTCTATTCTCCATCGCAACCTCCTGCTTCCCCGCGAAAACCCCGTCAGCCCGGTCAGCTACTCTCTTCTCCGTCTCTGGTGATCTCCCTGTTCCTGTGTCCGCTATGAAAGAGGAAGTCCTCTTCCTCCTCATTTGCTATACCCTTCACCTCCTTCTCATTCCCTTCCTTAAGATCCCAAACCCTCCTCCGTTGCGGAAGCCATGAAACCCCCTCGCCACAGACGCTGCCGCTGCCAGAGGAGGAAGCCCCTCCCCCGTCCAGGAAGCGTCGTTGCCAGAATAAGCCCTTCTCCAGTATGGTTCTCTCTGATGGTGTCCGCGTGCTCCGCCCCCGCACCTCGCTCCTCACCTTCTACAGCATGAAGCTCAAGGATGAGCCCATCGAGATGCAGATTGATGGCGGTGCCCCGAAGCCCCGCCCCCACAGGGGAGGGGGTAGCAGGTGTGGAGGGGGGTTCCGGCAGGGGCGGGGGACAACATGGGGGGTTCCATTGGGGGAGGGGGCTTCCGAAGTGGGAGGTGGGTAGCAGGGGGGCTCTGGAGTGGGATCGAGGAGGGTAGTGGAGAGGGAGGGGCTGGGTTCTGACGGCGGAGGAAGATAGCAATGGGAGGCGAAAGGATGCTCTCATGATCTCCACCTACCCCCTCTCCGCTGCAACCTCCATCCCCCACCTGAAGCCCTGGGAAGAATAAATGTGCTATTCGTGGCTTCTCCAAGGATCCATCCCATGGTGAGCTAACCTTCCTCCCCTGTTTGACCTGTTAGGTGTGACGGTGGGAAGCGTCACATTGTCACCGGCTTTTCCTCCGAGCAACTCTCTACGGCCTACTGTATTTAAATGGGGGCATCCCCATGGTGACCACTTCACAACATGTAGCTTCTTCATCCTCCCCGTTCTATTGTGGGCATCTCTAGTGAAGAAGATGACGACCAGCGACAGTAAGAATGGGAGGGCCTGCGTGGCCAGTGGCAATGGTTACCTATCCTCTGTGCTCATCAAGCTGCTCCTGGAGAGTGGCTACACCATTCAAGCTAGTGTTCGGGACCCGGGTTCTTCTCCGTGGCCATCCTCCTAGCTAGCTAGCAGTGGCTGCCACACTGTGATGTGCTCTGTGATTCTTACTCTGCTCTTTGTCCTCCTTATTGTGAGCTCTTTGTATCTATGTTGTTCTTCTTCCCTTATGAGGCCATGATCGTGTCATCATCTTCTTTGTTGTAGGAGTGATAGGAAACGGGAACGTGATCGTGATGAGAGGCGACATAATGATTCATTATCAGTGGTATGTTCACGCTTGCCCTTCAATATTTACATATGATGCATACGTCTTTTATAGCCTGACCATGGATGATCCTCCCACCCCCAACTAATACTACATGCTCCACCCCTGGATTCTAACAGGCATGTGGAGGAAGGAAGCCATCATTTTGTCCTTGGACAGTTGGATGGGCTCACATTGTGTGATATATTTGTATTTGGCCCCATTGTTGTATCGTGGCTTTGTATACCCGATAGCCTATGAAGTTCACTTGTTTAGTTGCTATTCTGTTAGCAGCACCGATAGCATCAGTAAATACAAGCATGGGAATTTTGTTTCATATATTCTAAGAGATAAAAAGGAAGATTAGAGATATGAGTAAAGTTGGAAAAGGAAACCAGAAGTGTTTCTATGCTAGCTGAGAGAAACCAAAAGTGCTTTTGTGCTAGTGAGATAAAGGATCACTTTAATTGCAACAGCTACTTATATTAATGCCTAGCATACGTAGTGTAGCATAATGCAAAGGGTGGAGCAATAAAGTCTGCTCAAATCAGTCCAGCAATTTCTAAAAGATAAGAATCCGTCATGTTGTTTTATCTTAGTTTGTTTCAGTAGGTCATGCCATCCTTGAGAAAATTCTCTGAAGAGCAGATGAAGGAGATGAAAGCTTTGCAACCAGGATTGGGACCAGGTTAGATGTGGATATATTTTTTTAATTTCTTTTCTAAAAAGCTTACTTTTTAAAGATATTGTTATTTATCAACTGTAGTGTTCTCAGTTGAAAATTGAAGGGGATAGGATAGCACCATAGGTTGCCTCCACATGGACTCCACCGGGAACCCACTAAGTTCTCTAGTAGTTACCAACAGAAAGTGTCTCAAATCAAGATCTCTAAATATCTTTGAGCATGTAAGCTATGTGCATTATTGCCCTTCAAGCTATGGAATGCTTTTAGATCAGCCAGCTAGGTAGATTTCAGAAGCAACCATAGGCAAGTCATCACCATGAATCACACGATGAATGTGTATAGTCATAGTTATGTTTTTAAGTCGGTGCATGTCTAAATAGGTTACTAATATCCAAACTAAAATATGGGGGGAGGGAGAAATTTATCCCATTATCGATTTTTCTCTTGATTGTTTACATTGTCAGCACGTAATTCTTCAAATGTAACCCTTGAAAACTTATGAGGGCATCCTTCATATGGGTACCTTCTACCACTGAGTAAAAGCCAGATATAAATTCTTCACCTTTTTTCCTTAGCTCATGAGAGCCCTAATGAAGTAGGTGCTCATCAAAAAAGTGTCTGCACCATCAACATCGCTCTCCATGCCCTCCAACTGAGTACGTCTCCACTTTCATAGACACTTGGGTGCCACTCCATCCATTAAAAACTTTAGGTGATTTAACAAAAGCTAATGTAGCTCATCTGACATGGGGGCAGTCTTGTTTGTTGCCTTTGGAGTTTGCTAGGGAAGATAAAGGAATCCCATACGGCATGCTCATCTTCTTGATGAGGTGGCTGTCTGTCACTGAGAAAGTTAGGAGAAGGGTGTCTGCCACAATCATCAAAGAGATGGACCTTCTCTATTTTCACCTACTGCTCTTGGATGTTCTTAGAAACCAACCAATTGACCAGAATTCAAAATAGAGAAATCAGTTTACCATTTTGCTGAGAAAATGTGATTATTTTACAGAAAATCAAAGCTTTGAATGCAATGAAGTGGAAATGGAGTAGAACATTTCCATATACAAAAAGCAGTCCTGGAAGGGCAGTTGCAGGAAAAATGGGTTTCTAACATACAGAAGTTATGGCCAAAAGTAGCCATGTTTGCAAGCTCAAACTACTTGTGAATGGCAAAAAACAATAAGAAAGAAACTGTATGGCAAATATGCTTCCTCTAAAATGCCTCTCTACTCCTCTGAGAAGGCTCATCTTTTGCAAATCATTAGCCTACTTAGTGATTCAGACAAAGCAAATTGATGTACTAACAATCTAAATTGGTTGAGCCTTAGACAGTTGCAAAAGAACATGATGATGCAGTCTTCTCTTTCTTGCTAATTGTTAACAATTTGAAATACTCAATTTGATGAATGATGTATTTTGTTGCCTTTTATATCCAATTTATTCTTGAAGTAATGGGATCAGGGTCTAATGTAATTACTTGGGAGAAAAGGGATCAGGGTACAACTGAAAGGAACACTGTAAAGTTCACCTTTTCCCCTTGAAGATGAGCTTGACCAGATCCCATAGTTTGGGTACAGAAAGTCACAACAGTCACTATGTGGTAGAAATTATTCATTGTTGGCCTTGCACCGTTTAAACTAGACATCCATGCCATTATTTTGAAAACCCTAACCTAACTACTCTCTATTATGTATGGCTCCACTACTGAACTCATGTTTTTCTTTACTTGCACCATGGGACATAGTATAATTCACCCCAAAGTCATACACCAAGAACAAATGCCTATCCTTATCCTCAATGAATCATTCACCTAGGCCAATGTGCACATGGTCTGCCATGTATCCATAAACATACCAGATGTCCATACATGCTCTACCATCTATTTTCATTTTCATATACAAGATGGGCATAAGCATACAATCATATGTCTCTGCATGAAATGCAGGATTGGCCATTGTGGATTCATATCTACAGTGGCCAATCAAATGTCGGTCCTTAAGACTGATCATAATCAGAAAAAAATAAAAACTAGTGATGATAACGATGATGATGATGATGATGAAAACTCAACCCAAATCAGTTGAGTCAGGCTGAATCGGACTGAGATTGGTCAGGTCAGATGCGGATTGGCCAATTCTCTTATGAATTAAATGATCTTCTTGTTTTATTAAAAGAGAGATGAAATGCATAATTTTGTATTTGTATAAGAATACCTTTTGTTTTATAAATATACTTATTTTACTTATACAATCCATGTTTAATTATAAAAAAATGCAATTTTGTTTTAAACTGGATCAACAACTAAATACTCAATTTATACTTGGAGCATTTTATAGAAAACTGGACTTACTAATGGTTTGTTCAACTTTTTAGCTCTTTGGTGGCATTGTCAACATGGGAAACCCAAAACTGGATGCAACTGATCTTTCTGATAATGAGTATTCTTATTGCATTTTCTCTTTGTAACCTAATTTGGTAAGTTCTGCCAAAATTTTGAGGCATCTTATCTGCCTAGGTTTGCTTTATACTAGAAAATGGAACTTTCAAATTGTAGCTACTTGCACCAAATTTGTTGACAATTCAGTTATCTGCTATTTAATTTTAATGACTACCCAAATGGCATGGTGACTTGCTGAGATGGTGAGGTCGGACAATTCAGTTATCTGCCGCTTGCACCTCTGGACACTTATGATGACAGGGACGTTTGTGTGTCCCTAGGAATTTTCTCCAAACCTCAAAATCTGTGTATTTTAGAGGTTTACGTCGGACCTTTTTGCCCTCTGTACTGTGAAATAAATGAAACTCTGCAGCATTGGCAGAATTCTAGGGTAAGATTATACATATCTGAAAGTTTATCTTCTTTTACATGTCAGAAAATCATATCTGAAACTTTAGAGTTTTTTACATGCATTTTGCTATAATACACACACTAGACTCATGCCTTCTAGAATGACTTTATATTTTAGATGGATTTGTAAGAGTATCTTGAGGGCTATTCATTTTTCGAACAGGAAGAAGGAAACCACCTAGAACTCTGGGTTGGCAGGACAATGTGTAGTCTCCAGAGCTTAGACAATAACATTTGGGGTGTATTCTGCAACTACTGATTGATAGGGAACAGAAGGAATGCAGGAATTTTCCACAAGGAAGCATCCTTTTTATGGTGGCACTTTGCAGGAAATAGTACCGAACCGCTTAACGTTGAAAGGTAAATCCAAATGCTTGAACATAAATGGCAACTAATGAAAATGCTTATGCAGATGAATACTTCATACATGGGAGTGTAGGCTGGAAGCCCATAATAAAATTCTGATAGACAGATTACTACTATTTCACATGGCCAATTTATAGAGAGAGAGAGAGAGACTTAGTTCATATACTCTATAATTTTATTGAGTTTGGTGTTTCTCTATCATGTTAATTCTTCCATTCTTGTTACTCTTGTGGTGCCTCCGCATTGAGAAAGACCTTTTCAGTCCTCAATATAAAACTGAGCAAATGAACAGCTACTGCCTCTTCTGGCATGTCCTTTTTGTTTGAGGAATTTAGGTGCCCTTTTACTTTTTGTAGGATGCTTGATTGGCTTTCTGAGGTTAGCTTATTATTTTGTGGAGCCTTTTCTTTTTCTATTCCCTTTTTTTACATTTTTATTTTGCAGATAGAGCCTGCTCCAAGCGAAAATTTGCCTCCTGGCTTTGATTCACCAACTACAATCTCATTGTGAACGTTCAGAACGACCTTGATGAGCCAATGCTCATAACATTGTATGGTGTATTTGGAATTCTTCATGCTGCAATGCACTTCTGAAATGATCAGTTCTTTTACTGGGAATGCCGGATGGTGGGATCAACGTGAATAATAGGGATGCGATTATGGTGGGATCATCGTGAACAACAGGGATGTGATTCTTGTGCCCTTTGGGAAGCCTGATGGGGACATCACCATCTTTATTGGTGACTGGTACAACAAAAGCCACACGGTTAGCGATCCTTGCAAGTTATGCATTTTATTTTGGCTTTTATGTGATGAATGCACATTGAAGCTACGTTTTGCTGTTGCAAAATTGTGTTGTTGAATCGGATTTAAGGAAGGCCCTTGACAATGGCAAGGACCTGGAAATGCCAGATGGTGTTCTCATTAATGGAAAGGGGCCTTACAGATACAATACAACACTTGTTCCAGATGGTATTGACTACACAACCTTTGATGTCCACCCAGGAAATCCTTTGACTGTTTAAATTCAAAATTTCTTGATGTCTTGCATTTCTATGAAACATGGGCAACAATTCAGTTAGTTGATTGGATGCATGGTTGAGGCTGCCTCTTCTGTACGATATAGTCCACTGGAATGTTCTCTATTGTACATTAACAGCAAATATGAGCTGTAACATGGTTGTTGTAGGGAAGGACATGCCTATGGCTCATGTGAGGTATTGTCTACTTTGGCTTGGAGCCTTCAGACTTTTGTCCTTGAAAAAGCATCTCCTCTGAGAAGGCGAACTTTATCTTATAAGTATGATAACCACTTCCCTAATTCAACTAGGTAGGAGGTTCTCCTCCCCATAGAACAGAGTCCCCCAAGGAAGTTGGGTCTGTATGTCGTGGGTCTATAAGGAGTTTCCATGGATAACGCTTTTGTTTTAGTGAATAGTTAACTTGGGGCTTACGTGATGTGTTATCTACTTTGTCTCGGTGGTCTCACCATCTTCTCCTTATTCACGTGGGAGGAGCAACCCCTTCACTAACAAGCAAGGTTGGACTATCCTTGCCCCCTTCACTAACAAGCATAGTAGGAGTGTAGGGCTATCTTGGTCTCATTACCCAGAACAATAACCATAGGTTGAACAAGAAAAAAAATTCTAGACTGGTGAAATAATGCATACATGGTGATAACTTCATGGGTGTTTTGTGGAGTTAAATTTCATTCTTAGAAAAATGTTAATCGGTAACCATAATATGAAAACTGGTGGATGGGTGATTCAAGGCTTATCTCCAGAAGCAAGTTCTTGTGTTTGTTTCCACCTAACAACGCCTAGTTCATGGGTGGGCTTAACCATGGCAAGTTTGGCATGTTTCCATGTTTATTTTTTTAATCTGTCCCATCACAACGTATGGTCCCATAATCAAAGGATAGGATAGGTTTGAGGAATTCAATGTCATATGGGCACTGGAGGATCGTCCTGATATCCTCAAAAATAATCATAATAACATGCATTGGTCAAACAAGTAAAAAGATTTTGACATCAGTACATGGTATCGATGTCAATCATTTATGAAGTTGATGCTTTTGTCCTGGCTTTAGATTTTTGTTATTCCCCTTATGGGAAACCTTCCCTTTCCTGATTTAATGCCAAATTCAAACTTCCTACGTAAAAGAATGCATGGTAATGCTAGTTATGTCATTCTAATGATTGGTAAGTTTTGTCAATTTTTATGCTAATCAGCATGTTTAAATTCATGATGGCTGATATAAAATTGGCTTCAATCCATGTTGGCATGTCTCCTAGGTTTTGTTGGGCATTTTTTTCATAGATTTGTTGTATCTCCCCTAGTCTTATTGCTTAGTTCTTTTATCCTTACTACCTCTTGTTGATAACTAATTATTTATTGCCATCAAAACAAGCAAGACTTATAGGATTCGTGTACACAATGCGGGTGTTTCTACCAGTTTGAACTTCAGAATTCAAAACCATAACATGTTGCTTGTGGAGACTGAAAGATCATACACTGTGCAACATAACTACACCAACTTGGATATACATGTGGGCCAGTCATACTCTTTCTTGGTCACCATGGATCAGAATGCTAGTAGTGATTATTATATTGTAGCCAGTGCATGGTTTGTGAACAAGTCATTGTAGCAGAAAGTTACATGTGTCACCATACTGCACTACTCAAATTCCAAAGGCAAAGCATCTGGTCCACTCCCTGATCCTCCTAATGATTTGTATGACAAAACATTTTTGATGAATCAGGCAAGATCCATTAGGTATGTGGGGCAAATTCCTTTGTTGGTGTATTAGCAATACCTTTTTAATCTCCATGATTGTTCTTTATGTTCTGGTCAATTTTTCTTCATTTGTCCATATCCACGTTTAAACATAAGTTCTTGTTTCTTTTCTAGCCCTTCCAAGATGATGTTTGACTGTTGTTGAATTGTCAACTGACACCATGAAGGTGATAGCTATTTGAATTTTGAAGTTCCTGATGAGTTTCATGTGTCTCAGTTTTCACAGTCCAACCTCATGTATGAGCTCTTTTAGATATGATGTTTTATTTTGGGGGATAGTAATGATTAGATGGCTCTAGATTATATCATGCTTATGTGGAATATCATCTGTCATGCCATAGAATTGCTGATTTTGACTATTGTTTTATCCTTTCTTGTTTCAGGTGGAATGTGAGTGCTAGTGCTGCCCGACCCAACTCACAAGGATCCTTCAGATATGGGTCAATCAATGTCACCCAAGTTTATCTTTTGAAAAATAGGCCCACCAGTTGATATCAATGGAAAGCGACGAACTACATTGAATGGAATATCATACTCCCCACCTTCAACACCAATTAAGCTTGCTGACCAATTTGATGAGAAAGGTGTATATACCCTTGATTTTCCCACCAGGCCACTCACTGGACCACCTCAGGTTGGGTCATCCGTAATAAATGGTACATACAGGGGATTCATGGAAATCATCTTTCAGAATAATGACACCACTGTCCAGAGTTACAACATGGATGGATATGCATTTTTTGTTGTTAGGCAATTAATGTTACCTTGATTTTCACTTAGTGCATTTCCCACCAGCATTTGTGTACTATATATTCAACAAATTACCTGATGTTATGACCTTTTTAAAAAATGCTTATCCTTTTATATCCATTCTATATTTCCATTCAGTGAAGCATGTTTCTTTGTATGAAGATATGGTTCATGAAGCAAGGGGACATTTATTTGTTGGATATATTTGAAACAAGTATGTGTTGTCGTGTAAAATGATCTCTTTGGGTTGTGCTTTTGTTGACCGGTAATCTGATAGTAGGTTGATACTTCATGAAGTTAATGTTGCAGTCTTAATAAGATATAAGCTCATTTGTATATGTATGTACTTTTCTTTGGTTCAAATATAGATTATTCTTAGTTCTTTGAATTATGGGTACGGTGGTCTTATGGCAATTTTTTGACTTTGCTTATCTTATGGATGGCACTATTATAGGTGACGAGAGCATAGATATTAATATATATATATATATATATATATAAAAGATAACATATTCTTACGTTTTTTATTAACTGATGTTAAATCATTTTCCTACATTTTTAAAATAATGACGTTAATATTTTTTCATACGTTTCTTTCACTATGTGGCCAAAAATAATACCTAAGAAACATAGGTACAACCTCTTACATGAACATGTATACATGCTTTTAACCTACGTTTTTGTTGGACTATTCCTACGCTTTGGAAGTGTAGGTATAGGTCGATTTATACCTACGTTTCATAGAAACGTTGATATAACCTATAGTCACACAAGCAAGTGTCACGCTTTGAAAGCGTGATAATCAAACGTGATTAAAGACTATTCCTACGTTTTTAGACTTATACTTACATTTTAAAAACATAAGTAAAGACCAATTTTCTTGTAGCGACGACCTTAGATCATCGGGGTTCACTGAGAAAGCAAGGGGGTGGAAGCTCTCTCTCTCTCAAAGAGAAAAGATGGGAAAAATGAAGCTCTCCTTGCTCTTTCAAGGCTTGTTGTGGCAGCCTTTCCTCTTCCCACAAAATTTTCCTTTCCCCCCTGACAAGCAACAACTAACGCCCCTTTAGAGGTCCTCGGTTCACACACAAAATATTATGAATAAATGACATGGCAATCCAAGTAAAAGATGCTTCAACCAATGAGAAATTATCAAGTCGGTTGTCAAACGGGTCAAAGAGTCTCCATGGTGGGGATCCTCCCCCTAAGCACAAGCTAGGACTGAAGAGTGGGTCAAAGGAGTGGAGGAACGAGATTCACGGGCGAGAAGCGTTGGTGGTTGCTGGAACTGCGGATAAGGTGGTCTGATGGCATTCGACATTGCCATCAAGAGCATGCAAATGGCAAGACTTAATGCTGTCTAAGATTGTAGATGGCAGTCGATCATGCCATTAGTAAGATCAGACGACAATTGATCTTGTCGTTAGGAATTCTGAATTGCGGCCAAGGGAACAAACACGATTTTCTTGAAATGCATCCACGGAAGCATACACGATTTGATGATATTTGTGTCTTTTAGAAATTTTCCTCTTCTAGGTGGATATTTTCTTGCAATGTGGCCTCTTAACTTTCACCATCATATCCTCTTGACTTTGTATGCCCCTTCTCATAGTGTGCCCAAGCAGTTGGCTCTAATCTTCTTTTGTCAACTAGTTCAATTGGTGTAATTGGTGGCCATAGGTTCTCATTTGATGAATTTTTAATAAGATTTCTTAGATATTCGAGAATGAACGGTAACTCTTTTGGCATGTAAGTAGAGAAAATACTTTAGAGTTCCGCTTGCAATGTGGAAATCTTGACATGAAGTGGCTTATTTATTGGCATGGAGAATAGCCTCCTTGATGAGTGATCAATATTAATTCACGGAGGTTTATCTTTTGGCATAAGAAGGTTGATATACGGAACATTGCCAAGGGCAGGATATGCATTTGCCCCTTGAGTGGAAGTTGGAAAGAGGTAGTCACGAGAGCTTCCAACAAAGGTTGCCCTGATCTCCTATTGAGTATGAAATCCATCACCTCCTTGATAGTGAAATATGTCATCAATGTTTAAAGAGAATCTCTTCTCTTGATTAGCTATTAGGACCACAACTGAACAAGTGGTGATGAGAGCTTTGAAAATATCCTTTCCAATGAGCAGTGTGACTTCTATTGTCCTGGCTTTTGATCTGCCTAGCACCAACTCTTGAGATCCCTTCTTGATGGCCATTTGTGGAGGTAGAGATTCAATCTTCTCAAATGTGTCTGGTATAAGAACACATGCAAACATGCAAGAGATATAATCATTGAGATTGAAATGCTTGCCCAACAACAGGCCTTCCTTGTTCAATTTTCATTGCCCTTGAGATGTGGACTTGGATTGTATACTTAAATGTGCACACCCGCTCCATTGGGTGGTGATGTCTTGTGAAGTGGAGGTAATAGGAGGTTCAGTAGACAAGGGAGGTTCAATGGGTAAGGCAAGGGTTGGTGAATAGGTGGTAGCAATGACAAGTTCAGGTTTGGGTTCTTCTTTTGGCTTGGGAGTGGATGAAGGTGGCTTGAGTATGGAGGCAAATGGAACTTGCTCAGTCACAGGCGCCGGTGAAGGCGAAGGTTTAGGAGACGGTGGACTGGGTGTGGTTGGCATTGAGGTAATAATGGTAGTGGTTGGCTTGGTGATGTAAGGCTTAGATAACAGTGGTGACGGTGATGTGGCAATCGATGGTGTGGAGGTTGGAGGGATAGGGGTTGTTGGCCCAGTTGGCGAGCGGACAAGAAGGGGGGGTTGAATTGTCCCCCAAACGACATGACAAATTTTTAAAACTACTTTGCAGAATTAACTAGATTGATGAAAATAAACTAAAAAAAGATAACTTTGGTTCTCTCGATCTCCCTGAACTCACTCGATCGTGTTGGACAAAATAAGACGCAATCAAGCACTCACAAAACACGAGGAATTTTTAGGTGGTTCGGCCGGACAATTCGTCTGCCTATGTCCACCCCTCACCAAACCGGTGAGGGTTCACTCGCTTCAATGAAACGCACGGAGTAAACACTCCAACCACACACACGGAGATGTAGTCTCCAACATGTTCCACTGCACAACCCGCAGCTACGGATCAATCCACACACGCTGCAACGGTCGCAGCACCGTACACACGATCGTACGCAGACGGTCACACATGTTGTGTCCCTACGGTTTTGATGATGTTCAACATCATGAGTCATTGACATTCTACGATTTTAATATCGTCTAACACCATGAGTCATTGTCTTTCTAATGTTACTTTGATATTCTCAAGGCAGTTCAAGCAAAGGACTCAAATGAATAGAGAGAAATCAAGTGCACAGAAATCAAGGCAATTGGTTGCACAGAAAACAAGCCAAGTTAGATTGGGAAACAACGGCAAGCAATGAAAGATCCAGTAGCAATCAAGCAAGGCTGAAGAAGAACATCAAAGGCCATTTTCACAAAGGTGGTGTCGACCTCACAAGACTGAAGTGTTGACCTCACCAGCTCCAGCGGCCATCCGTCTAAAGGAATCCCTAAGGGATGTGTCGACCTGATATTCTCAGGAGGTCGACCTTAGACCCTTCCAGAGAGCGTTATAAACGCTCCTTCACATGGCAGTGTCGACCTCATTCCATCAGGAGGTCGACACCATGATCCTTCCAGCAAATGTTAAAGACATGTTTTCTAAAGGCAGTGTCGACACTATAGTTACAGCAGGTTGACACCATAGGCTTCCAGAGACTGTTATATGGGCAGTTTCTTAAGACAGGTCGACTCTGCATTTATAGCAGGTCGACCTCAGACATCTTCCAGAGAGCACTATATTGGTAGTTTTCTTAAGAAGTGTCGACACTTCCTTTATAGGAGGTCGGCACTATGGTTCTCCAGAAGCACTTTAAGCTGCCTTCCGTCAAACGTGTCAGGTCATCCAGGGAATAAAAATATGAACTGCAAATCCCCAAAAATATGGATTTCGAGGTCTGGAGGTAGGTTCAAGGTCTAACAAATGTCTCAGCCATCATCACCATATCTGAATGACTTTTTGGTGGCAGCTGTGATATAGTTCAAATATGGCAAATGTCACACCACCTTCTGCTGGCAGCCAATGGGATATGATCCTAGAAAGGTACACCAAGCAGAGAATTGACTTGAGCCAATGAGGAAGCAATTTGCAAGATGTTGTCCACAAGGATCATTAAATGCTCAGATTTGGAATAGAAGGAAAGTCTTATTGTATATTTCTTCTGAAACAATCAAAAGAAAGTAAGTGTGAAAACACCTTTTCCACTCAAGCTGAACCAATTAGTGGACAGTTTTTTTGGGGGAAAATTTCCTCTCTTGAGGAGTCAAGAAAGGACACGCACCTCCATGTATTTGGGTGTGTTGCAAGGGACAAAAGGAAGAAAAGGAAAGGAGGTTGCTAGAAGAGAAGAAGATGCAACTACTGCCTGGTGAAGCAAGCTGCGGCCAGAAGAAGAAAAGGAGCTGCTGTTGCTACTGCTAGAGAGGCCGGTCCCCCTGAACAAGGAAGAAGAAGGTGAAGAGCTCGGTGCCATTTCTATGAAGATCTGAAGCAAAGCCATAAGCTCTTCTTTCACCTGTTCGTTGTCATACAAAGAGAAGCCTCCTCTACTGAAGCAACAAATCTGAAAGTAGCAAACCAAGCCCTCCAGTTTTAAGACAAGCACATTTACATTTGGCATTGAGTTTCATTCTTCCTGTCTGAAGTTCTTCATTACCCTTTTCTGTTTTGTTCTTGTTCTTACTGAAACTTGAATCGTCCCTACCGGTGATAGTAGGAAGACAGATCAAACTTGTGAGCTTGGATCTGTAGTTTGGCCTGTGCGCCATCAAGATGTGTGATAGCGGTCCCTTGAGAGGGGAGAATCTCTCTGCAAGATGTATGGCAACGGGTTGTTAAGCTGTGTAATCAGCGGGTTGTGCAGTTGCACTAGGGAAGCCTCACTTGGTTTAAGTGAGGGGTGGACGTAGGACTGTGGAGAAAGTCCGAACCACCTTAAAAATCATTGTCTCCATGGTTTTCATGTGTGTTTTCTCTTCCCTAGATGCTTGCCTAGGCCCGTTATCTCTTTCCACTCTTGCATTGTGTATGTGTATTCCGTGCATTTCAAAGTAGTTCCTTCTATTTCGCTGCAGTCGTTTTTATTTCTAGAAAAAAGAGAGACAGATCTATTCACCCCTCCCTTCAAGATCAACGATTCCCACACAACAACACACACACACACATTGTATTCGTCCAGAAATGATTCAAATGTGCACCAATAAATACAATGAACTCAATATGTGCTCCAAAGACCAAAACAAAGAGTGATATATCAAGAGTAAGGCACCCCTTTCTGAATGGTCCAGATCTTCTAAGAGTCGTTGACGGATGGTGTTGATTTCAGCATCACCTTGTTCGTTTCTTCATTCTGCACCTCTTTCTCTTCATTCATGAGCTCCAGAAATGCCTTAATGTAGATCAAAACCCTTCCTCACGAGCTCCTTCTTCCCTTCTCCCCTTTTCTTCTCCTACAAGATAGAAAGAGTTAGCACATAGGGTTGTCTTTCTCAAATTCGGAGTGGATGCATATATACAAGTTAGAGTGGCCAAATGTCCCATAAAACCCATCTAGAACATGTTAGAAACACCCTCATAGATGTAGGAATCAATTGAGGGTGGTAATGTTTCCAAGGGTTAAAAATGGGTTTTAGTCACTTTTGCAAACCCCGTCCGGAAGGGGTCGACCCACTCAGCAATCCTGCTTAGGACAACACAAAACAGAACCCAGTCTTGGAGGGGTCGACCCATGATGCACCTGTCCCTCTTTTAGCTTCAACTAGAGGCAGACCTAGTGAGGGTCGACCCTCTAGGTCGACCCCTACCAGTTTGGGTTAAAATTCAACATAAAGCCCCTGCAAAAAACACAAGGAATACCATATTAGTGTAGCACTAAAATCAATGACTTCAATCCCTATTAAACATGATTTGTCATCTTAAAATAACCACACTATTCAATCTTCACAACCATATATCACTTTCAAACTTCATAGCAAGAAGATAAGGAGATTGAAGCACATGTAAACCTAAAAAAACATTCAAACACAAGGCCAAATTTAAAGGGTGTGTCGACGCATTGACTCAATGGAGTCGACGCAATTGCAGTGCCAGCAACAAGACAAATATGATGTTATAAAGATGGCGTCGACGTAATTTCCCTTCGAGTCGGCACAACAAGGATAGCTCATCAAAATAAAACCAATTCATCACAGAACAAATCAACAACCATTCCAATGATAACTGCACTTTTGTAATCAATAAAAACACTCTCAAATAATATTCTGTAATCATCAAAATCACATACTCAACAATCCCCCCTGTTGCATCCCCTAGTTGATTTTAGTGTTTGATTTTAATGATAACAAAATGATTGTGCTTGTGTGTGTGTTTCATTGAGCAACATGTTTGCATCTTATTTGATGAGTTAATAGATGACTTCAAGGATCACATCACTTGGAAGTCATATGAATGCTAGTTGATTAAGGAACTTATGCTTTGAATATCTTGACTTGCATGATCAAAATCCATGGTTCACACATGGAACTTAAAGGAATGCATCAATGTAGTTTTTCCTGAAAAAGGGAGTTGACCCACCCACTTCATTGCATCGACTCCATCTATGTCTCATGCATTTCATCAATGATTTTTCAAGGTCTTGATTGGATATTTTCATGTATTTTTCACATGAGAATTTTGGGCTTGAAATATGCTCAATCTATTTACTTAAAATTTGATGAATGTGATTTTAATGATGCTCTCTCATTGTATGGATTCATGGTCATTTGGTTTTGGCAATTCAAGTCAATGTGCATAGTGTGCTTCAAATACTAATATGGTAATCATGGTTTTAGGGGTGATTCAATTCTAGCTTGAACTACATGTTAAATGGTGTATCATTTTGGAAATGGAAGTTTTAAAAGCTAAAATTGTTTAATGTGTTTCATGCATTTTCAATATGAGGTTTCTGGGTTGCATGTATTGGGTTGAGTTGAACCTTGTCTTGGTTGTGGAGATTATGAAGGAGGGTCATGTTGAAATGAGTTTTCATGAGTCTTATGTAATGCTTTGAATGCTTTCCATGCATATTCTTCATGAGGAGTTAAAAATCATGTGTGGCAAGATTCTCATTCATTTGTTTCTTACATAAGCAACTGAAATGGCATGTTATGCATGCTTAGAAAGCAATGCCAATCCTATATGCAAAGATATCAAAAATCATGGTGAGAACTTGTCACTTTGCATGTGTGTGTTTTGGGAAAACTGGTAAGCTTTCATATGGAGTTTTAATCTTGGTGGAAAGAGGTTGTATGTGATTTTATATTGATTAAACTCCAAGGAATACTTGACTTTTATGTTTTGTCACTTAACCTCTTCTTATTTCATTGATATTTTACTTATAGGACTGAAGTGCTTACAATTTGGAATTGAAGCAGATTTCGATCGACAGACCTGGGCATTTCGGTCGACCGAAATCCCCAGAGTGGGCTGGTTCTGTCTGTAAAAGTTTGGTCGACTGACCGCAATTTTTGGTCAACCGAATACGGCGAAAACCGAAAAACGGGGATCCAAAAATCATCTAAACTCAATCCATGTGTGCTCCTCTTTTACCCCTTTGCCCCTGGGTTCATGGTAGACCTATTGGGGGTCTTTTGGAGGATTCTAGAAGGGTTATAATGGTCTTTTGATATCTTCTATATATGCATATATGTGAACTCCGAAATTGATAAGAGAAACCCTTATGTGCTTATTGTTTCTATCCAAGAGAGAGGAGAAGAAGAGAAAAGGGAAAGGAAGAGGAGATATCATCTACATCCATGAGGTTTTGAAGATCCTGCATGAACAGAAAGTGAAGCGGAATGATGAGAGGATCGTGTTGATGTTTGAATCGTCGTCATCCGACTTCCTTCCGACCATTGCTTGAAAGAACATCATCAACCGGATTTTAGAAACCAAGGGGGATCCTTCCTACATCTTTTATATGTTGTTCTTGATGTGTTCCATGATCTATATTTAGCTTTGAGCATGTTTGAATATTTGTGTTAATTTTTCTGAACTAGAAATATTGTGTGTGTGTGTGTGACCATCTGCGTATGGTCGTGTGTCTATGGTGCTGCGGTTGTTACAGCGTGTGTGTGTGTGCTGTTGGACTTACGATCTAGAGCGTCTGGGGTTCGTCCCTGTTGGTGTTGTGTCTACAGCGTGAGGAGAGTTCTCCTCGTGGGGATTTTTCCCTATGTGTGTATTGGAGCGTCGCCTTCGTGTTGGAGATTTATCCCCGAGTGAAGTCTCACCAGGTTTTGTGAGAGGTGGACGTAGGGAGCCCGTCGAGGTCCCAAACCACCTCAAAAATCCCTATGCACTGTGGTTTGATTTGTGTGATTGCTTCCTTGTCATCCATCCCTTTCATAGGAGATTATTTTTCAAATCACACCTTGTTCACACACATTACTTGATATATCCGTTGAGTAGATCATGTGAGATCGGTGAGATTGAGTGAACTTAGCTTACACTGTTTAGGTTAATTCCTTCAATCTCGTTAAAAATTGATAATTCCACTTAAGAAAGTTTTAAATTTACCATAGCGCGTGGGGGACAATTCAACCCCCCTTCTTGTCCGCTCGCCTACTCGGGACCAACATCCCACATTTTGATGATGACAAAATGTTATAATACTCAAACACTTTCTCCCCCTTAGGCATAATCAAGAATGGGGAAAAACCAAAGCTAGAACAATATGCATGAAAACCAACATATCAAAATCGGACTTACTCAACCAAAACTAATTAAAGGTTATGCATTGAGAGTCACATATGGATCTTTAAAGTCATGCATTTCAAACTACCAAGAGTATGTACATTTGAATGAGAAAGTGTGTTTGCGAGACTGTAAATGCAAAGACTACTCACAAGGACTATGCAGATTGAAAATTCAAAATGCTATGTACATCACAAAAATATATATATACTAAGTTTCAAACGCACTTATCTCCCCCTTTATCATTGACAAAAACAGACCTTGAGGGGGGTTGAATGCAAAGGATGAGAAGTATACATGCAAGTGTCCAAGCAAGCACACATGCATACCAACATGCAAGCGTAACATAATGTAAGTATATAAAAATACCTCTTCAAGGCAAGGGGGATATGAAAGTGCAATAGATTGAGAATCATAACTAAAAGAGTGGCGCATGCCAAAAAGACAAGTATTGCATAAGCCATGAGATAAAATGAATTCATAAAGTACATTCATGTCAATCAATCCCAGAAGTGAAAAGTGATGAATGAATAGTGAACTTCAAAAATATATGGATATTTAGATGCTCTAAGGAACACTAGAAGAATGCTCTTCCTCTTTACACTTCCATGTAAGTTCCTTGACTATTGGTAGCTTTGCACAACCCCCCTTTTTTTAACATTATGCATACTTCATCGTTTGACGTGAGTTTTCTCATTTGTTTCAGTGGAGATTCCCGGTTACTAGGATCCGTATCTTGAGTTATTTTTATTGTGGAAGCGCACTTCACTTTTTGACGTGAGGCTCCTCATTTGTTTCAGTGGGGAGACCCAGTTACTCACTTCAGTGTTCCACTTATTCAGTGTTTTGATTGATTAAGGGGCAAATAACTTTTTCCTCACGATTATACTCAATGGCCATGTAGAGATGTAAGTATCTTGATAGTGTTGAGCAGAATATCCAAAATCCTTATAGATTAAAGTCATAGATTCTTATTATGTGCAATGTGTGGGGTAATTGTAATGAATGAAAAATGTGAATTTGTTTATGCATGGCAATGTCTCCCCCTGAATGTATGCACACTTGGAAATGAATGCTCCCCCTTAGTGTATGTCATGTAACAGCCATGATCAAAATCACTGCAAGTTATTTAGTCAAGAAGTATAAGGCCTTATAAGGTTGAAGAAAAGGTTTGTACTTTATATACAATCATGCAAACAGAGAATAAGCAATATATCCGTGCAAGATGATTTCGGGTACGAGGTGGAGAACCTAGATCCGAAGATCACCTCACACGTAGTGAAAGCTTTCAGCAGGACATAATCCAACCTTCCGCAAACACCATTTGATATACCAGAAAATCATGGCATTTAAGCACGCAGTAGTATAGAATATATACATGCATATGCATGTGGATGAGAAAATGATGACAGATTGGAAAATGATACCAGAGTAAAAAAAAATTATTTCTATTCACAATATGTGAAAAAGTTTAGCATGAGTTGTTTTCAATGAAAAGTGTGTATATATGCAAGCATAAGCAAGGAAATAAGAGAATGATTGAAACTCTTTATTTCTATTCACAATTATATGCAAAAGTTAGAATGAGTTAAGTATGGACACCTTATATGCACTGATGAACTATTGTGTGCAATTGAAAGCATGTATAAAATCTTGATTTTATTCAAGTTGATATGTAGTTTAAAGTATGTACATGTGCAAATGACATAAAATATCTAACTATCAACCTATAAATCCCAAGTTTTCTCCTTATTAATGCCAAAATCAACGAAAGGAAATGCAATTCAAATCAAACGGGTGACAAAATCTAACCAGTCAAGATCCTCACATATGCATTAATCTTATTGAATCAAGAAGATAGAGCATGAACTAATGTATACCTGAAATGTTTTAACAAAAGAATTTAAAATTTTAGCCCTCTTACCTTTGCCTTGAGAGACCATTATTTATCAACATTCTTCTTGGCCTCAAGGCATTCCTGTAAACAAGAAATCTCATCCAATATGTTTGGGTACCCAAACTTTCTTGGGTCCCTTGGAGTTAGTTCTAGCATGAGCAAAAAGATTTTCAGTCTTTCTAGCAAACCGTTCATCATCCTCCCTCATCCAATAACATGTATACATTGAATGACCTGAATTGCCATAATAGAAACACGTGACTGGAGCTCTCCTGAAGTTGTTTATCCTATTTACATCCCAAATATCAACAAAAGAATTCTTAAAATCCATTTCAAATTGATCATCATCAAATTTCATCAGATTGCATGTGTGCATTGTGTGGCCTACTTTACTACAGTAAAAATAAGTAACTCTCCTTTTTTCAAAAACACTCTTGCTATTTACATTTGAGAAGGTATTAGTAGAATATAAACAAGAACTATGGATTTTTTGTGCTCTATAAAGTGGTTGTTTTGAAGAATTATCATGCACACAAGATTATTTAGTTTTGTATTAAAATTTTTTATTTCATTTAGTTCCTAAAACATTGTTCAGATTTTCTCGATTTTCCTTTGACTTCTTCAATTCTATGAGCAGATTTTCAATTGTGTTTTCGGCTTCTTCCTTGGCTTTCTCACTCTTGATCAATTTCATATTTGTTTCCTTAATTTCTTTCTTCAATTTTTATTTTTCTTCATTCAAGTTGCCCACTTTGTTGTATGCATCTTGTTTTTCAATTTCTAAGCATGAAATTTCATCCTCAAATAGAGAAACTTTGGACAACAACATTTCATGTTCATCTTTAAGACTTTCAATCTTCTACTCAAGAGAATTACATTTTTCACACGCAGTTTTGTTATGGACAAGATCATGGAATTTTTTTTTTTGGCTTTTATTTTCATACTTCAACTTCTTGTATTTTTCATACACTCTAGCATAAGCAATTTGCCATTCTTCACAAGTAAGGTTTTCGTTATCAAAGTTTACCTCGATGTCGTTCTCCTCATTTGCCATTAGACATATATTCTAGACCAACTCGTCCAGTTCATCCTCCTCCTCAGACTTGGACTCACTTTCATCCTCGTCTCTCCATGTAGCCTTCTTTGCCTTTGACCTCTTAGTTTTTCCCTTTTTCAATTTTTTCTACTTATCTGGACATTCATTTCTCATGTGTCCAATTTTCTTACATTCATAGCATCTGATTTCTTCTCTCTTGTTGGCTTCACCTTTCTTGCCCGATTGTTTCCTTTGAAATTTTCTAGAAAGTGTGCCATCCTTTCTGACCTTCTTGAAAAACTTTCTAGCTCTTCTAGTGATTAGATCCATAAGTTCTTCATCACTACTATCAAGACTCGACCCTTCATCACTTTCCTTAGATGAATGTGTGTTGGCCTTAAGTGCAATTGATTTCTTCTTACTGTGACCTTCCTCACTCCTCTTAAAGTTAATCTCGTAGGTCATCAAAGAACCTATTAACTCATCAAGTGTCAAGATTCTGAGATCTTTGGAATCTTCAATTACCGTTGCCTTCGTGTGCCACTGAGATGACCGAGATCGAAGGACCTTCCTTACAAGTTCTTGATTCGTATATTCCTTTCCATGAGCTCTCAATGCATTGGTAATTTCCATAAGCCTTGCAAACATCTCCGAGACAGTCTCAGGCGGCTTCATCATGAAGAGCTCGTATTCTCAGACCTATAAATTTGCCTTCGTTTCTTTGACTTCAGAGGTGCCTTCATACATCAACTTCAACTTGGTCCACATTTCTTGCGCAGATAAACACATGGATATGCGAGAATACTCATTCGGATGAATTGTGAATTGAATGATATTCATGGCTTTATAATTGGCACATGATTTTTTAATATGATCATCATTCCATTTTTCTTCATCCACAGGCAATTCATATGGTCCTTGGCTCACTACACGCCATACATCATATTCCTGAGCTCGCAGGAGCACTATCATCCTTTTTTTCCAGTAGGGATAGTTCATACCATCAAAAAACGGGGGCCTATGTATAGAATGTCCCTCAGGGACCATTCCCCTACTATCCATCGCCTAAAGATCTTTCCTCTTCAACCGTGAGATTGAATGAATGAAATTCAGAGACCTCGCTCTGATACCAATTGTTGGCCCAATTGACGAGCGGACAAGAAGGGGGGTGAATTGTCCCCCAAACGATATGACAATTTTTTAAAACTACTTTGTAGAATTAAATAGATTGATGAAAATAAACTAAACAGAGATAACTTTGGTTCTCTCAATCTCCCCGAACTCACTCGATCGTGTTGGACAAAATAAGAGGCAATCAAGCACCCATAAAACATGAGGAATTTTTAGGTGGTTTGGCCGGACAACTTGTCCGCCTACGTCCAACCCTCACCAAACCGGTGAGGATTCACTCGCTTCAATGAAGAGCACGGAGTAAACACTCTAACCACACACACAAAGACGTAGTCTCCAACACGATCCACTACACAACCCGCAGCTACGGATCAATCCGCACACACTGCAACGATCGCAGCACCATACACACATGACCGTACGCAGACGGTCCCACACACACACACAGTATATTCATCCAGAAATGATTGAAATGTGCACCAATAAATACAATGAACTCAATATGTGCTCTAAAGACCAAAACAAAAGCGATATATCAAGAGTAAGGCTCCCCCTTTTTGAATGGTCCGGATCGTCTAAGAGTCGTTGATGGATGGTGTCAATTTCAACATCATCATGTTCATTTCTTCATTCCGCACCTCTTTCTCTTGATCCACGAGTTCTAGAAATGCCTTGATGCAGATCAAAACCCCTCCTCACGAGCTCATTCTTCCCTTCTTCCCTTTTCTTCTCCTACAAGATAGAAAGAGTTAGCACATAGGGTTCTCTTTCTCAAATTCGGAGTGGATGCATATATACAAGTTAGAGTGGCCAAATGACCCATAAAACCCTTCTAGAACATGTTAGAAACACCCTCATAAATGTAGGAATCAATTAGGAGAAATATGGTAATGTTTCCAAGGGTTAAAAATGGATTTTAGTTACTTTCGCAAACCCCGTCCGGAAGGGGTCGACCCATAGGGTCAACACCTCAGCAATCCTGCTCTGGACAACACAAAATAGAACCCAATCTTGGGGGGGTCGACCCATAGGGTCGACCCATGATGCACCTGTCCCTCTTTTAGCTTCAGCAGGAGGCAGACCCAGTGAGGGTCGACCTTATGGGTCGACCCCTGCCAGTTTAGGTTAAAAATCATCATAAAGCCCTTGCAAAAAACACAAGTAATACCATATTAGTGTAGCACTAAAATCAATGACTTCAATCCCTATTCAACATGATTTTTCATCTTAAAATAACCACACTATTAAATTTCCACAACCATATATCACTTTCAAACTTCATAGCAAGAAGATAAGGAGATTGAAGCACATGTAAACATGAAAAACCATTCAAACACAAGGCCAAATTTAAAGGGTGTGTCAACGCATTGACTCAATGGAGTTGACGCAATTGCAGTGCCAGCAACAAGACAACTATGATGTTATAAAGATGGCGTCGACACAATTGCCCTTCGAGTCGACGCAAAAAGGATAGCTCATCAAAATTAAACCAATTCATCACAGAACAAATCAGCAATCATTCCAATGATAACTGCACTTTTGTAATCAACAAAAACACTCACAAATAATATTTTGTAATCATCAAAATCACACACTCAACAATCTCCCCCATTTTGATGATGACAAAATGTTATAATACTCAAACACTTTCTCCCGCTTTGGCATAATCAAGAATGGGGAAAAACAAAGCTAGAATAGTATGCATGAAAACCAAACATATCAAAATCAGACTTGCTCAACCAAAACTAATTAAAGGTTATGCATTGAGAGTCGCATATGGATCTTTAAAGTCATGCATTTCAAACTACCAAGAGTATGTACATTTGAATGAGAAAGTGTGTTTGCGAGACTATAAATGCAAAGACTACTCACAAGGACTATGCAGATTGAAAATTCAAAATGCTATGTACATCACAAAAATCTATGTATACTAAGTTTCAAACGCACTAATCTCCCCCTTTATCATTGGCAAAAATAGACCTTGAGGGGGGTTGAATGCAAAGGATAAGAAGCATACATGCAAGTGTCCAAGCAAGCACGCACGCATACCAACATGCAAGCACAACATAGTGTAAGTATATAAAAATACCTCTTCAAGGCAAGGGGGATATGAAAGTGCAATAGATTGAGAATCATGATGCAAACATGAATCATAACTAAAAGAGTGGTGCATGCCAAAAAGACAATTACTGCATAAGCCATGAGATAAAACGAATTCATAAAGTACATTCATGTCAATCAGTCCCAGAAGTGAAAAGTGATGAATGAATAGTGAACTTCAAAAATATATGGATATTTAGATGTTCTAAGGAACACTAGAAAAATGCTCTTCCTCTCTACACTTCCATGTAAGTTCCTCGACTATTGGTAGCTTCGCACAACCCCCCAATTTTCTTAACATTATGCAGACTTCATCGTTTGACGTGAGTTTCCCCATTTGTTTCAGTGGAGATTCACGGTTACTAGGATCCGTCTCTTGAGTTATTTTTATTGTGGAAGCGCACTTCACTTTTTGATGCGAGGCTCCTCATTTGTTTCAGTGGGGAGACCCAGTTACTCAGTTCAGTGTTCCACTTATTTAGTGTTTTGGTTGATTAAGGGGCATGCAACTTTTTCCTCACGATTATACTCAATGGCCATGTAGAGATTTAAGTATCTTGATGGTGTTGAGCAGAATATCCAAAATCCTTATTGATTAAAGTCATTGATTCTTATTATGTGCAATGTGTGGGGTAATTGTAATGAATGCAAAAGGTGAATTTTTTTATGCATGGCAATGTCTCCCCCTTAATGTATACATACTTGAAAATGAATTCTCCCCCATAGTGTATGTCATGTAACAGTCATGATCAAAATCACTGCAAGTTATTTAGTCAAGAAGTATAAGGCCTTATAAGGTTGAAGAAAAGGTCTGTACTTTATATACAATCATGGAAACAAAGAATAAACAATATATCCATGCAAGATGATTTCTGGTACGAGGTGAAGAACCTAGATCCGAAGATCACCTCACACGTAGTGAAAGCTTTCAGCTGGACATAATCCAACCTTCCGCAAACACCATTTGATATACCAGAAAATCATGGCATTTAAGCACAAAATAGTATAGAATATATATAGGCATATGCATGTGGATGAGAAAATGATGACAGATTGGAAAATGATACCAGAGTAAAAAATTTTTTTTCTATTCACAATATGTGCAAAAGTTTAGCATGAGTTGTTTTCAATGAAAAGTGTGTATATATTCAAGCATAAGCAAAGAAGTAAGAGAATGATTGAAACTCTTTATTTCTATTCACAATTATATGCAAAAGTTAGAATGAGTTAAGTATGGACACCTTATATGCACTGATGAACTATTGTGTGCAATTGAAAGCATGCATGAAATCTTGATTTTATTCAAGTTGATATGCAGTTTAAATTATGTACATGTGCAAATGACATGAAATCTCTAACTTTCAACCTATAAATCCCAAGTTTTCTCCTTATTAATGCCAAAATCTATGAAAGGAAATGCAATTCAAATCGAACGAGTGACACAATCTAACCATTCAAGATCCTCACATATGCATTAATCTTATTGAATCAAGAAGATGGATCATGAACTAATGTATACCTGAAGTGTTTTAACAAAAGAATTTAAAATTTTAGCTCTCTTACCTTCGCCTTGAGAGACCATTATTTATCAACATTCTTCTTGGCCTCAAAGCATTCTTGTAAACAAGAAATCTCATCCAATATGTTTGGGTACCCAAGTTTTCTTGGGTCCCTTGGAGTTAGTTCTAGCACGAGCAAAAAGATTTTCAGTCTTTCTAGCAAACCATTCATCATCCTCCCTCATCAAGTCACATGTATACATTGAATGACCTGAATTGCCACAATAGAAACACATTTTTTTTAATAGAAAAACCTAGCCTAGGGGTCAATTGGAGAGTGCACCCCTTACCAGAGGTAAGGAGAAAGCCAACCCTCACGTGTTTTTACAATAGAAACACGTGACTGGAGCTCTCCTGAAGTTGTTTCTCCTCTTTACATCCCGAATATCAACAAAAGAATTCTTAAAATCCATTTCAAATTGATCATCATCAAATTTCATCAGATTGCATGTGTGCATTGTGTGGCATACTTTACCATAGTAAAACAAGTAACTCTCCTTTTTCCAAAAACACTCTTGCTATTTACATTTGAGAAGGTAATAGTAGAATATGAACAAGAACCTGGATTTTTTGTGCTCTATCAAGTGGTTGTTTTGAAGAATTATCATGCACACAAGATTATTTAGTTTTGTATTAAAATTTTTTCTTTCCTTTATTTCCTAAAACATTGTTCAGATTTTCTCGGTTTTCCTTTGACTTCTTCAATTCTATGAGCAGATTTTCAATTGTGTTTTCGGCTTCTTCCTTGGCTTTCTCACTCTTGATCAATTTCAGATTTGTTTCCTTAATTTCTTTCTTCAATTTTTATTTTTCTTCATTCAAGTTACCCACTTTGTTGTATGCATCTTGTTTTTCAATTTCTAAGCATGAAATTTCATCCTCAAATAGAGAAACTTTGGACAACAACATTTCATGTTCATCTTTAAGACTTTCAATCTTCTACTCAAGAGAATTACATTTTTCACACGCAGTTTTGTTGTGAACAAGATCATGGAATTTCTTTTTTTGGCTTTTATTTTCATACTTCAACTTCTTGTATTTTTCATACACCCTAGCATAAGCAATTTGCCATTCTTCACAAGTAAGGTTTTCGTTATCAAAGTTTACCTCGGTGTCGTTCTCCTCATTTGCCATTAGACATAGATTCTGGACCAACTCGTCCAGTTCATTTTCCTTCTCAGACTTGGACTCACTTTCGTCCTTGTCGCTCCATGTAGCCTTCATTGCCTTTGGCCTCTTAGTTTTTCCCTTTTTCAATTTTTTCTGCTGATCTGGACATTCATTTCTCATGTGTCCAATTTTCTTACATTCATAGCATCTGATTTCTTCTCTCTTGTTGGCTTCACCTTTCTTGCCCGATTGTTTCCTTTGAAATTTTCTAGAAAGTGTGCCATCCTTTATGACCTTCTTGAAAAACTTTCTAGCTCTTCTAGTGATTAGATCCATAAGTTCTTCATCACTAATCTCAAGACTCGACCCTTCATCACTTTCCTTAGATGAATGTGTGTTGGCCTTAAGTGCAATTGATTTCTTCTTACTGTGACCTTCCTCACTCCTCTTGAAGTTAATCTCGTAGGTCATCAAAGAACCTATTAACTCATCAAGTGTCAAGGTACTAAGATCTTTGGAATCTTCAATTACCGTTGCCTTCGTGTGCCACAGAGATGACCGAGATCGAAGGACCTTCCTCACAAGTTATTGATTCGTATATTCCTTTCCAAGAGCTCTCAATGCATTGGTAATTTCCATAAGCCTTGCAAACATCTCCGAGATAGTCTCAGGCGGCTTCATCATGAAGAGCTCGTATTCTCAGACCAATAAATTTGCTTTCGTTTCTTTGACTTCAGAGGTGCCTTCATACATCAACTTCAGCTTGGTCCACATTTCTTGCGCAGATAAACACATGGATACACGAGAATACTCATTCGGATGAATTGCGAATTGAATGATATTCATGGCTTTATAATTGGCACAAGATTTTTTAATATGCTCATCATTCCATTATTCTTCATCCACAGGCAATTCATATGGTCCTTGGCTTACTACACGCCATACATCATATTCCTGAGCTCGCAGGAGCACTGTCATCCTATTTTTCCAGTAGGGTTAGTTCGTACTATCAAAAATCGGGGGCCTATGTATAGAATGTCCCTCAGGGAGCGTTCCCCTACTAGCCATCGCCTAAAGATCTTTTCTCTTCAACCGTGAGATTGAATAAATGAAATTCAGAGACCTCGCTCTGATACCAATTATTGGCCTAGTTGGCGAGCGAACAAGAAGGGGGGGTGAATTGTCCCCTAAACGAGATGACAAATTTTTAAAACTACTTTGCAGGATTAACTAGACTGATGAAAATAAACTAAATAGAGATAACTTTGGTTCTCTCGATCTCCCCGAACTCACTTGATCGTGTTGGATAAAATAAGACGCAATCAACCACCCACAAAATACGAGGAATTTTTAGGTGGTTTGGCCGGACAACTCATTCACCTACGTCCACCCCTCACCAAACTGGTGAGGATTCACTCGCTTCAATGAAGCGCACGGAGTAAACACTCTAACCACACACATGAAGACGTAGTCTCCAATACGATCCACTGCACAACCCACAGCTACGGATCAATCCACACACGCTGCAATGGTCGTAGCACCGTATACACACGACCGTACGCTGACGGTTACCCACACAGTCTATTCATCAAAAAATGATTCAAATGTGCACCAATAAATACAATGAACTCAATATGTGCTCTAAAGACCAAAACAAAGAGTGATATATCAAGAGTAATGCTCCCCCTTTCTGAATGGTTCGGATCTTCTAAGAGTGGTTGATGGATGGTGTCGATTTCAGCATCATCTTGTTCGTTTATTCATTCCGCACCTCTTTCTCTTCATCCATGCGCTCCAGAAATGCCTCGATGCAGATCAAAACCCCTCCTCAAGAGCTCCTTCTTCCCTTTTCTTCTCCTACAAGATAGAAAGAGTTAGCACATAGGGTTGTCTTTCTCAAATTCGGAGTGGATGCATATATACAAGTTAGAGTGACCAAATGACCCATAAAACCCTTCTAGAACATGTTGGAAACACCCTCATAGATGTAGGAATCAATTGGGGGTAATATGCTAATGTCTTCAAGGGTTAAAAATGGGTTTTAGTCACTTTCGCACACCCCGTCCAGAAGGGGTCGACCCATAGGGTCGACCCCTGAGCAATCCTGCTCAGGACAACGCAAAATAGAACCCAGTCTTGGGGTGGTCGACCCTATGGGTCGACCCATGAAGGCGGTCAACCCATGATGCACATGTCCCTCTTTTAGCTTCATCCAGAGGCAGACCCAGTGAGGGTCGACCCTATGGGTCGACCCCTGCTAGTTTGGGTTAAAAATCAACATAAAGCCCCTACAAAAAACACAAGGAATACCATATTAGTGTAGCACTAAAATCAATGACTTCAATCCCTATTAAACATGAATTTTCATCTTAAAATAACCACACTATTTAATCTCCACAACCATATATCACTTTCAAACTTCATAGCAAGCAGATAAGGAGATTCAAGCACATGAAAACCTGAAAAACCATTCAAACATAAGGCCAAATTTAAAGGGTGTGTTGACGCATTGACTCAATGGAGTCGACGCAATTGCAGTGCCAGTAGCTAGACAACTATGATGTTATAAAGATGGCGTCGATGCAATTGCCCATTGAGTCGACGCAACAAGGATAGCTCATCAAAATAAAACCAATTCATCACAGAACAAATGAGCAACCATTCCAATTATAACTGCACTTTTGTAATCAACAAAAATACTCTCAAATAACATTTTGTAATCATAAAAATCACACACTCAACAAGGGTAATGAGGGGTTTGACGATTTTGATAAAAGCTTTCTTTGGCGGAGGATTAGTGGATATGGATGGAGAAGCAGAGGGTTGTGATGGTGGTGTTTGAATGAAAATAGTGGTAATAGGGTTGTTATTGGATGGTGGTGGAGAGGGCTATGGTGATGGCCGACGGTGCACCGATATGAGATGTTGTAGTAACGGCTCACCATCAGAATAACACGTGGTTTAGAAAATAGGGGTGATGTTGATGGCGCCAGCCTGAGCAAGGGCTTGGAGTTGTGGTTGTGGTTGTTGTTAAGGTGGTGGGTGATTAGGTATGGGAGCGGGTGCAACACCTGGCATGGAAGCATAGGCATGCCCAGGTGGATGGAAATAAGTCCTCTTAGAGCCAAGTGGATGCCAAGGAGGGTGAGCATTGATTGATGGATTTTGGTGATATGGACAAAGATAAGGGTTTTGTGGAAGCGGTGGTTGTGAGTGGGAGGGAGATATATTGTGGTTAGTGGGATAGCAAGATGGGTGGTGGACGACATCCACTTGTTCATTCATCCTCGGACTATCTTACTCAAACATATCCATAATGGGAGAGTCCATTAAATGTGTTTACATATAGCATGCTCTCTCATACATTTCATCCATTGTTTCAAAGTTGTTCATGGCCAGAATGTGTCTAAACTTAGGGGTTGCATTAGATATTATCAACTTGACTTGTTTAGACTCCTTGAGTATATCTTTTATTCTTTTAGCCATGGACCTCCACCTATCAGCAAACTGAATAAATTCCTCATTAGGTTTCATCTTCTCGGCCACTAAATCCATCACAGAAAGAGAAGGGCTTACCCGATCCCTATACTTTTGGAGAAATTTTCTTTATACAATGTCAAAATTTTCGGCCTCATGTGGGTCCAAACAATAAAACCATTCTAATGCAGGGCCATCCAAAGATCTTCTAAATAGATATGCTAAGATTCTCTTATCATTTTGCCAACGGGAGGATTCATACATGAAGTCTTTAAGATAAATGAAGGAGTTGCCTGTGCCATTATACATGCGATACTTAGGCATCTCCGAGGGAGATAAGTGAAATATGGGAAGAGCCGGTGTAACGACCTGGGTTTTTAGATCTAGTATCTACGGGTTTCAGAGCGTTTCGGCGGGCCCCGGATCGTGTTTTCTAATTAAAATATAATTTTCTAAATATCAGATCTTCGAATCCCCAAATATGAGATAATAAATTATTTTTGGACTCTGTGGCATAACGGGTGAGTTACATATTTTTTGAGGATCGTGGGGTTAATTTTTGGTAATTTTTTAGTTTTTCAAAATTTTCAACCCCGAAATTAAAACTTATAAATAACCCTTAAACCCCCTCCCTTCTCATTCTCTCGTTTCTCCCTCTCTCTCCACTGTTTCTCTCCCTTACACCTCCGATGGTTGATGGAGAGTGTGATGGTTGAGGCGGCCAGAGCAACGATGATGGCAACGGCGAGGATCAGCCCTAGAATGAGAGTGGTTGCGGTGGTGGGGTGTTTTCACGTTTTTTAGGAAAACCGACCGAGAAAGAGGCATTTTCGGCGTGGATCGGCATCCCTTCATGTGGAATCTATGTGAGAGGTAGGGGGATAGATCCCTAACCCCCACGTGTTGATTTCCTGCAACTTCGTGTCGTATTGAGTGAGATAGAGCGAGTTTTTTGTTGGGGGTAAAATGCATGTTTTGGGGCGAGCGGCGATTTCCGTCGATCTGGGCGGTGTTTTTTAGCCAATCTCATGGCATTGATGGAATGGATGTTGGGGAATGATTCCCCCTTTCTTTTCCCATGTTTTCATGTGATTTGGGGCTGTGGTGAGGCCGAGAATGGGTTTATGTTATGTTTTGGGAAGGTTTGAGCATGATTTGGGGTGAGCGACGGATTCGCCCAATCGACCCAAGTTTTATGGTTTAAATGAGTCCTCCTAGTGGGTAGGAGGTTGGGGAATGGTTCCCCCTTGTTTTTCCCCTCGTGCGGAGTGAGCGAGGCATGGAACGGGACCCCACGACGGGGCTCTCGTTGCGAAATGATCGGAATTGGTCGACCGATGGCTTGAATTGGTCGACCGTTCTGGCCCCTTTCTGAATAGGCCATTGTGGGAGTTCCGATCGACTGACCCAGGCAGGATTGGTCGACCGACCAGAGAGGACGATCAACAGTTTATTGGCATTGGTCGACCGACCAACTGTGTTGGTCGACCGACCCAAGCCCCCTTTGGCCCGTTTGACCCCCGTAACTTGGTTTTCACCACGGAACACCCAAAATAATATTATATTCATGAAAACCCATAAGACTTGGGCAACTTCAGCCTTGTGTCAGCGGTGGTCACCCCGAGATTTGTTTCCCCCACATGTGAGGTTTTATGGTTCATTGTGGAGGGTTTGCCCGTAGGGTTGGGTGTTCTTATAAGCACCCTGTGTATCTATGTGAGTCACTTGGGACTAGTGCCCCTTGGTCCTTAGCCGGCCTTTCATGCCGACTTGAGGGATGTGTTGGTGTGAGATGTTCGGGCCGGTATTGGTTAGTTTATGTCCGACCTTGTGTCACGGCTTGAGGACATATTCCACTCGGGTTTTGAGTACGTGTGTGGGCACTTTGATGGTTTCCGTAAGACTAAAAGTTTACTATTTTACTGTAGCACTGCCTTGAGGGCATTTCGTGGAAGGGCCGGGCGAACACAGCCTAGTGTGCGCAACGCTCATTTAGCAGAGGCGAGGACATCCTAGAGCATAGGTCGCCTTGGTTAGAACAAGTGTACGTCGCTGGTGGATTTAGGGGCGCGTACCCCATGTCAGGTTGCAGGATACGGCCGTGCTGTTGGGTGTAGAGGCATGGATCCTAGGCAGTCCCAGGGAGAGGTGTGTGTGCGTGTTTCTCTGCCCCACTCGAGGACAGGGTGTGGGCCACGTGTGTGAGACTTGAGAGATGGCCGGTCGAGGTAGAGTTACTGATAGTGTTGTCGTGGCCCTCCCGAAAGTTGACGTAGAGCATACACGACGGTGAGGTTGTAACGACCCAAGATCTGAATACCGGGAAATACCCGATACCGTTCGAATCCTAGCCCGCCACCAATGAGTCGGAAGGCTCGGAAGGGCTAAAAGGTGTGTGGAGGTACATTGGAATATGAAATAAAGCAAGAAACAATTACAATTAATAATTTAAATGACTGAAATAAATTACATTTTGAATTAATAAATTAAACTACAGAGTCCAGTCCAACTAAGTACAGTCTATAGGGAAGGAAACGTACCCAACGCCAAGTGAACACTCGGCCCGGCGAGCTGACAACTACTAACCTCTGCGCTGCACCTCCAAACCTCGAGGCGGAACCGCTACACATGAAAAGCAGGGGTGAGCCTCATCTCATTGGCTTAGTAGGGGTCCCGCAGAACCCTACCACAAAACAACGGCGGTAAAAGAAAGCAACGGTAGAAAGAACAACAACAACAACGGGAGTAGCAACAGTAATGGCGGAAGGAACAGCCGTAACATGGTAGCCGATGAAACCACGGCTCTGAAAGCTACTCCTAATGGTACGGAAAGCACGCCTCGATCTCATAGTCGGGGGGCTACCGAACAGATGAAAAACTCTGGCTAAGCCGCCAGAAAAAATGCCACGACACCTCTACTGTGAAGGCCCGCCTTCATAGGTAACGACCAACCCAAGACCACACGGTCCAGGGAAGCCGTCACGACCTTGCAGTAGTGAACCCTACACCGTCTAGGGAGAAAACTCGATAACCCTTACCAAAAACCCTAGACCACTACGTCAGGAAAGCACATGGAAGCTACCCAAAAAATCACGTCTTACAGATGGAAAACCAAAACTCGAGTCACGAGAATCTCACATCACGTGATGGGAGTACCTGCCCATCAGAAGCAAGGCCAGATGCATCCATTGATGACTTAGTCCGCGTCTCATGTGTCTCCCTCGCCCTAGGCAAAATTGAGACACTGTACTAGTAACCAAGAACATAGACAAGGGTCTAGTTAGGGTCGTGCTCGTCAACACGCATCTGAAGTCCCCGACCATGTGTGCACACACTGACTGACAGCACTACGTCAGGTCCTCTAGCTGGTTTTACTCCCAGCCTGAACGTGAGCTGCTACAGTGGGAGGCCCTACGATAAACTAGCTTAAAAGCCATCACTCTCAGGTCTAGCTCTCCACCACTCTCGGTGGGTAGGCACAGACGTGCCCAGGAAAGCTACAACTAGTGGGGGGTCACTAAACATGAACACTCTCCGTAGATAGGAAACACGGAAGGCCACACACACACCCATTGCGAGTAACACGGAAGGCCACACACACACCCATTGCGAGTAACACGGAGTACCAGGTGGCCTGGGGCCACCAAACTCTGGACAGTCATCTAGCCCTAATAAACCCGACGATCCTTGAGTCACGAGACTCAGGTCAAGACCGTTGTACAGGATAGCTCCATGCCGTCAATCTGACCTAATCCTAGGGGCAGAAACCACGGTCGAAGATAATTCTTAAGACGACTCATAACCGCCAAGTTCATTCCCTTTTCAAGGGAAACTCGAGAAAACCCCCAGCCCCAGACTGGGTCACTGAACATACAGCTCATAGTCCATACGCATGGCCCACATAGAAACCACTTTTTGAGAAAGCCAACGACATGCGGGAATAGCCCTCTGCACTTATACCGATACACGGTCACTCGATCTAGCGAAATAGGAAAGCTCAGAACACCCAGGGTCACTCGGACCCTCAAAACCCATGGGCATGCTAATCGAGGCAATACGATACCTCCGGACACCCAAAAACACCGTCATGGTACCCCCGGGGTGTTCGGGACATCCACGGGGCCATAGGTCGACCAATGGGTTACAACCGGGTCGACCGGGGGCCAAAACAGGCCAAGATAGGGGATTTCAGTCGGCCAAAATCCCTGGCTTGGTCGACCAACAAGGATCGGTTGACCGTCCCCAGATGGGCCGGTCGACCGGCCAACCCTTGGAAGCCTGGCCCAGATTGGTCGATCGAACTTGGCAGTTCAGTCGACCGAACTAGCTTGGCTGCCCTCCCGTGGCGAGTGCCGTTCGATCGACCGGACCCAATCGGTCGGTCGACCGAAAACGGCAGAGAACCCGTCGAACCCAACCTAGGGGTTCGATTCCATGCCCCAATCACCCCCGGGTGATGGGGAAAACATGGGGAACCCATTTCCCAGCCTCTAGACCACCTAGAGGACGCGTTTAAACCCCAAAAATGCAATCAAATCGGAGAATCTGTCGCACGCCCTGAAACATGCTTTTAACCCCCCGACGTGAAATAAACCCACTCACGGCTTGCCTCGGCCTACCAAATCTTTGGGAAAGGAAGTACAAGGGCCAGGGATCCATCCCCCTACCTCCACCGAAGATTACGCGCGTCGAGGATTCCATTTCCATGCGAAAATGCCGCACGAACGTCGCCGGGTTCACGAACTCGTGAACGAGCTTGCCGCGCCTCCACTGTCTCGATCCTCATCCCATCCTTACGCTCCTCGCCCTCACGCCGCCTCCACCTCACCCACCTCTGCCTCCGTTGGCCGCCCGGAGAAGAGGCAGAGAGAAAGAGAAGAGAGAGGGTGAGAAAGAGAGAATGAGAGAAAGAGAAGAGAGAGGGTGAGGGGTTTAAATAGGAAAATGATTTGAGATTTTAAAAATCTGTAAAATACAAAAATGGGAAAAAATCATCCCATGATCCTCGAAAACGCACAACGCGCCTGCAATGTCCTGGAGCCCAAAATCACTACGGTTCACCCTACACAGGGTTCCGTAGGCTCGACAACCAAAAATTAGAGTAAATTGTAAAACACGACCCGGGACTCACAAAGGCGCTCCGAACTCTCGGATTCCGATCGAAAAAAAAATCCGGGGTATTATAGTCCTCCCCTCCTTATAGAAATTTCATCCTCGAAATTTGAAGCAACTGCCAAGGCATGGGGAAGAACAACACACCTAGCTGGCAACGCTCCCAGAGCTCCAGCCCAAAAAACCTCGACTCTCGCGAAAGCACTTCTCTTGAGGGACACAACCAGACGATTACCATGAACTGAAACATCTCGCTCCACAACCCCATACACATCAATTCTCAGAGCGAGCATAGCACACAAAAGGGTCCAAGTCTGGCCCTACCTAAGCCACAAGAGAATTCCAACCATGGCATCACTACCACCATCTTGCTCATCGAGGAGATGCAACCCGCGTCAAGAGAAACAGCCACCAATAAAATCCCATGCTCAGCGAACCAATCAAACATCCGCTTCTCCACCTGTTGACTTATCTCACGCCCTGCACAAGGGACAACCAACACTGAGCTTCCGCCAGCTCACACAGTCATCTTAATTGACTGCCTCAATCCGTCGACTCTGCGCCATGTACCATCTTATACCTGGCAAGCCGAACACCAACAACAGCACGGGGCCACCTCCGGTCCGAAGGGAAACCTTCAACATATCCCAGATCCAATCCAAGAAGAAGATACATCTCATAATCGGCCACCAAAGGCCTCACTTGCACACGGCTCTCGCCATTCTCGACTCGCTACAACCGACATCTTCTGTCTATGAAAGACCCATTCGCCAGTTACCAATTGCTTGTCAACGGGAAACCCTCACTTGCTCAACTTTCTCAGGCCCGATAAGCACATTCTAAATCTCGACAGGCCATCCGTTGACTCTTGCTGTAATGTCCCAGGTTTTTCGGACATTTTTCGGATCCGGATCCGTAGGTTTCAGATCACTTTCGGGGGTCCCGGAGCGTGTTTTGTACTTTACACATATTTTTCTCTAACAGACCTTCAAAACCCTGTGTAGGGCCAACCGTTGCGTTCTCCTACTCCGGGACAGTACCAGTGCAATGAGCGTGTTTCGAGGATCGAGAAATGGATTTTTTTTTTCTTCAATTTTTCACATTTTCGTATTTTTTGGATTTTCTATAAATATCCCCCTTTCCCCACCTTTTCTTTTCTTCTTCTTCTTTCTTCTTCCCGTTGGTGAGCTCCCCCCCCATTCGACCGTTGCTCTCGCCCGTGAGTGGCCCGCGGCGTCCCTTCCTCCTCCGGCCGTAGACGGTGGACCGACGGCGGCGGCGTGGTGATCGTGGCAGCGGCATTATCGTGGTGTGGGGCGTGAAGATCGTGGGTTTAAAAGCAAGATTTCGGGATCGGCGGCGATCCGATGACTTCCGAGCTTCCTTGAGGTAGGGGGACAGATCCTTGCCCTCTTTCCCGCTTTCCCCGTGATTTGTAGGCCGAGGAGAGGCCGAGAGGGGTGTTTTTGAGCCGGGAGGGTCAAAATCCATGTTTTGGGGTTGTGCGTCGGATCTCCCGTTTCATGGAGTTTTTGACTGATCTAAGGGTGTAGAATCATAGTAGGAGGGTTGGGGATGGATTCCCCTTTGTTTCTCTATCATCGGGCGATGATCGGGGTGTGGATCGGATTTTTTTGGTGTTCTCGCAGGATTTGGGCTCGGGTTGGCCTTGCGGCCCTTCCAGGACCGCTAGGCTACCTTAGCGGCCCTCAGGGGGACCGCTAGAGAACTTTGAATGTCGGCAGGGCTTAACGGTCCCCTTGGGACCGCTAGGCTCAGGGCGGCGGTCACGCGATAGACCGCTACCCTTGGATTAGCGGTCAACAGACGACCGTTTCTCCAGTTTGATCGGATCTTTCAACCATTGGGAGCCACGTGCTGGCTATCGGTCATGGCATGACGTTTCTGGTTGCCTTGCGGTCCGGTGAGGACTGTTTGGCTGGGGTTAGCGGCCTGGCGATAGACCATTAGTCCCTTTGTGGCTTACCCCCTTGCGGTCACGGTTGACCTTTTGGCTTAGCCTGGCGGTCTCAGGGAGACCGCTAGTCCTGCCTTGCTGTCTAGAGAGGATAGCTAGGTTGAGGGCAGTCCCGGGTGGACTGGCACTCCGTTTCCTTTAAATAGTGGTTTCCGTGAGCTAGAGTCTTACCTTCGGTGACACGTCCACTAATCGTAGCCTTCTTATGGCACGCATGTACTGACCCACTTGGGAGTGGTGGAGAGGCTTACCAGAGAGAGACGGCTGTTAGGCTTGTTACCGTAGGGCCCCTTCGAGCAACCTGAGTCCGGGCTTTGGGGAAGAACCAGCTAGAGGATCTAACCTAGGACGCATGGTTTGTGTGTGCACACTTGGTTGGGGGCGTCGGACCCGTGCTAACGAGTGCGACCCCAGCTAGTCCTTGTTCATGGTACTTGTTGTGTGTCTCAGTCTCCGCTTGGGGCGTCGTAGGGAGACACTGAGGCGCGGTGTAAGACATCAGGGGACGCGTCCGGCTTTACTTCTAGCGGGTGGTGCTCCTATCTCCTAGCAAGTACAGACTTATTTTCTGGCCGATTCGTGGTTGGTTCGGTACAGTTAGTTGTAGAGAGCTTTTCCGTTTATTTATTGCTTGTTGCTACTACCGTACTCCCGTTAGGTAGCGTTACCTTTCGTGCTTGTTCACGCTTTGTTGTCTTGTTTCTCTCGTGCGAGGTGGGGGTCCGCGGGATCCCTACTAAGCCTATGAAATGAGGCTCACCCCTGTGTTTTCAAGTGAGGTGGGGTCGTCGAGAGGCGCGGTGGAGTTTCAGCGTGGTTCTAGTAGCCAGGGTTAGTCGCCAGTTGCCAGAGCCGGGGTATGTCCCGTGTACTTGTACTTTTATTTCTATTAACTGTACTTATTGGACATGAGATACTTTGGACCTTGTAGCAGTTTAGTTATTTATTTAATTTCTCGCTTTATTATTTAGTTATTGTGCTATCTCTACAATTATTTCAGCTTCTCTTGTGCCCTCACACCATCTTTTAACCCTTCCGAGTCTTCGGGCTCGTGGGTGGCGGGCCGATGTTCGAGTCGCGCCAGTTCCTTTCCGATACTCGGATCTCGGGTCGTTACAGTTGGTATCAGAGCGGGGTTGTGGAGGTACATAAGAACCTGAGATGATTGCAGTGGTCCAGAAGGTCTATGAATGTCCTATACAATTGGTGACTGGCTTAGGGCCTCGTGTGTTTTATTAATTTTATTGGTTGTTTTTGTTAACAGGAGGTTATGGTGCCCAAGAGAGGGACTCGTTCCCAGCAGGGAGAGTCAGGTGGGGGCCAGGAAGGGCAGAGCAGAACAGCACTTCAGGTAGATGCAGCTAAGGATGTGAGAGTTCCCGGAGAAGAGGAGTTCTTCCGGGGCATGTATCAATATGTTCTTCAGCAGCAGGGTGGTGATGCTGGCGAGGGTTCGTCGTCTCGAGGTGGTTCTCGGTGCGGCGATTCTCATCCTGGCAGACAGTGCTCGACGCCCGCAGTTTGCTTCAGGTGTGACCAGCCAGGGCACATGGCACGTGACTGTCTGCAAAGACCGCGTCAGTCGCACGAGTTTCAGCAGCAGCAGTAGTTTCAGTCCCAGCAGTTATCACCACACCCGCAGTAGTACCAGTAGCAAGGTCAGTTTCTACAGTTGACTCGATCGGCTATTGTGGGGAGGTAGAGATCCCGAGGCCAGGTTACGCACATGACTAGAGTGGAGGCTGAGGCATCGTAGTTAGTAGAAGGCACTATTCCGATTATGGGTTGTGCGGCTCGAGTTTTGTTTTATTCTGGTGCGTCCCATTCGTTTATTTCGGAGGATTTTGCTCAGAGTGCCAAGGAGTCGGTGACTGAGGTGTCTTGTAACCTGGCAGTGGAGTTGCCTACCGGTGATTTCATGCTCACGCCGCATTACCTTCAAAGGGTGCCTGTGTGGGTCGATGGGCGGAACTTACCGGCCAGGCTTTATGCATTGTCACTTCAGGACTTTGATGTGATTTTGGGCATGGATTGGCTCGAGGCCCATCGTGCTGTGGTGGATTGCAGCTTGAAGAGGGTCTACTTCCAGCATCTTGCAGACCCACCATCTACTTCCAAGGTATCTGGTCTTCCTCTTTCCATTTTCTTATTTCGGCCATTAAGGCCCGTAGATTGCTTGATGCGGGGTGTCAGGGTTTTCTTGCTTCAGTGGTCTGGTTGATCGGTAGTGTCCGAAAGAGGAGGATATTCTGGTTGTGTGCGAGTTTTCCCATGTATTTCCCGAGGAGTTGCCAGGGTTGCCACCGCAGTGAGAGATTGATTTCGTGATTGAGGTGGTACCAAGTACGGCGCCTATGTCGAAGGCCCCTGACCGGATGGCACCGGTTGAGTTGAGAGAGTTCAAGGCGCAGTTGCACGAGTTGCTGGCCAAGGGATATATTCGTCCCAGCTTTTCCCATTGGGGTGTAACGCCCGAGAATTTTTTGAGAATTTTTGGGGATTAAAATATAATTATTAAGTAATTTAAAAGGCTTAATGGGCGATTAAGAAGAATTAAGGACTTATTTAATCCATTTAAAGGCCCTATAATTATCAAAAGGCTAAGCCCAATTCAATTAGGCCCAAAGACCCAATTCCAAGGCTTATAGACCCAAGCCCATTAATAGAAACATAAGTTAGGTAATTTACGGATTTAAATGGGATATATACATCAAATTAGAGGATAAATGGGGATAATACTGAAAATCTAAAATTTTCAAAAATTAAGAAGCCTAGTGGTCTATCGCGCGACCGTTAAGCCCACCATAGCGGTCCTCCCGTGACTGCTAAGCTCTCTGAGTTCCATGAGTAAGAGAAAACATGAAAGGCTGGAACTTTGGCGTCCAAATCAATTGGGATAGATGTTATCTACTAATTGGAAGAGTGTAGAAGCTCTAAGGATCGAATGCAAGGTCTAATTGGGACTCTAGGTTTTTTCAAATCCTCAAAACCCTAGTTAACCCTTTAAATAGATCCCAAGTTTCACATGTGTAACCCTTACTTTTGGCTCACGTGGAACAAAGGTAAGGAAGCATTATTTGAGGTAGGTTCTTTAGAAGATTTCATTCATTATATTAAGGTCTAATTTTTCTCAAAATTTCATTCTAGGAGATCAAGCCTACAAGAAGTTAGAGGCCTGCAAAGACGCTGGTTTAGTGCAACTAACCCAAGAACTTGTGCGAGCGACCTAGGAAGATCAGCAGATTAGAAGTCCTAAACGAGGTAATTAGAAGATGGTTCTTTAGACTTATTTGTTCCTTAGTACCCTCTATCTACCCTCCAATTTTTGTTATCATAGGTGAAGGGAATTAGGAGTTAGAAAGGTAAGAAGTTGCTGGTTCAGTTCTGAACGAGTAGAAACTAGGGTCGACTTCTAGCCCTAAATTCGAAGTCTAAAGCCCAGACTAGAGGTATGTTATCTCATGAATGGCTTAAATATGATCTTAGGAGTAAAAGCCCTCTTGTTCCATGCGTTTTCATGCCTTGTACATGTTGTATTTAATATTTTGTCATCATTGCGCATATAGAGTTAACATAGCATGCATGAACCTTGCCTTAATAATGAAAAGGATAAATCCAAGTTTGTTTCACTCAAACCCATGCATGTCCATGTTGTAATATGGTTTTATCAGGCCATATTTTACCTATTGACATGTTTATCCTATATCTATTTGCCTTAGATTAGTTATATTTCGGGTTTTATTTGCTACAGGAAGAAATGGTCTTCCTGAGACCGCCTGAGATCCCTAGCGGCCCTACGATAGACTGCTAAGGCCCATTAAACGGTCCTTCCGAGACCGTTTTCATTTTCTGAGTTTCTGTATTTATGTTAACCCGAAACATAATGTAGAATGGCCTTATTTATCATATGGAAAGCCTAGATAATTAGGTTTTATCCTTGTTTTAAGTATTATATCTATAAACTTGGATCTATTGATGGTTTATTTTAAGTAGATTTCATGTGTCACACATACTTATAAATTATTTTAACTTAAGTTAGTTTCATGCCAAACACTATACTTTTGTATTAAATCCATACTTCAAATGATTGATGAACTTGTTTTACTGGTGGGTTTTGATTACAGTTTTACATGATCATTTCTTATCTACGAGTCATTTTCTTAAGTACATGGCACGTATTCCGGTACGATGTCATTAGGTACACCTTGCACATTAAGCACACAATCTTGGACTTGTGATCCTCTCCGTTAGATATTCCTTCCACCGGACTAGGTGATCTTATTTCAAGGCCTCCTTAAGACTCCGCGAGCCTGGGATTCCCACTAGGACACTGAGCTAGTTGTACCCTTAAATCCCAATTGTTAGAAAGCACTTAATCGGTGGTTTTTTGTGTTCTAGACCTTAGCGGCCTGTGGACGATCGCCAGAGGAACTTAGCGGCCCTTTATCTGACCGCCAAGTACTCCTAGCGGCCCTGTCTAGACTGCATGGTTCTGGTTTAATCGTTTCATCGACCTTGTGTCTAAACGGTCCTGACCAGACCGCATACCTAGCTTAAACGGTCCTATCTAGACCGCTTGAGTATGGAAACGGTCCAGTAAATGACCGCTTTATCCCTAGTTCTGTCTAACCCGAGGTTTGACCTTTGGGTTGGGTTTTATAAGTTCCTAGATGGTCTAATGATTGCTTGGAACTTAACACTTGTCAATTAAGATGTTTCTAACTTATGGAAAGAAAAGAATATGCTGTTATGGTATCGAATTTTTGCTTCATAGCATAAACTTGTTCTAAATCAAATCTTTGAATTATCATATTCTTAATCGAAGCATTCTTACCTTGATATTTGGTATCATGGAATCATAGTTTGAACTTGTTACATTATTGGCCATATTTATATTTTCGTGGAAGTAGCTCGATTTATAACTTGAAGATGGAAGAGCAGGCACGGACAGTGTCCAAGGGCTCAACTCTAGTCCCCTCGGCAGATAGCCGAAAACATACTATAAACCATGGGGTATGATGAATACTGGCGTCGCATTGTGCTGGGAGTACTTTTTTTATAAACGAGTGAAGATCCACGAATTCTCTCGAGACACTATTGTGAAATTGTTAGTACATTCTCGTTACATGACTTTCTAGTACATAACCTTTATGGTTATGAAAAAGTACATTCTTGTTCATGAAAGGCCAAACTTACATTCTTGTTATATATCTGTTCAATCTCATATCTCAATCTTGATCATATCATGTTACTTGTGTTATTATGATTTTTTTCACCGCATGTTTTACCATGTTTCATTTATCTTTACTGTAGAGCAAAAATGTTAATTACTTAAACATTCCTGTCATGTTGATACAAAGATACCAATTGGGCATGTGTGCTTATTCCCTACTTTTCTAATTTTTTTTCAGAAAATTCTAGCGGGACGGATTCAGATTATTCAAGTGATGGATCCGGGAGTGATTGAAAGATCGAGAGAAGACCTAGTAGAATCTTAAGTCAAGTCGAGTCTATGTATTTTTCCTTTAATCCGAGTGTAGTGAATTGAGACAAATACCATTGTAGATTTTTAATCAATCATTATGTGCATTCATTTCTTATGTGTGAATGTGTTAGCACTCTGATTATATTGCTCGCTTAAGACGTACTAGCCGACCGTTCATGTTCCCGATTGTTTCCGCTGCATATTCTCGGGATGTGACAGTTAAAGTGGTATGAGAGCGTAGGTCTTAGGACTTACTTATTCCCAAAAATTATCATGTCATAGGCTAAGTCCCAGGCTTAAGGACCCATACCTATGAAACAAGGAAAGAAATTCCCCACCCATGAGATAAATTGGGTAGAACCCGGGATGAGATAGTTAGTTAGAACTCATCTCTAAGTTAATCTCTTTTAATTTCGTAGGAATTAACAAATCATTCCTTTCTCTCAGGTACCTTATTTTTACAATGGCTCACCGTGTCGATTGGGGTGGAATGCAACAAACTGTTGCCGGTCTCACCTAGGCCTTGCAAAATATGGCCCAAGCCGGCACGAGGGTTGGTGCTGGTGATCTGCATCGCAACTTTCGGAGTCTAAACCCTCTGCGATTTTTTGGTTCTTCCAACCCAGACGAAGCTGAGAACTGGATAGATGAAATGAATCGTATATTCAAGGTCATGCAATGTGCCGACTAAGAGAAGGTTCATCTTGTCACATTTTAACTCAACAAGGATGCACGTACATGGTGGAAGTCTATTCCGGCCCCGCCTCAAGATGCACCGCACACTTGGGAGGGATTTCTCACCCTCTTTCGAGCAAAAAACTTCTCCGAACACGTCAAGGAGAGGAAGGCGGAAGAATTCGCTTCGCTACGTCAAGGCATGATGACGGTGACGGAATATGAACTACAATTCTCTCGCCTAGCACCTTATGCTCAGCATTTAGTGAGCACAGATCTTCTCAAAGCTAATCATTTCATGGACGGGCTGTGGCCTATCTTCATCCAACAACTTAGCCCACAAAATATTCGGACCTATGCGGAGATGGTCCAACGGGCACACTTGTGTGAACGGACCTTGGAGAAGGTCGATAAACTCAAAGGCAAAGGGGAGGAGCCGAGCCAAAAATATGATCGGTGAGGAAAAAGAGAGGAGAAGTTTAGCATCACAGAACCTTACAAATCCCGTGATAGTAAGAAGAGATCTCGGAATGGAAGTGGTAGTAGCTACCACAAGAACAAGAAGGCGAAGGAGGAAGATAAACAAGTCATGGCGACTTGCACGTTCTACGAGAAATTTGGCCACTCAGCTGAAGAATGCTGAAAATGCCTAAGGGCGTGTTTGCAATGTGGCAGCCGGGAGCACCGAATGCCGGATTGCCCCCTCATGAAGGATCAATCCTCCAGCGGTGGACGTAAGCGACAGGATCATCTTAACGCCGTTATAGATGATGATGAAGCGCCCAAGGATGATGGGCTAATGGAAGGTACCGTTCCAATCTATTCCCATCCCGCATTCGTGTTATTTGATACTGATGCTTCTCATTCCTTTATATCTACTGCTTTTGCAAAAACCTTGTCAGTTTCATCAGTTCCTCTACCTTTGGACCTAACTATCACTACACCCTTAGGTCCCGAAACTAAGCTTACAATCCACTACCCCGATAGTGAGATAATGGTAGAAGGTCATAATCTGCCTGCAAACCTCGTATGCCTTGACATTGAAGGCTACGATGCTATCCTAGTTGTAGACTGGCTAGTAGACCATGATGCCTATATAAATTATCGCAATAGGAGAATCTCTTTTCAGAAACCAGGTCTTCTGCGATTTTCCTTCCTTGGTATCAAATACCGGAAGCATCCTACCATTATTTCATCCCTTCATGCTTGCAAACTCATCTCGCAAGGATGTGAAGCTTTTCATGCTTCCGTAATCATCACCGAGTCCAAAGAAATTAGCTTAGAAGATATTCCCATTGTGAATGAGTTTCCCAATGTGTTCCCATCGGACTTACTCAGTTTACCACCGAAATGGGAAGTAAACTTCTCCATCGAACTCGTTCCTGGAGCGGCATCTGTTTCAATAGCTCTCTATAGGATGTCCCCTATAGAACTCAAGGAATTGAAGAAGCAGCTTCATGAGTTATTAGATAAGGGCTTCATTCGACCTAGCACATCCCCTTGGGGTACGCTAGTTCTGTTTGTCAAGAAGAAGGATGGATCTCTCAGGCTATGTATCGACTACCGGCAACTGAATCAACTCACTATCAAGAACAAATATCTGTTGCCGCGTATCGATGAGCTCTTTGATCAAATTTCGAGAGCAAAATATTTCTCCAAGATAGACCTCATGTCGGGTTACTATCAGCTTAAGATCAAAGATGAAGACATATACAAGACGGCTTTCCAGAGCTGATATGGCCGCTATGAATTCGTGGTAATGCCGTTCCGGTTAACTAACGCCCCACCAGTATTTATGCAACTCATGAATAATGTCTTCAGACCTTATCTCGACTGATTTGTGGTCATCTTCATTGATGCCAATCTGATATACTCCAAGACTAAGGAGGAACATGAAGAACACTTAAGAATAGCCTTGCAAACCCTAAGAGAGCATCAACTCTACGCAAAGCTTAGCAAGTGCGAATTCTGGCTAAAGGAAGTCTCTTTCCTTGGCCATATTATTTCAAAGGAAGGTATCACTGTCGATCCTTCTAAGGTGGAAGATGTTAAGAATTGGAGCCGGCCGACGACCGTGTCAGAAGTTAGAAGTTTTCTGGGTCTTGCTGGTTATTATAGGCGATTCATTAAGGATTTCTCTAAAATCGCTGTCTCTTTGACTAGACTTACAAGAAAGGAGAACCCTTTTATATGGTCAAAGGATTGTGAAGAGAGTTTCTTAACTCTTAAGGATCATCTCACTACTGCCCCTATCTTGGCACTACTTGTTGAAGGTGGGGCTTTGAAGTCTATACCGATACATCTGGCATTGGCCTGGGATGCGTTCTTATGCAAAATGGGAAGGTGATTTGCTATTCATCAAGGCAGTTAAAGCGCCATGAAGCAAACTACCCTGTGCATGATCTGGAACTAGCTGCGGTTATATTCGCCTTGAAAATTTGGCGACATTACCTCTATGGGGAGAAGTTCACAATATTTTCAGATCACAAAAGTCTGAAATACCTCTTCACTCCAAAGGAATTAAATATGAGGCAATGCAGATGGTTGGAGTATCTTAAAGACTTCGACTTTAGCATCCAATATCATCCAGGCAAAGCAAATGCTATAGCTGATGCTCTTAGCAGAAGACCACTGGCAACGCTAGTGAGCCTCAGGAAAGGTACAACTTATCATATCGAGGATTTTGCTCGTTTAAATCTCGACGTTGATAAAGAAGAGGAAGAATGTGTGATTGCAAATATAAGGTCACAACCTACATTGATTGAAGATCTAGTCAAATTACAAGAAAATGACCCCACATTGATGGAGATTTGGGCTAATCTTGATCAAAGGCCAGAATTCTCCATTTCAACTGATGGGAGATTATTGTTTAAGGATTGAATCTATGCATCAGATCATGCCGACACTAAGAAATTGATCATGGAGGAAGCTCATAAATCAAGGTATGCTATTCACCCTGGTGCTACCAAGATGTATCAAGATTTAAAAAGAAACTTTTGGTGACCCAATATGAAAAGAGAAGTAGCAAACTTTGTATCTCGCTGCCTCACTTGTCAGCAAGTAAAGGCAGAACATTTAAGGCCCGTCGGGAAACTACAACCCTTGGATATTCCCGAGTGGAAATGGGAAAGTGTAGAGATGGATTTTATCATGGGTTTACCTAAGACAAGAGGTGGACACGATGGTATATGGGTGATTATAGACCGATTGACTAAATCTGCACATTTTCTACCATTTAAAAGTCGATGGTCTGTGGGTGTATTAGTAGCATTATACATGAGGAAAATTGTCAAACTTCATGGAGGCCCTGTCACTATTTTATCTAATCGAGACCCTCGGTTCACATCATAATTCTGGAAGGGTCTACAACATTCATTAGGTACCCGACTCAACTTTAGCACTGCGTTCCATCCACAAACTGATGGTCAAACTGAAAGGGCAAATCAGGTGGTGGAGGATATGCTCAGGACATGTGCTATTGACTTTGGAGGGAGTTGGCACGACCACTTGTGTAAGACCCGTGTCTTAAGCGGATCCTTAGTGATTCAGATCTAGATTTTATTCTGTGAATTTAGGCCATTTTTATGGATTTTTAGGCAATTTTTTGGTAATTAATCGAATTAGTTAAAGTATTTATATGATTGAATTGGGCATATTCACGATTTTGGTTCTTTGGGGGTTAAAATATAATTTGAGTTAAATTTTTAAAAAATATATATTTTTATAAAAAGTTTATCACTCTCTCTCTCCCCCATCAAACTCTCTCTCTCCCTCACTCGTTCTCTCTCTTCCTCTCTCCCTCTCACGATCTCTCCTCTCCCTCTCTCTCGGATTCGGTCCGGACGGGCCCCGATCGAGGCACGGGAGGTACCGACGGGACGGGCTCAACGCGAGGATCGCGAGGACGCCAGCTTTGTCTCGATCCGCGGTACGTGGAGGCGTGTGGGGCCGAGAGTAGCCGCGGCGTCCCTTCGTCCGTTCGGCACAGAATCGCCGTCTTTGTCGCGATCGAGGTAGGGGGATGGACTCCTCACCTCGCTAAGATCATTTTGACACCACATGCACGCACATGCACGGCCGTTTTCCTCGTTTTCCATGCAAACCCCCATGTTAGCCTATTTATGCTTAATTTCATGAAATCAATTGTTATAGGCTTCGCTTTCAATTTTAATGGCATGCTTAGTTGTAGAATCGTTCTGTGGGCTTGGCAGGTTAGCTTTTCTTTTTTTTCCGTTCGTTTGTAGCCCTCCGGGCGGATTTTCGACCCGGTGTGGTTGTTGCCCGCCGTGACGCCGTTTATGCGGTCGTCCTTGGACCGTTCATCACATGAGCGATCGAGACCAAACCGTTTATCCCCAGTTGTGCGGCCTATAGCAGGACCGTTTAAGCCCTAGTGCGGCTATACCCTAGCCGTTTATCCTTGGGACCATAGGAAGACACATTAGAATGGCCCAACTTAGACCGCCCAAACCCTTTTGAGCGGCCAGACCCTAACCGCCTATCTAGTTGAGCGGCTTAGCCCCAGCCGCGTGTCTTAAGTCGGTTCGTAGTAGAGCGGCCGGTGGGGAACCGCTCATCTCCTCGTGCGGTCTATCGTATGACCGTCCATCCTCGAGCGGTCGGGTGTCAACCGCCCAACTCCTGTTGTAATTAGTTTTAGCATATTTAGTTAATTTATGCTGTTATTCACCATGTTTAAAGTATTTTATAAAATGTGACATTATTTTGCATCCCAATGGAATTGCTTTCTCTTTCCTTGTGATGGAACCACTAGTCGTAGCCCAGCGACCGAGCGTGTCGTCCCACCCGGGAGAGGTGGAGGGGTGTTCCCAATGAACGGTTTGTAAGCTAGTTACCGTGGGCCCCTACGGTTATCGTTGCGTCCAACGGGGGGGGGGGGGGGGAACTAGCTAGAGGCCTGGCTCTAGGCAGGAGTCAGTGTGTGCACACGTGGTCAGAGACTTGGACTGACACTGACGAGTGTCGCTCTGACTAGTACTTGGTTTGGTCCTGTTACGCCTCTCGCTTGTCGCGTTCCATACTTGCGAGTTGTCGAGACACAGTGTAAGTCGTCGGTGGACGCATCTGGTCTTGTCCTTCTAGTGGGTTGTTCCGTCTCTCACTTCACTTGGTTAGCGGTGGTTTATTCTATTGGTAGATTTAGTTCCTGACGCTAATTCCTGTTGTTATTTATTTAATTATTAAATTGTGCATCTGCCTGTTCATTGTTTAAATGCATGCTCTAATTGCTTTTATATTTGCCTGCTTGCCTATTTAGTGTGAGGTAGGGATCCGCGTGACCCCTACTGAGTCTGGCTGTGACTCACCCTTTCCTTTTCAGGTGAGCCGCCCCAGTCGTCTGCTGGTCCTTCTCGTGGTTGTGTCGACTGTCGTTAGAGTGCCAGCTGTTGTCGGTTTGTCCTTTTGTTCTGTTGAGCCGGGGTATGCCCCGTGTATTTGTGTACTGGACCTCTTTTTATTTGTAAATCTGGGCTATTGTATATATTTTACCACTCTGATATTTTAAATTGCTTCCGCACTTATTTATTAATTGCTGTCCAAATTAATAATGCGCGCCTGCGGTCCTAATTCGCTATGCAACTCCTCAGCAACTCCATTAACCCTTCAGGGGCCTCATCAGCCTCTTGGGTGGCTTCCCCAGTTCTTGGTATCGGTGTATCGATGTTATCGGTATATCGGTATCCGGAGCTCTGGGTCGTCACAGTTGGTATCAGAGCTGTGTTGGGGATTTGTATTTGGAATTGGAACTCGCGCCGGTCCAGAGTAAGTCCACTGAGTCGTCCATTGCTGGCTTAGGATGTTTCTCATGATTACTGATGGTTTTCCGTTATCGTGTATTCCTTAGATTCAAGATGTTGCCTCGTGGATGGAAGAAGGCTCGGGCTCCTTGGGAGGAGAGTGGCACTTCCTCTGCCCCAGCTGTGCCAGCTTCTGTCAACCCTGCTCCACGTGAAGAAGTGCCCGGTGGCCGTGGTAGAGCGTTAAAGGAATTTCTGCTGTTCCACCCACCGACTTTCGAGGGTCAATCAGATCCAGAGGCAGCTAGATCGTGGCTTGATGCCACTGAGTGCACGTTCCAATCGATGGAGTGCGTGGAGGATGAGAGAGTTATGTTGGCTACTTATCAGCTTCAAGGTACCGCACGCACGTGGTGGACTACAGAGTGGGAGGTCACCTTCCATTCCCGTCCGCTTCGGCAAATCACCTGGGCAGAGTTCGTTGCTACTTTTGAGCGTGCTTACACTCCAGCCTGCCTCAAGTTAGCAAAGATGTATCAGTTTCTGGAGCTGACGCAAGGTGACATGACTGTGTTGCAGTACCGAGATAAGTTCATCTAATTGGGCAGGTACGCGCCCCATATTTTTGCTGATGAAGCTATGAAGACTTAGCAGTTTCTGCGCGGACTGAAAGCGAAATTGAGCCTGCCGTTGTTCGCTACCCGAGTGTCTGAGTTGGATTCGGCATACCAGGCAACTGTTGTAGTGGAGATGGAGATGGCTGTTGATTTTATTTTGCTTCTCTATCTTCTTTTTCTTGGGGTCTTAATGATGATATGTAGCAAGATGACAAGTAAAATAATCAAAGATCTGCACTCAACCTATGAACATGTGCTCATGAACCTAGGCAACCAAAGCAAGCTGTAGCATGGGCATGTTATCTCAACCAAACTAAGCTAAGGAATAAAGGAAAAACACACGCCGGGGCGTGGAGCAAGGAGTAAATAGAAACACACCGTAAGGGGTGGAACAAGCAAGGAAATAAAAGATATGAGATGCGAAAGAGAAAGCTAATGCCCAATACTTAAGAAAGATGTGATCGCCACCAAAGTAAAAATAAGCCAAAGACCTGAAAATACCTTGGAAATAGGTGGATGAAGCACCCGCCCACGGGAGAGGAAAGATCAAAGAAACCTGCAGGTCAGCTGAAAGTAACGGTCAGAACCCTGTGCGTCACTTGGAAGTGACGGTCGCTCGATAGACCGCTGGAAGAATATGACGCGCCTGAACCAGACCGTCAAATAACCTGCAGTAGCAAAGCGTGAATCCTTTTAACTCCAACTCTTCCAGCCGGCTAGAAGACTTGGGCCTCGTGCTGGTGGACCTGTAAACCTGCCAAAGACGTGGAAAGCAAGAGAGAACAACCCAAATTAGCCCTTTAGACAATATAGCATCAATTCTTCAATAAACACAATATCATCAAAAGGAAAGGGAAATACCGGGAGGTTTTGGTTTTTTAACCCCTCTGGGCGTTTTAAAAGATTGGGAGGAAGTTTAGATGATGAAAACCAGTGAAAAACGTGGAGAAAGGAGAGAAATAATGCTTATGATGAAAGGGAGATGGAAAAGGAATTCAATATGCAAATATGAACTTTGGAACCAAGAGAAGCACTTCTCCTTGATCAAACGTGACTCTAAAATGCGGCAGCACTTCGTCGCAAACTCCAGAATTTCCTCCTTTTAGCATGAAGTCAAGGGTTCTATTTATAGACCCTCAAACCCTCAGGTCGAGCAGAGGAAAATCCAGCAAGATAAAGGGATAACTCTTAGCAAATCCTTGAAGATAATATCACCAAGAGTCCATAGAATCAAACAGAAGGTCCTGAGGATCAGATTTGGAAGAGATATCGTCAATCCAAGTTCTTATCTCGACCACGGAGTAGCAGAGAAAAGGCCTGAACTGCTAGGACTCTCTGAAGGAAGTAACGGCTGCACGACAGACCGCCACAGTGAAATAACGCATCAAGGAACATCCGTTACTTTCAACCTTATCCCAAAGAGATAAGATCAACAGGAAGAAGATCAAAACAATAGGACTCTGTAAAGAAAGCAACGGCCAAGGCATAGGGCGTCACAATGAAACAACGGCTGCACGACAGACCGTTATATTCAACATATAGGCCAAAGGATAAGCTTTGGAACAAGACCTCAAGCTTCAGGACTCTTCAAGGAGTAACGGCCCAGGACCCATCCGTTAGAAGGAAGAAACGCGCCTGGGACAGACCGTTATTATCAATGGAGTTCAAAAGAAGGAATGAAGGTTTTGCTAAGCTTTAGTCAAAATGAAATGCCACAAAGAGCCACATCCGATCAAGGAGTCAAGACCCAAGAAATGATCTTCAACTAAACAAAGAGACTCGATGAAGAGTGAACAACTCGGAGCATCATATATAATGAATAAAGAGATGACCCGACTTATTGGTCATAAAACGGGTGTCAACAGATGCCCCTCCTTAACGTCCTCTTTGCAGGGGAGCGAGCGGAGGTGAAGCGAAAGCAAAATGGAACATGGAGATGAAGCGGAAGTGGAGTGGATCAAAAAGTGGGCGTTAAGGTAAACGCCACCCGTTCTTTACCAACAAGCGATAGGAATTTTCTGGAAAAACTTCGAACTGATCACAAGGAAATAGCCAACCAAAGGACGCATGTCTGGAGGAACTAACATCTAAGGAAAGGAAACACGGCTAGCCGCCGGAGGCAACGGAAAGGAAAGAGAACTGACTAAACTCCAGACAGGAATCTTCAGCCAACCAAATCGAGCGACGAGATCAAAGGAAACCTTCTAATTCAGAGTGGAATAATTCTCCTCATTCGAGATCAAGAACACAACTATTCACCATCATCGATCTACCTTGAACAGATGAAGCACATGAATGCTCAAAAGATGCGCATGATGCATGCTGGGCTAAAGAAAAAGAAATCTTTAAAACGAATGCAAAGAAAGATAAAATATCAAGATACTCGAGAATAATATTGCTAAGCTGGAGAAACCAGGGTCAGGACACCATCTGCAACCACGGCGTGCAAGACAGAACCATCGTCCCCAAATTTTTCCAACCTAACGGCCTATCCAACGATTAAACATGTGAACTTAGATCATCATCATTTTTGTTTAAGGGGAACATCAGATCCCGGAACACATGAATGACCAGCCGGTTCTCGAGATAATATATCATAAATAACATATAGTAATGCATTAAAGGATAAGGGAAAGAGATACAATACCTGACTTACCTGCCTGACGAACGGCAGAGCGTGACTTTGTTCATAAATTCCTTCATGGAAAGAGGTTAGCCAATAACAAATATGAACACGAATTAAGGCATAACCATTTGTACGTGCGAGAGGCATCAATAATGAACAACATGAAGAAAATGGAACCATTTTAACATTAATTAGACCATTTAATTCATCAAGAAACTTGCAAGTTTGTAACGGTCTAGTGTAAGAGCGTCACACGAAATAACGGACCAATACTGGGCCGTCATAAACCAGGCGGTTCACATTCTTCAATAAAATAGGGCCAACACATGTAACGGTCGAAGACAGACACGTCAGAAGGATGTGACGGTCGGTCGATAGACCGTCACATTTCCTGAGCGTTCAAAAAATTAAAACCCGAACGGTTACGGCCCATTCATTCATCATTCAACACCCAAAAAAACCTCCAACCGAGAAACCCTCCGGCGACCACCAACCCCACCGCTCCAATGGCCGGCGATGAGCCATCCCAGTCGCCTCCACAGAAGAGGGAGAGAGGAAAGAGGAAGGCAATACGGCGGTTCCACCGCCGGCTCGAACGAGAAGCAATCCCGCCGGTGGAAGAAGAACAAACGGCGAGAAGAGATCCAAGGGAGGAAGAAGAAGCTCCCACGGCTGCAGAGGACCAAGAAGAAGCCCCCTTGGGTGAAGAGGAACCCAAGGAACCAGCCAAGAAGAGGAGAAGGGGCATGGACCATGAGGTAGGTCCCCTCGCCCTAATTTTAATTTTTGATTTTTTTTTGAATTTTTATTATGTATGCATGCGGGGTTGAGGGGTAGAAATGGGTCCACGAACCCATTAGGAATGATTGTAGGCCATTTGGCCAAGGTGAGAGATCACGGGGATGCAAAGGGAAAAAAACCAAAGGCAGACGATGTGACGGTCCTGCCAGCGACCGTCACACGCCTGACGCGCCACCCTGAGTGCGTCAGAGCCAAGTAACGCCCCACCCCAGGGCCGTTACATCTACCAGAGATCCAAAATGTTTTTAGGGTTTTCCAATTTCTGAATTTTTGTTTTGTTTTCATTTTATAAATGTTTATGCAATGATTTTATGATGCAATTGGCTAACCAATGATCTACATGAATGCAGGGAAAGAGAAGAACGCGGATCTCCTGGCTGCAGATCCGGGCAGTGTACCAGGCATTGCCCGATTACCAGAGGGAGAGACTGGCCGGGATGGGATTCGCCGAGGTGCTCAGCATCGAGGTGATCCGGATGGACACGCCTTTGCTGTACGCGTTGCACGAGAGGTGGGACCCAATCAGCAGAGCCTTCATCTTCCCGTGGGGCCACATGATCCCCACACTAGAAGACATAGCGAGGATTACGGGATTGAGAGTCCACGGAGCCGCAGTGACAGGATGGACGTACGGCGACTACCGGGAGATGGCACATCAGCTGCTCGGACTGGATCTGATCAGGCCGGGACAGTCCTCATCTCAACTCTCGAGATCAGTACTGCAGGAGAGCTTGGGGTTGAGAGGAGCAGCGATCGCCGTAGGAGAGCTACCCGAGGAGCATCTGGGCAGAGTGATAGACCAGGTGCGCCCTCACGTGGCGGCGGAGGCAGGACCTGAGGGAGATAAAGTACTGCGACGCTTCCTGATGCTGCTATTCGGGAAGCTCCTCTTCGCGACTCGAGCGGACGTCATCAGCTGCAGACTGCTTCCGATGATAGAAAACTTGCACAGAGTCGGGAGATATGCATGGGGAGCAGCAGTGCTCGCGTTCCTGTTCGAGTCCCTCAGCACGACGGACCGACAGACGATGCTGGGCGGCTTCTCGCCTTTTCTGCAGGTGAGTGCAATTTAAATGCTTCCTATATTATGCAAAAAAAATGTTTATGCCATGATTATGCAATTTGACTGACTTGATTTCTAAAATGCAGATCTGGAGCTACATGTATCTCCCGGGCATCGGGAGAGGCACACTACTCCACCCCGGCCGCATCCCGATCGCGAGGCGATGGACGGTAGCGAGGGACACAGGGTCGATCATCAGACTGACCCGGACGATCCAGGACGACCTGGACTCCTACCCACACACGTCGGTAAGTCCAGAACTCGAATGATTTCTACATGCTTTTAAATGCTTCTATATGCCTTTAAATGCTTCTACATGATGAACTTATATGCTGATGAACGGACCTAATGTTTCTAGGTGAGATGGACCCCGAACCGCGGCGAGGGTTACACGGGACAGCCGTGGGTAGAGGCGGCCTTGTCGTACAGGGGGCGAGACATATGGCTGCATTGCATCCACATCATCGAGCCTCTGCACTACAGGCTGATCCTGCGGACTCGGGGACTACACCAGCCCGAGGTGACCTTTCCACGCCACAGTGATGACCACCCAGGCAAGTCGGCAAGGGGCATCAGTGGCAACGTGGATTGGTGCGCCCGGAAGGTGAAGTACGTCCACGACTGGAACAGGCGGGGTCGAGCGGTGAAGGAGCGAGATGAGAGCGACGAGGCATATCTGAAGGCCTTCGCTCGACTCTACGGTGACCGGGTGTACCGAGGTACCCGACGACCGGTATGCAACTCTAAACCTTAAACCTCTTTATATGCAAAAAATGCAATGCTATATGTAAATGACTCACATGCTTTCTAAATGCAGCTAGACCCTGAGGGACGGATAGCCGAGCTGGAGGGATTACTTCACTCCACCATCCAGCAGCGGGACGAGTACCGGACCGCCCTGGAGCTCCTGGTGAGACTCTAAACTTAAACTTAAATGATTATGCTCATGAAATGCTTAATGTGATTAATCATGAAAATGCAGCGGGCCGAGGGAGCCCAACGAGCTGGACCGGATGCCCCATCGTCTTCCTCTCAGCCTGCGGGAGGCAGGGCAGAGCAGGACGCCGAGTTCGCTTAGGCGGTTGCCCGGGCCGAGGAGGCGGAGGCCACCCTCGCAGAGTGGGTAAGATGCTAAAATGCTCATGCTCATGATGATGCCAATTAAATGCCTCATGATTAACTATATGAAATGCAATCTACAGGCGAGAGAGGTAGCCGCAGCAGTGGCCGAGGCGAGGCAGGCTCGGTCGGAGGCAGAGCGTCTCCAGGCAGAGATAGAGAGGAGCCGGGCCGAGACAGAGAGAGCCCGAGCAGAAACAGAGCTTGTGCGGGCGGAGATGGCCAGATTGCGAGCGGAGACCCCGCGACGCCCGGATGACGGAGAGGTGGAGCGACTCAGGGCTAACATCGCACGTGTAAGAGGCGAGCGAGATTAGTTCAGAGTGAAGACCTTCGAGATGAAGGGCGCGATTGGGGCCTTGAAGGATGCACTCCGGCTTCTAGGGAAGAGGTCGGGGATGAGCAGCCGGAGCCAGAGCGTGGCCCCTATCAGCGGAGTTCGCGGGTATTTTACCAGTTCTTCCGGCCATCGGAGGAACGAGGAGGCGGACCAGAGACGACAGCCAGAGGGTGAGCACAGCGCCATGGGACCAATAGCCAGGCAGCCCGAGGGTACCGGAGATAGTGATGGCGGCCCGGGAGATAAGCCTGCCGAGTGATATATATATATTTTTCTTTGCCTTTTGTTATCACTTGTACATGACTTATATAGAAAAATGGAGTGAAAAAAAAGAAATTTCTTTTTGGTCTTTTGTTATTTTGTGCAGGAATGTGTGTTTGTGGAATGCCAAAAACAAATGAAGGATTGTATGTGATGATGAATGCGTGAGATGTGTGTATGAATGCATGTGTAGGAATGCATGTATGGGAAGAATGAAAAACAGTTGTGCATGAGAATGTGCGAAGAAGGAGGTGTAAAATGTGAAAGACTGCCGGGTCTAGGCAAGGGCAGGAAGGAATAGCCTCAATTCAGCAGCAGAGAATGTAACGGTCCAGGTTCAGACCGTCATAATCAAATAACGCGCTAGATAAGGGCCGTTAACCATGACAACGGTCAAATTGCAGCTGGGGCTGCAGGAAAAGTGACGGTCAACGGAAGGCGCGTCAAATACAAATAACGGCCTACTGCTAGACCGTTGATCATGGCAGAGCGATGGTTTGCAGGGCAACTAGCAGAAAATGCGACGGCCCAAAAGAGACGCGTCCGGGGGAAGCAATGGTCCTGACCAAGACCGTCGGGAAATGTTTAGCCCAGAAGCCAAGGAGCTGAACGGCTGAGGGTGTAACGGCTCAGGGTTCACGCGTTACGAAAGAACGATGGTCAAACGCTGGACCGTTAGACTTCACAGAACAGGAACGGGAGAACTTGAACCTACAGGAAATGCGACGGCCCCATTCTGGTGCGTCAGAGACAAATGACGGTCCCACGATGGACCGTTGGAGCCTGAGTTGTGTTCCGAGACGGATTGAGCCGTGAGAGCCTAAACCTGAGATTTATCCACTTAATCTCCCACTAGAACTTATCTAGATTGAAGATAAGGCCTCCTAACTCAAGTCTTATCCTTTTAAAACCAAAATCAAGCCTTTAAAACTTGGAAACTCAACCAAAAATCGTAGCTTTGCTGAAACCTCTGTTCTAGGGCTGAAAGACCACTCCTAAAGGCAGAAAATCAAGATGAAGAGAAGCTTTGAGGTGATGGCTATGGAGGAGAAGGTCTACATCGGACCTAAGGCTGCAAGAAAGGAACACGGAGAGCTTCAACGGCTAACCTCGATTCCCAAGCACCTAAGCCCTAATGCTCAAAGGGTGGTAAGTCTCAATAACCCAACCAAGTTCAGAATTTTCTGCACTTCGATTCCTTTCATGACTCCCTCTTCTTCTCCTTCTTAAGCCCCTTCCTGGCCCAAGATGCTATTCAAATCTGAGGTGGGTGGCTCCCATGGTAAAGGCACTCCCTAGAGAAGTCACATCAATCCTTAAAGCATGGCACCTTCAACCTCTCTTGGTCTTAGGCAAAAACGTCTAGAAATTATCTTTAGATTGGCCAAGTATTTCAGCTCTTGTAGAACTATGGCATCCACAAACTCATACCTTCATCTTCCCTTCCTTTGAAGCGACAGTCCTATTAGAAGAGGTAGAGACCTACCTAGCCCTTCCTAAGACTAAGGTGGGGGATGAAGACCGGGTTTGCTACACGGTTGAGCCTATTGACCCGTCCTTGATCTTGAGTGATTTTATCCATAATCCGAAGGACGTGAGGACCATGATCAGCCCACACCACATTCATTTGATACCCTTGGCACAATGGATAGTGTCCCATTGCAAGAACAAGTGGGAGAGACACGAAGCAATAGCCAAGGCGGTGGCGGTGTGCTTATGCGGAGTCTTACTTTTCACCACAACCGACCACCTTTTAGACACAAAAAATCTCAGCATTATTAGTGGGTTGTGGCGGGGAACGTCCATCTCTCAAGCGATCCTCTCATACCTCTATGAAGGACTAAGTTCAGCTTGCCTAGGAGGACCTTTGTTCGGCTCTATGATACTCCTTGAGTGTTGGATGGGAGTGAGAGTCAAATTCCAACCAAAGGAAGACATAACTTCAGCCAGCCGAATCTTTGGGAGCCACCCTCTCTTCTTCATTGGAGGGGCGTTTGGATACTCTTCACAGGTTGAATGCATGACGGCGGATAAGAAAACTCGGGATGAATGGCGCCTCTTCTTCAATACTTTGCCAATAGACAAGTTCAATATGCGACCAAGAATCCTTCGAAGCACTCCTCTTAAAATACCGCGGCGTCAAGGCCTGGACCTCCAGCTAGTAGGGAACACTACAATGGCGATCTACAACCCGCACTGGTGCCATCTTCAGATCGGACTTCCAAGAACCCAAGCTCCTGCACTATCACACTACCCTCCCCTTCTATCTAGGAAGATGGGGACCGAGGAGGATGAAAGAGCGATCCAGAACGCGCTGACCATGTGGGAGATCAGCAAAGTGCGCCTGTGGCAAGAAGAAGTTGAAGAGAACGACGAAGCACGCCGAGGCTACGTGAAAGAGTTGAGGAAGATCCGCCCTCTTGCAGATGAAAAACTTAATGTATCTTGATATATTTTTTTATTTAGAGAGATGTTGCTTGTATGACAAAAAGTTAGAGTTTTGTGAATTCATTTTTCATTAAGCCTGATTGAATGAGATGAGATTGTCTCAGCTGAATGAGCAAGAGTTTTGTGGCTTGATCGTCTGGAATGATGTGAACAGGCAGAGCCTCTGGAGTATGTAACGGATGTGCATTGGGCCGCTACAAAGAAACGACGGTCTGACGATAGGCCGTCAGAATGGAAGCACGAAGAACCCTGTTCTCTGAGGGATGTAACGGTCAAGACTCAGGCCGTTAGAGTAAGTAACGGTCCTAACCTTGGCCGTTAGAATGATGGCTGCTGAAAGAAAGAAAGCTTATGCAAGAAGAGGAGTGACGGTAGGGATATGACCGTTAGATGACTGTAGCGGTCTGGTGATGACGCGTTACAGCCTTTGAATCTGCATAATTGTGAGCCTCTCACTTTGATCTTGATCTTGTGTTCTGCGCACACTTTAAACATGAAACAAGTTAGATCTGCTCTTAGACTCAACCCCTTGCCTTGAAACAAGTTAGATAATGACCGTTTCTCAATATTTGGTCAAGGGGTGGAGCCTTGTTAAAATAGGCGGAAAACATAATAAAAATAATGCAATGCATGCAATGCATATGATGGTGTTTTTCGAGGGTTTTGGAGAATATCTGATTTTTGTGAGAATTTGAAAATATTTGATTTTTTTGGGTTTTGAAAATATTTGATGTTTTTTTTTGGATTTTGGAAATATTTGATTTTTTTTGGATTCTGAAAAATATTAAATTTGTTTAGATTTTGAAAATATTTGATTTTTTTTTTGGATTTTGGAAAACCAGTGCTTCCCTAGCAGCGTGAGCCCTTCCTTGTTGATATTGAGTCCGAGGGTTGGTGTGAGAGAAGGTGACGACTCCTAGACAAGGTCCAATTGTCATGACGGTGTTTCTGCCAGGGCCATACCCAGGGTACTAATCTTGGTCCTAAAAGAAAAATAGAATACGGGGGGTAAGCTTTAGGCCAGATATAGAAGTTTTTAAGACTTGATTTCCTTTCCGTACAACCCATTAGAGACTTGGTCTGTTGTGCCGGGACTTTGAGTCCGTCATCGAACCTTAATCCACCCTAGGCATGCATGCGACCGGGCTCATAACGTCCCGCGGGGAACTGTACTGCCACTCTTGTCATTCCTAGCTTTTCTTGCTTTGCCCTTCTGGAGCTTTGGAATTCATAATTCATACTATATTGACTTTGAGGTGATGCTTTTGATTTTGTCATAGAGATTGCCCCTTCGCTGTCTCTTTTGTTTCTTGTGGCGTCAGGTCATAACGGACTGCCCCTATTTGAGACCTCCTCTCGTGAGGGTGTTTGGATCGGTTATCGCCTCCTTATTCTCTTCTTGCTCCTGGTTTTAACTGAAGGAAGAAACGGACAGGGACCTTGACTTTCCCCCAAAGCATGGCCAAGGAGAAACGTTGTCCTTTCTCAACGTGGAAAACCTGACCAGGGACGTCGTGTAGTGTGTGATTGCCTCACTCGGGACTCCTTTAGTGACAGGAGGAGCATCTTGCTGCCGGGATAGCACATGGTTAGACTCTAAGGAAAGAAACGCTTAAGATACAACCCATTCCACGGGTGAGAGAGCTCCTCACCTTCCACGTTTACTAAACGGTAAGTATTTCTCGGATAAGCTTCTTTTACGACAAACGCTCCTTCCCAATTAGGTTGTAATTTAGACCTAGGACATGCAGACCGAATGAATTTTCGCTTCAAAACCATATCACCTTTTTGAAACTTACGTTCGATTACCTTCTTTTGAAAATAACGCGAAACCCTTTTTTGATAAACAGATACATGATCGGCCGCATTCATCCTCTTCTCATCTAAGAGTTCCAACTGAACCAGCAACGCCTCTCGACATTCATCGAGATTAAGTTCCTTATCAAGTTGCACTATAAGGGAAGGGATCATGATCTCATATGGGAGCACCACCTCCATCCCGTAGGTAAGAGAATAGGGAGTTTGTCCCGTAGGGGTACGGACAGAGGTGCGGTAAGCCCACAGAGCTTCCACTAATCTTTCTGGCCAATCAGAAAACTTATGAGCTTCACATGTTTTCTTGATGATTTTAAGAAGAGTTTTATTAGTGGCCTTGGCTTGACCGTTGCCTTGAGGATAATATGGAGATGAATGATGCAATGCAATATTGAACTTCTTACATAGGTCCTTGAGCTCTTGAGAAACGAACTGGGGTCCGTTGTCGGTGATGATGCTGCTTGGCACTCCGAACCGTGAGATGATATTCTTCATAATAAAGCAGCACACCGTTGTAGCGTTGATCTCTGCGTACGCCTCGTCTTCAGCCCACTTGGTGAAGTACTCAGTGGCGGTAAGGATAAAGGATTTCTGCTTGATCTGGGAATTAGGATCACCGAGCGGGCCGAAAACGTCAAAGGCCCACATAGAGAATGGCCAAGGAGCGGTCATGGGATGGAGAGACGAAGCTGGAGAATGAATTTTATCAGTGTGGAGTTGGCACTTAAGACACCTCCGGACATAGAGGGAGCAATCTTCCTCTAGAGTGGGCTAATAGTAGCCCTGCCTTAGGATCTTCTTCGCTAGAGCCTGGCCATTGACATGACCCCCACACTCACTAGAATGGGCTGCTTCAGCCACTTTCCAAGCTTCAATGTCATCTATGCATCTCATGAGCATCCCATTAGTAGCGCACCTGTACAGTTCTCCTGCGACAATAGTATACCTTGCGGCGGCTCTTCTGATTGACTTGCGTTGCTCAGTAGTTGCCCCTTCTGGGAACAATCCCTCCTTACAAAACAACTCAATTTCATGATACCAAGGCAACTCTTCTTCGTCCAGGATCTCTTCTAGCTATGTTAAAGATACTTCCTTAAGATCTTCCTTCTCAGCTCTTGCCTCTACAGATTTCCTAAGATTGATGAACCAAGGGTCCTGAAGAGAGGGTGCGTCCAATCTCTGAACGACGATAGTCTCAGTGCTTCGACTGAGAGGGAAAGATAGGGAAGAAGCAAGGGATGCCAGAGCATCAGCTAGAATGTTCTGAGAATGGGGAGTATGGATATAGATCAGCTTACGGAATTGCCTGGCAAGGAGCGTGACCAGATCTTGATAAGGCTTGAGCTTGGGGTCACGAGTACGGTAAGTGGTCAGAACTTACCGTAGGACGAGCTGAGAATCTCCTATAATGTTTAAATACCACGCGCCTAGGAGATAGGCATGCTTCAATCCGGCCAGGAGAGCCTCGTACTCAGCGATGTTGTTGGTAGCAGGAAATCGAAGTTGATAAGCAAAGGGAATGGTCACCCCCTCTGGAGTAAGCAGAACAACACTGATCCCTCGGCCTTGAGAATTGAGTGCACCGTCGAAGTGCAGAGACCAAAAGGGGTGATGAGAGATAACAGAAAGATGCTCATCAGGGAAATCGTCCTGGATGGAATCGGTGTGAGGAATGGGGAGATGAGCGAGATGCTCAGCAATGGCATTTCCTTTGACCGCCTTCTGAACAAAAAAGGTGATGTCGAATTGAGAGAGGAAGCTCTGCCAGCGAGCTAACCTACTAGAAAGGACGGGCTTTTCTAAGAGATAGCGAATCGGGTCCATTCTAGAGATCAACCTAACTGTGTGGGCAAGAAAATAGTGTTTAAACTTCTGAGCTACCCACACTAAGGCGGCACAAGTCTTCTCCATAGCGGTGTATCTGGACTCAGCTGGGTTGAATAACCGAGAGAGGTAATACGCAGCCCGCTCTTTTCCTTCATCATCCACTTGTGCTAAGACCGCCCCTAGGGAGTCCTCAATGACCGAGATATATAGGATTAGGGGTTTCCCAGGGACAGGAGGTTGCAAAATCGGGGGATTGGACAGATATTCATTCAAGTCCTCGTAGGCCTTTTGATAATCTTCATTCCATTCAAATTTAACCCCCGCCTTAAGCAATTCATAAAATGGACGGCACCTTTGAGAATGTTGGGATATGAACCTTCTAATGAATTGCAATATACCAATCAATCCTCGAAGTTCCGTAATGTTCTTAGGCGGAGGCATATCCATGACGGCCTGTGCTTTGTTAGGATCAATCTGGATCCCCCGTTTGCTCACTATGAAACCTAACAGCTTTCCCGAGGAGACTCCGAATACACACTTCTTCGGATTCATCTTAAGCTTGTACTCCCTGGCTCTTTGCAGCACCTTAGCCAGAATAGAGGGGTGTTCTTCTTTGGTTCTTGACTTCACCAGAATGTCATCCACGTAAGCTTCCATATAGATGTGCATCATGTCGTGGAAGATGGCCATCATCGCCCTTTGATAGGTGGCGCCCGCGTTCTTCAGACCAAATGGCATAACCACATAACAGTACGTGGCCCAGGGCGTGGTGAAGGAAGTTTTCTCTTGATCTTCGGGAGCGAGACGGATTTGATTGTAGCTCGAATATCCATCCATGAATGATAGAGCTTCATACCCGGCGGTGTTGTCTACTAGGACGTCTATATGAGGCAGCGGGAAATCATCCTTAGGACAAGCTTTGTTAAGATCCCTGAAATCGATGCAAATACGCACTTTTCCATCCTTCTTGATAATAGGGACTATGTTTGCCACCCACTGAGGATATAGAACAACTCTGATGAATCTGGCCTTATATAACTTGTCGACTTCTTCCTTGATCCTCAAGGCCATGTGGGGGTGAAATCTTCTTGACCGTTGTTTGACAGGTGTTGCCCCTGGTTTAAGCACGAGTCGATGTTCCACTAAAGAGGGGTCAAGACCTGGCATGTCCTCGTAAGACCAGGCGAAGGAATCGCTATACTCCCTTAGAACTTTGATTAAATCCTCTTCTACTTGTGGAGGGAGGTTAGCAGCAATAATGATAGGCCTTGGATCTTCTTCAGTCCCCAAGTCGATTTCCTTTGTAGGTTCGTCCACTGCCGTCGACGGCTCGTCGAATCTCTTCAGTCCTTGTGCATACAGATCAGCAGTGTTATCTACATTGCTGTCCTCATTAACTAGATCTTTTTCACCCAGGATTTCATAGACGCCGAGTCCGTCATCGCCCCACGCCCCTTCTATTTCTTCTTCATCCTCAATTGTAATTACCGTAGCAACAAATTTCGGACATCTTAAAAGGGCATGACAGTGCTGAGCTAGGTCTTGCAAGAACCTATCAAGAACAGATTTGGGAGGACGCACAAGCGGGCGCGGCTCAGAGGAGGAAGGGTTGGATGACCTAGAACAAGACTCTACTTCTTTAGACCTAACTAATTCTACTTCCCTAGACTTGATAGACCCTAATCCTAACCTAGGAGAAAGGAGACCTAGTGGAAGGGAAGGAGCAGGGGACTCGTGCCCCTGGGATGAGGATGGAGACAGGGTAGCATAATCTTCCACTGAAATCTCCATTTTGAATTTGACATTTTTTTTGGAGATCAGCAGAGACTATACAGCAAAATGGAGGAGGCGGGAGCTGCATAGGGAATAGCTCGGGGAAGATGCAGTCAAAGAAGGGATCGGAAGATGAGAACCACATCTCGTGGAGTTGGGCGTTGGGAGGAGGAGGAGTGAATAGAGTGGATAGATCAATGGGCGGGCAGTGCCCGTAAGCGCAAGGAACAAATAGAATCTCGGGCGGATCAACGAAGGATGGATTTACCATGATAGGAGGAAGACGGGGTAAGAACTCCCATTGCTGGAGGAGAGATTGAAAGCGGGAGGGAGACCAAGAAAAGACAATCGGCGAGCTCCCCTCCTTCCGCGGATCATCGTCTGGCCGCTTCTTCGGTCTCCATTGCATGAGCTGAACCTCTTGCTTTTTTTGGCAGTCTTCTTCATGAAACAACCCCTGAAGGGTTTGACCATAATCAAGCATATCATGTTCTGGCCTTTTTAGTGCCGGCGGAGGACTGGCAATCGGACATACTGTACTTCTCTCTAACGGAGCTGGCTGCAGAGCTAACGTGCCGGGCTGGAGAGGCCCTCGGACAAAGTGCTGGCGGTAGTCCCAGGTGAGTGGCCCAGAATCACCCATCATAGATAATGCGGTTTCTTTGTAGCCAAGACCTCTCCAGCCCATCTTTCTTCCCTTGGGTATGGGCTTGGTCATTCCTTGTAATTGTGCACCGAGGCCTCTCCCCGGTTGGTAGCCCAGTTTCAGTATAATGTTCCAGCCTTTTGAGTCTCGGATCTGGGGCTTCATCTTGATGTTAACTGGAGTAGTGATGGGCCTAGGAGGTGTATAAGCCCAAGGGAAGTTTAAATCCAGCACTGATATGACGGGTCGGCTGCTTGGCCAAAGTGTAGGAAGAATCTGTCCTGAAATGGCCTTAACCGATTGCACTGTAGATAGGCTTTTGACCTTGACGACCCTCCCTTGGAAAGGGAATTTGACGCACTGATGTGCGGTGGAGGGCACGGCATCGAGCGTATCCAGCCATGGACGACCCAAGATAGCCTTGAACATAGGGTCGATGTCTAGTACATAGAATTCCACGGCCATTGTAAGGGGTCCGAGCTCTGCTTGGATAGTGACCACCCCGTGACATGCTCGCCTTGAGTTGTCATATGCTACTATAGTGGTAGGGGTAGGTCGTAATAACTCTTCAGATATGTTGCAAGCTCGGAGGGTACTGAGTGGGCACACATTGATTGAAGCCCCTGTGTCAACCAGCGCTGCTTCAATGCTGACTTTGTTCAGGGTGATTGTAATGCAGAGCGGTATTTGCCGAGCTTCCGGGAGTGCTAGCTCAGATTCTGAAAATGTGATTGCCGGCCCTTTGGAAATAGTTGCTAGGGCCGTTGGTAATCTGTCGAGTGCCATGTCTTCGCTGACCATTACCTTCTGTAAGAAATCTCTCAGTGCATCCTGATTAAGGGTAGATCTTTTGATCAGCTCCAGCATAGATATTTTAGCGGGCACTCGATCCAGATGATGCAGCAAGTCATATTGAGTACCCGGCAAAGGTTCAGTTTCTACCTGCTCGACCGTCGGCTGAGAATACTGGGGATTAGAAGTAGTAGGGTAGTTCCGATGGAACATCTTCCCGCTTCTTAAAGCACAACTTGTAGCGGCCGCGGTATCGGTGGATAGTATGATGGGCCCTGCGGGGTGGATGAGCGGTGTAGGCTGTATAGGGGAGATGATTTGGTGGGGTGTGAGGTTGGTGATGGTGGTGAGTGGTGGTGAGCGGATGATGAGTGAAGGATTGATGGAAGGCGGGATGGTGATGGTGGATGGTACGGATGGAGGGAGTGTTGGTGGAGGAGTCAAGATAGGTGATGGGTTAGGCGATGGTGTGATGATGGTAGCAGAGGCAAGTGGCGAAGGGTATGACGGAGTGGTGGGTGGTAGTGAATTTGTTGGAGCGGGCGTAAACGGGAGGACAAGTGGAGAGGGTATTGGGTGTGAAGGAAGGACGAAGGAGGGGGTAAGAGGATTACGGTGGTTGTGGTGGAGGGTCATGACTTGCGGTGTGGCGCCATCGTCATCAAAAGACCACTCGGCACTAGGGGCCGGAGGTTGAACTACGTTCACTTGAGCCGGGGCCGGCGGCTGGGGTTGCTGTGGAGCAGGCAGATGACTTGGCATCGGATCTTGATGGATCCCCAGATCCTGAGCATGTTGTAGTTGCTGTTGTGGTGGTAGCTGCTGTGGCTACGGTGCTGGATGCTGCTGCACTTGCTACCTTGGCGGCTGCCTTCTTTTCTCTTTGATTTCAATAATGGCCCGATGCATCTCGGCCCAATCGATTCTCTGCCCTTCATGGAGATCGTATACCAGATCGCGGAACTGATAACATCCTTCGATAGTGTGGCCTGGCTGCCTATGGAACATGCAATATTTCGTTTGATCAACGGCTGGGTTCCAGTTAGGCCGTTCCGGAGGAAGTTGAATTGCATTCACCGACATAAGAGCCGAGAAGATATCCATGAGGGTCTCTAGCAGTGGAGGATATTGTTCCCTCTTGGGAGCCGGGCGCTTGTTGTTCGGATTATTGTTATAGCCGTTGGGTGGAGGGACATTGTGGTATTGCGGAGGTGGTGGTTGTTGTTGTGGAGCGATGAAGGCATTTTGTGGAACGGTGAAGGCAGGCGGAGGGTTTTGTGGAGCGGCTTGAAAGTTCTGTGAAGCGGGATTTTGTGGAGTGTGGGGGTTTTGGGGGAAGCGGAATGGTGCGGCTTGGAATGGAAAGGCAACGGCTTGTACCTGTTCGTTTGTCTGGACCCCCTCGGTGACCGGCCCTTGTGGTTTCTTGTGATATTTGGGCTTTTGGTTTTCAAATAGGGCGTGTATGGGAGAATCCTTGAACTGGGTTTGTATGAAGCGCGCCCGGCTGTAGAGTTGATGCATGTTAGCTATATCATTCATTACCAGGATGTTCCTGAAGGTCGGGGTAGCATTTGAAATGAGCAGCTTGACCTTCTCTTCCTCCGGAATGTGGCCAGGCACTCTAGCAGCCATCTGTCTCCACCTGTCTGCATAAGTGGCGAACTCCTCATCTGGCTTCATCTTCTCGGCTACTAGATCTGTAAATGAGTATTCCGGGCCGACCCTGTCTTGGAACCGCTGGATAAATTTGTCCTTTACTACCTTGAAACTTTCAGCCTCCTCTAATGGCAGAGAGTAAAACCACTCCAGAGCAACACCGTCCAAAGATCGGCGAAATAAGTACGCCATAAGGCGATCATCATATTGGAACTGCGCCGACTCATATAGGAAATCCCTCACATGAATAAAGGGATTGCCATTCCCATCGTACTTGCGGTAGTTAGGGAGTTCCGATTGCGGAGGGAACCGAATGTTCTGAAAGCTCGGGATAGGAACATCTGCCAAAGATTGTGGGCCAACCCGCTTCTGGAGGAAATCGAGTTGTTGCTGCATGGTGGCCCATTTATCAAGCAAGTCCTGCTCTCGGGAGGGAGCAGGGGTAGTGAAGGACATTGATTGAATTTGAGGAGCAGATGGAACGATTGTGGCAGAAGGTGGAAGCCCATAGGCAGGAGTGGAGGAATAAACAGTGGAGATGGGGGGCCCATAAGAAGAATATTGGGCCTGAGACTGGCCCAGGTTAGAATGGGCTTGAGCCACCCCTTGCTGAGGGCGCAAGAAATCTGAAGGGCCCATGAGAACTTGCGGAGCTATCGGGCCCAATGTATGATGATCTACCTGAGCAAAGGAAGGGACTGGTGACTTCCCTTTATCAAAAGATTGATAGGCTGAGTTGGAAGATTGGCCCGTCTCCATGCCCGGGAAAGTGATGGTCCGGGGTTGGACCGGGGTGAGATCAATCGGAGTAGGCTGGACAGAGGGCCCACTAATTCTAGATGGATCGATAGGAGGGTTGGATTTAGAAGGAGATGCGTTGGACCCTTGCATGGCCTGATAAAGAACTTGAAGTTGGGTCGGATCCAATTGGGCCATCATCTGAAGAATGGAGCCCGCGGAAGGAGTGGAGAGAGAAGGGGTAGCTTGACCACCTTCTATAGAAGTGGAGGATGGAAGAGGGGTAGTCCCCTCTCCAGAAGAAAAGGTAATAACCCTAGGAGGGTTTTCAAGGAGCCCTTGAGGAAGAGAGTCCTCTTGGGAACGGGGAGGATTGAATGATGCCATGGCGGACTCGAAGAGAGGATTGGAATAGCACGTGAAGAAGGAATTGAGCCCAGGAGATGATTCGGATGGACGAAAACAACTCCACATGCAACGAACAACCTTGACGATGCAAACAATCAACACGAACAATCACACAATGAGCAACCAAACTCGGATGTTTTAACAAAAGATGTAAGTGATAAAAGATGAAGACACCCCAAGTCAACCAAGTTGTTTAAGATGATGCAGCAAGATTCTTGTGATTTCTCCTTCGGAACTTTAGTGAATTGATTGAAATGTGCTCTCAACAATGGGTTCCTAACAGGAGATGGGTATGGGACTTGTCTTGACTCTAAGTGTAATCACTCCTTCACTTATGCAACCCTAGACATGGGGTGGGAAAGGTACAACCAGCCCGGCGTCCGTGTGGGAATCCACGGCTCGCGGGGACTTATGGAGGTCCCTGGTGTGATTTCCTAGTCGGCCCCAAGGAATATGGAGACGAGAGGTCCTCACAACAAGGTAGGAAAATGCAATCTAAGATATGAACATATGAATGCCCCTATGTGCACCGGAGTGCATGCAAAGTCTAGCCTACGATCTAACAAACAATGATGCACGCAATGATATGGAGATATGAAACACAGCAAGGAGGAAGTCAAGTATCACCCAAGCAAAGAGTCACAGCAGAAACTGCGGAAATAAATGCACCTCAGATGCGTACCTGTCTGGAGTATAACGGTCGAGGAACCCTGCGTCAGAATAAAATAACGGTCGAAGACCAGACCGCCAGAAGTAATATAACGCAGGGAGATAGGACTGTCAAATGAGCCAGAAAGCTAAAATCAACCAGAAGTAACAGGAAAAGACCGTGAAAACTCTCGCAGCAGAACAGATGTGGCGGTCTAATGACCCTGCGTCAGAGAACTCCAACGCAGGGACACAAGGCCGTCAGAACGCTCAGAAAACCAGGATTTAACCGGAAATAAGAGGAAAACGGGAGGGGAACAACACAAGAGATGATGGCAGGTTTAACAGGAATCAAAAGCACTATTGGCACAAGCTGTCCCACCGTGATCGCCAAAAAATTATCTGTTGATTTTATTTTGCTTCTCTATCTTCTTTTTCTTGGGGTCTTAATGATGATATGTAGCAAGATGACAAGCAAAATAATCAAAGATCTGCACTCAACCTATGAACATGTGCTCATGAACCTAGGCAACCAAAGCAAGCTGTAGCATGGGCATGCTATCTCAACCAAACTAAGCTAAGGAATAAAGGAAAAACACACGCCGGGGCGTGGAGCAAGGAGTAAATAGAAACACACCGCAAGGGGTGGAACAAGCAAGGAAATAAAAGATATGAGATGCGAAGGAGAAAGCTAATGCCCAATACTTAAGAAAGATGTGATCGCCACCAAAGTAAAAACAAGCCAAAGACCTGAAAATACCTTGGAAATAGGTGGATGAAGCACCCGCTCACGGGAGAGGAAAGATCAGAGAAACATGCAGGTCAGCTTGAGAGTAACGGTCAGAACCCTATGCGTCACTTGGAAGTGACGGTCGCTCGATAGACCGCTGGAAGAATATGACGCGCCTGAACTAGACCGTCAAATAACCTGCAGTAGCAAAGCGTGAATCCTTTTAACTCCAACTCTTCCAGCCGGCTAGAAGACTTGGGCCTCGTGCTGGTGGACCTGTAAACCTACCAAAGACGTGGAAAGCAAGAAAGAACAACCCAAATTAGCCCTTTAGATAATATATCATCAATTCTTCAATAAACACAATATCATCAAAAGGAAAGGGAAATACCGGGAGGTTTTGGTTTTTTAACCCCTCTGGGCGTTTTAAAAGATTGGGAGGAAGTTTAGATGATGAAAACCAGTGAAAAACGTGGAGAAAGGAGAGAAATAATGCTTATGATGAAAGGGAGATGGAAAAGGAATTCAATATGCAAATATGAACTTTGGAACCAAGAGGAACAGATACTCCCTTCACCAGGCAGCCAACGAACGTGAGAAGCACTTCTCCTTGATCAAACGTGACTCTAAAATGCGACAGCACTTCGTCGCAAACTCCAGAATTTCCTCCTTCTTAGCATGAAATCAAGGGTTCTATTTATAGACCCTCAAACCCTCAGGTCGAGCAGAGGAAAATCCAGCAAGATAAAGGGATAACTCTTAGCAAATCCTTGAAGATAATATCACCAAGAGTCCATAGAATCAAACAGAAGGTCCTGAGGATCAGATTTGTAAGAGATATCATCAATCCAAGTTCTTATCTCGACCACGGAGTAGCAGAGAAAAGGCCTGAACTGCTAGGACTCTCTGAAGGAAGCAACGGCTGCACGACAGACCGCCACAGTGAAATAACACATCAAGGAACATCCGTTACTTTCAACCTTATCCCAAAGAGATAAGATCAACAGGAAGAAGATCAAAACAATAAGACTCTGTAAAGAAAGCAACGGCCAAGGCATAGGGCGTCACAATGAAACAACGGCTGCACGACAGACCGTTATATTCAACATATAGGCCAAAGGATAAGCTTTGGAACAAGACCTCAAGCTTCAGGACTCTTCAAGGAGTAACGGCCCAGGACCCATCCGTTAGAAGGAAGAAACGCGCCTGGGACAAACCGTTATTATCAATGGAGTTCAAAAGAAGGAATGAAGGTTTTGCTAAGCTTTAGTCAAAATGAAATGCCACAAAGAGCCACATCCGATCAAGGAGTCAAGACCCAAGAAATGATCTTCAACTAAACAAAGAGACTCAATGAAGAGTGAACAACTCGGAGCATCATATATAATGAATAAAGAGATGACCCGACTTATTGGTCATAAAACGGGTGTCAACAATGGCGAGGACTCGAGGGCTTTCTCAGGCAAGAATGGTGCAGCCGACTGTGCAGTTTCAGCCGACTTACCAGCCGTCTATCCCAGGAGTTCCTTCTGCCGTTCCTGCTGTCAGCGGTGTTTCTTCTTCTTCTGACTCCCATTTCCGACAATTCAAGAATAAGAAGTCAAAGAGGAAGTTTGAGCATTCAGCATCTCCCGATTCAAGTCAGTTGTCCGTTCCTTCTGCTCGACCGCGCCAAGATTTTTTCGGTGGTCAGCAGCGTCCGTGTCCGAGGTGTGGTGGCAATCATCTAGGCGTGTCGTGTTCTTTGTCAATCGTCTGTTTCCGCTGTGATCAGTCGGGTCACGTAGTTCGAGACTATCTGCTGAGGGTGAAACCGGTGCAGTTCTCGCAAGTTACCCAGCCGCAGCAACCCCAGTTTCATCTTCCTCCGCCGCCTCAACCTCAGCCGTCTTATCTGCCTGCTCCAGTTCCTTCCCAGTAGTCTTCTGCAGTCAGCCGTCCTCCGAAAGGCAGGGTCATTCACATCACTCGTGCAGAAGCTGTGGCATCTAATCTGGTGGAAGGTACGATTTCGATTTTCAGTCGTTCAGCTCATGTTCTTTTCGATTCTGGTGCTACTCATTCTTTTGTGTCTGAGGATTTTATTGCTTGCATTGAGGAGCCAATGACCAAAGTGTCCTGTAAGTTGCTCGTTGAGTTACCCTCTGGAGATTTCATGTCCACTCCAGTGTGCCTGGAAGATTCCCCTATTGTCGTCAGCAATCGGCAGATGCCTGTGAAGCTTTATGCATTGCAATTGGCCTAATATGACGCTATTCTAGGCATGGACTGGCTGGAATTGTATGGTGCCATGGTTGACTGCAGATACAAACGCGTCTATTTTATGCCACGTGGAAAACCAGCCTTCTATTTCCAAGGTATCAGTTTCTATTCCTTTCGTTTGTTTATTCCTGCTGTTAGGTGTGATCTTCTTCCAGTTTCCTCCTTGTCCTTCCGTTTAATTTCAGGGACGAAATTCTTTTTAGGGGGAGGGACTGTAAGACCCGTGTCTTAAGCAGATCCTTAGTGGTTCAGATCTAGATTTTATTCTATGAATTTAGGCCATTTTTACGGATTTTTAGGCTATTTTCTGGTAATTAATCGAATTAGTTAAAGTATTTATATGATTGAATTGGGCATATTCACGATTTCGATTCTTTGGGGGTTAAAATGTAATTTGAGTTAAATTTTCAAAAAAAATATTTTTATAAAAATTTTATCACTCTCTCTCTCTCCCCCATCGAACTCTCTCTCTCTCCCTCACTCGTTCTCTCTCTTCCTCTCTCCCTCTCACGATCTCTCCTCTCCCTCTCTCTCGGATTCGGTCCGGACGGGCCCCGATCGAGGCACGGGAGGTACCGACGGGACGGGTTCGACGCGAGGATCGCGTGGACGCCAGCTTTGTCTCGATCCGCGGTACGTGGAGGCGTGTGGGGTCGAGAGTAGCCGCGACGTCCCTTCGTCCGTTCGGCACTGAATCACCGTCTTCGTCGCGATCGAGGTAGGGGGATGGACTCCTCACCTTGCTAGGATCATTTTGACGCCACATGCACGCACATGCACGGCCGTTTTCCTCGTTTTCCATGCAAAGCCCCATGTTAGCCAATTTATGCTTAATTTCATGAAATCAATTGTTATAGGCTTCGCTTTCAATTTTAATGGCATGCTTAGTTGTAGAATCGTTCTGTGGGCTTGGCAGGTTAGCTTTTCTTTTTTTTTCCGTTCGTTTGTAGCCCTCAGGGCGGATTTTCGACCCGGTGTGGTTGTTGCCCGCCGTGATGCCGTTTATGCGGTCGTCCTTGGACCGTTCATCACATGAGCGGTCGAGACCAAACCGTTTATCCCCGGTTGTGCGGCCTATAGCAGGACCGTTTAAGCCCTAGTGCGGCTATACCCTAGCCGTTTATCCTTGGGACCATAGGAAGACACATTAGAATGGCCCAACTTAGACCGCCCAAACCCTTTTGAGCGGCCAGACCCTAATCGCCTATCTAGTTGAGCGGCTTAGCCCCAGCCGCGTGTCTTAAGTCGGTTCGTAGTAGAGCGGCCGGTGGGGAACCGCTCATCTCCTCGTGCGGTCTATCGTATGACAGTCCATCCTCGAGCGGTCGGGTGTCAACTGCCCAACTCCGGTTGTAATTAGTTTTAGCATAGTTAGTTAATTTATGCTATTATTCACCATGTTTAAAGTATTTTATAAAATGTGACATTATTTTGCATCCCGATGGAATTGCTTTCTCTTTCTTTGTGATGGAACCACTAGTTGTAGCTCAGCGACCGAGCGTGTCGTCCCACCCAGGAGAGGTGGAGGGGTGTTCCCAATGAACGGTTTGTAAGCTAGTTACCGTGGGCCCCTGCGGTTACTGTTGCGTCCAACGGGGGGGGGGGGGGGAACTAGCTAGAGGCCTGGCTCTAGGCAGGAGTCAGTGTGTGCACACGTGGTCGGAGACTTGGACTGGCACTGACGAGTGTCGCTCTGACTAGTACTTGGTTTGGTCCTGTTACGCCTCTCGCTTGTCGCGTTCCATACTTGCGAGTTGTCGAGACGCAGTGTAAGTCATCGGTGGACGCATCTGGTCTTTTCCTTCTAGTGGGTTGTTCCGTCTCTCACTTCACTTGGTTAGCGGTGGTTTATTCTATTGGTAGATTTAGTTCCTGATGCTAATTCCTGTTGTTATTTATTTATTTATTAAATTGTGCATCTACCTGTTCATTGTTTAAATGCATGCTCTAATTACTTTTATATTTGCCTGCTTGCCTGTTTAGTGTGAGGTAGGGATCCGTGTGACCCCTACTGAGTCTGGCTGTGACTCACCCTTTCCTCTTTCAGGTGAGCCACCCCAGTCGTCTGCTGGTCCTTCTCGTGGTTGTGCCGACCGTCGTCTGAGTGACAGCTGTTGTCGGGTTGTCTTTTTGTTCTGTTGAGCCGGGGTATGCCCCGTGTAGTTGTGTTGTGGACCTCTTTTTATTTGTAAATATAAACTATTGTATATATTTTACCACTCTGATATTTTAAATTACTTCCGCACTTATTTATTAATTGCTGTCCTAATTAATATTGCGCGCCTGCGGTCCCAATTCGCTATGCAACTCCTCAGCAACTCCATTAACCCTTCAAGGGCCTCATCAGCCTCTTGGGTGGCTTCCCCAGTTCTTGGTATCGGTGTATCGATGTTATCGGTATATCGGTATCCGGAGCTCTGGGTCGTCACAACTTGCCTCTAGTGGAATTCACTTACAACAATAGCTATCAAGATAGTATACAAATGGCACCGTTTGAGGCACTGTATAGAAGAAGCTGTCGCTCACCTATATGTTGGAATGAAGTAGGAGAAAGGCAATTTCTCGACCCCGACATCATCAGGGATACTACCGAGGAGATAAAACTTATTCGAGAGAGACTCCAGATGGCTCAAGACAGGCAAAAATCATATGCTGATAATAGAAGGCGTGACCTGGAATTCCAAGTAGGAGACCATGTACTCCTTACGGTTTCTCCGGGTCGAGGTATTCGAAGGTTCGACATCAAAGGTAAGCTCACTTCGAGATTCATTGGCCCCTTTAAAATTCTCGAAAGGGTTGGTGAAGTAGCATATCGAATAACTTTACCCCCTCAATTAGCTGGAGTGTATGATGTATTTCACATCTCAATGCTCAAAAGGTACGTTCCCGATCTATTCCATGTCATCACTTATGACAACCTGGAAATTAAAAATGATTTGACGTATGAGCAAAAGCCAATCAAAATAATTGAACGAGAAGTACGTCAATTTCGGAATAAGACTATTCCTATGGTCAAAGTCCAATGGAGCAAATCTTATCCATATGAAGCGACATGGAAAATAGAAGAAGCCATGCGCAAAAGATTTCCAGAAATATTTGAATGTAAGTGCACTCTCCTTAGAAAATCTTATTACAATGAATTTGTAGACCAAATTCTTTTTAAGTGGGGGAGGATTTAACGCCCGAGAATTTTCTAGGATGAAAATATAATAATTAAGTAATTTAAAAGGCTTAATGGGCTATTAAAAAGAATTAAGGATTTATTTAATCTATTTAAAGGCCCTATAATTACCAAAGGGCTAAGCCCAATTCAATTAGGCCCAAAGACCCAATTCCAAGGCTTATAGACCCAAGCCCATTAATAGAAACGTAAATTAGATAATTTACATATTTAAATAGGATACATACATCAAATTAGAGGATAAATGGGGATAATACGGAAAATCCAAAATTTTCAGAAATTATGAAGCCTAGCGGTCTATCGCGCGACCGTTAAGCCCACCATAGCAGTCCTCCCGTGACCGCTAAGCTCTCTGAGTTCCGTGGGTAAGAGAAAACGTGAAAGGCTGGAACTTTGGCGTCCAAATCAATTGGGATCGATGTTATCTACTAATTGGAAGGGTGTAGAAGCTGTAAGGATCGAATGCAAGGTCTAATTGGGACTCTAGGTTCATTCAAATCCTCAAAACTGTAGCTAACCATATAAATAGATCCCAAGTTTCACATGTGCGACCCTTACTTTTGGCTCACATGGAACTAAGGTAAGGAAGCATTATTTGAGGTAGGTTCTTTCGAAGATTTCATTCATTATATTAAGTTATAACTTTCTTCAAAATTTCATTCTAGGAGATCAAGCCTACAAGATGTTAGAGGCCTACAAAGATGCTGGTTCAGTGCAAGTAACCCAGGAACTTGTGCGAGCGACCTAGGAAGATCAACAGATTAGAAGTCCTAAACGAGGTAATTAGAAGATGATTCTTTAGACTTATTTGTTCACCTTAGTACCCTCTGTCTACCCTCCAATTTTCGTTATCATAGGTGAAGGGAATCAGGAGTTAGAAAGGCAAGAAGTTGCTGGTTCAGTTCTGAACGAACAGAAATTAGGGTCGACTTCCAACCCTAAATTCAAAGTCTAAAGCCCAGACTAGAGGTAGGTTATCTCATGAATGGCTTTAATATAATCTTAAGAGTAAAAGCCCTCTTGTTCCATGCGTTTTTATGCCTTGTACACGTTGTATTTAATATTTTGTCATCATTACGCATATAGGGTTAACATAGCATGCATGAAACTTGCCTTAATAATGAAAAGGATAAATTCAAGTTTGTTTCACTTAAACCCATGCATCTCCACATTGTAATATGGTTTTATCAGGCCATATTTTACCTATTGGCATGTTTTATCCTATATCTATTTGCCTTAAATTAGTCATATTTCGGGTTTTATTTGCTGCAGGAAGAAACATTCTTCCTGAGACTGCTTGAGATCCCTAGCGGCCCTACGATAGACCTCTAAGGCCCATTAAACGGTCCTTCCAAGACTGTTTTCATTTTCTGAGTTTCTATATTTATGTTAACCCAAAACATAATGCAGAATGACCTTATTTATCATATGGAAAACCTAGATAACTAGGTTTTATCCTTGTTTTAAGTATTATATCTATAAACTTGGATCTATTGATGGTTTATTTTAAGTAGATTTCATGTGTCACACATACTTAGAAATTATTTTAACTTAAGTTAGTTTCATGCCAAACACTATACTTTTGCATTAAATCCATACTTCAAATGATTGATGAACTCATTTTACTGGTGGGTTTTGATCGTTGTTTTACATGATCCTTTCTTATCTACGAGTCATTTTCTTAAGTACATGGCACGTATTCCAGTACGATGTCATTAGGTACACCTTGCACATTAAGCACACAATCTTGGACTTGTGATCCTCTCTGTTGGATATTCCTTTCACCGGACTAGGTGATCTTGATTCAAGGCCTCCGTAAGACTCCGCGAGCCTGGGATTCTCACTAGGACGACGAGCTGGTTGTACCCTTAAAACCTAATTGTTAGAAAGTACTTAACCGGTGATTTTTGGTGTTCTATACCTTAGCGGCCTGTGGACGATCGCCAGAGGAACTTAGCGGCCTTTTATCTGACCCCCAAGGACTGCTAGCGGCCCTGTCTCGACCGCATGGTTCTGGTTCAATCGTTTCCTCGACCTTGTGTCTAAACGGTCCTGACCAGACCGCATACTTAGCTTAAACGGTCCTATCTAGACTGCTTGAGTATGGAAACGGTCCACTAAACGACCGCTTTATCCCTAGTTCTGTCTAACCCGAGGTTTGACCTTTGGGTTGGGTTTTATAAGTTTCTAGATGGTCTAATGATTGCTTGGAACTTAACACTTGTCAATTAAGATATTTCTAACTTTTGGAAAGAAAAGAATATGCTGTTATGCTGCCAAATTTTTGCTTCATATCATAACATTGTTCTAAATCAAATCTTTGAATTCTCATATTCTTAATCGATGCATTTTTTCCTTGATATTTGTTATCATGGAATCATAGTTTGAACTTGTTACATTATTGGCCATATTTATATTTTCGTGGAAGTAGCTCGATTTATAACTTGAAGATGGAAGAGCGGGCACAGACAGTGTCCAAGGGCTCAACTCTAGTCCCCTCGGCAGATAGCCGGAAACATACTATAAACCATGGGGTATGATGAATACTGGCGTCGCATTGCGCTGGGAGTACTTTTTTTAAAAATGAGTGAAGATCCACGAATTCTCACGAGACAATCTTGTGAAATTGCTAGTACATTATCGTTACATGACTTTCTAGTGCATAGCCTTTATAGTTATAGAAAAGTACATTCTTGTTCATGAAAGGCCAAACTTACATTCTTGTTATATATCTGTTCAATCTCATATCTCGATCTTGATCATATCATGTTACTTGTGTTATTATGGTTTTTTTCACCGCATGTTTTACCATGTTTCATTTATCTTTACTCTAGAGCAAAAATGTTAATTACTTAAACATTACCGTCATGTTGATACGAAGATACCAATTGGGCATGTGTGCTCATTCCCTACTTTTCCAATTTTTTTTCAGGAAATTCTAGCGGGACGGATTCAGATTATTCAAGTGTGGATCCAGGAGTGATTGAAAGATCGAGAGAAGACCTAGTAGAGTCTTAAGTCAAGTCGAGTCTATGTATTTTTCCTTTTATCTGTGTCTAGTGAATTGAGACAAATACCATTGTAATTTGATTATCATTATAAATAAAAGTTAGATTTTTGATCAATCGTTATGTGCATTCCTTTCTTATGTGTGAATGTGTTAGCGCTCTGATTATATTGCTCGCTTGAGACGTACTAGCCGACTGTTCATGTTCCCGATTATTTTCGCTGCATAATCTCGGGACGTGAGAGGGGTGCGCCCATGTTGTTTGTGAAGAAGAAGGATGGTATCCTAAGGTTGTGCATCGATTATCGGCTGTTGAACCGGGTGACTATTAAGAACAAGTATCCGTTGCCTCGGATTGATGACTTGTTTGATCTGCTTCAATCGGCCCGGGTGTTTTCACAGATCGATTTGAGGTCAGGTTATTACCAGCTGCGGATTCGAGAGTCTGACATTGAGAAGACTACATTCCGCTCGAGGTATGGGCATTATGAATTCTTGGTGATGCCGTTTGGGCTCACCAATTCCCCCGCGGTGTTTATGGATTTGATGCATAGGGTGTTCGGTCCGTATCTAGATCAGTTCGTGGTCGTGTTTGTGGACGACATCCTCGTGTATTCGCGGTCTGCTGAGGAGCATGTGCATCATTTGAGGGTAGTGTTGCAGACCTTGAGAGATCACCAGCTGTATGCCAAGCTCAGCAAGTGTGAGTTCTGGCTTTGAGAAGTGCACTTTTTGGGGCACGTGATTTCAGGTGATGGTGTTTCCGTGGATTCGGACAAGGTTGAGGCTGTGTTGCAGTGGCCAAGGCCGAGTTCTGTCACGGAGATTTGGAGTTTTCTGGGGCTTGCGGGCTATCATATGAGATTCATTCAGTATTTTGGTCGTATTGCGTCCCCGATGGCCATGCTTATACGAAAGGATGTACCATTTGTCTGGACAGAGGAGTGTGAGCAGAGCTTTATGGAGATGAAGAGATTGCTCACTACCGCTCCGGTGTTAGTGTTAACTTCAGGATCGGGAGATTTTGTGGTGTGTACAGATGCTTCCAGGATAGGTTTGGGTGCCGTGCTGATGCAGCATGGTAGAGTTGTGGCGTATGCATCTCGGCAGTTGAAGCTACATGAGGAGAACTACCCCACTCATGAGCTTGAGTTGGAGGCGGTGATTTTCGCTTTAAACTTCTAGAGGCATTATCTGTACGGCGAGAAGTTCTAGATTTTCACTGACCATCAGAGTTTGAGGTATGTGTTTACCCAGAAAGATCTTAACCTCAGGCAGAGGAGGTGGATGGAGTACATGAAGGATTATGATTTTACTCTGTCATATCAATATGGCAGGATGAATGTCGTGGCTGATGCTTTGAGCAGGAAGGTGGTGGTCAGTTAGATGTTGTTAAGGAAGTAGAGGTTATGGGAATAGGTGCCGACCATGACTTTTAGGCTCAAGATCCCACGGGATCAGGGTTCGGCTATCCTTGCGAGCCTAACTGTCACGCCAGTTATTCATCGTCAGGTGACTTAGGCTCAGCGTGCGGACCCCAAGCTGCCTTGAATTCTGTCGATGGCCGAGGTGGAGTTTGGTGAGGATGGAGCTGCGAGGTTCCGAGGTAGGCTGTACGTCCCAGCCGAGGAGTAGGTGAGGCATATGGTATTGCAAGAGGCTCATGGTAGCCGGTATGCCGTGCACCTCAGATCGGCAAAGATGTACCATAATTTGAAGAGGCAATTCTGGTGGCCTGGTATGAAGAGAGACGTTGCAGAGTTTGTGGCCAAGTATTTGGTTTGTCAGTAGGTGAAGGCGGAACACCAGCGACCGGGTGGTACACTTCAGCCCTTGGAGATTCCCGCGTGGAAGTGGGACCACCTGACCATCGATTTCGTGGTTGGGTTATCGAGGACGTCCCGTGGGCATGATAGTATCTGGTTACTGGTGGATAGAATGACGAAGACGGCTCGGTTGTTGCCGATCAAGGTCAGTTGGAATGAGCTCCAAAGATCAAAAGATCATTAGCTCAAAAATATGATCATAAGTGCTTGATATAAACAATTTAATCATGATATGACATCACTTAAGTTCATGAATAATCCAACAATTCAAAAAGCGTAAGCTCGAAAAATGACGACCCTTCTGGTCGGCGTCAAAATAAGAAATGACGACCCCTAAAGGGGCGTTAATTGCATTAAAGGTTTGAGTTGGAATCGGAACGAAAATGACGCCCTCCATGGAGGCGCTATATAAGTGACGACTTTTGTCATGTTGTCAATTCAAGAAAAGACGCCAATGAGCGCGTCATCAATTAACTTTCCCATTTTTTGCTCGGAATTGAGCTTCCAGCAAATCGTTTGATTCGAACACAAACTGTAATACCCGTTAACGTTCAAAACACTATAAATAGGGCAACTGTTGGTGTTTCCAAACATCAGAACATCGAAGTACATAGTACCTTAGCCATCTTCTGTTAGGCAGTAGCAGAAGACCGAAGCAGGAGAATTAGTAGCATAACACTATCAGAAAGATGAACCAGATGATGCAACAAAGGCTTTCCAAGAAGCCAAGGATGAGTTTCCCAAGGATTTGTGAAGTGCCAGGCCATATCAGTGGGAGAATTGCTAAAGACCAAGTAAGTGTTCTTTGTGCTTAAGCTTTTTATTTCTGTTCTGACTTTCTTTCTTTTCAAAATTTCTGATGTTATTCTCTTTCTTCTTCCTTTCTTTTAATGTTTTATGTTTTCAGGATTACCCCATTATTCCTGGTCCAAGAAGATTTCTGAAAATCAAATGGCTTCCTTTATTACTTTCTAAACTTTCATTAGATATGAAATCCTTCCTTTCTAGATAGAACCTCCTTGGCCTCATCACCCATGCCACTCATTACAATGACATCCACCTCGATTGGGCTTCAATTGGAGCTCTTATAGAATTATGGCACCCTCATACTCACACATTCCTCTTCCCAACCTTTGAAGCTACCATACTCCTAGAAGAAGTGGAGATGCTCTTGGGTTTGAAAAGGATGAAGCAAGGAGAAGAATCAAAGATGGCTCATATGACTAAGCCCATACAAGCCCATGACATGCTCATGAGTCTTGTCCAAAGTCCAAATTTGGTAAATCAAATGAAGGCCAATAAGGGAATCAACCTTTTGAAGTTGGCTTCATGGGTGTATAAAAACATGGACAAGGTTCAAGATGATGAAGGCCTTTTGGAAAGAGTAATGAAAGGGTTTGTCATGTGTAGCGGGAGCTTTGTTATTCCCTTCATTGGAAGACCATTTAGAGGAACATCACTTAAGTGCTATAGCTAGCATGTGGGAGGGGAAAAGAATAGGTGGGGCAATATTAGCCAACCTATACAACGGGCTCACTTCGGCTTCACTAGGACGGCCCCTATTTGGATCAATGCTCCTTCTAGCTTGTTGGATAGATTTCCACTTTAAATTTGATCCGTGTCAAGCAAACCAAACGGCCTCCAAAATCTTCTCCAAGAGCCCACTTCGGTACATGACAGACTCATTGGGTCTATGTGAAAGGGTGGCCAATAGAGTTCCCAAGCTCAAGAAGAGGAATGAATGGAGGGATTACTTCAAATTAATGCCAAAGAGCAATTTTACATGCACAACGGGTTTTCTCAAAACCCAAGAACTTCGTTCAAGGTTATCCTCCGGCATCGAGCTCCGTTTAATTGGTGAGACCGACTTCTTCCTTTACAATGCACACCGGTGCCTCCCACAACTTGGGCTTCCTCGACATCTCTTCGAAGAACCTTCTTACCTTCCTCCAATCAAAAGAAGAGAAGTATGCTTAAACGGAGATCATGAAGAAATCAAGACCATAATGGCTTAATGGAAGGTGGGACTTCTTCACAGATCCAAGACTCATGTTGAAGAAGAAGAAGATAAATGTAAAGCTTATGTACTGGCTATCAAAAAGATAAGGCCCACAGTGGCTTAGAGAATGTAATCATGATTTCTTTCAATGAAATAAAAATTATGTTCTTACTTGAGCCAAAACAATGAATCAAAATGATCATCTCTGTTGTGTAGTGGACAGCGGATCTAGAGGGGAGGGGTAAATAAATCTGCCCCTCTTTTCGCAATGCAACCCTCTTTAAAGCTAGATGATGAAATAAGCAGCGGAATATAACTAGCTTGACGAAGAACACAAATGATTTGCTTGGCAAGATGATTACGCAATATAGATATTGAACCTAAGCATGCATCTAACACATATCAATCGCACAATCAAACCACAACACAAAGGATTTTAAGGTGGTTCGGACTGAATCCCCAGTCCTACGTCCACCCCTCACCAAATCCGGTGAGGCTCCAATAGTTCCACGCACTGAACCGCAAATCGGAAAGACCACCGATTGCCTTCCTACTAACCACCGGTAGGGACGTCAACACCGCAGATCGGACAACTTCCGATTGCCTTCCTACTAACCACCGGTAGGGACGATCTTCAGTTCCAAATGTTTGAATGAAATGGAAAAGAGCAAGATATGAAAACACTCAAACAAGATATGAAATATGTTCAAAGAGAAAATATCTTGTCTGAGTTTGCTGGAGCTTGAATCTGATGCTTCACTTGGCTTGGAGTTGATCTCCTCTTGAAGTAGCTTGAATCACTTGGAGATATGATGAAGAACTTCTTCCCGGAGTACTGTTCACAGCTACAGTACTCGAACTCCTCTCCCTTGAACACACCCTTGCAGCCTCCTTTGATCTCCCTTATTAGCCTTTCTTGCTTCTGCTCTTCCTTGGAGGTTGCTGGATTGAGATATGAACTTGAATCACCTTGAGTTGATGGAGAGAGTGTTGGATGTAGCTTTGATCTTCCTTTTGATCCTCTTGAGTTGATGAAGAGGAAGAAGGATGCAGTTTAGATCACCTTTGAACCCCTTGATTGCTTCTTCTTCCTTGGAGGTTGAGATGGCTTCAGATCTGGACTTGAATGCCTTGGAATGGATGAAGAACTCCTTCCCGAAACACTGTTCACGGAGGTGCTACAGTACCTCGAAAATGGCCTCCCTTGATCTCTCTTGAATCCTTGAAGCATTAGGGTTTCTAACCCCTCAAGTGTTGGTTTTATAGACCTTGAATGGTCCATAGACACCCTCCAGACCAGATCCATAAATCATGGAAGATTAGGTAAGTTTTGATTAAACAAATCCATGGAAAGGGGCTGGCCACGAGGTGGAATTCGAAGTCAAACAAGGCTGCATCGGGGCTGGCGGTCGACCTACAGCTCCTGGCGGTCGACCGCTACTGTGAAACTTGTAAACAGGCGGTCCCTGGGATTTCCGGTCGACCGCCACTGGCTGGCGGTCGACCGCCACTGGCTGGCGGTCGACCGCCAGCTGAAACACATGTAGACTGGCGATCCCTGGCTGGGGCGGTCGACCACCCCTGTGCTGGCGGTCGACCGCCAGCTGGGCAGAACCCTGGCTTTCCCGGGTCGGTCCGTTAAGTCTTGAACTCCGTCGTTCAACTCCATTAGCAGCCCGTGCATGTTTGTGGCATCGCCCTTGATAGTCTAGAAGGTATCAACTGAGTCTTTAACCTTGGATTCTCTTGGCTATACTTCTTTGTGCATTGACCTTGGATGAGTGACGAGCCGAATATGAAATGTCGACTTTTGCTTGTAAGAGAGATGAGATTTGCATCCTTGCTTGGGCGCGATCAATGAGCTTTCACTTTGGCCATTGCCACTTGATTCCTTGTCCATTCATTAGCATATCTGTCATGAATAAAAACATCACGTATGTCAATCACATGAGAGTGGAACATATCAATGACTAATAGTGTTTAGCCATTATCAAAACCAAGAAACTCATATGACTATGGAATGATGTCGAATGACCCAAGTGACCACAGAATGACTCAAATGACCTCATGGACATAATATTCTCCCCCTTTTTGATGATGGCAACACTGTGAGTCATTATGTGATAGAAATATCTAAAATGGCATAAGTTATAATAAATGTAACATATGCAGCTCAAGATCCATGATAGTAATAGCATGTGAAGGCAAGTATGATATGAGTGCGTTATAACAAATGCAACATATGCAGCTCAAGATCCATGATAGTAATAGCATGTGAAGGCAAGTATTATATGAGTGCTATGTAATTATGCAAACCTCATCACATACACATATGAGATGCAAAGTGAACAATGGATTCTCCCCTTGGACTCTCCCCGTACACCATTCACCTCATCACATACACATATGAGATGTAAAGTGAACAATGGATTCTCCCCTTGGACTCTCCCCGTACACCATTCACACATCCCCCATGACAACTCACAAAGCACATAAGCTCTCCCCGTTGACAATGCGATAACGCATATCGCTCTTACAAAGGACTCACACAAAGAATTCTCCCCCTTTGCCAACAGCAAAAAAAGGAGTGATAATAGTAAAATATCTGTGAGACCATAGCTGAAAGGAGTGGAGAGCAAGCCATTATATGTAAAACTGAAGCATGCCGTGAGCAACATATATGGTTCAAAGCTAATGAAATCTGAGATCATCAACAGAGTTCGAAAAGCAGCTACATCCAAGATTTAATAGAAATGAACCAAAGGTGCATATCATGGCAGTGTTTAACCTTCCCCTGTCTTATATATCCATATTCAATAACGACAAAGGCAATAACACAAAAGCATGTATTGAGGCTAAACAATCATGACTAAAGCATGGAATTTTTAGGAATTCAACAAGTTTGATTATCAATATCATTTGCATTTGAAGGCACAAGACTCATATTTTACGAGCAATCAAGTCTAGTACATGCCTCCAAGCCGTAAGAATACACGTTGTTTAGACGCCAGTATTCCTAGGAATTTGGTAAGACTGACTGTCATGTTTCAAGATGAACAGAGATAGCAAAGTCACGTCATGACATATCCTTTCTTAATTCTTTGATGAGGGGATATATTTCTCAGCAATTATGCCATTGCTCTGCCTAGAGTCTAAAAATTTTAAGACAGAGATAACAAGGGCACATCATGACATATGTATTTGTCACTTGATTTGATGACATGACATGTTTCTCCGTGCAACAATATCATTACTCTGTCAAATTGATTTTCAAGAATTCCAGCTCATCAAGATGTTTAAAAACAATACTAAGCCTGAGTGTATCACCAAGATGGTCATGAACTTTGAATTTTCAGATATCAGGATAGTCATTCAAAGCACAATATGCAATCTCTAGTTAAGGTCTATTAAAGCCACAGAACATAGGGCAAGGAAATCATTAAATCTGAACCATATGGTGTAAGGAACTTTGAATTTTCATAACAGATATTTCAGAACGTCAAGGAAATCATTAAATCTGAACCATTTTCATTGGATGGACAAACATTAGGGCATATAATAGAAAGCTCTTACACCATATGTCCATCTGTCTCATGAACTCAAACCAGACTGTAAGCCACTGAAGTGCAGTTTGCAAGAGGTTAAGAGAATCAACAAAACTCCCCCTAAGGGTATGCAATGGATACGCGAAGGGGTTATGTTTACAATTAAGTGGAATGGCAAAGGAGGTTGACCTAGTCACTCATGAAGGTAGCAGAAATGAAATGTATGACCCAACGCATGGTTGTACACTTATTAAATGCCACAGAATGAATATGCATGAATGTTGCACAAGGACAACTCCCCCTTACTATATGGCCTATATGCGACATTGACACATGGTACTTGGCGGAGGTGAAACCTCACGCATATTGAGTGCTTCGAGACAAGCATAACCTGCCCTTCCATACATCAACATTTGATATACCATGGCCATGCAAGAATGATGCGACACAAACCATACAATGCATTATGAACATGAACTCAATTCATTATTATGCATCTACATGCAATGCAAAATGACATATTGACATATCAACAATGCATGAAACACCAATCTGCAAAAACACACACTAAATTGAACATGATCATCATTTCAAATTCTTATTGGCCTGAGGTCGGCAAAGACCAAGCTCCCTTCTGAGTTTTGAAAATCTGTCATTACACAAGGGCTTGGTGAAAATATCAGCAATTTGATTTTGAGTATCAACAAAATACAGTTCAAAATTTTTCTTACCGACCTCATCTCTAATGAAGTGATGCCTAATCTCAATATGCTTAGTCCTAGAGTGCTGGACTGGATTTTTTGCAAGGTTGATAGCACTAGTGTTATCACACAGAATCAGGACACAACCAAGATCTACCAAGTAGTCTTGGAGTTGGTGTTTAATCCACAACACTTGGGTGCCACAGCTCCCCGCAGTAACATATTCTGCCTCCGCAGTTGAGAGGGCAACCGAGTGTTGTTTCTTGGAGGCCCAAGAAACTAAACACCCGCCTAGAAACTGGCAGTAGCTACTAGTACTCTTGCGATCCAGCTTGCATCTAGCGTAATCCGCATCAGAATAAGATATAAGAGATAAATCACATGATGACAGATACCATAATCTCAAATCTTGAGTGCCGGCAAGATATCGAAGGATACGTTTGACGGCAGTCAAATGAGATTCTCTAGGACTAGTTTGAAATCTAGCACAAAGGCATACACTAAACTGGATATCTGGTCGGGATGCAGTCAAATAAAGCAAAGAACCAATCATACCTCTATAGACCTTTGCATCCACCAATTTACCATTTTCATCCGAATCCAGTGAAGTTGAGGTGCTCATCGGAGTTGCAATGATTTTGCTGTTTGCCATGTCAAATCTTTTTAGCAGCTCCTTGATGTATTTGGCTTGGCTTATGAAGCAACCATCTTCTCCTTGGTTGACCTGCAAACTGAGAAAGAATTGAAGTTCTCCCATTAGGCTCATCTCAAATTCGCTAGTCATGAGGTTAGCAAATTCCTCACACATTTCGGATTTTGTAGAACCAAACATAATGTCATCAACATAAATTTGAACAATCAAGATGTTCTTACCTTGCTTCTTGGTAAAAAGTGCTTGATCTACTTTACCTCGTGTGTACCCTTTTTCAATGAGGAACGAGCTTAGTCTCTCATACCAAGCTCTTGGTGCTTGCTTAAGTCCATAAAGTGCCCTGTCTAGCTTGTATACAAAATCTGCATTGTTAGAATTCTCAAAGCCCGGGGGCTGCTCAACATAGACTTCTTCTTTGATCAAGCCATTCAAGAAAGCACTTTTGACATCCATTTGATAAAACTTTATTCTAAGGGAGCATGCAAAGGCAAGTAAAATTCTGATGGCTTCGAGTCTAGCAACTGAGGCATAAGATTCATCAAAGTCTACCCCAAACTCTTGATTATACCCTTGAGCCACCAATCTAGCCTTATTTCTTATTATCTTGCCATCCTCACTTAGTTTGTTCCTAAAGACCCATTTAGTGCCTATGACAGATTGTGATGAAGGTCTAGGAACAAGATGCCAAACTTTGTTTCTCTCAAACTGGTTTAGCTCTTCTTGCATGGAATTTATCCAGTTTTCATCTTTTAAAGTATCATCAATATTTTTGGGTTCATGCTGCGAGACAAGAGCAAGTTGATCTAATTCTTCCATAATTTTAAAATGTGACCTAGTTCTAGGTGGGTCATTCAAGCTACCAATGACATTCTCCAAGGGATGATCCTTAAGAATTCTAATATTTGTAGAATCGTTACCTTCTCCTGGAGCTTGATCCCTTGCATTGCTTGATTCAGCTAGGTCACCATCTTCTTTTATTTCTTCTTGTGGAGGATCACTCTTGTCCTTTATGCTTAGGAATTCCCCATCTTCATCGTTTTTCCTGCAAGAGTTATCATTGTTAGAATCATGATATTCATCAAAGGAAACATGGGGTGATTCTTCCACAGTTTGACTTTTGATATTATAAATTCTATAAGCCCTAGATCTATTAGAATATCCAAGGAATATACCTTCATCGCTCTTGGGCTCGAATTTATCTAAGTCTCTTTTATCATTGTTGTGAATGAAGCATTTCGATCCAAACACTTTTAGATGTGAGAGAGAGGGCTTTTTACCTTTTAGCAACTCATAAGGAGTCTTTTTGGTGTGTGGCCTTACCATAGAGCGATTGATAATGTAACATGCCGAGTTTACCGCTTCATCCCAAAACCTCATTGGAAGTTGCCGTTCAGCAAGCATGGTTCTTGCCATCTCTACAAGTGTCCGGTTTCTCCTTTCAACCATACCGTTTTGCTCCGGCGTTCTTGGTGAAGAAAATCGGTGTGAAATCCCTTCGGCCCTGCAAAGGTTATAGAAGTTAGCATTTTCAAATTCACCACCGTGATCAGATTGAATCTTGAAAATTTTAAACTCACCGTCATGCTTTATCTTCATGTAGAGTGCCTGAAACTCATCAAAAGTATCATTTTTGTGTGTGAGAAAGAAAACCCATGTGAACCTAGAAAAATCATCCACCAAGACATATCCATATTTTCTACCACTTAAGCTAGCAGTTCTGGTTCGGCCAAATAGGTCCATATGAATTAGCTCGAGTGGTTTGGACGATGTATTTTCAGATCTTCCTTTGAATGATTTTCTAGTTTGTTTACCTAGGACACATGCATCACATAATTCGTTTTCTTGTTTAAAGGATAGTTCAGGCAAACCTTTCACCATTGAATGCTTCAAGAGTTTATGCAATACATTGTAGCTAGCATGTCCTAGTCTAGATGCCATATCCATGCTAGTTCAGATTTTGGTGCAACAAGACAAAGATTTAAATGAGCAGGATCATCTAAGTCAATCATGTAAACATTGTTAACTCTCTTACCAGAAAATTTTACTTTGTCAGATTTTGGTTCAAGAATTCTGCATTCATGAGAGTCAAACAACACTTTGTGACCCTTATCACACAATTGACTTATACTAAGCAGGTTATATTTCAATCCTTCAACTAACAATACGTTACAAATGGAGTTGGAGAGGTTCTTACCTACATTACTTGTTCTAATGATTTTTCCTTTATTGTTTCCTCCAAATGTGACATATCCTCCTTCCTTTTCCTCCAAGAGACAAAATTTTGATTTGTCTCCAGTCATGTGTCTTGAACAGCCGTTATCAAGGTACCACCTGTTATGTATGGCTGCAAGACATTCCTGCACAAGTAATTAAGCAATGGTGTTTGGAACCCAACCAAATTTGGGTCCCTTCAAACTTTTCAAAATTTCAAAACATGAAACCATTTCTTTTGGAATCCAAACCTTCTTAACATTCATGCTTTGTTTGCTTAGAGCAGGAATTTGATTTTTCTTTTCCATCTTGACATTCATTTTTTGTTTAGAAGCTCTTTGTTGGATTTTGTGGAAGTTTGAGGAGGTTTGCTTCTTAAACCATTGAGGCCGTTGGTTGGTTTTGGGTTGAAACTGATTGTTTTGCCACCTATGGGATTGATGAACACAGAAATCACAATTTCCCCAAAGATATGGTGATGCTGGCCTATATGAGTGTGCAATCCAATTGTGGTGAAATCTGGAAGGTTGAGCATGCAATGGCCAAGGAAGTGTTGACCTATGCTGCGGGGAAGGTCGACCTTTCTTAGGTTTTTGGACAGGCTTTTTGGGAATGTTGGTGACTGTCTCTTCAATCTTTTCTTCCCCTTTCTCCTTTTGTTTTTGTTGGTTTTGTGTGGGAGTTGTGTTTGAGGTGGAAGCTTCGGAAGATGAAACAAATGTGACAGTTTTTAGCCCAATTGGCCTTTTGTTTGTTGGTTCAAAACCCAACCCTTCTTTGTTGAAATTCATTCTAGTACCTAGCAATGCATCTAGGTTTTCTCTTCCATCCACAAACTTTTCTAAAGATTGTTGTTTATCCTTCAACTCTTTTTGTAGGTTTTCAATATTTTGAAGAAGTTGAATGTTGACTTGTTTGACAGCTTCATACTTTTCATTGCTCAATTTACTATCTTTTTCATAGCTTTGCATTTTGAGCTTCATGCTATCAATCTCATTTCTCAAATCCTCATTTTTAGTTTCCAAGTCAGCCATTTCTTTTTTTCCTTCCTCCAAATCCTCAATCATTTTCTTAAGATCTTCAATTTTAGTCTCAAGTAGAGCATTCTTATCATTCATATTATGATCATGCACAAATGAGTTAATTTTCTTTTTCATGATTTATTCTCCTTTTTGTACATTTCATATTTTTCCATGAGTTGTATATATGCATCCTCCCAATCATCAATTGTATAATCTTCAAATGGAGAATTTGCCTCAGTTTCTTCATCACCTTTGGCCATAAGGCAGAAATCTTCTTTTTCTTTGTCCGAGGAGCTAGTCCCGTCATCACTTTCCTCTTCATCGCTCCATGTGGACACCATGACCTTGTTCTTCTTCTTACCCTTCCATTTGTCGGCTTTTCTAAATCTGTCGGGGCAATCATTCTTGAAATGTCCTGGTTTATTGCAAGAATAGCAAATGATTTTGTCAGATTTCTTAAAGTTTTCAGAATTAGATTTGAAACCATTTCTTACCTTTGACCTTCCTCTCATGAAGCTCTTACCTTCCTTTCTCAGAAATTTTTTGAACTTACGTGTGAGCATGGCTACGTCATCATCTTCTTGCTCACTTGCTGAATCCTCACCTTCATCAGAAGTGCCATGACCGCTAGGTCCTGCTTTAAGAGCTAGGGACTTCTTCTTAGGTGCCTCAGCCTCTTTGTTCTTGAGGTTGATCTCATAGGTCATCAATGACCCAATGAGTTCATCTACCTTGGTAGTTGTGAGATCTCTCGATTCTTCAACCACGGTAGCCTTTGTGTGCCATGCTGGAGTTAATGATCTGAGAATTTTCCTTACAATTTCTTGCTCTGAATATTTCTTTCCCAAATCAGTTAAACTATTAGTAAGCACAGTCAATCGAGCATACATATCTTGAATTGATTCATCAGGCTTCATGCGGAACATTTCATATTCAGAAACTAAAATGTTGACTTTTGTTTCTCGTACCTGAGAGGTTCCTTCGTAGATTACCTCTAGCTTGTCCCACATTAGTTTTGCAGATGCGCATGTAGCCACTCTTGAGAATTCAACTGGATGGAGTGAGCATTGCATGATGTGTTTGGCACTCCAGTTGATAGTGGATTACCTTATCTGTTCTTTGGTCCACAAGTCCTCATTATCCGTAAGCTCATACGGACCTTTGCTGATCCCTCGCCAAAGTCCCTAGCCACGCCTTTCATCAAAGCGTTAATTTAGCAATTCACGACACCTATCAGGGCGCTAATTATTCTCGACCGTTAAACCCCACTTTCCCCCCTTTCTTCTCCTTCCTTCGTTCATTTCCTCTCTTCTTTCTGTAAAACCCTAACCGCAACCCCCCAATCTAACTCTCTCTCATTCTCACTCTCACTACCCTCTCTCCCTATGGCTGGCGGCGCTCTCAAACGGCAGAGGGTGTCTGCCCCGGCCGTGGTGGACCTGGAAGAAGAGCCGGCCGTGGAGGAGCTTCCTCCTGCGGTGGCCGAAGTGTTAGGGTGCTTGGCCCGGATACAGAGGGGGGGTGAATGAATCCTTCTACGAATAATGGCCAAATTTAAAAAAACGGATGCTAGATAAGGAAACAGAATAGAACCAATTCTATTCTACTCAAATACAAACCCATTGAGCGCACCTATTCAAGCATCTAGCGGAAGCAAACCAAACAATCAAGCCACTGCTCAAAAGATTTTTTAGGTGGTTCGGTCCTTCAGACCTACATCCACCCCTCACTCCCAACCGGAGTGAGGCTTCACTAGCACACGCTAGAACCAAGCAGACTCAGTCTGCAAACAATTGCTGCCACACAGCTTGACCAGGGGAACAACCTCCCCTCTTCCTCCAAACTGGAGGGAACCTCTCGACTTAAATCCACAAGCCCAGAACCGGAGACAAGTCTCCCTTCCTCCAAACCGGAGGGAACCCACAAGTAGCTCCCAGCTACTTGCAACTGGAGATCAGATCTCCCTTCCTCCTAACCGGAGGGAACCCAACCTCAGACCAGAGGATCGAAAAGCACAGCAAACCAGAAAACAAAGAAAAGATAATAAACGAAAAATAGCTTCAGCAAACAGAAGCTGAAACACGAGATGCACAATTTGGCTCCCACTGGAGCTGACTGGCCTGGATCTGATCTAAGGTCCAGGGAAGACAGATCTTCAGGTAAGCTTCTTTCTTCTTCTCCATGAACTCTCTCATTCACTCTCTCTCTAACTTTCTTTCTCTTAAACTCTCTTCCTCTTTCACACGATCACTATCTCTCTCTCTTTTCCTTTTTTCTTCTTCTGCTGGATCGAGCTCTCTGTAACACTGCCTTTTCTTTCTTAGCTCTGATCACCCTTCATCGGTGGGCGAAGGTTTTTCTTTATAGCCGCAGCAGATGGATAGGGCACTGAACGCGTGTGCCTCCCACGCTCGATCCTAGAACCTTCCTGCCACGTGCCCTCTTTGTATTTGTTCCTTCAGCATCGGATGATGTGCACCCAGACACTGGTGAATGTTCTTCCTCGGACCTGCAACGAGATAAGAGCCATTAATATTGAGTGTCATAAGAACTAGAACTGCATGAGGTTAGTGAACACGACAAGAGGTACTAAACAGAGAACGACACGAGATAAGGTGGTGACACAATGAACATTACTAAGAGAACTTTACGAGGTAGACAGAAAAACAACGCAAAGACACGAAGACAAGAACAGAAACCAACACTAAGTATGATTTCAATACAAGAAAGACACGAGGACTAGGAAGAATAAAAATGACACGAAGAGACGAAAACAACACGAGGTGAAGACACAAGGAGTCAACGACACGAGGTGTAGAAAACACGACACGAAGTTATGAGAGGAGAAGCGACACGGAGTGTGGTCAATGTGATAAAGACACAAAGTCTAAATAACGAAAGATCAACAAGAAGACAGAATACAAAGAAACAACAAGAAGACAGAACAGTGATCAGCACGAGGTGTGATTTCAACATAAGAGAGACACGGACTGATAACGACACGAAGTCGAAACAGTAATTGACACGGGGTAACACGACACGAGGTAAAAACGACACGAAGACAAAATTGACACATACTGAAAATAACACGAAGTCGAAACAGTAATCGACACGGGTTGAAAATAACACGAAGTCGAAACAGTAACCGACACGAGTTGAAAAATAAGCAAGACACGAGGTCTACGTAAAGCAACAAGGAAGTGTGGTCAAAGCGAGAACGACACGAGGTCTAATGAGAAAGATCAACACGAAGACGGTGAAAACAGTACGAAGTAAAGATCAATGACACGACGTGTCACTGAATCAAGACACTACAGAGAAAAACGACACGCAATGTAGTGAAAACAACACAGACGCACGACCTGAAGGACAGTACACATAAACAACACGTAGGAAGAGAAGACGACACGGCGTGTTGGAAGTACAAACAGTACTTAAACTAAAGCGACACGAAGACAAACAGTTCAACACGAGGTGTTATATACAAACATGACGAAGTGCCAATCAACACGAATACAGTCCCTGAAAAATACCTGAAGTGAAATGAAGGTTCATTCTTCAACAAACATGTTCTTTGTTCATTTTCACAAAAAAATATTTTTGTTAAATTTTCACATAGACATAATTTTTGAAGACCACTAAGACTTATAGTGTTGTCATCATCAAAACATGTAAAGATTCAACACGAAGATGCACCGGCGGCGGCGGCCGGTGAAGAGGATGGAGAAGAAGAAGACGAAGGAGATGAAGGTGAAGAGGGAGAAGATGAGGAAGACGATGGAGAAGACGAAGAAGAGGGAGAAGGTGACGAGGGAGAAGGTGACGGCGGAGAAGAAGAAGGAGGAGAAGAAGAAGGAAGAGAGGAAACACCAGCGGCGGTGGCGGCACCTCCTCGGCCCGGGCAACTCCGGCGACCACGCCAACCCCGGCAGCCCCTCCGTGGCGGCTTGATTGGGCCCAAACGACATAAGGTAGGTCCCCACGCCCCATTTTTCCATTTTATTTTTATTTTATTTTCATTTTCCTCCATTTAGCTCTCGGGAGAGGGTAAACCAGTGACTCAGAAAAATGACGCCCCCAGGGTGTCATCAATTTAAGTAACGTCCCCGAATGGGTCGTCCATTTCAATTATATATATTTTTTGAAAATAATTAATCGCATGAAAACCACGCCCTGCAGCATGTCGTTATTTAAAAACAATATCATGTTTAGCTACCATGCTGATATTTCCCTGTGATTTTATTAAATTTAAAATGCATGTGTCTTTGTTTATTTCAATTTCGCACATTAACTACCTCAAGAAAACCACGCCCCCCATCGGGACGTCCATTAGATAGGCAACGACCACTGGGATGGTCGTTAATTAAAACTTTCCAGAATTTCTTTTCTTGCCAAAATTATTAATTTTGAACACCGTCCCCTACAGGGGCGTTAATTAAACAACTGACGACCCAGGAATGGCCGTCAATGCAAAAATCTCTGAGGATTTAGGAAATTAGTTTCAAAACAATGCCTCCCATAGGGGCGTCCTTTAAATAAACAACGACCCAGGCTGGGTCGTTAATTCAATGAACGCATAGTAACACCAGGACCCATTGAGAAATAACGCCGACCTCAGGGGCGTCAATCATGAAAACCACGACCCAAGGTAGGTCGTTAATTGACCAAATAGCAAATATCTTAACAAATGAACTTAAATGAATTTCCACATGAAAGTTAAGCAAAAAAATTCTTTTATATGCATGCAGGGGCTAATGAGGACGCGGATTTCTTGGGTCCAGGTCCGGGCAGCGTACTACGGCCTCCTCGAGTTCCAGAGAGCCAGGGTAGATGCCATGGGGTTTGGGGCTTTCCTTAGCATTGAGCCAGTGAGACCCGACCTACCCTTGATCCAGGTTTTGAGAGAGAGGTGGGATAGGTCGACCCGTGCATTTCTGATGCCGTGGGGTCACATGGTCCCTAGCCTAGATGATGTCACTAGGATCACTGGGCTGAGGGTAGATGGAGAGGCGGTGAGCGGGATCACCCTACCTGACTATAGTGAGCTTACTCAGAGGCTACTAGGGCTAGAGACCGTCTACGAGACACCTAGCGAGTGTAGGACCATCTTCCACACTGACCTTACCATAGCTATGGGATTGGGGGACTCTAGGCAGAGATCCAGGGAGTCTTTAGAGCAGTTTTTGCAGAGATTGATAGATGGGGCTAGGGCTGCCTACTGCCAGGACCCCGCCGACAGGGAGAGAGCAGACAGAGACTTGAGGAGATTTCTATTCTTGATGCTCGGGAAGCTACTGCTCGGCACGAAGGGTGATGTCATCAACTGTCGCTTCCTGGGGATACTCGAGGACTTGGAGGGCGTTGGCAGATACGCCTGGGGAGCAGCGCTGCTGGCGCACTTGATAGCCGACTTGTCCACGGGGACAGGTCGAGAGACGACCGTTAGTGGCTTTTCACCTTTTCTTCAGGTATGCATTTTCTTTCTTTGTTGTTTTCTTGTTAGAATGCACATGCATATGAATGCTTTGCTAATGTGATGCATGAATGCAGATATGGAGCCACTTGTACATGTCGATGGGGCGTGTCGACTAGCGACCTGGAGATGAGGGATCTTTCCCCTTAGCACGTCGTTGGCTACCGGTGGTGATCGGAGCCCCACTCGCCTACGAGTTGCGAGTGTTACGACGGGAGTTTCGAGACTTCCCCACCTCACTGGTACGCATGATTAATGTTATTTTTTATGTTTTATTATAGAATGTGATATGATGGATGATTGATATGTGTGCTTGTGAATGCATGTGAGGTGGAGGCCCTATGAGGGTATGACCGACGAGGGCCAGCCGTGGGTCGTAGCGGGCCGACCTTGTTTTGGGCATGAGCTTTGGGTTCATTGCCTGAACGAGATTGAGCCGCTACGGCTTAGGTTGGTGATGAGGACACTCGACCTACATCAAGAGTGGATCGAGGTAGGAGAGCCGCGGGGGATAGGCAAGAAGACGCGCGGTCGCACAAAGGTGATTGACTGGCGAGTGCGGTTCTCCGACCAGTATGCAGACTGGCAGCGTGGCGGGACCCGAGTCACTTCACAGGCGACGGACAGCTCCGAGTACCTCCGACGCTACTGGGAGGTCTACGCCGGCCGACCCCAGATGAGGGTCTTAGGGGTATGTATGAATGCACTTATTTCTAAATTAATGCAAATGCTTTGTATATCTATCATGTGACTAATATGTGGTGACTGCAGGATGCACGGGATATAGTGGCGATGGACATGCAGACGCACCTCCATAGCTTGGAGGCCCAGTTGGCTGCCACACGGGCAGACCTCGAGACCCTGGTGAGTGTTTAAATTATCTATATGCAAATGAATTTTTGAATTATTGATGATTAGTCACTGATGATCTTAATGAATGCAGCGTGCCCAGCAGGGAGCAGCAGGGAGAGAGACAGGAGAGGCCTCTAGCTCGAGAGGGCCTAGTGCAGAGACGTCTGCACTAGCAGAGCAGCTGGCCGCAGCAGTGACGCGGGCCGAGGCGGCTGAGCGCGACCTCGCCACACGGGTACGCCTTAAACCTCAAACTCAATTTCATTCAATTGTTTATATGATATGCTCATAAAAATTGCTGTTTACAGACTAAGGAGCTCTGGGCCGCTCTTACTTGCATCGCGGGGGGACAGCAGGCGATGGCCTCTCGGGTGAGTTATTTGTTTTCAGTTGTATATTGCCTATTTCCATGAATTATTGAATTGTGGAACTGATGATTTGTTTACCTGTTCGAAGACCTCGGAGCTACATGCATCGCTTACCCAGACTGCCCTGGCCGGGACAGAGTTGGCGATCCGCGAGCAACGGGTCGTGGAGCTGGAGCGGGCCTTGAGGCGGCGAGAGGAGTTGCCTCAGGACGTGGCGGAGCTACGAGTCGCCCTAGAGATGGAGCGGAGAGAGCGTGCTCGGGAGCGCGAGGAGCACCAGGCGGAGCGTGCCCGGGACCATGAGCAGCACCAGGCGGAGCGTGCCCGGGGTCGTGAGCAGCACCCGGCGGAGCGTGCCCGGGACCGTGAGGAGCGGTCAGCTTGCGAGCGGGAGCTTACAGCCTTGAGGGCCCAGCTAGCCGTTACACAGGAGCGGCTACGAGCGACCGAGGAGTGGCTTCAGTGAGGCCGGGAGCAGGCGCGAGCTGCGGGGTACAGCTTCACCAGCTCTACTTTCATGGCGGGTTCCTCTCTCTGACAGAGGAGCGAGGTAGAGTAGCCGACTCGAGCTCCAGCTACTTCCCGGGGGTCCATGCCCCCTCCACCAGCGCCTCGTCGGGAGGATGAGAGTGAGGCAGAGAGTAGGAGAGAGGAGGGTGGAGGCGAGAGCTGAGAGACTTACTTGTGCCCCTCCACCCTCACACCTGTACTCAGATAGTTATGTATATATATATGAGATTAAAATTTTTGTTACCTGAGCACTTTGTGTAGTTGTGTACTTGTGTCTTCTTTTCCTTCTCGCCTTTTCTTTTACCCTGCGCTTGTAGTTCACACTTGAACAAATAGGTTAATCCATCTGTTCGACTTGGCCCCTTGCTCAATGAGCAAGGGATGTCTTAACTGTGACCTTGATAACGGGTCAAGGGGCCAAGCCTTTAATCAATGAAGGCAAATGATAGATATAAAATGCGCCATGCAAGCAGGCAAATGCTAACTAGAAATAAAAGATGCAACCAAGCATATGAGAAACAAAGGGCTTGAAATTTCACAATTTTTTGTTATTATTTTTATATATACTTTTTTGTTGAAATTTTGTTTTTTTGAAAGTTACACTTAATTTTGAAAAGGATGCCTATTTGAAAAATTTTGTTTTGGAGGCGAGTATAGTATAGGGCTTTGAAACCTTAACCATCATAATCTAAAATTCATTAGACTTTCTCAAGAGACTTAACAAAGGAGTCAACGTGACTTATATTTAGGCTTTTACTCATATTCTCTCGCAGCCCATCCTTCTTAGTCGGTCTTCGCCATTCTTCGAGTTCACAACCCACCATGGAGGGAGAAAAGAAGAATGATTAAGGAAGCTCACGAAAGGTTTTCAAGAATGGGGCACGCTCCTCCCCTGCCCTAATGCCTGTTGGGATTCGGTCTTCGGCTTAGGGAAATTTTGTTGCTCTTTTTACCCTTATTCATGCATGCTTACGACCAGGGTTTTCCCTGCGGAGACTTTGCCCTCTTGTCATGCTTTCTTTTATCATAACTTCCTTTTCTATTCTTTTTCTTCGAAATAGATAAAGACCTAATTGTACTTGGGCTTTAAGCATTTGGTTCCCTTTTGGGCCCTGACTTCCACTACTAGGGCGGCGGGCAGGCTTGGTTGGTAACCCTTAACTTGTATTCCCTCTCGTGAGCCGAAAGGAAGAGAAAAAGTAAGGCTTTTACACTCCTAGTTTGGGTCGGACTTTCCTCAAATTCCGGGCTGCTCGAGCTTAAGAATAAAGCGTGTAGTGTGTGCGTGAATTGACCTAAGAGTTAAATCATCGAGACTGAAGAATGAATTAAAGATGTTGATTTTTTCGGCATCGTGGCCCATGTACCATACCAGCCTCAAAGATTTTTTTTTTTGCTTGTTTTTCTCTCTTTTTTTTGCTTTTTGTTTTTCTTCTTTTTGTTTATTTTGTTTTTTTTCTTCTTTTTTTTTGTTTGGTTCAGGGGTAGTATTTCTTCAAATAGAGACCATTCCAAGGGTGTGTTAGCTCTTCGCCTTCAGCATTAATCAATATATAAGCATTGTCAGGATAAATATCTTTTATGATAAAGGGTCCTTCCCAATTTGGTTGGAGTTTTGAACGAGGTCCACCAGGTTTTACAAAGATTCTTTTAATTACCATCTCACCGATTTTGAACTTTCTCTCGATCACTTTCTTTTGGTAAAAACGTGAAAGCCTGTTTTGATAAATACGCGCATGCTCGGCGGCGGCCAGACGCTTCTCATCTAGGAGTTCCAACTGAGCCAGGAGGGATTCGCTACGCTCGTCAATAGGGAGCTCCTTGTCCAATTGAATTCGTAGAGAAGGAATAAGAATCTCATAAGGAACTACCGCCTCCATTCCATAAGTTAGGGCGAAAGTGGTTTTCCCAGTAGGGGTACGAATGGAAGTACGATAGGCCCAAAGAGCTTCAACCAACTTTTCTGGCCAATCCGCGAATTTGTTAGCCTCACACGTTTTCTTGATAATTTTAATCAAAGTTTTGTTAGTTGCTTCTACTTGGCCATTGCCCTGCGGATAATAAGGAGATGAATGATGTAATGTAATGTTATACCTGTTGCAGAGGTCCTGAAGCTCCTGAAAGATGAATTGTGGCCCATTGTCGATGACGATGGCACTCGGGATGTCAAACCTTGCGATGATATTCTTCATTATGAACTTGCAGATGGTTGATGCTTTAATCTCCACGTAAGCTTCTGCTTCCGCCCACTTGGTGAAGTACTCCGTCGCCGTGAGTATGAATGACTTTGGTTTTGTGAGGAGGGTCGGATCACCAAGAGGCCCAATGATATCGAAAGCCCACATGGAGAAAGGCCATGGGGAAGATACAGGATGGAGTGAAGAAGCAGGAGAATGAATTTTTTCGGCGTGCAGTTGGCACTTAACACACCTTCGAACATAGATAGAACAATCCTCTTCTAGAGTGGGCCAATAGAAGCCTAGCCTAAGGATCTTCTTAGCTAGCATCTGGCTATTGACATGACCACCACACACTCCCGAATGGGCCTCTTCCACAACCTTCCAAGATTCATCATCATCTAGGCATCTTAACATAACTCCAGTGAGACCTCTTCTGTAAAGCACACCTCCAATCAGGGTGTATCGCTGGGCAACCCTTCTAATGGCTTTCTTTTATTCAGCCGTGGCTTCTTCAGGATATGATTGATCCTGGCAATACTTAGCAATTTCATAATATCACGGCTTTTCTTCATCGTCCAATTCTTCCTCTAAGTCCAATAGCATGACCTCCTTATTCACAATGATCCTGCCTTGCTCAACCTTCCTAAGCACCTCCTCCTTAATCCTAAGGAAAGTGGGATCTTGAATAGCGGGAGTGAGCCGCTTGTGAACAATGATGGAGTGGGAATCCTTTTCGGGAGGGAAAGCCAAGGAAGAAGCAAGAGAAGCGAGAGCATCAGCTAAGATATTATGATCACGAGGAACATGGACAAAGATTAATGTGGTGAAAAGCTTGGTATAAGTAGAGGTCAATTCCTGATAGGGTTTGAGTTTAGCATTGAGCGTGTGACACTTGGAGAGCACTTGGCGAAGAATAAGCTGACTATCACCTACAATTCGCAAGTGGGTAACACCGAATTGATGAGCGGCCTCCATTCCGGCCAGAAGAGCCTCATATTCAGCTATGTTATTTGTAACTGGAAATGCAAGCTGAGAGGCGAGTGGAATAGTGATACCCTCCGGTGATAGAAGAACAACGCCAATCCCTTTCCCTTTTGAATTCAAAGCTCCATCAAAATGTAACGTCCACATTGAGTCGGACTGATTGACGGACATTAGTTCCTCATCTGGAAACTCTGAGCGAACATGGTCAAATCTAGGGAGAGGATGATGAGCAAGATGTTCTGCTATGGCATAGCCTTTAATCACTTTTTGCTGAATGTAGATGATGTCGAACTGAGAAAGAAAGCTTTGCCATCGTGCCAATCGGTCGGTGAGAACATATTTTTCAAGAAGGAACTTGATTGGATTCATGCGAGCAATGAGATGAACCTCGTGAGCTAGAAAATAATGCTTAAGTTTCTGAACTACCCAGACTAAAGCTGCACAAGTCTTCTCTATGGCTGAGTACCTCTACTCACAGGGGTTAAGAAGTTTCGACAAGTAGTAGGCTACCCTCTCTTTTCCTTCTTCATTAACTTGGGCTAGGACAGCGCCTACAGAGTCATCCAGGATGAAAATATAAAGAGCAAGCGGTTTGCCTGGAACTGGCGGCCTCAGGACAGGAGGATTTGATAGATAATCCTTCAATCCGTCAAAAGCTGCCTGACACTTGTCATCCCAAAGAAACTTGACTCCCGGCTTGGTAAGCTCGTAGAACGGCTTGTATCTTTGTGAATGCTGGGAAACAAATAGGCGAATAAATTGCAACCTCCCGATCAAACCTCGAACTTCTTTCAAATTCCTAGGAGGAGGCATTTCTCTTATGGCCTTCGCCTTGTTGGGATCAATCTCAATACCCATCTTACTTACAATGAATCTAAGCAACTTCCCTGATGAAACACCAAATACGCACTTCTTAGGGTTCATTTTCAATTGATACTCCCGTGCTCTTTGCAAGACTTTAGTTAGAACCCTAGGATGTTCAATCCTCGTTCTTGATTTCACTACCAGGTCATCAACATACACCTCAATATAAATGTGGATCATATCATGAAAAATAGCCATCATAGCCCTCTGATAGGTGGCTCCAGCGTTCTTAAGTCTAAATGGCATGACCACATAGCAATAAGTTCCCCATGGCGTAGTAAACGATGTTTTCTCTTGATCCTCCTCAGCCAAGCGAATTTGATTATAACCTGAAAAGCCATCCATGAAGGAGAGAGTCTCATATCCTGCCGTGTTGTCAATCAAAACATCAATATGAGGGAGGGGGAAGTCGTCTTTAGGACATGCGCGGTTGAGGTCCCGAAAGTCTATGCAAATTTGAACCTTTCCATCTTTCTTCATGACTGGGACAATGTTAGCCACCCAATTGGGATAGAGGACAACTCTAACAAATCTAGCCTTATGAAGCTTATCGACCTCTTCTTTCATCTTTAATGCCATATTAGGGTGGAAACGTCTCAACCGCTGCTTGATCGGAATGGACCCTGGCTTAAGTGTAAGCCGATGTTCAACTAGCGCAGGGTTTAGTCCAGGCATATCTTCATAACTCCATGCGAACGTGTCCTTGTATTCTTGAAGAACCAAAATAAGCGCCTCCTCTTCGGATGGCGGCAAGTTCTTTGAAATGAGGACAATCCTAGGGTCTTCTCCAGTACTCAGATTTATTTCTTTGGTAGGCTCTTCTACTGAGGCTGATGGTTCATCAAATCTCCTCATGCCACTAGCAAAGGCATCAGCCTCATCCTCATATTCTTCATATCTTTCATCCCCCTCTTCAATAGGGTCTTCATCATTCATTATTTCATAAACACCAAAACCCTCATCAAAAATGCTAGTACCCTGATATTCCTCTTCTGGCAGGATAATCGGATTTTCCAAAAATTCGGGAAGCGCTAAACATGCCCGTCATCTTATAGCTAACCCCAACAAGAATCTACGGGGAATCTGCTTACCCTTGGATCTCTTATGTGAAGCTACCCCATGATTTTGAACACTAGAAGAGTAAGAACAACTAGCCTGATCACTAGAATTCAATAAAGATGAAGGAGGAGAGGAAAAAGCAGGTACAGAAGGGGATACAGACGAAGTCCCCTTATCGGAGGGGTAGGGGAGGTCACTTAATGAATCCTGGAAGAGTGGCCCCAGTATCGGGACACACTCATGAAGCAGATAGGAAGTCTCCTCAATGGAGATGGATTGGGAAGTTTGGATTTTGGCGTTTTTTTTTTCGTTTTCAAGGAGAAAGCAATGAGAGGGTAAAATAGGGGGGAGTGTTGAAATTGACAGATTGTCAGAGGACTGAGTGGATGATGACCCACGCGGGGGTGTAATGGAGAATTGGTAGAGAAACTTGAAGTGAATTTGGAGAAAAGTTTATTAAGACCGCGGGCGGTCTAGGGATATCTAAGAAAAACACCTGATCAATTAAACGGACAACAGCCGTTGGATGAACGGATTTGGTAAAGAAAATGCCGGCCCACAGCCTGTCTGTATTGAAGCCTTCCTTGAACGGCACATCAGGCTCCCCAGTATCTGTATAGTTGCTCAGAAGCTGCCTCTTGCCTGTAATTACTGCTTGCTTCTCAATTAGCTCGTGAATCAATGGTGGCCATTCTGGATCAGTCGGCATGAAGAGACGACTTAGGGCAATGGAGATATCATTCATGTCGAACCATCTATACCAGTCACATTCAGGATCGTCCATCTTTCTCCGCTTGTCTGGCCTTAATGACTCCAATGCTTTATATGTGGCTAACGGCGCTATATGGCGAGCAAACTACCGTGCATGCACATCTTGGCAATCCAGCATAGAAGTAATTACCATTGTCTGCTCATCATCATTTTGAATACCCCCTGTTACAAAATGTGTCTGTAGGGTCCATGTGAGAGGTTGCCGGTCCGTTTTGAGAGTGGAAGTCATGACGGCCCATGGCTCTTTTTCATCCTTGTTTGGTGCTTTGTACCCTAGGCCACCTCGGGGAGTCATCTTTTGAGGCTTGACAGGCTTGACTCTCCCTTGAAGATTGACACCCAGGCCTTTGCCAGTTCTATAGCCCATTTTCATCAGAATGTTCCATCCTGGCGTATTCATCAAACCTTTCTTCTTCTTGCTTGTGGATGGTTGTGGTAGCATTTGAGTGGTAGGAGGAGTTAAAGGGGATGATCTTACCAAATCTTACCGTAGATCGGCAACATCCAAAACTAAAAGCAAAGGCCTATTGGAATGCCACATAGAAGGCACTGAGGTTGCGGAATGTATGTCTTCGGTCGGCAGGATGGGCATGCTAGTGACTTTAATGATGCGCCCTTTGTGTGGAAACTTTATGCATTGATGATTTGTCGAAGGCACAACATCAAGTTCTTGAATGTACGGGCGACCCAAAATGCCATTAAAGGTCGGGTCAATGTCCAGAATATGGAAATCTACTGTGACCGAGATTGGCCCCAAACCAACTTTTAAAGTGATCATTCCTAATGGCGGCTTTCTAGTGTTGTCATAAGCAGTGACGGTAATTATGGATGGCCTGATCTGACTTTCTGGAATACCACACATTTTCAAAGTGCTTGGCGGCAGAACATTAATGGATGCCCCAGTATCAACCAAACATTGTTTCACGGCTACTTTATTGATATCAATGGTGATGCATAGTGCATACTTCCTGGCTGGCTGTGGAGCCAATTCGTGTTCATAAAAAGTGATGGCCGGCTGATTGTTAACTGGATTTAAGACAGTGATGACTTGTTCGGCTGGGATATCTTCATTCATCATTACTCTTTACAGATATTGCTTCAAGACTTGCTGATGTGTGGTAGATCTTTTGATTAATTCCAAGATAGAAATACGGGCCGGTGTTCTGTCCAAATGCTTCAATAAATCATATTCTGTGCCCGGTGTAGACTCTTGTTCTTGTTCTCCTTGCTCTTGTGCTGGCTCCTGCTCCCGTTGGGAAAACACTCGATGAAACATCCGTCCGCTACGGAGCACCATTGTTCTTTGAGCCTCTGTCGGGCTTGGAGTGGGTAAAGGGGTGGAGGAAGTAGAGGGAGTAGTGTTGGGTGTAGGTGCAGGAATGGTGGGAGGAGGGGTTCTTATAAGAGGCCTCGCCGGCTGGGGGTTATCAGAATGTGGTGACGGGGATTGGGTAACAAGGAGGGGCCTTGGAATCATAGTGATGGGGACATCGAGACAAGACCGTCCGTATTTTGTTTGTATTTATGTCCTTTCATATTTGTATGTATACCCTTGTGTTATATGGGTACGCAATTGTAAGTCTTAGTGGGTTTATATGTAAAATTTCAATAGGCCTAAGCAAGGGGGCCCTCACCCCTTTCCCATTGGTCCACCTAGACCATGTGGGGCTGGTCAACCATCCTAGGTGGCCATCTAGAAGGTTGGAATGCCAATTGACCACATGGGAGACAAGTTGATTAAAAATTCAAAGGTAGGCTACCTACCTCACCTACCTTGTCCCCCCATTAGAATTAATTAGGAATTTCATTCTTTTTATTTTATTTGAATCAAATATGAAGTCCCTTAAATGCCCCTCCAGATCCTAGATCTAAGGGTATTCATGGTCTTTTTTTATTTATTATATAAGTCATGTATTTCTATTATTCTAGAATTAATGAAAGTGAAAAAAATCATTGTGCAAGAACCCCTCTCTTGGAGAATTTCGACCTCTCCTCTCTCTCCCCCTGGTTTCTTCATCCCCAACCCCCATTCTAGAGTGATATATCCTTCCCCCCCACCTCCGGTGATCATCGGTGCCGCCGCCGTCGCCGTTCGTGCCGCCATCACGCCGCCGCGGAGCCGCCTTCGGTGTTTTGTCCATCCTGGATGGCTTCTTGTCCGAATATCTGCTCTCCACCACGTGAAGATCTCAAGCTGTAATTTTTATGGTGTGTTGTTCCCTTGTATCCCAAGTGCCACCTAAATTTTCACGCCCAAATTCCATCGTTTAGTATTTTCCCATTTTCGTGCATCTTTCATTCCTAGTTCTATTTTGTCTCTGTCTACAGTGACAGCAGCCTTGTGTTTCCCACATCTGGCCATCTTTTTGATTTTTCCAAACCCTCCCAATTTTACTGGGAGTTCGGTCCATCACCCCCTACATCCAAAAATTTTCTTAATTTTGTATCAGCCTTCTATCTATTTTTAGAAATTCGTGTTCTTCCTCAGCTACAGTGTTGTCAGCCAGATTCCAGATCCGACCCACTGCTAGTGAAAAAATCATAGAAATTCGTAGCTTTCCCCAAATCCAGATCCAAAAATAGTCCAGATTTCGTAACTTGATTTCCCACAACTTTTCGGAAGAATATAACCCCAGATTCGGACGTCTACCTCGCGGTCAAAGGCAATCCATAGGAAAGTTCTCTGCTGACCTGAGATTTCAGGAACTGTACAACAGCAACCTTCAAATTTCACCAATCAGAAGTACAGGCTTGATTAAATTTCTGTAATTACCTTGGGTTGAAGCCCTTTGAAGCATCTTTCCAACGGCGCCAGTTTCGTCGCGTTCTGACGTCGGGGCTGATCGCAGCGTCCGTTCTTGCCGGAGCGCACGTCGGAAAATAGAACCGGCAGGTCCGTGGCCAGTTATTCTGACCGGTGTCGATCGGAGTCGCCCGGCCTCCGGCCGGCGAACCAGCGTGCCGCCAGCCTGGGGAACGCTTCCCTAAGTGTCCCCACTACAGCGGTGTCACCGGGTCCCACTCGACCCCTCCGGACAGCACGTGGGCCCCACCGTCACAAGTCCGAGTGCTGCCGAAGAGACGCGAGAAGCCGCCCGTCAACCAGAATTCGGTCCTCCCGGGCCCAGTTGTGTAGCCCTTTACCTCCCTGCGTGGAGTGGGCGATATTTCATTGCTGTCATCATTGTGTAATATTTATCCCGGGAGTACGAGTTTCGGCCGGGTCCGTCTTCCCCACGCCGAGCGCGTGGAGGTATCGCATTCACTCCCTTCTCGGCATTTTGCTTACTTCATATATATTTATTTATGCCGCTGCTAGAGAGCATGTGTAGGGATATCTAGCTCGCTTTATATGTTCATTACCGCTGCTGCGAGAGAGTACGTGACCATCCCGTGACCCGATCCGGGCACAAAAGAGAGCCGATCACCCTAGCTCATTGTCGGTTTCTCAACCGCGCACATTCGACGCTTCCCTCGTTAAGGGGCAATCATGAGCTTGTCGTGTCCGTGGTCTCGTCCCGCATCACATAGTAGTGGTAGCTGGAGGTGGAACGGGAGGAGCGACGGCTACCGGCGAGTGGCGGATAAGAGGAGGTCTATTTGGTGGAGGGTTTTGGTGTGATAGAGAATTTGTGGATTGGCGTACAAGAAGAGGTCGTGAAGGGATAAGATTGGCATTGAGTGGCCCTGAAGAACATATGGGGGGACGTTGTGGTTGGGAAGGAAGGACAGGTTGGTGCCTTCTTAGCAATGATGGTGGTTGTGGTGGGTTGGAATTTTGGTTAATAGCCCCGACAGAGGCGTTTTCATTATGCCAAATTTGCCCTCTCTCCACTTCATGGATCGAGGTGACAATGTTCACTTGTTGATTTGGAACCGGGTGCTCCAGTAGCGGATTATTAACAATCCCCATATTGGGTTGGGGTGCAGGAGCCTTTTGTTGCTGGAAGGCTTGTTGTTGTTGACCTTGCTACTGATGCTGTTGAGCCGATGGCTGCCGAGGAGGTCTTCGAGTCTTTAGAGTAGCAATAACTTTCCTCATCTTATCCCAGTCAATATCACCTTGGTCATTCATGTCATGTATGTAATCCTTGAAATGAAAGCAATGATCAATATTGTGCCCCGGCTGTCGGTGGAAGACGTAATACCGGGAGGTGTCTACATGTTGCGGCCATATTGCTCTTTCCTTCGGCAATGTGAGCAGGTTGGCGGCCATGAGGGCATTAAAGATGTCTAATAAGCTTTCAGGTAGAGAGGAGTATTGTTCCCTTCGAGGACCCAATGGCCTTCTGGATTGTTGAAATTGTTGCGGTGCATAATTGGCCGGTGGGGGCATTTGGTGATATTGTGGGGTTTGATTTGGTGGAGCAAAGTGAGGTTGTTGTTGAGGAGGTGGAGGAGGCCGTAAGGTCTGAGGAGGGTTGTTATTTGGCTGGTGGACTTGACTCTGGAAGGCGGGCTGTTGTGGTGATGGTCCTTGGTTTGGAGGGTAGCGGAAGGGTATGGAATTGCCGAACACGCCCACCTGCTCGTTAGTAACAGTACCTTTGGTGGTTGCACCAGTATTGCCAATGTTGACATTCCTCTTTATCACCTTCGACCTTGGCTCGAACATGCCCATAATTGGCGAATCTTTCATTTGCGTCTGTATATATCTAGCTCTTTCATAGACCTCCTCCATAGTGCTTAATTTATTCATGGCCAAAATATGACGGAATTGCGGAGTGGAGTTTGATATTATCATCTTGACTTGTTCCGTCTCCGATAATGTGTCTTTTAGCTTCTCGGCCATGGCCCTCCACCTATCAGCAAATGAGACGAAGTCCTCCTCGGGCTTCATCTTCTCAGCAACCAAATCAGTAACAGACAAGGAGGGACCCACACGGTCCTTATACTTCTGTATGAACTTCCGTTGAACTATATCAAAATCGCCGGCATCAGCCGGCTCCAGAGAATAAAACCATTCTAGTGCGGGGCCGTCCAAAGACCGTCTAAAGAGATAAGCCAACGAATTCTTATTATCCTGCCAAAATGATGCTTCATACATAAAGTCCTTCAAGTGGATGTTCGGGTTGCCCGTGCCATTATACCGCCGGAAATTCGGCATTTCAGATGGTGGTAGATGAAAAACCGGCATAGGGAGAAGCATGATCTCGGGAGCAATCTTGGATGCAGTGACCCTCTTAAGTTGTTCCTCCATTCTAGCCATCTTTTGGAGGAGCAGAGCATGGCTATCAGACTCAGCTGGGGCCTGATGAAAAGAGTGTTGGTTTGTCATAGGCCTTCTTAAAAATTGGGAAACAAGAGGTTGTTGAGGCCTAGCAACGGAGTGACTTGCTGGTTGGGCCAGCATAGTCATAACAGGGGTTGATGGGTGCGAGGGCACCCTAGGGACGACCGCCGGGTCGTTGGGGGAATTAACAGAGTGGCCACCCATGGCTTGGGGAGGGTTAGAAGATGACGTGATGAACTTTCCCTTTAGAAGGGCGGCTTGAGCTGCCTGACGCTGGGAGTCATCCAGCTGAGCAATAGCCTTGAGAAATTCATTGAAATTGAGGGAAGAGGAAGTATCCCCAGGAGTATTTTGAGTAGTAGGTTGGGCCTGGGAAGAAGGCTCAACCTCCAAAGCAGTAGTGGTGGCATCCACCATGTGGACCTGATTAGAAGAAGAATGGTAGTTTCCCTCATAATAAACAGAATCCTGAGAAGGAATCTCATAGAACGGGTCAGAGTGACCCTCCTCGTAACCGTCATAAGTGTACCCGTAGTTGGCCATATTGATAATTTTACCTGAACGCAATTTCATTCTTGAGGAGAAAGGGATAAATTTCTGACAATAAGATATAACCCAAAAGATATCACCTTTTCAAGTAAAAGAAACACCCAAGTTATAATGAGTGCAAACTTTTAAGATCTCTTTTGAAAATTATGGTGAGTTCAATATTGGGTTCTCTCTTTTGAAGGTGGATCCTGGTTGAAAATTCGGGTATAATCTCCGGGTTTCTAGATTTTTCTCTCTCCTTTCGAACGTGTGGGTCAACTATACTCCGGGTACTTCAATGGTACAACCAGCCTAGCATCCGTGAGGGAATCCACGGGTGCGAGGACTTACGGAGGGTTGGCTTAGGAATTCCCTGTCCAAAGAGACGGAATGCTCAATGGAGGGTCCTTCCTTTACCAAGAGGGGTGTAACTCCTAAAAAGTGTGGAGAGAGGAGGTCTCCCAAACCGTATGCAGAGATGAATGCAAACAGGTAGTATCAAACAACAAATATATAATCAGTCAAGTAAACAGACAGAATGAGCAGTTCTGTGGGGCACAGAACAAAAAGACGACCCAGGGTAGGTCGCTAAATGAATAAACAGTGCCTGTATTGCAGGCGCTAATTGCTGCGAACAGTGGAAATGACACCTCTGGGCAGGGGCGTGAAGCACTGTAAACAATATTAAGGAAATAACCAAACCACCAATAATGACGAAAATGACGCCTTGATCTGAGGCGTCCAATGAGCAAATGACGCCCGGGAATTGGGGCGTCAAAACAAATACACAGTGATCGAGCAACGGCAGAGTGAATAGTAACAATGCAAATGACGCCTCGCTGTAAGGCGTTTTATGACGAAATGACGCCTCTGTACAAGGCGTGAATTATAAAATGACGGCAGTAGGGATGGCGTTATTTCAGTTCAAAGAATTGACAGCCCTGGCAATCAGACAGAAATCAGAAATCACAAACAAAGGCTAATCAGTGGAGGTGTGCACGCGGTGCACAATGGGGAGTGTACTACGTGGAGCACAAGGGAGGGACACGCGAGGGTGTCAAAGGAGGGGCACCGAGGGCACCAATGGGAGGGTGCTACGTGGAGCACAATGGAGGGGTACGCGAGGGTACCAAAGGAGGGACACGCGAGGGTGTCAATGGGAGGGTGTTACGTGGAGCACAATGGAGGGACACGCGAGGGTGTCAATGGGAGGGGCACGCGAGGGTGCCGAAGGGAGGGTGCTACGTGGAGCACATGGGAGTGGTAATCAAACTAAAAACACAAGATGTCCCACCGTGATCGCCAATTTGTAGATTATGAAAAATCCACTTAAGGAAAAAAAGAATAATATGGAAAAGGGAAAATATAAGGGGATGAATGGGAGCATGCGTAGGATGCTAAGGGGAATGTGATCGCCAGAGGGGTTACCTCAAAGAAGAAAAGAATGATCGCATGTACCTTGTGTTGAGCGGGTGAGATTGTGGATCCTTTCTTCCTCCTTCTACCGGCCGGCCGATGAAGGGGGTTCTTAGCTTTGATTACCTTGTAAGAACACACAAAACAAGCAAAGATATGGATTAGCCAAAAGGGTGTAGTATCAATGTTCTAAGAATATGAAATCAATCAAATTGAGCATGAACACACCTTGTGTGTTTTGATTTTTAAAACCCCTAAGAGGAGCAACAAGGTTTGAAAAATATGGATGAAAATGCTAATGCAACAAGATAGATATGATGTGGATCTAGCAAAGAGCTAGAAAAGAAGGATGCGTGATAATGATGATATGAAAACCAACTAAATAATTAAAGAGAGGGATCCTTCCTGCTGTGCGTGCAGCAGTGAAGGGGAGAAAGAGCTTCAATATGCAAGAGGGGTAGCAGAGGATCGTCCGTAGAAAGGAATCCGCCAGGAAGAAGAGCTTGGATAAATCACTTGCAATCAAAGAAACACTCTTCTCTCTGTTAACTCTGTATGTTTCTCTCTGCCTTTTGCTCCTTTTCCTCTCTTGCCTCTCTCTCGTTCTCCTCGCGCGAAGAGAATCAGGAGGGGTATTTATAGGGCCAAATATCCTTGCAAAACAAGGATTAGAACAAGGTAATGATCCTCCATCAAGAAATACTCTTCCCAGTCGAACACAAGGTTTAAAATGGGGAAAGAATCATTACTGGAAAGAAGGAGTCAAAACGGAGACGGAATTGAAAATGACGACCCCTTTGAGGGCGTCAATTAAAAATGACGCCACGACCAAAGACGTTAATTAAAATAACGACGTCCATAACGTCGTCAATTCTTGGATTTAATTATAGAAACAATTAACTTTCTTTATTTAAAATGATGAACTGATGCCGGGCATACGGACATCAAATAATAAACGCCTTCAAGCGAGACGTCAATTCTTCAATTTTTATTTAATTTGCGATCCGTAATTTGCAGTAAATCCAGAAAATGACGCCCGTATTGGTAGTCATCCATTTTAAAAGAGGCGCCCGTGGCCAGGCCGTCAATTTAAAAGACGCCCCTACTTAAGGCGTCAATTCCATTCAATCAACGAAAAAAAGGCAAGAAATCACAATTCATCATCATCATCATCATCATCATCATCAGAGCCTTATCCCAATTAATTGGGGTCGGCTACATGAATCCTGTTCCGCCAAAGATTTCTATCAAGTGCAATATTCATATTTAAACTCAAGGAACTAATGTCCTTCCTAATAACATCGCACCATCTCATTTTAGGCCTTCCTCGAGCTCTTTTGCTAGCATCCACTAAGATTTGATCACATCTTTTAACCGGCGCTGAGTTAGGGCGACGAAACACATGTCCAAACCACCTGAGTCTATTTTCTCTCATTTTACTATCAATTGGAGCTATCCCTAAGTCCTTACGGATGCGCTCATTCCTAATCTTGTCTTTCTTAGTCTTGCCACACATCCATCTCAACATCCTCATCTCTGCTACACACATTTTATGGATGTGTTCCTTTCGTACTGCCCAACACTCGGTACCATATAACAGAGCAGATCTCACAGCCGTTCTATAAAACCTCCCTTTGAGTTTCACAGGCATACGACGATCACAAAGGACACCTGATGCACTTCTCCATCTTAACCAGCCTGCCTTAATCCTATGTGTAACGTCATCATAAATCTCCCCATTCTCTTGTATGATAGACCCTAAGTATCGAAAGCTACTACTCTTCGGAATGTTATGTCCGTCAATTAGAACCATGTCTTCCTGAACCACTCTCCCATTACTAAAATTACAGTGCATAAATTCTGACTTGCTCCTACTAATTTTAAAACCTTTAGCAAGTCTCCAACGCTCTAACTTAGCATTTAGAGCATCAATACTCTCATCAATTAAAACAATATCATGTGCAAATAGCATACACCAAGGGATATCATCATGCAATTGTTTAGTTACTTCATCCATAACTAAGGCAAAGAGATACGGACTTAGTGCAGAACCTTGATGCAAACCTATAGAAACGAGAAATTCACCAGTCTCCCCAGCAATAGTTCGAACACTAGTAATAGCACCGTCGTACATATCCTTAATCAAATCAACATATCCTTGAGAGATTCCTTTCTTTCTTAATGTCCACCAAATCAATTCTCTCGGTACTCGATCGTACGCCTTCTCTAAATCAAGAAAAACTATATACAAATCTTTTCTCATCTCTCTATACTTCTCCATTAGCTGCCGTAGCAAGAAATCACAATTAATTCATGAAAAATAGAAAAACTTCATATTAAATCAATATTAAAGTCCGCTTTAGGGCGTCACATGGTGACATGAGATCTACTCAACATAGCATCAATTTTGGCGTGTCTACACCTCCCAGGCCCTCCCCTCCCCTCCTATGTACCTAAAATAAAAAGAGTCGTCATCCCTCATAGATGGAAGAAGAATAAGAGGAAGAAGTAGATATACATAGAGAATAATGGAAGGCAGAGCTACAGAGGTGGTTTACCTCCTTTCAGACTCAGGCGGACTTGAAGGCTGAAGCCCTTCCCAGGGGGGATGACGACTCCTTTGTCCCCATCACCCAGAGCTCCAAGCCTCCAACGGCGCCAAAGAGGGTGAAGACTTGCACCGGATGAAGAAGAGTAGAAGCACCTCGGAGAAGAGGGGATGAGTGACGGCTCCCTCGTCCCTGTCTCGGTGGCAGGTAGTTGACGAACTGGCCGTTTCCCAACGACACCGAGGAGGGTGACGATTGAAGAGGACGAAGAAGAGGAGAAGGAGCTCGGAGAAGGGGGATGACGGGAGAAGCTGTCCCCGTCTCGTTGGCAGGTCGTCGATGAACCGCCGTCTCCCAGAGCTCCAACAACGCTGAAGATGCTGAAGATTGAAGAGGACTCTACTCGGAGAAGAAGAGGGGATCCAGCAACACCGGTGGCGGGTGGGGCGGTGGCGATCTGGCGGACAAGATCCTGCAGCTGCTCGGGCTCCAGGGGGGAGGCAAACAGCCAACCATGCGGATGCGCCGGTCCATCGTCCATGCCATCGATTTCTTCGCCTTTGCCTTGCGCGGGTGGAGGAAGCAGATACACCATTAAAGCCCTAGTCTACAGGCAGAGTCGCAGGCCCGCAGAGGAGAGGAGATAGAAGCCGTAGAGCCGTAGAGGCCAGAAGGGAGGGAGGCGGAAATGGAAAATGCCCAATCAGATTTGGCAATTGCCCTAACGCTGGAGAGTGAAGTGATGACTCATTAACGGGGGGAGCTCCGCGGACCGCAGCTGGCCAACAGGCCCAACACGACACCAACCGGCAGATCACGATTCACGACACCAGTACACCACCCACCAACGCGGCGTCGGCAACACAGCAGTACAGGCTGTACAGCAGTCAGCACCAACACGGCTTCGCCAACAGCACTCAAGAGTCAAGACTTAATGACTCGACGTCAAACATCAATGTCCACTCCAAGTCTCCAATAGTCTAATCTCCAGATCTGTAGACTGCAGCTGCAGGTCAGTAGGTCACGAGATCTTTTATGATATATATTTTAATAATTTATTTACTAACATATTCGGGCCGGGCTAATATAACGGGCTCATCTTAAAGCCCATGTTCGGCCCGCTTTATAATCGGGCCCGGGCTTTTAAGCCCGATTAAAAACCCACGGGCTGAAAAAGGGTTGGCAGCCCGGCCCAATATCGGGCCAAGCCCACGGGCCGATCGGGCTAACCTGGCCCATTGACAGCCCTACCTGTGGGTTAAACTCAAAGGTAAAGGAGAGGAGTCTAGCCGAAAGATGGATTGGCGTGGAAAGAAGGAGAAGTTCAGCATCACAGAACCATACAAATCCTGTGATAGTAAGAAGAGATCTCGGAACGGGAGTGGTAGTGGCTACCACAAGAACAAAAAGGTGAAGGAAGAAGATAAGCAAGTCATGGCAGCTTGCTCTTTTTGCGAGAAGTTTGGCCACTCAGTCGAAGAATGCTGGAAACGCCTAGGGGCGTGTTTGCGATGTGGCAGTCGGGAGCACCGCATGTCGGATTGCCCCTCAGGAAGGATCAATCTTCCAGCGGTGGATGCAAGCGACATGCTCGTCTTAATGCTGTTCTGGATGATGATGAAGCGCCCAAGGATGATGGGCTAATGGAAGGTACCGTTCAAATCTATTCCCATCCTGCATTCGTGTTATTTGATACTGGTGCTTCTCATTCTTTTACATCTACTGCTTCTGCAAAAATCTTGCCAGTTTCATCAGTTCCTCTACCTTCGGACCTAGCTATCACTACACCGTTAGGTCCCGGAACTAAACTTACAACCCACTACCTCAATAGTGAGGTAATGGAAGAAGGTCATAATCTGCCTGCAAACCTCGTATTCCTTGACATTGAAGGCTACGATACCATTCTAGGTGTAGATTGGCTTGCATGCCACGACGCCTATATAAATTATCGCAATAGGAGAATCTATTTTCGGAAATCAGGTCTCCAGTGAGTTTCTTTCCTTGGTATCAAATATAGGAACCATCCTACCATTATTTCATATCTTCATGCTTGCAAACTCATTTCGCAAGGATATGAAATTTTTCTTGCTTCCGTAATCATTATCGAGTCCAAGGAAATCATCTTACAGGATATTCCCATTGTGAATGAGTTCCCCGATGTGTTCCCATCGGATTTACCCAGTTTACCACCGGAAAGGGAAGTAAACTTCTCCATTGAACTCGTCCCTGGAGCAGCACCTGTTGATGTGGGATGGACACACGACCTGGGACTCTAGCTCGTGGGTGTTCCTAAGCGAGGGATGCGTGGGACCGTGCGTGGTTGAGGAACCGGCAATGAGTTGGGTAGTCGGCTCTTCCGTGCTCGGATCAAGTCACGGGACGGGTCTCACTCTCTCTCTCTCTCGCAGCGGTGATATAAAAATATAACGAGGTAAATGTTAGTATTGGTGTGCTACGGGCCAATTTTGGGTCGGGTAGGCCCGATAGATGTACGATCTTATTCATTATTAATAAAGTGATATTTGAGCGTAAATATGTGATTGTATATTACTTTACGATGTCCCTAGGATATGTGGTTGTAAAGTCAACTCGAGATGGGATCTCGATCATGAGACTAACTTTACATGGACACATACCTTAAACTGTTCCTAGTTGGAGGGTAATCACTCGGGGACTTTGATTACCTATTAAACCAGTACACATGATGTGTTAGGGACCGGTCTCATGGTCACTGGTGCGGGGCACCAACACATATGTGTAGGTGTACGTCCTGGGAGGAAGTGCACTGAACAGATCCGCTATTGGATCTTTAGATGGTTGATTATACCTAATGTCAACTAAAGATCTAATGGTCTCAGTAGCATCGTTGTTCCTTTGACCTAAGACATTGATCGGATCTTACACGAGGACTGGAATGGTTTAATTACTTGGCTAAGTGACTTTAACCATAAATCACGAGTTGCCGAGTCATTAACCACTCTAGGATACGTGTGAAGATCATCAATGGTCAAGAGGGGATCGCTCACTATCGGGTATATATATCAAACAGTTAATGGGTCATGACATTGACGCTCCGTTAAATCCCTAGCCAGGGTTGTGTGAGTTCGTTTAGAACGGACGTCATACACTTTAAAGGAGGTCATGGTCAAATGGCACGATCATGGGGTTTGACAGAAACCATACCCTCGATCGAACCAGACTTATAGAAGGAGCGAGGGATTATATCGATGCGGCAACTGTAGACTTATAGGTACCAGACAGGCTGGTTTAAACCCGGCGTCCTCTAGGATCACGCGGATTTGCTTGACCCAACGTGATCAAAGGTTCGGAATTAATTAAACTATTATTCGGCTCTAGTAGAAGCAAATAATAAGTTTAATTTACTTCTAATTGGGAATTAGAAGTTAATGGGCCTTAAACTAGAGTGACTATGGGCCTAGAGGATCACACACAATGGATTCTTGGGTGACGGATTATTATTGTATCATTGCATATATTAATTCCCTTTAATTCCTTTTGGAAAGGCATATAAAAGGGGCTTAATATATATGTACAATAATGGGCAGAACATATATACAGTTTTGGTCCTTTGGAGCTTTTTTAGAAATGGCAAAATCCTATATATATGGATGTTACGAGAGCTTCTCCTTCCTCTTGGCTAATCAAGCATTAAGGGTAAGAGAAGAAGGATTAGCTCCTCCCCCCTTCCTCCCTCTTGCTCTCTCTCTCTCTCTCTCCAGAAGGTGAAAGGGTTGGGGAAGGTCGTGCCGGGGGGTACTGTCGAAGCGCAAGGATCCGTGTTAATCTGCTCTAGAGGCCGTGCATCTGTGTGGCTCGATATTCGCGGTATTCTGCATCGGGCACTGCGGACAGCGTCGTTCCGCGCAAGGTATAAATACGCAACATGTAGTTAGGGGTTGGGTGATTAAAACATCCATTAGAGCATGGATCTAGGATTCCATGAAGCCGGGTTCGGGCAAATTAATTTTTGTTATCCGCTGCGTTGCCCGATGGTGCTGTGTGGAACCTTACAGTGGTATCAGAGCCAGGTTCGCGCTCTGGTCGGTGTTTTATCGCCGTATAGAACCTTGTTTGTAGGGGAATTAAAATCTTCATATATTATTTGTAGAAGAGGATGCTGGGCTTCTCTGTTCTTCCAGGATGCTGGGCATCTCTGGAGCAAATTTTTTTTTTAAAAAAAATTTGCCCGTTTGGGCGCACTGCGCCCAACCCCGTTGCGGGCCGCGCCCGCCAGGCGGGCGCCCGTGTGCTAATATATATATATGATATATATATATAAATGCACAATAAATTAATCTAATTTTTTATCTGAATTATTAATTGTGTTATCTCAATAGTAAAATTCAAATGGTAAATTTTATTTAACCTTTTTGAATTTACTGAGGTGAGATAATTACTATTTACCTTGAGATAAAATGGTAATAATTGAAGTTACGTCAGTAAAATTTATTTTTTTATTTTTAATTATTAGATAATTAATAAATTCAGAATTTAAATTTCAATGAAGTTAAATGTATAAAATTTAAATATTTGAAATTTTAATTATTAGATAATTGTTAAATTCAAAATTTGAATTTTAGAAAATTGATAAGTGAGGATAATTACATTATTTAAATTTACTTTCAAACAAAATTATTAGATAATTAGTTTGAATTTAAATTTAAATAATTGTCATGTTTAAATTTTTATTTTAAATTTGATTATTAGATAATTAAATTTAAATTTAAATAATTATCTCAATTATCTAATTTATTTGAATCCGATTCAAATATGCGTGCCCCTATTATGAATGATGGTTCTTTACGTTGTTTGCTTAATTTACCTTGCATTGGCTTACTTATGTGTTTAATTTTAGTTAATCCTGCTTCGATTTTTAAAATTAAACAAAGCTAACCTATTTTTGTTTGCACATCCCATTTTTAAATCCAAAAGTAAGGATTATTTTCAGAAAATAACCCTTGATTGATTTTACATGAATAGGTTGGCAAGTGATCATGGACTTGGTTAATATAATTATTTGGGGTCTGCGAACCTCCTTTCTCTCTCTGTTAAAATTCTAATATACTTCTATCTCTCTTTACAGTTGTACTCGCCCTAAGGGCTTCTGGAATTTTATTGACATGTAATTTAAATTTTACCGGCCTACGTGTCGTGTAAAAGTTCTAATTAATGCGGCATCGGAGTTTGAAAGTGCGGAGCACACCCGACGAGGACGATCCAGCTGCTTCGGAAGCGGGCCTGTCACGCCCCGAGCGCGGAAGATACCCGGAGATGCGCGACGTGTCTATATCAATCATGTCAATCAGAGTGGTCGTGTATTCGACACAAAGACAGAGATGCGCAAAATAGCAAGATAACCCAATCCTTTATTTCATAATGGATAGACTATTACAAATCCAATACTCTGTTTAATAAAAAGGAAAAGAATACATATTTGACTCAAGAAACTATGGAAAAGACTAGACGACACTTGTAGAAGCTCTATCACTTTCACTCTTGACCATTCCCATCCGATTGACTTCCATCGTCGTCGGACTTACCTGAAAAGTAGAAAGGGACAAACGGAATGAGCGAACGCTCAGTAGGAAATTATATCTCAAGTACTAGCAAGGGGTTTAAGTAATTACATTTTTATGAATGCAATAAGGCTATGCATGCTCGCATGAAACGACAAGATAGAGAGAATGTAATATCAAGGAAATAAGATGAACTTATCATGAACTTTCAACAAGATACAAGTTATTCAAGATATTCAAGCAAGTACCATTATCGAGTCATGTCAAGAACTTTGGCTATCATGTATCAAGCAAGTAAATTACCCTTTTTCGGGCCACGCATTTCATGTAAAGTCAAGTACGATTCAAGTACAAGATGTGTGTGGAATGTCCAATCAAGCAAGTCAAGTACTCGGTATAATGCCAGATACCTTATCATTTTAACTCCCATGGGCACAAGTACTTTCGGGTGCTCCTCCCAGGACCAGATCGGGCCCTATATGCGCAGGCATTTATCATGTGTTTTGACATCCACTCTTGTTTATAGCCAACATAGAATTTCAATAATCAAGCTTGTAGACACGTATGACAACTTTGATAGAATAGAGTCCAAAATATGACAAAGGACATAGAATGGCGATAATAACGGTATAATCACGATATCGATAAAACTAGGTAGAATATGGTTCCCTTAACTTAGGTACCATGACAAATCAATATGGACATTCTTTATATAGAATTGAGGTCCACATGAACAGTATATCAAGGTAAGATACCCTCATTCTTATCATAGAATTGGGGTTTACAAGAACGACATGATATGGCATGATATCATCATCCCATTAAGAATTTTCTTATGATATACTCTTTGTATAATCATAAGGGCCGGTATACCATGTTTCTTTAGAGTGACATGGCATCAATAGTGTAATGGGTTTTTAGGGTACAACCAGCTCAGTCGGCCTTGAGGGAATCCAAGGCTACGAGGAGTCTTACGGAGGTCTCTATGACTAACTCGCTAGTCCAAAGGAACGGAATGTCCAATGGAGAGCTTGTATGTCAATGAGAGTTGAGTGTGATCGATAAAACACCGTGAAAAGTGGGACTATACTCACGGAGTGGAGAATAGTGCCGATATATATATATTATGATATATATAAAACCATCGGTTAGCAAATCAGAGGAAAAATCAGTTTACAGTAAAATAACGACTTAGGTCAAGTCGTTTCTCAAGTAATTAACGCCTAACAGAAGGGCGTTTACATATGGTCCGTTTTGCAGAATTTTCAATAATTTCAATAATTTATCTAAAACGCGCCTTCGTCAGGGGCGTTTATTCAAGAGTTGACGACTACTTTAGCAGGCGTCTTTTTTTTTACAATATTTTTCAGAACATATTTATTTTCAGAAATTATCAAAAACGCGCCCTTGGCAGGGGCGTTAATCAATAAATTCTTCTTTTCTCAGAATATATATTTCCGGATTTTAACAGATACGCGCCCTAGTAAGGGGCGTTTATTTTTAATTCACGCCCTGTGATGGGGCGTTACCACAGGGAAAACGACCTAGTCTAGGTCGTGAATTCAAGAAATATCAGGAATTAGCAAGATTTGCACGATAATCAAGGATAACAATCATATAGTCATGACAGGAAAATTGGCAGGAATTCACATGCAGTATATCAGATTTGATGTTTCATGTTTATTGACTTTTAACCGTTTAACAATTATTGATTTGATTTCATGTAATTGCATAGATAATCAGTTCTTAAGATTTACATGAAATTAACGCCTGTGTACAAGGCGTCAAATATGAAATTGACGACCTGGGAAGGGTCGTGACTTGCAAAGTAGCGCCCTAGTCTGGGGCGTGTATTTCGTAGTCACGCCCTTGGTAAGGACGTTTCTTTCAAGAAATTAACAGAAACTCGTTCAGAAACTATAGTAAACCAAACCATGTATATGCATGATAATTATTGTACTGTATCAATTTAGTTTGGGCTACAGTGACTTGAGAAAATCCTACCTTTAATGGAACGTGAAGGATGAGATAGAAGATGAGCTCTGTTGCAACGAAAATCCGCAACAGCAGCAGCAGCCGGAAGAAGAACAAATGTTCTTCAAAGATCTTCACGCTACAGAACCTGTAGAGGAAGAGAAAAAGAGGGAAGATGAAGATGTTAATAATCTTCATAGTTATAATCGACGTTTAAGGAAAAGATAGAAGAATATTACCTATTCTTCGACGGCAGTAGCAGAGTTTCCTGAACAAGAAGAAAACTAATTATTCTTCATATAATCTGAAGCAAGAAAAACAAAAGGGAATAAGAAGAACAGTTTGTTCTTCACGTACCGTGCAGCAGTAGTTCGTCCAAATAGATTTAGGGTTGGCCGAACAAGTTTATTTATAAGACTTTGGAAGTCCTATTAGAGTTAGTGATTGTGTGAGGGTAGTATATCCCTAATAGAGTCCTTACTCTATTAGACACTTACTAGATTAGGTTAATCTTTCCCTGGATAAGCTCTGGGTTCGAACGGTTTACGAACGGAATTAACGCCTTTGGTCAGGGCGTCGATTCTTGAATTGACGACCTAGTTCAGGTCGTTTCTTAAGAAACGTCTTGGATAAGGGCGTTCCTTGTTTTTGAAACACGCCCCATATATGGGCGTTTCTTTTACTTGCCTATTTGGTAGTGAGAGTTGACGACCGCACGTGTGGGCGTCCTTTCTTTAGTCACGCCTTTGATAGAGGCGTTTCTTTTGGAATTAACGCCCTAATAAGAGGCGTTATTTTAATTTTGTTTTACTTATTCTCATTCTCTGTATTACTACTGTAATATATATATGTTTTAATTTATTTCAAATATTCATTTTTCAGGGTTGCTACACCCTCCCCCACTTAAAAAGAATTTGGTCCCCAAATTCAATATATATATAATTATACATGTGGAGAGCGTAGAACATATACCTCTTAGAATAACTCGGGAAATCGTTTCTTCATAGATTCTTCGGTCTCCCATGTCGCTTCGCGTTCAGGATTCTTATTCCATTGCACCTTGAGCATGGGAATAACCTTATTCCTTAGAGCTCGTATTTCTCGATCTAATATCTTCATAGGCTTCTGTTCATATGTGAGATCTTTCTGGATCACCAGATCTCCATGTTCAATAATATGAGATGGATCGTGCACGTACTTCTTCAACATGGATATGTGAAATACATTGTGTACCTCGGACAACTGAGGAGGCAACGCGATGCGATAAGCAACCTCGCCAACTCTTTCGAGTATCTCAAATGGTCCGATGAATCTTGGCGTAAGCTTGCCCTTAACACCAAATCTTCGTATGCCACGTCCAGGCGATATCTTGAGAAATACATGATCTCCGATTTGGAATTCAAGATCTCTTCTTCTTGTATCTGCATAAGTCTTTTGTCTGGTCTGGGCAACTTGTAATCTTTCCCTGATTACTTGTATCTTCTCGGTTGTATCCCTTACCATGTCTGGACCTAACAGTTGTTTTTCTCCAACTTCGTTCCAACATATGGGAGATCGGCAACTCCTTCCGTATAAGGCTTCGAAAGGTGCCATTTGGATACTAGCTTGGTAGCTATTATTATATGCAAATTCCACTAAAGGTAAGTGGTCATGCCAGCTTCCTCCAAAGTCAATAATGCATGCTCTCAGCATATCTTCAACAACTTGATTAGTTCGCTCGGTCTGACCATCCGTTTGTGGGTGAAAAGCAGTACTAAAGTTGAGTCTCGTCCCCAACGAATGTTGTAATCCCTTCCAAAAATGAGAAGTAAAACGGGGATCTCTATCAGACACGATTGAGACATGAATTCCATGTATCCTGACTATTTCTTTGATGTATAGTGCAGCTAGCACATCAATTGACCATCGGCTTTTGATTGGCAAGAAATGTGCCGATTTAGTCAATCGGTCAATGATAACCCAGATTCCATCATGTCCTCCTTTAGATTTAGACAAACCCATGATGAAGTCCATACCAATATCCTCCCATTTCCACTTAGGAATATCTAGAGGATGTAGTTTTCCCGCAGGCTTTTGGTGTTCCGCCTTGACCTGTTGGCATGTGAGACAGCGTGATACATAGTCCGCTATTTCTCTTTTCATATTAGGCCACCAAAAGTTCCTTTTTACATCTTGGTACATTTTGGTTGATCCTGGATGAATAGTGTACCTTGATCGGTGAGCTTCATCTAAGATCTTCTTCTTTAATTCCGGACAATCAGGTATACAAGTTCTATCTTTGAACGATAATCTTCCATCAGAAGTTAGTTGAAAATCAGATTGTCCTTCTAATCTGCCTTTGATTTCTACTAACATAGGATCATCATCCTGAAGTGTTTGTATCTCAGATATCAAATCTGACTGTATGCTTACATGAGATAGTGTGACATATTTGGATTCCATGTCCAAGCTTATATTGAGCTCGGAGAATTGTTCAAGTAACCTCCATTCTTGTATCATACAATTTGCTATCATTGCTCTCGGCTTTCGACTAAGGGCGTCAGCAACATAATTACCCTTTCCGGGATGGTATTGTATATTGAAGTCGAAGTCCTTGAGATATTCTAGCCAGCGTCTTTGTCTCATGTTTAGTTCCTTTTGTGAAAATAGATATTTGAGACTTTTGTGATCGGAGTATACAGTGAACTGTACTCCATAGAGATAGTGTCTCCATATCTTTAAGGCAAATACTACCGCGGCCAGTTCTAAGTCATGGACAGGGTAATTTTCCTCATGCTTCTTCAGCTGACGTGAAGAGTATGCTATGACCTTTCCTTGTTGCATTAGGACACATCCGAGGCCAATGCCAGAAGCATCAGTGTAGACCTCGAATTTCTCTCCTTCTATCGGTAGAGCTAAGACCGGAGCTGTAGTGAGATGATCCTTGAGAGTTTGGAAACTTCCTTCACATTCCTCACTCCATTCATATCGGATCTCCTTACGAGTTAATCTTGTAAGTGGTACGGCGATCTTAGAGAAATCTTTGATGAATCGCCGATAATAGCCTGCAAGACCTAAGAAACTTCTGATCTCGCTTGCATTAGTGGGGCTTTCCCAGTTTCTCACAGCTTCAACTTTTGACGGATCTACAGATAATCCGTCCTTGGATATGACATGTCCGAGAAAAGCCACTTCTTCAAGCCAGAACTCGCATTTGCTGAGTTTAGCATATAATTGATTTGTCCTCAAGACTTGCAATGCAATCCTCAAATGTTCTTCATGTTCTTCCTTAGTCTTAGAATATATCAATATATCATCAATGAAAATCACCACAAATTGATCTAGATAAGGCCTGAATATGCTATTCATCAACTGCATAAAGGCAGCAGGGGCATTTGTTAGTCCAAAAGGCATAACAACAAATTCATAGTGGCCATACCTGCTTCTGAATGCAGTCTTGTGAATGTCATCATCCTTGATTCTTAATTGATGATATCCCGACCTGAGATCAATCTTGGAGAAATATTTGGATCCTGAAATCTGATCAAATAACTCATCGATTCTCGGCAGTGGATACTTGTTCTTGATAGTAAGATGATTCAATTGTCGATAGTCGATACACAATCTCATGGATCCATCCTTCTTCTTTACAAATAAGACTGGTGCTCCCCACGGGGAAGTACTTGGTCTAATAAACCCTTTTCGGATTAGTTCCAGCAACTGCTCCTTCAACTCCTTGAGTTCAGCAGGGGACATTCTATATGGTGCCTTTGAAACGGGACCAACACCAGGGACTAAGTCAATGGTGAAGGCTACATCTCTTTGAGGGGGTAGTCCCGGTAAATCTTCCGGAAATACGTCTGGAAATTCTCGCACTACCGGAATGTCCTCTATCTTGGTTTCTTTAGCTTCTTTAATAGTGACAAAAGCAAGGAAGGATACACATCCTTTCTTGACGAGCTTGCTTGCTCGAAGAGCCGAAATAAGAGGGGATTTGCTTCGACTCTTAGGACTAATATAAGTCAGTTCCGAAAATTCCTTGAAAACAATCTTGCTATCACGGCAATCAACCGTTGCCTGGTATTTGGATAACCAATCTGCTCCTAGTATAACATCATACTCTTTTAGATCTAAGCAGATAAGATCAATAGGAAAATTCTTTCCTCGAACCAATACCTCACAGTTTTGGTAATGATGTGTGATATCCGTCTCGTTTCCGAGAGGAGTAGACAATATTAACTTCATCCATTCTGGTTCTAGAGGTAATGGGTCAGCAAACTTCTTGGAAATAATGGAATGCGATGCACCCGTATCAAATAAGACATGTGCATATTTGGAACAAATTTTTAATGTACCTTCCACCAATCCGCCTTCTTCTTCTGGTTCGGTCTCTTGGATTGCATGAAGACGCGCGTTCCTTGTCACTGGGCGTTTACCCTCACCGTCTTGGTCATTCATTAATGGACAATCGGGAATCCGATGTTCACGACTCCCACAACGAGACATGCTCCTAATTTCCTCCAGCATTCTTCTGTTTTGTGACCAGCCTTGTCACAATGCTTGCAAACTGTATTCGAAGGGGTAGTGGTGATAGAGAAAGGCTTGGTCTTCTTGAATTTCTGATCTTGAGAGGAAGAACCTCCATTATTGGGCCTCTTCTTAAAGTTGGGTTTAAAAGAACCCGAACTTGTGACTTGCTCCTTTTTGTCTTTCCCACGGATCCTATCAGATAGTTCCGTGGCATCTTCAAGCAACTGAGCTCGGCGCACTATTTCAGCATAAACTTGAATATCCATAGGCGCCAGTTGAGTAATGTAGTGGGGCCTAAGCCCATTAAGAAATCTACGGGCTTTCATCTTTTCCGTGCTAATTAAATGCTTAGCCTATCTAGACAGTCTAGAGAACTGTGCTTCATAATCAGCCACCGATAAAGATCTTTGCTTTAATGCGGCAAATTCGGCGGCCTTCTTTTCCTGGACCCTATCAGAGAAATATTTGGCGTTGAAATATTCAACGAATTCTCCCCATGTAACTTGAGTTGGGTCTATAGTAGCTTCAATCGACTCCCACCAGCATCTAGCATCCTTTTCTAACTGGAAAGTAGCTAATAAGACTTTGTCCTGATCCGTGCATTGCATGACACGGAATATACGTTCAATCTTCCGAACCCAATGCTCGGCATCGTCTGGATCGGTCGATCCCATGAACTTCGGGGGATTCATATTCTTGAATGCTTGGTGTAAGCTTCCAGCTCGTGGAGCACCACCTTGTGCTACCTGTTGTAGCACTTGGGTCATCCCTTGAAGGGTACGCTGCATGTTGCGCCATTGAGCACGTTCGGCAGCCATTATCCTACAATTACAATAGCTATGTTAGTATTATATCATTATGATCTTATAAAGGACTCATTGATCATTTAACCCTTGGTTCTACCCACTCTTACTTGGTTAAAGGTTTTGAAACCTATCCTTGGACTTGGGTTTCCTAGGAATTGAATACCTTAGGCTCTGATACCACAAAGACTGTCACGCCCCGAGCGCGGAAGATACCCGGAGATGCGCGACGTGTCTATATCAATCATGTCAATCAGAGTGGTCGTGTATTCGACACAAAGACAGAGATGCGCAAAATAGCAAGATAACCCAATCCTTTATTTCATAATGGATAGACTATTACAAATCCAATACTCTGTTTAATAAAAAGGAAAAGAATACATATTTGACTCAAGAAACTATGGAAAAGACTAGACGACACTTGTAGAAGCTCTATCACTTTCACTCTTGACCATTCCCATCCGATTGACTTCCATCGTCGTCGGACTTACCTGAAAAGTAGAAAGGGACAAACGGAATGAGCGAACGCTCAGTAGGAAATTATATCTCAAGTACTAGCAAGGGGTTTAAGTAATTACATTTTTATGAATGCAATAAGGCTATGCATGCTCGCATGAAACGACAAGATAGAGAGAATGTAATATCAAGGAAATAAGATGAACTTATCATGAACTTTCAACAAGATACAAGTTATTCAAGATATTCAAGCAAGTACCATTATCGAGTCATGTCAAGAACTTTGGCTATCATGTATCAAGCAAGTAAATTACCCTTTTTCGGGCCACGCATTTCATGTAAAGTCAAGTACGATTCAAGTACAAGATGTGTGTGGAATGTCCAATCAAGCAAGTCAAGTACTCGGTATAATGCCAGATACCTTATCATTTTAACTCCCATGGGCACAAGTACTTTCGGGTGCTCCTCCCAGGACCAGATCGGGCCCTATATGCGCAGGCATTTATCATGTGTTTTGACATCCACTCTTGTTTATAGCCAACATAGAATTTCAATAATCAAGCTTGTAGACACGTATGACAACTTTGATAGAATAGAGTCCAAAATATGACAAAGGACATAGAATGGCGATAATAACGGTATAATCACGATATCGATAAAACTAGGTAGAATATGGTTCCCTTAACTTAGGTACCATGACAAATCAATATGGACATTCTTTATATAGAATTGAGGTCCACATGAACAGTATATCAAGGTAAGATACCCTCATTCTTATCATAGAATTGGGGTTTACAAGAACGACATGATATGGCATGATATCATCATCCCATTAAGAATTTTCTTATGATATACTCTTTGTATAATCATAAGGGCCGGTATACCATGTTTCTTTAGAGTGACATGGCATCAATAGTGTAATGGGTTTTTAGGGTACAACCAGCTCAGTCGGCCTTGAGGGAATCCAAGGCTACGAGGAGTCTTACGGAGGTCTCTATGACTAACTCGCTAGTCCAAAGGAACGGAATGTCCAATGGAGAGCTTGTATGTCAATGAGAGTTGAGTGTGATCGATAAAACACCGTGAAAAGTGGGACTATACTCACGGAGTGGAGAATAGTGCCGATATATATATATTATGATATATATAAAACCATCGGTTAGCAAATCAGAGGAAAAATCAGTTTACAGTAAAATAACGACTTAGGTCAAGTCGTTTCTCAAGTAATTAACGCCTAACAGAAGGGCGTTTACATATGGTCCGTTTTGCAGAATTTTAATAATTTCAATAATTTATCTAAAACGCGCCTTCGTCAGGGGCGTTTATTCAAGAGTTGACGACTACTTTAGCAGGCGTCTTTTTTTTTACAATATTTTTCAGAACATATTTATTTTCAGAAATTATCAAAAACGCGCCCTTGGCAGGGGCGTTAATCAATAAATTCTTCTTTTCTCAGAATATATATTTCCGGATTTTAACAGATACGCGCCCTAGTAAGGGGCGTTTATTTTTAATTCACGCCCTGTGATGGGGCGTTACCACAGGGAAAACGACCTAGTCTAGGTCGTGAATTCAAGAAATATCAGGAATTAGCAAGATTTGCACGATAATCAAGGATAACAATCATATAGTCATGACAGGAAAATTGGCAGGAATTCACATGCAGTATATCAGATTTGATGTTTCATGTTTATTGACTTTTAACCGTTTAACAATTATTGATTTGATTTCATGTAATTGCATAGATAATCAGTTCTTAAGATTTACATGAAATTAACGCCTGTGTACAAGGCGTCAAATATGAAATTGACGACCTGGGAAGGGTCGTGACTTGCAAAGTAGCGCCCTAGTCTGGGGCGTGTATTTCGTAGTCACGCCCTTGGTAAGGACGTTTCTTTCAAGAAATTAACAGAAACTCGTTCAGAAACTATAGTAAACCAAACCATGTATATGCATGATAATTATTGTACTGTATCAATTTAGTTTGGGCTACAGTGACTTGAGAAAATCCTACCTTTAATGGAACGTGAAGGATGAGATAGAAGATGAGCTCTGTTGCAACGAAAATCCGCAACAGCAGCAGCAGCCGGAAGAAGAACAAATGTTCTTCAAAGATCTTCACGCTACAGAACCTGTAGAGGAAGAGAAAAAGAGGGAAGATGAAGATGTTAATAATCTTCATAGTTATAATCGACGTTTAAGGAAAAGATAGAAGAATATTACCTATTCTTCGACGGCAGTAGCAGAGTTTCCTGAACAAGAAGAAAACTAATTATTCTTCATATAATCTGAAGCAAGAAAAACAAAAGGGAATAAGAAGAACAGTTTGTTCTTCACGTACCGTGCAACAGTAGTTCGTCCAAATAGATTTAGGGTTGGCCGAACAAGTTTATTTATAAGACTTTGGAAGTCCTATTAGAGTTAGTGATTGTGTGAGGGTAGTATATCCCTAATAGAGTCCTTACTCTATTAGACACTTACTAGATTAGGTTAATCTTTCCCTGGATAAGCTCTGGGTTCGAACGGTTTACGAACGGAATTAACGCCTTTGGTCAGGGCGTCGATTCTTGAATTGACGACCTAGTTCAGGTCGTTTCTTAAGAAACGTCTTGGATAAGGGCGTTCCTTGTTTTTGAAACACGTCCCATATATGGGCGTTTCTTTTACTTGCCTATTTGGTAGTGAGAGTTGACGACCGCACGTGTGGGCATCCTTTCTTTAGTCACGCCTTTGATAGAGGCGTTTCTTTTGGAATTAACGCCCTAATAAGAGGCGTTATTTTAATTTTGTTTTACTTATTCTCATTCTCTGTATTACTACTGTAATATATATATGTTTTAATTTATTTCAAATATTCATTTTTCAGGGTTGCTACAGGGCCGGATGTCTTAGTTACATTAGGAATAAAGTCCATGATCACTTGCAATTTAATTTTACATTGGATGCATTTTCTTTGTGCAAACTACTAGGTACGGTAAATATATTGGATATATTTATATTACCACCTAGGGTGAGATCAAGATAAAATCAAATTCCCTCACGATTTAAATTTTAGATCTGGTAAGCGTGGCTCAAGGAGTCGTCGTGGCCCTCGATCATTATGGAGTGAATGAACGTCTTCATTTCATAGATTTGTTGTGCTTTCCACAAGGTCCATGAGTTTGGGGGCGGGATACAACTCCAAGGCTCGGCCTCAATGGGGTGCGGAATTGAACTCGACCTTGTTGTGCTTTCCACAAGGGTCGGGTCATGAACTCATTGCTATGTAGTAATGATGGTTAGATCTAACCGAGAATATCCTTTATTGTACTTTCCACATGGGGATGATTTCTCTGGGGCCGAATATCAGATATTGCATTAGATGCAAGTGCTAGTTGACTGCCCTTGAGATGGTGTATGGCTTGTTGTGCTTTCCACAAGGTCATACCTCAGTCTCGTTGGGATTCCGACCCACTAGGATTATCCCGCCGATCTCCCGTTCTATATACTGAGGGTTATATAGTTCGATCGAAAAATAGTGGGACTAACTAAGATAGAAAACCACATCTAAGTTAGAATTTGAACACATGCTAAGCTGTCTTTTATTTCTTATCCAGATTACAATGTCATCGTCCAACCCCCACCGCGGCATCTTGGATGCCAACAGACTGACTGGACCGAACTACTCGGATTGGCTGCGTAATCTACGCATAGTCCTCACCGTCGAAAAAATAGCTTACGTGTTGGACACGGTTCATTCTGAGCCAGCTCCTGATGTCGATGATGGCGAGTTAATGACTTATGCCAAATGGTCTGAAGACTCTTCCCTTGCCCAATGTTACATGTTGGCCTCTATGGCTCTCGAGCTGTAGAGGCATTCGAAAAGACCGATTGTAGAAGCATACTTCTTAATCTACGTCAGCTCTTCGGGGAGCAGGGTAGGATTGAGAGGTATGACATCTCCAAGAGACTTTTCAAGACACGGATGTCAGATGGTGCTTCAGTACAGGCTCATGTACTGAAAATGATGGAGTGGATTGAGAGACTCAATGCACCGGGGTTCAAGTTGGATCTTGAACTGTGCATTGATCTTATGCTCCAGTCATTGTCCGATTCCTTTTCTTCCTTTATCATAAACTTTAACATGAATAGAATTGAAGCAACTCTCCCGGAGCTGCTCAACATGTTAAAGAGTGCTGAAGGAACTATGCAGAAAGATAAACCATCTTCTTCTGTAATGATTGTTGGCCGGGCCAACAAGAAAAGGAAGGCCACCCAGATATCTACCAAAGGTGACAAAAGGAAGGGAAAGAAGAAGGCCATGGGTAAGCAACTCACCAAAGTTGACAAAGGGAAGGGCAAGAAGAATGAAAAAGAAGAGAAGTGTTTTCGATGCGGGGAAATAGGGCATTGGAAAAAGAATTGCAAGGCAATTCTAAATGAAGGTATTTTTGTCATAGACCTTAATTTGTCATATATGGAATCCACATCATGGGTATTAGATACTGGATGTGCATCTCATATCTACAATTCTGTGCAGGTGCTGGCAAATAGAAGGCGGCTGGGCAAAAAAGAGATTGAACTGAGGATGGGCAATGGAGCTTTAGTTTCTTCCAAAGCTGTTGGGACTGCACGCCTCAGTTTACCTTCAGGAGTCATTCTGGAGTTGAATGACTATTATTATGTTCCTAATATTATTAAGAATATTATTTCAATCTATGGTTTGTATAACATTGGATATACATTGGCTTTTAATAGCATTGGGTGCTCTATAATGAATAATGGTTTGGTTATAGCCAATTATTCATTAGTCAATGGTCTTTATGTATTAGATACACGTTCTAATGTTATGCAAGTTTCCAATGCTGATGAAGTGAATTCTGCATATCTATGGCATTGCAGGCTTGGTCATGTAGGTGAGAAAAGAGTATCTCACCTACACTCAAATGGATATTTGAATTCATTCGAATACAAGCCATTTGATACCTGCGAGTCGTGTCTCATGGGGAAGATGACCAAGGCTCCCTTTAGTGGACATGGTGAGAGGTTTGCTGACCTTCTCGAGCTCATACACTCGGATGTGTGTGGACCCATGTCTATGGAAGCAAAAGGGGGTCACCTCTATTTCATTTCTTTTATTGATGACTTCTCAAGATACGGCTATGTGTATTTAATGAGACATAAATCACAAGCCTTTGAAAAGTTTAAGGAATACAAGAATGAAGTAGAGAAACAGACTGGCAAGAGTATTAAGGCTCTTCGATCGAATCGAGGAGGTGAATACCTTAACCATGAATTCACTTCTTATCTTAAAGACAATGGAATTATTTCTCAGTGGACTCCACCGTATACCCCACAGCACAATGGTGTATCCAAAAGGAGAAACATGACATTGTTAGACATGGTCCGATCCATGATGTCTATGTCAGGACTACCCTTATCTCTGTGGGGCTATGCATTAGAGATTGCGGCTTATTTATTGAATAGGATCTCAAGTAAATCTGTTCCTTCTATACCATATGAGATATGGAAGGGCAGGAAACTAAATTTTAATCACATTAAAATTTGGGGGTGTCCTGCTCATGTAAAGAAGAACGATAGTGATAAGCTTGAGTCGAGAACCGATAAGTGTAGGTTTGTGGGATATCCAAAGGAGACATTTGGATATTACTTCTATCACCCTTCTGAGTAAAGGGTCTTAGTGGCTAAGAGAGCTGTATTTCTAGAAAGAGAATATCTTCTTCAGAAAAATAGTGAGAGCCAGATAGAATTGGACGAGGTCTAAGAGCCACAACCCGTAGACACAAACTCACTAGATGAGACTGTATCGGTTGATCCTATTCAGAGTGAAACACAGACACTACGGAGATCTGGTAGACTACCAAGAGAACCTGAGAGATATGTTGGACATGCCTCAGAGAGGTCGTCTAAGGTATGTATCGACGAGGATGAAGATCCTCAATCATACCAGGATGCAATCCGTAGTGCGGACTCCGAGAAATGGTAAGAGGCAATGGATTCAGAGATCCAGTCCATGTACACCAACAAAGTTTGAAACTTAGTTGATGTATCCGAAGGGAAAGTCCCTATCAGCTGCAAGTGGATTTTCAAAAGGAAAATCAGTGCAGATGGACAGATTGACACATACAAGGCTAGACTAGTGGCGAAAGGATATCGTCAAAGATAAGGTATTGACTATGACGAGACATTTTCACCAGTAGCCATGGTTAAGTCAATCAGAATCCTTCTCGCCATTACTGCATACCTGGATTATGAGATCTGGCAAATGGATGTGAAGATAACTTTTCTTAATGGAAATCTGTCAGAAGAGGTGTACATGGTACATCCTGAAAGATTCACCTCCAAGCTACATCCTAATAAGGTATGCAAACTTCAAAGGTCTATTTATGGATTAAAGTAGGCATCTCGAAGCTGGAACTTAAGATTTGATGAGGCTGTCAAATCTTTCAACTTCATTCGGAATGAAGATGAACCCTGTGTTTACAAGAAGGTCAGTGGGAGCTCTGTGACCTTCTTGGTCCTTTATGTTGATGACATCTTACTCATTGGGAATGATGTAGGGATGTTAACATCAACTAAGTCTTGGTTATCCAAGACCTTCTCCATGAAGGATTTGGGAGAAGCATCCTATGTGCTGAGCATAAGGATCTACCGAGATAGATCTAAAAGGATGCTAGGATTATCCCAATCCATGTACATAGACACTATCCTCAAAAGGTTTAGGATGGAAAATTCCAACAGAGGTCTCATTGTCATGAGACATGGAATTTACCTATCCAAGGGGATGAGTCCTAAAACTTCTGAGGAGGTGGCACACATGAATAAGGTACCCTATGCTTCGGCGATAGGGTCAATCATGTATGTAATGCTATGTACCCGTCCTGATGTTGTCAATGCTTTGAGCATTATCAGTAGATATCAGACAAATCCAGGCGAAGAGCATTGGAAGGCAGTAAATGGCATCCTTAAGTACTTGCGAAGAGCTAAGGATCCTTTTATGCTTTATGGAGGAGAGGACCTACAGCTTAGAGCTTACACAGACTCTAGTTTCTAGTCAGATCTAGATGACTGCAAATCCATGTCAGGGTTTGTATTCATGTTGAATGGAGGGGCAGTCAGTTGGAGAAGCTCCAAGCAAGATATGACTGCAGATTCGACGACGGAGGCAGAATATATTACTGTAGCTGAAGCTGCTAAGGAAGTCGTCTGGATGAAGAAATTCATATTGAAACTTGGCGTAGTTCCTGAGATATCAACTCCCATCCCATTATTTTGTAATAATAATGGGGCCATCGCCCAGGCAAAGGAACCGAGATCTCACCAAAGGTCGAAGCATATTCTCAGGTGCTTCCACCTTATTCGGAGATTGTTGATCATGGAGATGTGGCGGTAGAGCGTGTACCGTCAGAAGATAACATAGCAAATCCACTAACTAAGCCTTTGACACAGAATGTATTTGAGCGCTATCGGGATAAAATGGGTCTCAAACTTGTGGGTAATTGGCTGTAGTTCAAGTGGGAGATTGTTAGTATTGGTGTGCTACAGGCCGATTTTTGGTCGGCTAGGCCCGATAGATGTACGATCTTGTTCATTATTAATAAAGTGATATTTGAGCGTAAATATGTGATTGTACATTACTTTACGATGTCTCTAGGATATGTGGTTGTAAAGTCAACTCGAGATGGGATCTCGATCATGAGACTGACTTTACATGGACACATACCTTAAATTGTTCCTGGTTGGAGAGTAATCACTCGGGGACTTTGATTACCTATTAAACCAGTACACATGATGTGTTAGGGACCAGTCTCATGGTCACTAGTGTGGGGCACCAACACATATGTGTAGGTGTACGTCCTGGGAGGAAGTGCACTAAACTGATCCGCAATTAGATCTTCAGATGGTTGATTATACCTAATGTCAACTGAAGATCCAACGGTCTGAGTAGCATCGTTGGTCCTTTGACCTGAGATATTGATCGGATCTTACACGAGGACTGGAATGGTTTAATAACTTAGCTAAGTGACTTTAACCACAAGTCATGAGTTGCCGAGTCATTAACCACTCCAGGATACGTGTGAAGATCATCAATGGTCAAGAGGGGATCGCTCATTGTCGGGTATATATCAGACAGTTAATGGGTCATGACATTGACGCTCCGTTAAATCCCTGACCATGGTTGTGTGAGTTCATTTAGAATGGACGTCATACACTTTAAAGGAGGTCATGGTCAAATGGCACGATCATGGGGTTTGACAGAAACCATACCCTCGATCGAACCAGACTCATAGAAGGAGCGATGGATTATATTGATGCGGTAACTGTAGACTTACAGGTACCAGACATGCTGGTTTAAACCCGGCGTCCTCTGGGATCATGCGGATTTACTTGACCCAACGTGATCAAAGGTTCGGAATGAATTAAACTATTATTCGGCTATAGTAGAAGCGAATAATAAGTTTAATTTACTTCTAATTGAGAATTAGAAGTTAATGGGCCTTAAACTAGAGTGACTATGGACCTAGAGGATCACACACAATAAATTCTTGGGTGACGGATTATTATTGTATCATTGCATATATTAATTCCCTTTAATTCCTTTTGGAAAGGCATATAAAAGGGGCTTAATATATATGTACAATAATGGGCCGGACATATATACAGTTTTAGTCCTTTGGAGCTTTTTTAGAAATGGCCAAATCCTATATATATGGATGTTACGAGAGCTTCTCCTTCCTCTTGGCTAATCAAGCATTAAGGGTAAGAGAAGAAGGATTAGCTCCTCCCCCCTTCCTCCCTCTTGCTCTCTCTCTCTCTCTCTCTCCAGAAGGTGAAAGGGTTGGGGAAGGTCGTGCCGGGGGGTACCGTCGCTGCGCAAGGATCCGTGTGGATCTGCTCTAGAGGCCGTGCATCTGTGCAGCTTGATATTCACGGCATTCTGCATCGGGCACTGCAGACAGCGTCATTCCGCGCACGGTATAAATACGCAACCCGTAGTTAGGGGTTGGGTGATTAAAACATCGATTAGAGCATGGATCTAGGATTCCATGAAGTCGGGTTCGGGCAAATTAATTTTTGTTATCCGCTGCGTTGCCCGATGGTGCTGTGTGGAAGCTTACAGTAGGAACCTGTCACTCACAGCAGTATTCAAAAATATACACGATAAGCCAATGTGATAAGAGAGTGGCAAATTTACCTCCACGCTCCGAGCATGGGGAAGACGACCCCGGCCAAGTACGGTAACTCTCGGTAAAACAATCAATCAATAATTACAGAATTTAATTTGCTGCTCACTCCACGCAGGGAGGTAAAGGGCTACAATGTGGGGCCCAGGAGGACCGATCTTGGGTTGACGGGCTGCAATTTGGAGACTCCGTCGGCGCGGCTCGAATGGCGCAATCTGCTAGTTGTGGGGCCCACGTACTGGTCGGTGGGGCCGAGTGGGCCCGGAGTGGCATCGCTATGACGGGGACGCCTGGTGGGACGATCCTTAGGAAGGGGTCGTACTGGTTCGCCTTGTGGAAGGCGAGTCGGCTCCGATCTTCAAGTGTTGAAGCTGCTGTCCACGGATCAGAACTTCTATTTTTGCAGTGCGCGACCCGGCGAGAATAGCTGTCGGGATCAATCCAGAGGTCGGATCGATGCGAAATGTGCACCGTTGGAAAGCTGACTCGAAGTACTTCGACCCCCTATTGTCACAGGATTTTTGTTGGGGCCGTACTTTCCTTGGGAGAATTTCAAAGGGGGCTGTTCTCAGTCTCAGATCTGGCTAGGCAGACTGAGATCTGACTGAGAAATTGCATTGACCGTGACCCAAACTTCGGATCTGGGTGTTGGGTCCTTGATGAAAGTTGGAGAGGGGAACGTAAGGAAGACGTGGATATTTGTTTTGGAATTTATGGTGGTGGTTTGGTTTGGGAATAGGAATTTCTAACACAGGTGGGTCGGATCTGAGATGCATGGGGCAGAACTGATTTTTGACTGAGTTTTAATTTTTTTGAGGGGAAAAAGATCTCTTAAGTTCGTGGAAAAATTTATGGAGGCGGGCTTTGGTGGGCAGAATACCCAGTCCAAATTTGGACTTAATCAAAAATGGGGAAGGGGGTCGAACAGAGGAAGAACTAGCTTGCTGTAACAAGATCTGCACAGAAGGCAGATTGCTAGCGGTGGAAAGATGGACTTGGGAAAAATAGCTAACGAAGGGTAAATAATCAGATTTTTTTTGTGGAGGCTGGGGTGGACGTGGGGAACTCACCCTCCAATTTTGGCTTCGATCTGAGCTCATGATGGAGAGCTAAAAATCGAGCTTTGAGGCTCTATCCTGATGTGGACTTAACTCCGACGATGGCGGTGGCGGTGCGATGGCGGCACGAACGGAAGGCGGCGGCGGAGCTTCACACCCCGAGAAGATAGAACACTTGGAATCCACCAAGTATAGTAGGGAATCCACCCTAGAAACACAGTAAATCCATGCTGCAAGGAGAGGGGAGAGAGAGGGCGCCCTTGGGCTTATGCAATTTTCCAAAATATCTTCTCATTAATTCATGTAAAATGGGAAATATAAGATATTTATATGAAAATGCAAATGACCTAAACTAACCTCAGATCTAGGTTAGGGGAGGGGTATACAAGGGACATCACATTTAATCCCATGTGGTAAAAAAAATAAAAATTAAAATACATATAGTGGAGGGGGGCGCCCCATTGAAAATGGGGGTGGCATCTTGGACTTTTTAACCAATTGTCCCCTTGAATGGTCAAGCCCTTCTAGAAGCCACCTAGGACATTTGACCAGCCCCACATGGACCCCAAGATGTCTCTTGGACCAATGAGGAAGGGGTGGAGGGTCCTGCAGGGCCTACATGAACTTTTGCATAAAAACCCAAAGATCCTTAAGGAATAATAAATTGGCTTATAAAGCCTTACAATTGCAAACTTACTTTCTCAAGGATATAAATACAAATAAAAGGACACAAATACAAACTAAAAGTTAGTGTCCGGTGTTGATTCTCATCAATTATCCCTGGGTGGGAAGAACTTGACCTCGTTGAGTAAGGGGTGCGACTGCTCGTATGATTCCGGCGAATCCGTCATTGACCAAGAAGCACGGAGTACGCTCCACTCCAAGTATTCGACACCAGCTCATCCCGTATTGGTTCGATATGCTCACGCTGCTGTGGGAATGAGGCTAGAGGTGGACACTCCGGGGTGGGGTCACTCTGAAAAGAGGGAAGCGGCTCAAAGACTCACTAAGAATCACCGCTGGGTCCCTTTATGTGACTAGATCTGATATGTTGAGGTAGAGCCGATCCCAAATGCCGGCAAGTCTACAACGTACGCAGTAGATCCGACCGGCCGCGCACTCGAAAGGGACTGACAACGCGGGCGTACAAAGACCGACTCGACTCGATGCATGCAGACTCACTATGCACTCAACAAGAAAGAAAAAACATGGACTCACACAAGACCCTAGACAAACCTACTGTTAGTCTGACCCAAACATATGCAAGGTGGGCCAGGACACCCGAAAATGTGCCATGCATACACTAGATGCAACCAAGTGTCGGTAGGATCATGGGTTCCTCGACATCCCAAAATGCACCACTCATGCACGGACGGCCCTTTGGATTTGGGAGGTTTGGGGGGGCCAAGAGGGTTGAATGCATCTTCTACATCATTCCTATATGTAGGTATCTCATGCTAATGAACGGGCTCCTAATTTAGTGTAGGTGGACCGACCTGTGGGGAAGGGGTGTGGTAGGGGACTTCTGTAATGCCCTGGATCCTTAGTAGGTCTTATTGGATCTTTATTGGATCTTTCGGATCTATTTCGGTGAGTTTCGGGTCGCTTTTGTGGCTCCTGAGTTGAGTTTTACGATCCGTGTAGATTTTTCTCTCGTACTAGTTACGGAACCCTACGGTGACTTTAGTTGTCAGTTCATCGACTCGAGGATGCTACAACGATGATGTACTCTCCGAGTCGATCGTTTTAACTATTTTTGCGTATTTTTCTGAGATAGGGCCAAAAATCAGATTTTTCGAAAATTAGGAAAATTCCTAATTTCTTTTCCTATTTCTTTTCCTTTCCTCTCACCTCCTTCTCATTTCGCCGCCGCCCTCTCTCTCTCCCGTTTCTCTCCCGTTTCGCCTCCTCGGCTCCGGCTGCAGACGGAGGACCTAGGGGCGAGTGCTGGGAATACTGTGGAGCAGGCTAGGTGCGCGATGGGGCGAGGATGGAATGGTTTTGGCGCGATCCCGAACGGTGGATTCAAAGCTGGCGTTTGAGCTCGCGGTGCGGTTTTCAGCGCGGTTTAGTCCCTTTGGGGCACGGTTTCTTCGGTGGAGGTAGGGTGACGAATCTTCACTTCCTCCTGCACGTTTTCCCTGCCATTGCACGTCGTTCGGCGTAGAAACGGCTGAGTTTGAGCTTGTTTAGCCTAAACCATGATTTTTGGGTTTTGTAGGGTTCGCCAAAAAATGACAACCATTTTTAGATCAGTTACTGTCAATGGACTCCCTGGGACGTCAGCGTTCCATAGTCACTAGTTTTGTGTCATTTGGTGGTCCCGTTTGACCGCTAGAGCTCCGGGAAGCTCGGTAGCCCTTTTTGGGTGATTTCGTTAGAATCGCCCATTTCTTACGATCCGTGCGTCGTTTTGACTCCGGACGGAGTCTATGTGATTGCTAGCAGGTCCAGGGTTGTTTCCCCTTCGTCTCGGGATGAATGGGGCATGGAAAGGCCTCTGTTGGGCCGAACCCATGGTTTACCCGCCGTGAGAGTTGAGCGGTCGGACTAGGACCGTCTATCCCCATGGGCGGCCCTGTCTTAAGCGTTCATCTGCTCGGCGCGCTCTGTTTGGCTTGGCTCGCAGCGAGGGTTGTGCGGTCTATCGTAAAACCGTATAACTCAGGTGCGGCCTGGGCTGAACCATTTTTCCCCTTCGGTTTGAACCATTGTTGGGCTGTGCGGCAGGGGTCTAGCCACCTATCCCTTTGTACGGCTAGTATCTAACCGTACATCCTTGGTGCCGGTGGCTGTTGTGCGGCCCGAAGGTGATCGCACAAGCCCTGGTGCGGTGAGGACCAAGCCGTCTGTTCCCCCGCGCGGCTAGGGGTGAACCGCATGTGTGTTTCCCGTTTTAGGCTGTTATGCCGTTGTGCGGTCCAGTCCGGACCGTCTTTCTGGTTGGGTGGTCTCTTTGTGACCGTCCATCTTTGTTGGTGGTTGGTGTTGTGCGGCTAGTCTCTGACCGTTCAACCCTTTGTGTGGATGGTTTCGAACCCTCCATTCTCCTTTGTGTGGTCAGTTTCGGACCGTCCATCCTGTGGAGTGGTCCTTTCTGAACCGCTCTTCCCTGATGTGTCATCGGTTGGCCGTGATGGCTTCTCCTGGTGTCGTGTTAGAGTCATTGCTCTGGTCTGGTCGACCCGGTGTGATCCAATGGTTGACATGCGACCTTGCTTGTGTCTCGATGGAATTATCTAGCTCGAGACGTGGTTCTGGACACCTAGAGGTACGATTTGACCTCGGTTTGTGTGTCCAGGTGCCTTGAGGATGTCGGAGTTTCCCCTAAGTCTCCATCTGTCCTGTCTGTTTCACATCGGTCATCTACGTGAGTTAGGGCGGTGTTTCTAGTGGTCCTACCTTGGACTGCTAGTGTTGGTTTGTCTGTCCGGTGGTTCCCTGGATCGGTCGGTTCGGGTGAATTGTGTGCGGTCTATTCCTTGACTGCTATAGTTTCTCTGAGCGACTTAATCTGGGACCACCAGTGTCTTTACCTCTGGTTGCGTGGTGAGTCCTCCTTGACTGCTTGGTTGACCTAGCGGCCGAGTTATGGATAGCCTATGCCCAGAGAGTGGTTTACCGGTGGTTTGGTTTTCGGTATTTTGGCTCAACCTTATGGTTCGCCCATTGTCACGTGGACATCACCCGATGTCCTATGAGGGCTGTAACCGTGTTCCGAGGTGGCCAAGAGGGTTTGTGCTTGCGTTTCTTTGTTGGGTTCCGGTCAACCCGGGGTGACCCAGTGGTTGACGGGTGACCTTGTGTGTGTGTCTCGGCAGTTCTGTCCAGTCTGAGACTTTGGTTCTGGATGCCTCGAGGTGTCATCTTACCTCGGTCCGTGTGTCCAGGCGTGTTGAGGGTCCTCGGTGTTCCCTCAGGTCTCCGTGAGTCATTTTCTGTGGAGCGTCATTTCCGGTGGCTTAGGATTAGACCGATTGGCGGCTTGTTCCGCTGTCAGTGACGATCTTGCCTTTGAGTCGTCCGACTCAAGGATTGTTACATCGTAGGTCTAGTTGCCTAGTCATGAGTCTGTTGGCAGTAGTCGCACTGCTAGTGGTGTCTAGTAGTATGTGCGACAGTGCGTTCTAGCTTGTCTGTACTCTAGCACTTGTGTTTCTGAGTCTGGTGTCTTGTGAACCTCCTCTAGTCGTAGCCTGTCGACGCACGCGATCCAGTGTGTTGACCCACCTCGGAGTGGTGGAATGGGCAGTTCCCGTAATACGGTTTGTAAGCTAGTTCCGTGGGCTCCTGGCCAGCGGTAGCGTCCTACCGAGGGAGAAAACTAGCTAGAGGGCCTGGCTTAGGCAAGAGCCAGTGTGTGCATAAGTGGTCAGGGCTAAGGACTTACGTTGACGGGCGTGACCCTGACGAGTTACTCGTTGTTGTAGTTCCTGTTTGATTTAGTGCGTGTCTGCGACTCTACCGTGGCTTTGGCGGTACCGTAGGCGAGACACTCGTGACGCAGTGTAAGACGTCAGTGGACGCAGCTGGCTGTTCTTCTGATGAGAAGGTGCTTCCGTCACGTGATACATGACTCTTCACATTCCTTGTGCGTCGTGACCCTTCCGAATTTGCCCTCTCGTGGCCCTACTCGAGGTCAGTGTTGTGTTACGTGCATGACGTTCTAGTCGTGTGTGTCGTCGAGTCTGTTTGTCGTCTGTCTAGATCTTTTCTAGACTTTTGTCTGTCCTTGTAGGTCTTCGTCTTAGGCCTGGCATCGTGTCGACAGATCGGTAACTTCTGACTTTGTCAGATCATAGTCGCCCTTCTGTCGCTGCTTGGAGTAGCTTAGGGAGCCGAGTTCCTCTCGGTGGCCGTGTTCCGAGTTTTACGGCCTCAGTTTTCCCTTTTCTTTCAGCTTCCCTTGCTCTTAGCCTGTTCCCTACTCCCGCTGTTCCCGTTCTTTTTACAGCTTGATAGTGTAGCTTCTCCTGCTTTGCTACTACTGTTGCTTTCTGTTCCGTGTTCTGCGTTTTCTCAGTGGGGATCCGCGTGACCCCTACTGAGTCTCTGTTTGGAGACTCTGTTAGTGTTGGTGTGCTACATGCCAATTTCGGGTCGGGTAGGCCCAATAGTTGTACGATCTTGTTCATTATTAATAAAGTGGTATTTGAGCGTAAATATGCGATTGTGTTACTTTACGTTGTCTCTAGGATATGTGGTTGTAAAGTCAACTCGAGATGAGATCTCGATTATAAGACTGACTTTACATGAACACATACCTTAAACTGTTCCTGGTTGGAGGGTAATCACTCGGGGACTTTGATTACCTATTAAATCAGTACACATGATGTGTCAGTGACCAGTCTCATGGTCATTGGTGCGGGGCACCAACACATATGTGTAGGTGTATGTCCTTGGAGGATGTACACTGAACTGATCCGCTATTGGATCTTCAGATGGTTGATTATACCTAATGTCAACTGAAGATCCAACTGTCTCAGTAGCATCGTTGGTCCTTTGACCTGAGACATTGATCGGATCTTACACGAGGACTGGAATGGTTTAATTACTTGGCTAAGTGACTTTAACCATAAGTCATGAGTTGCCGAGTCATTAACCACTCCAGGATACGTGTGAAAATCATCAATGGTCAAGAGGGGATCGCTCACTGTCGGGTATATATCAGACAGTTAATGGGTCATGACATTGACGCTCCGTTAAATCTCTGGCCAGGGTCGTGTGAGTTCGTTTAGAACGGACGTCATACACTTTAAAGAGGTCATAGTCAAATGGCACGATCATGGGGTTTGACAGAAACCATACCCTCGATCGTACCAGACTCATAGAAGGAGCGAGGGATTATATCGATGCGGTAACTGTGGACTTACAGGTACCATACATGCTGGTTTAAACCCGGCGTCCTCTAGGATCACGCGGATTTGCTTGACCCAACGTGATCGAAGGTTCGGAATGAATTAAACTATTATTCGGCTCTAGTAGAAGCGAATAATACATTTAATTTACTTTTAATTAGGAATTAGAAGTTAATGGACCTTAAACTACAGTGACTATAGGCCTAGAGGATCACACACAATGGATTCTTGGGTGACAGATTATTATTATACAAATATATGTATTATTTCTATTTAATTCCTTTTGGAAAGGACTGTAAATGGAGCTTAATACATATGTATAATATGAGATACGACATATATACAGTTTCGGTCTTTTGGAGCCATTTTTTAATAAGCCTAAACTCTGTATATAGATCCTACGTGAAGCTCATTCGAGCTTCTTCTTCCAACTCTTAGGCTAAGCAAGCATTAAGGCTTAAGAGGAGGATTAGCTCCTCCCCTTTTCTCCCTCTTGCTCTCTTTCTACAGAAGGTGAAAAAGGGCCGGGGAAGGTCGTGCCGGGGAGGTACCGTCGCTGCGCAAGGGTCCGTGTGGATCTTCTCTAGAGGCCGTACAGCTGTGCGGCTCGATATTCTACATCGGGCATCGCAGACAGCGTCGTTCCGCGCAAGGTGAAACACGCAACCCGTAATTAGGGTATTAGAAACACCGATTAGAGCACAGATTAAGCTTTCCATAGCACCGGGATCGGGCAAATACATTATTGTTATCCGATGCGTTGCCCGATAGTGCTGTACGAAACCTTACAGTGGTATCAGAGCCAGGTTCACGCTCTGGTCGGTGTTTTTATCGCCGTTTAGAATCATATTTCAGGGGCATTAAAATCTTCAATTATTATTAGAAGAATGGGATGCTGGGCATCCCAGCAGCAAATTTTTTTTAAAAAAATTTTTTTTGGTCACCGCTGGGCTGACTGCGCCTCTGGGCGCAGTGCGCCTACCGCGTGGCGCACGCGGGCGCGCCGCGGGGCGGGCGCCGCTCTGCGGGGTCAGGGCCCGCCACGCGGGTGCCGACCCGCGTGCGGGCGACGCCCGCCGCGGGCGGGTCAACGCCCGCGCGCGCGGGCGCCGCCCACGCGAGTGGACGGGCCCGTCAATTTTTTTTTAATTTTTTTAAATAAAAAAAATTACTTTACCTTTTTTTTTAATTTTTTGTGCTTAGACATTAATATATATATATGGGATATATATATAGAAATGATCAGTAAATTAAATAGAATTTTGTCTAGTAGGTTAATTGTGTTATCTCGATGGTAAATGTCAAATGTTAAATTTTATTTAACCGTATTGAATTTACCGAGATGAGATAATTACGATTTACCTTGAGATAAAATGGTAATAATTGAAGTTAGTTCAATAAAATTTAAGTTTTTGAATTTTTAATTATTAGATAATTAAAAAATTCAAATTTTAAATTTTATTGAAGATAAATGTAGAAAATTCAAATATTTGAATTTTAATTATTAGATAATTGTTAAATTCAAATTTTGAATTTTAGAAAATTACTAATTGAGGATAATTACATTATTTTAAATTTATTTTTAAACAAAAATTATTGGATAATTAGTTTGAATTTAAATTTAAATTATTGACATGTTTAAATTTTGAATTTAAATTTGATTATTGGATAATTAAATTTAAATTTAAAGTTAATTAATTATCTCAATTAGATGCCCCTATAGAAAATGATGATTCTTTACGTGCTTTACTTTATTTACCTTGTATTGGCCTGCTTGTGTGTTTAATTTTAGTTAATCATGCTTTGATTTTTAAAATTAAACAAAGTTAGCCTATTTTTGTTTGCACATCCCATTTTTAAATTCAAAAAGTAAGGATTATTTTCCGAAAATAACCCTTGATTGATTTTATTTGAATGGGTTGACAAGTGATCATGGACTTGGATTAATGTAATTAATTGAGGTTTGCGAACCTCATTTCTCTCTCTGTTAAAATTCCAATGTACTTCTATCTTACTCCATTGTTGTACTCGCCCTAAGGGCTGCTGGAATTTAAGTCACATGTAATTTATTTTTTCCGGCCTGCGTGATGTGTAAAAGTTATAATTAATGCGGCGTCGGAGTTTGAAAGCGTGGAGCACACCCGACGAGGACGATCCAGCTGCTTCGGAAGCGGGCCGGATGTCTTAGTTACATTAGGGTTAAAGTCCATGATCACTTGCGTTTATTTTTGCATTGGATGCATTTATTTTGTGCAAACTACTAGGTACGGTAAATATATTGGATATATTTATATTAGCACCTAGGGTGAGATCAAGATAAAATTAAATTCCCTCGCGCTTAAATTTTAGATCTGGTAAGCGTGGCTCTAGGAGTCGACGTGGCCCTCCATCATTATGGAGTGAATGAACGTCTTCATTTCATGGATTTGTTGTGCTTTCCACAAGGTCCATGAGTATGGGGGCGGGATTAAACTCCAAGGCTCGGCCTCAATGGGGTGAGGAATTGAACTCGGCCTTGTTGTGCTTTCCACAAGGGTCGGGTCATGAACTCATTGCTATGTAGTAATGATGGTTAGATCTAACCGAGAATATCCTTTGTTGTGCTTTCCACAATGGGATGATTTCTCGGGGGCCGAATATCGGATATTGCATTAGATGCAAGTGCCTGTTGACTGCCCTTGAGATGGTGTATGGCTTGTTGTGCTTTCCACAAGGTCGTACATCAGTCTCGTTGGGATTCCGACCCACTAGGATTATCCCGCCGATCTCCCGTTCTATATACTGAGGGTTATATAGTTCGATCGAAAAATAGTGGGACTAACTAAGATAGAAAACCACATCTAAGTTAGAACTTGAACACATGCTAAGTTGTCTTTTATTTCTTATCCAGATTACAATGTCGTCGTCCAACCCCCTCCGCGGCATCTTGGATGCAAATAGATTAACTGGACCGAACTACTCGGATTGGTTGCGTAATCTACGCATAGTCCTTACCGCCGAAAAGATTACGTACGTGTTGGACACGGTTCATTCTGAGCCAGCTCCTGATGCCGACGAGGGCGAGTTACTAGCTTATGCCAAGTGGTCTGAGGACTCCTCCCTTGCCCAATGTTACATGTTGGCCTCTATGGCTCCCAAGCTGCAGAGGCTGTTGGAGTTAGATGGAAGGCTCTATCACCACAGGATGTGGATCTAGAGGGGGGGTGAATAGATCAACTGGCTATTTAAAAATTATGCCTAGAATTAAATGCGGAATTAGAAGAACAGTAGACGAACACAACCAATGCACTGAATGAAACACACAATGTCTGCTGAACAATCAATCAACACACAAGAGGCACAAGGCTTTTAGGTGGTTCGGTCAATCCGACCTACGTCCACCCCACATTCAACTCGAATGTGGATTACTGCTGATACACAGCTTCAAACTGCTGGGCTTTACAGCTTGCCAACAACAGCTGGGGCTTACAGCTTATCCCGACCAGAGGAACACCCTCTGCAACAGCTGAGCATCACAGCTTGCTCTGCTGGGCACTACAGCTTAGCCAACCAGAGGAACGCCTCTGCAACCCGCTGCCTCACAGCTTGAAACCGCTGACTAACAGCTTGATCGAACAGGAGTTTTCAAAAGAAAATAACAAAGACTGAAAAGCAAACGAAACATACAATCGAATGGAAGAAAGCCAAAAATGATTGTAGCTCAAGGTTGAGCAATGTCAGCTCTGGTAACTGGACCAAGAGACTGATTCACAAACTCTCACGATAACTCTCTCAACTCATCTCTCTTCTTCTTCTTCTCTCCTTTTCTTCTTCTCTGCTTTTCTTCCTCTCATAGTGGATCTCGGTGGCTGCTTGTTTCAGACTGGATGTATATACTTCGCCAACTTCGATCGGCCTCTATAGAAGATGAAGACTGATATTTATAACAGCAGCATCTGGATTAAGGGCGCGTGGCTTCCACGTTTTCCCGCCCAAAGAATTCTCCAGATTCGAGATGCTTCCATCCACGTGGCAGCATCTGGTCACCTTGTCCTCCTGGGATCACGAGCCATGTCAGCAATCTCAGTAGAGAATCCCTGTCAGACAGAGTATCGGATGATCAGGTTAAAGAACAACTCTGTATAGACTTTATATAAGTGAAAGCTATGTACAGACTTGCTGTATGAAAATGCAATGAGTAGACTTCACAAATGAAGATGCAATGTACATACTTGCAATGTGAAGGAGTTGATTGTGTAGACTTCACGATGTGAAGACTTATCAACAAATGACTGTACTTGACCAAAAGCCTGAGACACTAACGAAGACACTGGACTGACACCAACTCGAAGACGAAAGACAAAACTAACACGAAGTGTAGTTACAAAACAAGAAGGACACGAGGTTTTAGGAAAAATAACACGAAGACAGAAATAGCAAAGAAGACTCAGACGCAGAGACAGCACGAAGTGAAACGAGAACGACACGAAGTGCAGTAGTGACAGAAACACACACTACACAGAGAACGACACGAAGTGGCACAGAAAGCAACACAAGGTGCTGCGATGTCCTGCACGTAATAGAACAGAAACGACACGAAGACGATGAAAATGACACGAGGTGTAGGAAACACGACACGAAGACATGAAACAACACGGAGACGAAACAGTAACCGACACGAGTTGAAAACAACACGAAGACGAAAACTGAAATCGACATGGAGTGTGGTCAAAGCGAGAAAGACACGAAGTCTAAAGCGAAAAACCAACACGAAGACAGAATACAAAGAAACGACTCGAAGTTAGGACAACACTAGGAGAAGACTGCACGAAGTGAAAACAATCACGAAGACAGAAGATGCCACGGCTATCACGACACGTGATGAAGCAGTGGGACCAGAAAGAAACGACACGAGGAACAACAGTAAGTGACACGAAGACACAATAAAGGGAACGACACGAAGACACAACAAGGATACAACACGAAGACGTTGGATGCAACAATGCAATTTCTAGACTTGAAAATCAAAGCAGACGGCTGTACAGACTTGAAGATGTGAAGCCAATGTACAGACTTTGAAGAACAGTCTGATGTACAGACTTCACGCGTTGACGCTGTACACACTTCCAATGAAGTGCGTTGACGCTGTGCACACTTAACCAATTCAGTGTATAGACTTGTGACAGTGAGAATTGCATACAGCAGTGAACTAAATGCAAAGAACACATAGTCAATCTGATAGAACAATTTCATCAAAACATAAACAGTGTTGCCAATTCATCAAAACAATGTGTTGCCATATGAAGTAGAGTTACATGTCAACACCATCAACACATAGGAGTCACAACAATCTCCCCCTTTTTGATGATGGCAACCCCCTATTATGTAGAGTAGCAACATCCTGTCATACAGATGCATTTTTGATGAAAGACATGATTTATTATTCAGATTGTTATGCAGATGCATGTAGATGCTATGAATGACATGCTGCATCACAATAATAAAAAATTCCCCTTTGCCAAACCATGCTCTAATACACTCCTCCTGAATCAGAATAGCGAAGAGAAAGAAAGGTCAGTTGACTGGCATTCTTGGCAAGTAGTTCAGAAATTAAGCAACTAAAGCACAGAACCTTCAGTCATATGAACTGAGAAATGGCTTAGAAATTGAATTTCTGGTTTAAAAGTTATAAAAATGAAAGTTCATGCACTACATTCATTGGATAAGGTTGATGTTCATGATAAAACAATAAACCAGAGTCATATGGACATGAGAGATTCAGTTTCAAAATATCTTACTTTAATAGACTCAGTAAAATGTGTTAAGAGAAGCCAGGGCATGTATTGAAATTAAACAATTGACATCCATGAAATTTCTTTTAAGGAACAGCATTTTCAATATTGTTTCATTTAGGGCATTCAGGTACCAAAAGTCTTTTTGCGTAAGGGTATACGTTTATCAGACGCCAATACCCCTAGATACTCAACATGATGGACCATCTTGCCTATGATCAAATTCCATAGAATTGATTGACACCTTTTTTGTGTGAGGGTATATGTTTATCAGACGCCAGTTATCCCCAGGTACTCAGTGAAAACAACCTACTGTTTTGATCATTTTATTCAGAGATAGCTGATACACCTCATGACATGAGTGGTGTCCACTTCTTTGATGGATCACTCAGTTTCTCAGTGATTTACCAGTCATTGCTCTGTCAATGCTATTTCTCAATTGATTTTCAATATTTTTCAAAAGCTTTCTTAGCTACCCTTTATTTGTTTCAGAATGACTTGTTTAAGGACAATACACATACTTAGCTTCTCTGACATGATTTCAGATGAGTTTTCAGATTTCAGATATAATCAGCTTTGTCTGACATGAAATAAGATAAGGGTTGAGAGCTTTATCAATTTTCAGCATCCTTATTTACTGATTGTAGTCTTTCAACTCTGAAGATTATAAATTTTAAACCATTAAGTCAGTCTTTAAGCAATTAAGGTTCTTATGAAAGAAGAAATCTATTTTCTATTGCTTAATATTAGAACTGACTCAAAGATTGCCATATTGTCAGACTCAACCATTCAGAGTCAAGGATTGAATAGATGCAGCAATTCACCTCGAAATTCTGACAAGACTCCCCCTGACTATATGCATGCGATTTTGCAAAAGATGACAAATCAGATGATTTTTGAAGTTCATGCTTAATTAGACTATCTTATCGTGCAGTATGACCCATGCAGAAATATAGACATATCATGCATCTAGACATATGTATGCAATGATGATCATGAGTGCAATAAAGGATATGAGAGTCATGCATTATCACAAGTCTGTTGCACAATGTTTATTCAATCTATCAACATCAAGTCCAAATCAGAAATTTACTCAAAGCAGCTCAAAAGTTTTATTCAAGTCAACAGAGAGTTCATTCATTATGCTGAAATTTACACAAGCCAAGTTCTCTTCTAAAAAATTTAAAATTTTCATTTCCAAGTGGCTTAGTAAAGATATCAGCAACTTGTTTGTCTGTTTCAATGAAGTCTAGTTCAATTTCCTTTTTGTTCACAGCATCTCTTAGAAAGTGATGTTTTATTTCTATGTGCTTAGTCCTAGAATGATGAACAGGATTTTTAGCAAGGCATATGGCACTAGTATTATCACATAGAATTGGAATACATTCTAATTTTATCTGATAATCATCTAGTTGGTGCTTAATCCAAAGTACTTGAGCGGCACAATTACCTACTGCAACATATTCAGCTTCAGCTGTAGACAGGGCTACAGTGTGTTGCTTCTTAGATGCCCAAGATACTAGACAGCCACCAAGGAATTGACAGTAGCCACTAGTGCTTTTTCTATCTACTCGACACCCAGCATAATCAGCATCAGTGTAGGTTAGAAGCTCTAACTCACACCTAGCAGGATACCATAATCCTAGCTCCTAGGTGCCTAGCAGATATCTAAAAATCCTTTTCACAGCTTTAAAATGATTTTCCTTAGGACTGGCCTGAAACCTAGCACATAATCCTACAGCGAATTGAATATCAGGCCTAGATGCTATTAAGTAGAGAAGAGATCCGATCATACCTCTGTATAATTTCTGGTCAAATGGGTTACCTTTAGTGTCTTCTTCCAAGCTTGTAGAAGTACCCATTGGAGAAGCTATCTCTTTAAGGTTATCCATCTTGTATTTCTTGAGTAGATCCCTTGTGTACTTGGACTGAGTGATAAACATTCCATCCTTTGTTTGTGTAACCTGCAGTCCAAGAAACAATTTGAGCTCACCCATTGAGCTCATTTCAAACTCATTAGTCATTGCTTCAGAAAATTCCTCACACAATTTGGGGTTAGTTGACCCAAAAATGATATCATCCACATAAATCTGTACAATAAGAATTTCAGAGTGACTCACCTTTGTAAACAAGGTCTGATCAACTACTCCTCTAGTGAAATTTTGATCAGTGAGGAACTTGCTCAACCTGTTGTACCAAGCTCTGGGAGCTTGCTTAAGACCATAGAGAGCTTTATTTAATTTGTAAACATGATTAGGGAAATCTAGACATTCAAATCCAGGGGGCTGTCTAACATAGACATCCTCATTAATTTCCCCATTCAAGAATGTAGATTTTACATCCATCTGCTGGAGGATTATACCTAGGGAACATGCATAAGCTAATAAAATTCTAACAGCTTCTAATCTGGCTACAGGGGCAAATGACTCTTCAAAGTCAATACCAAACTCCTGGTTGTACCCCTGAGCAACAAGTCTGGCTTTATTTTTAACAATATTCCCTAATTCATCAGATTTATTCCTGAAGACCCACCTAGTCCCTATGACTATTCCATGATCAGGAGGTGGGACCAAGTTCCACACCTTGTTTCTGTCGAACTGATTAAGCTCCTCATGCATGGCATTAATCCAATGCATATCCTTGAGGGCACAGTCAATGGACTTGGGTTCAATTTGAGAGACAAAAGCATATGCATTTAGTTCATGTTGAATTCTCAGGAGACCTCTAGTCTTAGGGGGGTCATGCAGATTTCCAATTATATTATCTACAAGATGATCTTTAAGATATCTAATGTTCACAATTGAATTGTCATGTCTTTGATTTACCTCCCCCTGAACTGTAGACTCCTCTTCATTAAGTTCTGTATGTCCTTCTTCATCTTCTGAATTGTCTTCAGGATCTCCTTACTTCAGAATTCCACCATTGTTTTCAATCCTGCATTGACCAACGTTAGAATTTACCGAGGATTCATCAAAAATTATGTGTGGAGATTCTTCAATAGTTTTAGAGTTCAGATTGTACACTCTATATGCTCATGTGTTTTCAGAGTAACCAAGAAAGATTCCTGGTTCACCTTTAGGTTCAAATTTATCAAGGTCTCTTTTATCATTTATATGAATAAAACATTTGCAGCCAAAAACCTTGAAATGAGCAATAGAAGGTTTCTTACCCTTTAAGATCTCATATGGTGTTTGCTGGGTAGAAGGTCTTACCATGACTCTGTTAATTACATAACAGGCAGTGTTCACTGCTTCAGCCCAAAATTTCCTTGGTAGACCACCTTCAGTAAGAAGTGTACGACCCATCTCCACTAGGGTTCTGTTCCTTCTCTCCACAACCCCATTCTGCTCAGGTGTCCTTGGTGAGGAGAACCTATGGTTGATTCCATTTGACCTGCAGAGTTCATCAAACTGTGAGTTTTCAAACTCACCTCCATGATCAGTCAAAATATTTTCAATTTTCTGATTTGCTTTAACATAGAACTCCTGAAATTCTGAGAAAGCATCACTCTTATTAGATAAGAAATAAACCCAAGTATACCTAGAAAAGTCATCTACCATGACAAACCCATACCTCCTTCCTGATAAGCTGACAGATCTGGTTGGCCCAAAGAGATCCATGTGTATTAGCTCATAGGGTTTGGAAGACAGATTTTCAGTTCTAGACTTAAATGACTTTCTAGTTATCTTTGATTGAGTGCATGCATCACAGAATTTATTTTCTTTCTTGAAGGAAATTTCAGGAAGTCCTTTAACCATGCTATGCTTGTTTAGTTTATGCAAAATGGTATAACTAGCATGGCCTAACCTACGATGCCATAAAAATGCTAAATCTTCTCTATTGGCAGTAAGACCTAGGTTAGAATGCTGAATATCATCTAGATCTATCATGTATGTGTTATTTATTCTTTTTCCAGAGAATTTTATAATTTCTGAATCAGGTTCAAAAACCTTGCAGCATTGAGAATCAAATAAAACCTTATGACCCTTATCACACAACTGGCTGATGCTAAGTAAATTGTAAGCTAACCCTTCAACCAGCATAACATCATCAATGCAGCAGGTAGAACACTTACCTACCTTACCTGATCCAATGATCCTACCCTTTGTGTTGCTTCCAAAGGTGACAAGGCCTCCTAGCTTTTCAGTTAGCATGCAAAACTTGGCCTTATCTCCTGTCATATGCCTGGAGCAGCCACTGTCCAAGTACCACAAGTTGCTCTTGGCTGCCAGGCATACCTGGATACACAATTAGGGCAAAGAGTTTGGAACCCAAGTCTGATTGGGCTCCAATGCAGATGAAGTGCAAGTAAAGAAAGAAAGCATGGTTTTGGGAATCCACATTTGTTTGAAGCAGTTCTGTTCAGTGGATTTTCCAGATTTCTTTTTGTTTTGCTTTTTCTTATTGACTTTCTTCTTATATGCACCAACAGAATTATTCACAGAATTTTTGTTATTGTGCCAATGCTTCGGCCAAGTTGCATTCATAAAGTTTTGGCCATGGTAGTTCCTGGGCTGGCTGTGGAAATGTTGGTAATTTCTAGGCATCCGACTACCATACCCATTTTCCCAATTTCTGACATAGGGTCTGTAAAAGTGTGTAGGTTGATGAACATACCCTGTATACATCCCTTGAGTTCTAGTCCACCCACGCCCATTAGGATAAATTGGCTGTGTGGGGTAGTAGAACTGAACTCTAGGTGGATTGAATTGGTTGGGCTGACTTCTGAAAATATTTTGTCTTCCCTGCACCCTTGACCCTGCTGACCTATTCATAGGTTTTGGTTGGGTCCTTTTCTGTGATGATGGTGGTGAAGACCTTTTGACATTGACATAGGGTTTGTTTACCTGAACAGGCTAACCCCTAACCTTGGGTTGAGCACTAGAGCTAGGTTTGGAAGTCCCAATTCTACTAGGCTCACCTACTTTCTGTTTGCCCTTCTCCTCTGCATTTAGCCTTTTCAGATTCAAATTTTTCTTTACAGCATTATTAGAATTCATGTTGATCAGAGGTCCTTTCTCCTTTTGTGCAACAAAGGAAATAGTTTTCATTCCAAAGCTTTTGGTTGCACTAGAGTTGAATCCTAGGCCCTCTCTTCTGAAGTTTACCTTTAACCCCAATAATGCATCTAAATTTTCAGATCCTTGGGTCATTTTCTCAATTATTTTTAGCTTATCCTCATTATCTTTCTGAACTTCATCAATAGATTTTTTAACTCATTATTCACATTGAGGACATCTTCATATTTTTCAGAAATAATTTTTATCTCATTTTCATAATTCTGAATTTTCAGTTTCCATGCATCAATTTCATTGTCTAATCTCACATTTTCTTCCTTAGACATTTTCAGTTCTTTATTGATTTCTTCAAATTCAGAACATGTGAGTTTCAGATTACTGTTCTCAGTTTCTAAGCAGGTAATTTTATCAGACAATGAAGTATCATTTTGCATGATTTTAATTTTTCTTCGTAGATGCCTGTTTTCTTTTCTGACCTCATCTACTCTATCAGCAAGTTCATCATAAGCAACCATCCAATCAGTAATAGTAAAATTTTCATAGCGAGAGGATACCTCATCAGATTCTTCCTCTCTATCTTCTGAGCTGGTTGCCATGAGATAGATTGGCTTCTCAGCTTCAACTTCGCTGTCCGAAGTGACGCTCAAGGATCCCTCGTCCTTATCACTCCAGGTACTCACCATAGCTTTCCCTTTTGTGTCCTTCTTCTTGGACTTGTCCTTGAGGTTCTGATTTGTCGGACATTCAGCTTTAAAGTGACCCGCCATCCTGCATTGATAGCAAACATTAGTTTCAGCTTTCTTTACAGGGTTTGATTTGTACCTTGTGTCTCGGCGGCCACTGTTGGGATTTCTTCGGCTGAATCTTCTTCCTTCCTTCTTGAGAAATCTCCGGAATTCCCTAGTAATCATGGCAATATCAGCATTTGCCATTTCTTCTTCAGACAAGCTCTCTTCAGTTGATGATCCGTTGGGGCTGGATCGACTGGATCTGCTAGCACCAGCCTTCAGAGCTATAGGCTTCCTCTTTCTGTCAGCCTTCTCTATCTTTGGCATATTCATCTCATAAGCCATTAGAGATCCGATCAGCTCATCTGCCTTAGTATTATGCAGATCTCTTGACTCTTCCATTACTGTGGCCTTGGTGTGCCAAATTGGAGTCAAGGATCGCAATATCTTCCTGACTACTTCATACTCAGAATATTTTTTCCCGAAGCCTCTGAGACCATTTGTGATGATAGTCAGCCGAGCATACATTTCCTTGATGGTCTCATTAGGCTTCATCTTGAAGGCTTCGTATTCTGAAACCAGTAGATTGGTCTTAGTCTCTCTGACTTGTGAAGTCCCCTCATAGATGACTTCAAGTGCATCCCACATTTCCTTCGCTGAGGAGCAGGCAGATATTCGTGAGAACTCGGTGGGATGTAGAGAGCACTGGATTGCATTGATTGCACTCCAGTTGAGCATGGACCTTCTGATTTCTTCCTTGGTCCATACGTCTTCATTTGGAGACAGCTCGAAAGGTCCCTTGCTAACTACCTTCCAAATTTCATAATCTTTAGCCCTCAAAAATACCTACATACGATGCTTCCAGTATGCGTAGTTGGTTCCATCGAAGTACGGGGGCTTGGATGTAGATTGCCCTTCAGCTATCATCCCTCTTCCGTCCATCTGTGCTTATCCTCTTCGGGCGGTAAGTCCCTGTAGAAGAGTCTAGCTCTGATACCAATTGTTGGAGTTAGATGGAAGGCTCTATCACCACAGGATGTGGATCTAGAGGGGGGGTGAATAGATCAACTGGCTATTTAAAAATTATGCCTAGAATTAAATGCGGAATTAGAAGAACAGTAGATGAACACAACCAATGCACTGAATGAAACACACAATGTCTGCTGAACAATCAATCAACACACAAGAGGCACAAGGCTTTTAGGTGGTTCGGTCAATCCGACCTACGTCCACCCCACATTCAACTCGAATGTGGAATACTGCTGATACACAGCTTCAAACCGCTGGGCTTTACAGCTTGCCAACAACAGCTGGGGCTTACAGCTTATCCTGACCAGAGGAACACCCTCTGCAACAGCTGAGCATCACAGCTTGCTCTGCTGGGCACTACAGCTTAGCCGACCAGAGGAACGCCTCTGCAACCCGCTACCTCACAGCTTGAAACCGCTGACTAACAGCTTGATCGAACAAGAGTTTTCAAAAGAAAATAACAAAGACTGAAAATCAAACAAAACATTCAATCGAATGGAAGAAAGCCAAAAATGACTGTAGCTCAAGGTTGAGCAATGTCAGCTCTGGTAACTGGACCAAGAGACTGATTCACAAACTCTCACGATAACTCTCTCAACTCATCTCTCTTCTTCTTCTTCTCTCCTTTTCTTCTTCTCTGCTTTTCTTCCTCTCATAGTGGATCTCGGTGGCTGCTTGTTTCAGACTGGATGTATATACTTCGCCAACTTTGATCGGCCTCTATAGAAGATGAAGACTGATATTTATAACAACAGCATCTGGATTAAGGGCGCGTGGCTTCCACGTCTTCCCGCCCAAATAATTCTCTAGATTCGAGATGCTTCCATCCACGTGGCAGCATCTGGTCACCTTGTCCTTCTGGGATCACGAGCCATGTCAGCAATCTCAGTAGAGAATCCCTGTCAGACAGAGTATCGGATGATCAGGTTAAAGAACAACTCTGTATAGACTTTATATAAGTGAAAGCTATGTACAGACTTGCTGTATGAAAATGCAATGAGTAGACTTCAAAAATGAAGATGCAATGTACATACTTGCAATGTGAAGGAGTTGATTGTGTAGACTTCACGATGTGAAGACTTATCAACAAATGACTGTACTTGACCAAAATCCTGAGACACTAACGAAGACACTGGACTGACACCAACTCGAAGACGAAAGACAAAACTAACACGAAGTGTAGTTACAAAACAAGAAGGACACGAGGTTTTAGGAAAAACAACACGAAGACAGAAATAGCAAAGAAGACTCAGACGCAGAGACAGCACGAAGTGAAACGAGAACGACACGAAGTGCAGTAGTGACAGAAACACACACTACACAGAGAACGACACGAAGTGGCACAGAAAGCAACACGAGGTGCTGCGATGTCCTGCACGCAATAGAACAAAAACGACACGAAGACGATGAAAATGACACGAGGTGTAGGAAACACGACACGAAGACATGAAACAACACGGAGACGAAACAGTAACCGACACGAGTTAAAAACAACACGAAGATAAAAACTGAAATCGACACGGAGTGTGGTCAAAGCGAGAAAGACACGAAGTCTAAAGCGAAAAACCAACACGAAGACAGAATACAAAGAAACGACTCGAAGTTAGGACAACACTAGGAGAAGACTGCACGAAGTGAAAACAATCACGAAGGCAGAAGATGCCACGGCTATCACGACACGTGATGAAGCAGTGGGACCAGAAAGAAACGACACGAGGAACAACAGTAAGTGACACGAAGACACAATAAAGGGAACGACACGAAGACACAACAAGGATACAACACGAAGACGTTGGATGCAACAGTGCAATGTCTAGACTTGAAAATCAAAGCAGACGGCTGTACAGACTTGAAGATGTGAAGCCAATGTACAGACTTTGAAGAACAGTCTGATGTACAGACTTCACGCGTTGACGCTGTACACACTTCCAATGAAGTGCGTTGACGCTGTGCACACTTAACCAATTCAGTGTATAGACTTGTGACAGTGAGAATTGCATACAGCAGTGAACTAAATGCAAAGAACACATAGTCAATCTGATAGAACAATTTCATCAAAACATAAACAGTGTTGCCAATTCATCAAAACAATGTGTTGCCATATGAAGTAGAGTTACATGTCAACACCATCAACACATAGGAGTCACAACAGAGGCAATTTGAAAAGACTGATTGTATAAGTATACTTCTCAATCTACGCCAGCTCTTCGGGGAGCAGGGTAGGATTGAGAGATATGACATCTCCAAAAGGCTTTTCAGGACGCGGATCTCTGAGGGTTCATCAGTACAGACCCATGTACTGAAAATGATGGAGTGAATTGAAAGACTCAATGCATTGGGGTTCAAGTTGGATCTTGAACTATACATTGATCTTATACTCCAGTCATTGTCCGATTCCTTTTCTTCCTTCATCATTAACTTTAACATGAACAGGATTGAAGCAACTCTCCCAGAGCTGCTCAATATGTTAAAGAGTGCTGAAGGAACTATGCAGAAAGATAAACCATCTTCGTCTGTAATGATTGTTGGCCGGGCCAACAAGAAAAGGAAGGCCTCTCAAATATCCACCACAAGTAACAAAGGGAAGGGAAAGAAAAAGGCCACGGGTAAGTAAATCGCCAAAGTTGACAAAGGGAAGGGCAAGAAGAATGAAAAGGAAGACAAATGTTTTCGATGCGGGGAAACTGGGCATTGGAAAAGGAATTACAAGGCAATTCTAAATGATGGTATTTTTGTCATAGACCTTAATTTGTCATATATGGAATCCATATTATGGGTATTGGATATTGGATGTGCATCTCATATCTACAATTCTGTGCAGGTGCTGGCAAATAGAAGGCGCTTGGGCAAAAGGGAGATTGAACTGAGGATGGGCAATTGAGCTTTAGTTGCTGCCAAAGCTGTCGGGACTGCACGCCTCAGTTTACCTTCAGGAGTCATTCTGGAGTTGAATGACTGTTATTATATTCCTAATATTATTAAGAACATTATTTCAATCTCTGGCTTGTATAACATTGGATATACATTGACTTTCAATAGCACTGGGTGCTCTATAATGAATAATGGTTTGATGGTAGCCAATGGTTCATTAGTCAATGGTCTATATGTATTAGATACACGTTCTGATGTTATGCAAGTTTCCAATTCTGATGAAGTGAATTCTGCATATCTATGGTATTGCAGACTTGGTCATGTAGGTGAGAAAAGACTCTCTCACTTACACTCAAATGGGTATTTGAATTCGTTTGAATACAAGTCATTTGATACCTGTGAGTCATGTCTCATGGGGAAAATGACCAAGGCTCCCTTTGGTGGACATGGTGAGAGGGCTGCTGACCTTCTCGAGCTCATACACTCGGATGTGTGTGGACCCATGTCCATTGAAGCAAAAGGAGGTTATCTCTATTTCATTTCTTTTATTGATGACTTCTCTAGATATGACTATGTGTATTTAATGAGACATAAGTCACAAGTCTTTGAGAAGTTTAAGGAATACAAGAATGAAGTAGAGAAACAGACATGCAAAAGTATTAAGGCTCTTCGATCGAATCGATGAGGTGAATACTTAAGCCATGAATTCACTTCTTATCTTAAACACTATGGAATAGTTTCTCAGTGGACTCCACCGTATACACCGCAGCACAATGGTGTATCCGAAAGGAGAAACAGGACCTTGTTAGACATTGTCCGATCCATGATGTCTATGTCAGGACTACCCTTGTCTCTCTGGGGCTATGCGTTAGAGACTGCGGCTTATTTATTGAATAGGATATCAAGTAAATTAGTTCCTTCTATACCATATGAGATATGGAAGGGCAGGAAACCAAATTTTAATCACATTAAAATTTGGGGGGTGTCCTGCTCATGTAAAGAAGAACGAGAGTGATAAGCTTGAGTCGAGAACCGATAAGTGTAGGTTTGTGGGATATCCAAAGGAGACGTTTGGATATTATTTCTATCACCCTTCTGAGCAAAGGGTCTTAGTGGCCAAGAGAACTGTATTTCTGGAAAGAGAATATCTACTCCCGAAAACGGTGGGAGCCAGATAGAATTGGACGAGATCCAAGAACCACAACCCATAGACACAAACTCATTAGATGAGACTGTATCGGTTGATCCTATTCAAAGTGAAATACTGACACTGCGGAGATTGGTAGACTACCGAGAGAACCTGAGAGATATGTTGGACATGTCTTAGAGGGGTCCTCTAAGGTATGTATCGATGAGGATGAAGATCCTCAGTCGTACCAGGAGGCGATCCGTAGTGTAGACTCCGAGAAATGGCAAGAGGCAATGGATTCAAAAATCGAGTCTATGTACACCAACACAGTTTGGAACTTAGTTGATGTACCCAAAGGGAAGGTCCCTATCGGCGGCAAATGGATTTTCAAAAGGAAATCGGTGTAGATGGACAGATTGACACATACAAGGCTAGACTAGTGGCGAAAGGATATCGTCAAAGGTAAGGCATTGACAATGACGAGACGTTTTCGTCGGTAGCCATGGTTAAGTCAATCAGAATCCTCCTTGCCATTACTGCATACCTGATTATGAGATCTGGAAAATGGATGTGAAGATAACTTTTCTTAATGGAAATCTGTCAGAAGAGGTGTACATGGTACAGCCTGAAGGATTCACCTCCTTTATGGATTAACGCAGGCATCTAGAAGCTGGAACTTAAGATTTGACGAGGCTGTCAAATCTTTCAACTTCATTCGGAATGAAGATGAACCCTGTGTTTACAAGAAGGTCAGTGGGAGCTCTGTGACCTTCTTGGTCCTTTATGTTGATGACATATTACTCATTGAGAATGATGTAGAGATGTTGACATCAACTAAGTCTTGGTTGTCCAAGACTTTCTCCATGAAGGATTTGGGAGAAGCATCCTATGTGCTGGACATAAAGATCTATCGAGATAGATCTAAAAGGATGCTAGGATTATCCCAATCCATGTACATAGACACTATCCTCAAATGGTTTAGGATGGAAAATTCCAAGAGAGGTCTCATTCCCATGAGACATAGAATTTACCTATCCAAGGGGATGAGTCCTAAAACTTCTGAGGAGGTGGGACACATGAATAAGGTACCCTATGCTTCGGGGATAGGGTCAATCATGTATGCAATGCTATGTACACGGCCTGATGTTACCAATGCTTTAAGCATTGTCAGTAGATATCAGGCAAATCTAGGCGAAGAGCACTGGAAGGCAGTAAAGGGCATCCTTAAGTACCTGCGAAGGGCTAAGGATCTTTTTCTACTTTATGGAGGAGAGGACCTACAGCTTAGAGCTTACACAGATTCTAGTTTCCAGTCAGATCCAGATGACTGCAAATCCATGTCTGGATTTGTATTCATGTTAAATGGAGGGGCAGTCAGTTGGAGAAGCTCCAAGCAAGATATGACTGCAGAATCGACGACGGAGGCGGAATATATTGAGATGCTAAAGAAGCCGTCTGGATGAAGAAATTCATCTTGGAACTTTGCGTAGTTCCCAAGATATCAGCTCCCATCCCATTATTTTATGATAATAATGGGGCCATCGCCCAGGCGAAGGAACCGAGATCTCACCAAAGGTCAAAGCATGTTCTCAGGCGCTTTCACCTTATTCGGGAGATTGTTGATCGTGGAGATGTGGCGGTAGAGCGTGTACCGTCAGAAGACAACATAGCAGATCCACTGACTAAGCCTTTGACACAGACTGTATTTGAGCGCCATCGGGATAAGATGGGCCTCAAAGTTGTGGGCAATTGGCTGTAGTTCAAGTGAGAGATTGTAAGTGTTGGTGTGCTACAGGCCAATTTCGGGTCGGGTAGGCCCAATAGTTTTACGATCTTGTTCATTATTAATAAAGTGGTATTTGAGCGTAAATATGCGATTGTGTTACTTTATGTTGTCTTTAGGATATGTGGTTGTAAAGTCAACTCGAGATGAGATCTCGATTATGAGACTGACTTTACATGAACACAAACCTTAAACTGTTCCTGGTTGGAGGGTAATCACTCGGGGACTTTGATTACCTATTAAATTAGTACACATGATGTGTCAGTGACCAGTCTCATGGTCATTGGTGCGGGGCACCAACACATATGTGTAGGTGTATGTCTTTGGAGGATGTACACTGAACTGATCCGCTATTGGATCTTCAGATGGTTGATTATACCTAATGTCAACTAAGATCCAACTGTCTCAGTAGCATCGTTGGTCCTTTGACCTGAGACATTGATCAGATCTTACACGAGGACTGGAATGATTTAATTACTTGGCTAAGTGACTTTAACCATAAGTCATGAGTTGCCGAGTCATTAACCACTCCAGGATACGTGTGAAGATCATCAATGGTCAAGAGGAGATCGCTCACTGTCGGGTATATATCAGACAGTTAATGGGTCATGACATTGACGCTCCGTTAAATCCCTGGCCAGGGTCGTGTGAGTTCGTTTAGAACGGACGTCATACACTTTAAGGTGGTCATAGTCAAATGGCACGATGATGGGGTTTGACAGAAACCATACCCTCGATTGTACCAGACTCATAGAAGGAGCGAGGGATTATATCGATGCGGTAACTGTGGACTTACAGGTACCAGACAGGCTGGTTTAAACCCGGCGTCCTCTAGGATCACGCGGATTTGCTTGACCCAACGTGATCGAAGGTTCAGAATGAATTAAACTATTATTCGGCTCTAGTAGAAGCGAATAATACGTTTAATTAACTTCTAATTGGGAATTAGAAGTTAATGGGCCTTAAACTAGTGTGACTATGGGCCTAGAGGATCACACACAATGGATTCTTGGGTGACGGATTATTATTATACAAATATATGTATTATTTCTATTTAATTTCCTTTTGGAAAGGAGTGTAAATGGAGCTTAATACATATGTATAATATGAGATAGGACATATATACAGTTTCGATCTTTTGGAGCCCTTTTCTAATAAGCCTAAACTCTATATATAGATCCTACGTGAAGCTCACTCGAGCTTCTTCTTCCAACTCTTAGGCTAAGTAAGCATTAAGGCTTAAGAGGAGGATTAGCTCCTCCCCTTTCCTCCCTCTTGCTCTCTTTCTACAGAAGGTGAAAAAGGGCCGGGGAAGGTCGTGCCGGGGAGGTACCGTCGCTGCGCAAGGGTCCGTGTGGATCTGCTCTAGAGGCCGTACAGCTGTGCGGCTCGATATTCTGCATCGGGCATCGCGGACAGCGTCGTTCCGCACAAGGTGAAACACGCAACCCGTAATTAGGGTCTTAGAAACACCGATTAGAGCACAGATTAAGCTTTCCATAGCACCGGGATCGGGCAAATAAATTATTGGTATCCGCTGCGTTGCCCGATAGTGCTGTACGAAACCTTACAGACTCACCCCTACTTTTCAGGTGGGTGGCGTCATCTCTGTTCGTGGTTCCTGGTGTGACGCGTCTGTAGCTGCCAGCGGTACCTACGTCGGGTATCCCCCGACCTCCGTGTACGTTCTTTCCCTGTGGCCTGTACTCGTCTTTAATTTCTTGGACTGGACTCTGGTATAATTGTTAAATTGAAATTATTAATTAAAAAGTAATTTTATTTCAGCTACTTTAGCAAACCGATCTAATGAATTTTAATTGCTTACTGTACTATCTTTGTGTCTTCAATGTACTACACGACAATCCTTTTATCCCTTCGGAGCTTTACCGCTCTTGGGAGGCCTCGCTGGTTCCAAGTGGTATCAGGTGTATCCGATAGTCCTATCGGGTATATCTGGTATCTGGGATCGGGTCGTCACAGTTGGTATCAGAGCATTGTTGTATGAAGTACATGGGAATCCGAGATATTGCAGTATCTAGAGTCCTTAAAGTCTAGTACAGGCATTTGCTGGCTTAGGTGTTGTGATGATTTATCGCGTTATTTTCCGAATGTGGTCTTGTGCGTGTTGTTCTGGCACTGCGCAAGGTGATTTTTGTTCTCGTCAAGATGTGATGAGACACTTCTTTTTATCGTGGTGTTTGTTTCGATCTCGTCGTACTTGGCAGTGTACACCGGAAGGCTTGAATCTGTAGTACGTTGTTCGAGGTTTTCTCCGTGTGTTGTTCAGGTTGCTGTTGACCTATGGCCTTGGTCTGATGACCGTACACGTTCTCACGTTGTTGTGGTCATCCCGGCTTGAGTCTATTCAGCTCTTGATGTGTCTCGCTTCTGTTGAAGTGCTCGATTAGATTCCATGTTTGAAAGTTGCTCAGGCAAGCTAGGATTTTCCCTTCCTGGTGAGCTTTCGTGGTTGAGCTTATTGCTTCTCGTCCCTTCTGGTGGAATCTTTTTGAGGTTTGCCTTGGAATTGCTATCTTAGTGATGCCTTTGTCCTGTGTCTGCTTGAGTGTGGACAGCTTTGTTCTGAGCCTGATCTGCTCTTTGCTATACGGTTGCTTAGCTTTGGACTCCATCATGGTGTTAAGAGCTGTCGCGTACTGTATTTGTCGTGCCGTGTCCAGCGGCCGATGTATTGTGAAGGCTCATTTACCATTTTCAGGACGTGAAGGTAAGCTGAGATTAGCCTTTTCCTTGGTGTTGACACCCGTTTTATACCGATAAGTTGAGCCGTTTCTCTTACCTCCATTTGATTGATGCCTTAAGTTGTCCATTATCTGCTGGGCCATTTTTTGTGGCACATCCTGGGCCCATTTTATGGGTAGCCTCCCTCCTTGGTAAAGGTCGTATCCATTCAGGGCTTATCGGACCTTGGCTTTGATTAATTGAACTGTTTTATAAACATCAGGTACCCAAGATCATGAACGGTCCCACATAAGCCGTTCACGACTGGGGCGGTTGATACCAGACCGTTCATACATTTCGGCTAATTTCTGAGGATTTTCTGAATATTCACCAACAGGATTTTGTGCGGTGTGATCAGGACCGTTCAAGTTCATGGACGGGCCTATTCCAACCGCCTATATCTCAGAGTCCTACGCGCGCCCGTTTTCTCAGATAATTATCCAAATATTTTGAATTATCACCGACAGGATAAAACGGTCGCGTTTGTGCCGCGCTACACTAAAACGATCTCTATACAACCGTTCATATAGTCAGGGTCCCACGGCGGACGTTTCGGCCAGTTCGAGAGATAATTGGGATTATTTGCTGATTATTTGAATTTCCACCGACGGGTATGGACGGTTAGTTTGTAACCGCCCACTTGGTTGAGCGGTCTATCATAAGACCGTTCATCCCGTCGGTTGCTCAATTTTAACAGATTTTAATCCTTTTGTTCATGGTTTTATCCCCAACTTCTTTTATCAATATCTCCGTGGGTAATCAACCATTTTAAGTGCCGTTTCGACTGGATGAGAGATGATTGTATTATCTACGATTTATCTTCAATAACTTCGTCTCGAAAATGGCTCTAAACCCTAATTTCGAGGTTGGCTTTCTAGGCTCTATAAATAGACCCTATTGGCCGGACGTCGAAAGGGGGAGATTTTGATCGACGGCGAAGCCCTGCCGCATTCTTGAGCGACCCAGCACCAAGGAGGGAGGCTCTCTACGTCCGCATGAGCCTCCGGTCAAGGGAGTAGCCCAGTCTTCGCAGTTTTTCGTTTCATAGTTTTGCCGTGTTCTTTCATTGCATGCTTTGTTTCTCACCCGCGTGCCCCCCTCCTGCTCATAACATGCACACAATCATCCCATTTTTTGTCACCCTAGGGGTTTAAAACCCCCCAGGTATTCCCCTTTTCATTTGTTCATGCTTAATTCTTCTCGTTTGAATATGTACCGCATCATTAAGGTCTAATTTGGGTGTCTTTTTTGTGTCTCTACGTTGTTTCGCAGGTCAGCATCTAATCAGCACGAGGCCCATCCCCTCTGGCCGGCCGGAGAGGGTGGAGGTCGAGCCCTTTTCAACTTGCTGAGTGAAGGTATTGAGCGGTCATCCTCCAGCCGTTCAACTTTCCGCGCGGTGTGTAAACAGCCGTCCTTCACTGGAGTGCGGTCCCTCAAGCGCCGTCCATCTCACTGCAGCAGTTCCTCCCGCGTCCCTCGCAGCGTCCCAGGGCGGTCTATCGTAAGACCGCTCATCCCAGAGCGGTCCTAACCGAGCCGTTCATCCCCAGCGCTGCACCAAGGTGAGTGTCGCCCCATTTTCCAAGGTACGGCGTGCCTGTCGTGTACGGCATCTTGGTGGCGATCACGGTACTTTGCTTCATTCTCTGTTTTCTCTTCTGTCTCTCATTTGTTCATGCACTTGGCGTACTTTTGACCCCCTTTAGTGAAGAGAGAGAGAGAGGAGAGAAATATATATCTACACCCCTTTTGTGGCGATCACGGTGGGACGCCTAGTGCCCATCGTGCTTTTGAATTGCTGACCCTTCTTAGTCCTTGTCAAGGTTTTCTTCTTGGAGTGATTTACAGGTTGGATGCGGTTTCTGTCCTCTGGTGCACACGCGGTTCGTCCAGAGCCGTCTAACCATCAGCACGGTTGATTCTACACCGCTCATATACTCTGCCTTCAGGTTGATCTACCCCGGCCTTTCCTGTTGCAGACGGCTCCCTGGACGCCGTCCATCTATTTGAGCGACTTTCACACAACCGTCCCGCGCCCAGGCACAGGTACGCTGTACTTTCTGGTGGCAGATACACGGCTGTGAGGCGGCAGTTCAAACACGCGTGCGGTTGACCATAGGCCGTCTGTCTGGTATGTCCCTTGCTTTCTGCCCATGCATTACGGCTGAAATTGGACCGTTTGAGTACTTAGAGCGGTCAGAGGAGGACCGCACATCTCCTATCACAGTGCATTTCTGTCTTCTTGCTTAGTGTTTTGGCTGATATATATATTGCTCCTGGTGCTGTTCGTTGGCTCCCCCTGCCATCTTGTTATTATTATTGCATGACCATGCTTTTATTACTCATGTGTATACTTGCTCATTGATTGATAGCTGCTAGGCTAGTTTGTGCATGCACTCCGGTGCGCATAGGAGCATCGATATTTCCCATATTAGTTGCATTCCTACCGAGGTAGGGTTTCCTCTCGTCTCCATATTCCTTGGAGCCGACTAGGGACCTTGCTGAGGACCTCCGTAAGCCCCCGTGAGCCGTGGATTCTCACACGGACGCCGGGCAGGTTGTACCGTATCCACCCCATCTAGGGTTGCATCCGCGAGTGAGAAGTCCCAATAGGGTCACCCGGTTCCTCGTTCTCATCCCAATCAGGCGCCTAGTGGTCGAGAGAGTTGACATTTTCATTAATCCACTAAGGTTCAAACCCGAAGATATAAGGAACTGACGAGCATCATTTTAAGAACTTGATTGCATTATTGAGTGATTCTACTCTCATCTCGCTCCATTGTATGCTTACTATTTGCTTGGTAGATTTGATTGATTTAGTGTTGCTTGTTCTAGTATCAAGTGTCTTGGTGTATGTGGGACTGCCTTCTGCCCCCACGATCACTGCCTAGGGTTGATTCTTATTTCCATTCCTACTCCAACCCCTTGTTCGATTCCGCTTCTTCTTCCATGTCGTCATACGACTTCTCTGCGGCCCATGAGGACTCCCTCCCTCGTGGTCTCCTTGAGGACCCCCCTCGGGTCACCCACTTGCAAGGGGGAGAGGGGACGGCCCCTTCACTCCCGACCTCTCTTGGCGAGGGTCCCCGACCCTCTTTTTCAAACCTGCCCAACCAGAATTCAGCCAGTACGATCCTCGACATGATGGCCCAGTTGGACCCCACCCAACTCCATCTCATCAGACAAGCTTTGCGAGGGGGCGATGCCCCGGCCTCAGCTCTGGCTCATGCCACGGCCAATGTCGCCACTTCAGCTCCTGTGGTCGGGACCACTTCCGTGGCTCCCATTGACCTTACTCCAGTCCGCCCTCAGAACTTTCGCTATCCCAATATGGAAATGGGCCAGGCGTCCACATCGGTCCATCAGCAACTGGATAAAGAGAAATCCCCGATCCCCTCTGTTCCTTATCTTGAGCCATACCCTACAATTTCTCCATCGCCTCAGGCCCTCATGGCCCCGGCAAACTTCGCTAGGTCACAGGCGGGGGCGGCTCAGGTCGCTCATACAGATATGGGCCCTTCCTCGGCCCAGTACCCCTCTTATGGGCCGCCTCCTTCGTCAGTTTATCCTTTGGTCGCCTATCCGGGCGCTACTCCTCTTGCTCCCCCCCCTCCTTCCCGGGAACGAGAAATTCTTGACAAGTGGGCTGCTATGCAGCAACAAATTGATCTCCTCCACAAGCGGGTCGGTCCGCAATCTCTTGCCGACGTCCCTATCCCTAACTTCAGGGACCTACGTTTTCCTTCCCAGTCGGAGCTCCCCGTGTACCGCAAATATGATGGGAATGGCAACCCGTTCATCCATGTCCGGGAGTTCTTATACGAGTCTGCGCAGTTCCAACAGGATGATCGCTTGATGGCTTATTTGTTCCGTCGGTCCCTGGAGGGGGTCGCGCTGGAATGGTTTTACACCCTGCCTCTGGAGGAGGCTGAGAATTTCAAGACCGTCAAGGAGAAGTTTATACAGAGGTTTCAGGATCGGGTCGAACCCGAGTACTCTTTCACTGACCTGGTGGCGGAGAAGATGAAGCCGGAGGAAGACTTCGCAACTTATGCAGATCGCTGGAGACAGATGGCCTCGCGGGTGCCCGGGCAGATTTCGGAAGAGGAAAAAGTAAAGTTGCTAATTTCCAATGCTACGCCAACTTTCAGAAACATTCTGGCAATGAATGACATTTCGAACATGCACCAACTATACAGCAGAGCTAGATTTATTCAAACCCAATTTAAAGACTCCCCCATCCATTCTTTGTTCGAGGCCCAGAAGCCCAAAGCCAATAAGAAAACCTAGGGCCCGGTCACTGAGGGGGTACAAATTAACGAGCAAGTCCAGGCCGTTCAGTTCCCCCAACACGCCGCTCCACCCCGCTTCCCACCACCTCAGCGTAACCCCCAGTTCGCCGCTCCGCCCGCTCCCCAGTCTGCCTTCCAGGTCCCGCAATACCCTCAACAGGCACCTCCGCCATCCCAACAGCCTCAGCGGCCCCCGCAGTATAATAATGTTCCTCCACCCCCCACCTATGGCTCTGCTCGACCAGCTCCAAAGAGGGCTCATTACCCCCCTCTTCCGGAGACCTTGCCAGATATTTTCTCTGCTCTAATGTATACTGGCAACCTTCAGTTGCCGCCTGAGCGCCCGAACTGGAATCCGGCTGCCGACCAATCCCGATATTGTATATTCCATCGGCAACCGGGGCACACAATAGAGCGATGTTACCAATTCAGAGACTTGGTGTATGATCTGCATGAGGGCCAGAGAATTGATTGGGCCCAGATGCGCCAGCTAATTGAGGATATCAAGCAGAGGCAGAGATAGGCCAGGTCGCAACAGGCGGCGCCCCAGCAGTAGCAGCAGCAACAACCCCAACAGCAGCCACAGCCTCCACCGCAGCAGCAAGACCTTGGGATCCATCAAAATCCCATGCCAATACATCAGCCCGCTCCTCCGCAACAACAGCAACCGCCGGCACCGGCCCCAGCACAAGTGAATGTGGTCCAGCGCCCAGCCCCCAACGCTGGGTGGACGTTTGATGATGAGATCCCCGCCCATCTCTTGGCCTTACACCACCACTACTCTCCCACACCTGCCATCCCCTCCATCCTTAGACCCGCCGCTACACCGCCCATCACTTCCCCCGCGTCGCCTCTTAGGCCCTCTACATTTCCCCCTACTCCATCCGTCCTCTTACCACCACCCGCCATGCCTCCCATCATCTCCCCTAAGCTTAACCCTTCGCCCATTTCCCCTTCACCAGGGCCCATTAAGCCCACTCCCGTCATCCTCACCCCCATCTCCACACCATTCGCCTACCCCACCAAGCCAAGCGGGGGTCCAGTCCAGGCCGTACAAGCATCACAATGCGCCCTTCGGAGCGGGCGTCCCTTCTAGAGAATGTTTCCCTCCCCAGGTGCATCTGCACCAAACCCTGCAGTTTCATCCCCTACAGTTGAACCAGAGGAGATAGATCCGGTGCCGGGCACGAGATATGACTTATTACAGCATTTAGACCGGCTGCCGGCTAAAATCTCAGTGTTAGAGCTGATCAAGAGGTCGCCGCTCCACCAAGACGCCCTGAAAATCTTCCTACAGAAAGTTATGGTGAGCGAGGATGTGGCGGTGGATAGCCTACCCGCGGTCTTGGCCACGATCACAAAGGGGCCCTCTATTGCATTTGCTGAGACAGAATTAGCGCCTCCTGAGGCACGGCAGATGCCGTTATGCATTACCATCTCTTTAAACAAAACGACCGTGGAATCCGCCCTTGTGGATACAGGGGCATCGATAAATGTCTGCCCATTGAGTACCCTTCGTGCTTGTAATATATCAGAGGACATGCTCAAGCCGACACCAACCACGATAGCCACATATGATAACTCCAGACGTGCTTGTCACGGGGTAGTAACTGTACAGGCCGAGCTAGGGCCCTTGGTGATGGATGTAGAATTTTACGTGTTGGACATAGACCCAATGTTCAAAGCCATTCTGGGTCGTCCATGGTTGAATAGTTTGAACGCCGTCCCCTCGATCGCCCACCAGTGTCTGAAGTTCCCATTCCAGGGGCGAGTGGTCAAGGTAAAAAGTGTTTCCACAGTTCAAAACGTTGACGCCATAGCAGCCAAGGTTCTGCCCACACTGTGGCCGAGTAACATACCTGTTCTATCTGTCATGGACTTGAACTATTCGTGGGCGTATGCGTCGCGCAAGCCCACTGCTGCACCAATCAATGTGAAGGTTAAGCCCAAGATGAGAGACTCCAAAGGGTGGCACATAATTCTAAAATTGGGCTATCAGCCAGGCCGAGGACTCGGCGCACAGCTACAGGGCCGAACCAACCCCGTTCCCAGGGGAAGGAAGATGGGCCGCCGGGGCCTCGGCTACCATGAATCGTCCATGTCGATGCTTGGGGACTCTGGGCCGTTGACCTGGGACTACCGGCAACATTTTGTGAAGGGTCCATTGCAGCCCGGCACCTTGAAGACCTCGCCATCCAGCCTTGAAGAAAAGATAGACGAAGCTTGTGCTGTTGCCGATCCTCCACCACCACCGCAAGGGCTAGCCGGTGACTTGGAAGACTTTGCTAACTGCTTTGCAAAGATGTTTTATGAAGAAGAGGGTGACCCAAAGAAGAAGGAGACGCAGCTGGTAAGGCGCCCCCCGATGCCATTGGCCCGCCAGGGGCCCCGGAAGACGGGGAGCTCCATCACTACCTATTCTATGTCCCCATCCCGTCTCGCTTCCTGGTTTCAACAACGGGATTCTGTTCCCCGTTCCCCTCCACTCCTGGTCGACCCGTACTTTACGAAGAGACCTGAAATTCTGTTCGTTCCATGTGCTTGCGGGCGCTGCCCGCCCATTGATCTATCAACCTTATTCACTCCTCCTCCTCCTGGAGCTCAGCTCCATGAAATGTGGTTTAAGTCTTCGGACCCTTTCTTTGACTGCATCTTCCCAGAATTGTTTCCCATGAAACTTCCTCCTCCCCCGCCTTCTCCCTCCTGTTGTGTGATCACCTCCGGCCTCCAAAAAAAAAAAACGCCAACTTCAAAACGAGGTCTCCATGGAAGATTACGCTATGTTCTACCAAGATTCCCAGGGGCACGAGACCCCTGTTTCTTTTCCAGTAGATTTCTTCTCCCCTAGATTAGATGTATAGTGTACAGAGTCCTCTAGGGTGGTCGAGTCAGTCAGGGTAGAATCTAGTTCGAGTTTTGTCAGCCCGTCCACGTCTGCGGCACCTGCCGTGACGCGCCCTCCTAAAACCATCCCCAATAGGTTTCTACAAGATTTGGCTGGGAGATGTCATGCTCTGTTGAAATGCCCGGAATTTGTGGAGACCGCAATTATCCTGGAAGATGAGGAGGGAGTTGATGAAGTATGGAGCAAGGATGGACTAGGAGTATATGAAATTGTGAATGAGAAAGACCCAGCTGATGGTGAGGAAGATGAAATGGATGACACTGCTGACCTATATGCCCAAGGCTTGAAGAAGTTCGACGAGCCTTCTGTAGCAGTGGATGAATCCACTAAGGAAATCAACCTCGGAACAGAAGAGGACCCCAGGCCCATACTTATTTCCGCCAATCTCCCTCCTCCAGTTGAAGAGGAGCTTGTCAAAGTCTTGAGGGAGTACATCGATTCTTTCGCCTGGTCCTACGAAGACATGCCGGGTCTTGACCCCGCCTTGGTTGAACACAGGCTGATTCTCAAACCAGGGGCAACGCCCGTTAAACAGAAGGCAAGGAGATTTCACCCGCAAATGGCCTTAAGGATTAAGGAAGAAGTCGATAAATTACATAAGGCCCGGTTCATTAGAGTGGTGCTGTATCCACAATGGGTGGCGAATATAGTCCCGGTGATGAAGAAGGATGGTAAAATTCGAATCTGCATTGACTTCAGGGACTTAAACAAGGCATGTCCGAAAGATGATTTTCCACTTCCTCACATCGACGTCTTGGTCGATAATACAGCTGGATACGAAGCCCTCTCCTTCATGGACGGCTACTCGGGGTATAACCAAATCTTTTTGGCTCCGGAGGATCAAGAAAAGACCTCGTTCACCACACCATGGGGCACATACTGCTACGTCGTCATGCCATTTGGGTTGAAAAATGCAGGTGCCACCTACCAAAGAGCGATGATGGCTATCTTCCACGATATGATGCACGTTTATTTAGAAGCTTATGTGGATGATATTTTGGTCAAATCGAGGTCACAAGAAGAGCACCCCGCCATTCTAGCCAAGGTACTGCAAAGGGCTAGGGAATACAAGTTAAAGATGAATCCAAAGAAATGTGTGTTCGGAGTTGCATCAGAGAAATTGCTTGGGTTTATAGTTAGTAAACGGGGGATTCAGATCGATCCAAACAAGGCAAAGGCCGTCATGGAAATGCCACCGCCGAAGAACGTCACTGAGCTTCGAGGTTTGATCGGGCGTTTGCAATTTATCAGGAGATTCATATCTCAGCATTCGCAAAGATGCCGCCCGTTTTATGACCTGTTAAAGGCCGGCGCGAAATTCGAATGGAATGAACAATGTCAAAAGGCCTATGAGGAACTCAAGGTGTACCTCTCTAATCCCCCGATTCTACAACCACCCGTCCCCGGGAAACCCCTGATCCTGTACATTTCTGTAATTGAGGACTCCCTAGGAGCGGTTTTGGCACAGGTTGACGACGAAGGAAGAGAAAGGGCGGCGTACTATCTCTCAAGGTTATTTAATCCTGCTGAATCCAAGTACACTGCTATGGAGAAAACCTGTGCAGCACTAGTATGGGTAGCGCAGAAGCTTAAACACTACTTTCTCGCCCACGAGGTTAGGCTCATCTCTAGAATGGACCCCATTCGTTATCTGTTGGAAAAGCCGGTCCTTTCTAATCGGCTAGCTCGCTGGCAAAGTTTTCTCTCCCAGTTCGACATCACCTTCATCGTGCAGAAAGCAATCAAGGGATATGCTATTGCCGAGCACCTAGCTCATTCTCCTATCCCTCGCACTGATTCCATCCAGGATGAATTCCCCGATGAACACCTGGCGGTGATCACTCATCTTCCTTTCTGGTCCCTCCACTTTGATGGTGCCCTTAATTCCCAGGGCAGCGGAGTCGGGGCCGTTCTCCTTACTCCAGAAGGGGTGACCATCCCCGTGGCGTATCAACTCTCATTTCCTGCCACCAACAATATAGCCGAGTATGAGGCTCTCCTTGCTGGTCTGAAGCACGCCTACATCTTGGGTGCGCGATACCTAAACATCATAGGAGACTCCCAGCTGGTGCTGCGTCAAGTTTTGTCAACCTACCGCACCCGTGATCCTAAGCTCAAACCCTACCAGGATCTGGTCACGCTCTTGGCCAGGCAATTCAGGAAACTCGTCTATATTCACACTCCCCGCTCTCAGAATATCCTGGCCGACGCCCTGGCGTCTCTCGCCTCTTCTCTATCACTCCCCCTAAGTCGCGCCACCGAGACCATTATGGTCCAAAGGCTAGACGTTCCTTCCCCGCAGGATCCCTGGTTCGACAATCTTAGGATATCCGTAGAGAAGAAAATAGAAAGGGAGGAAATAAAAGAGGTTTCATTAACTGAGCTCGAGGAGATCATTGAAGAGGAGGAATTGCCGTGGTTTTATGAGATCGAGCAGTACTGCAAGGATGGTACATTTCCGGAAACAGCCAATGCTGAGCAACGAAAAGCCATTAGAAGAGTCGCCGTCAGGTACACGATCATCGCCGGTGAATTGTATAGGCGGGCCCTGAATGGAGTTCTAATGAGGTGCCTAGATGACGAAGAAGCTTGGAAGGTTGTGGAAGCAGCCCACTCCAGCGAGTGTGGAGGGCATGTGAATGGACAGGCCTTGGCAAAGAAGATTCTTAGGCAGGGCTATTACTGGCCAACCCTAGAAGAAGATTGCTCTACCTATGTCCGTAGGTGCCTTCAGTGCCAAATCCATGCCGACAAAATCCATGCTCCGGCCTCTTCTCTCCATCCTATTACGGCCCCCTGGCCGTTTTCTATGTGGGCCTTCGACATCATCGGGCCCCTCGGTGATCCGAACTCTGCGATTAAACAGAAATCCTTCATTCTGACGGCTACAGAATACTTTACCAAGTGGGCCGAAGCTGAAGCTTATGCAGAAATCAAAGCCACCACAGTATGCCGCTTCATCATGAAGAACATTATCTCGCGGTTCGGAGTGCCAAGCAGCATCGTCACCGACAACGGACCTCAATTCATCTCACAAGAACTCCAGGACCTCTGTAAGAAATTCAATATAGTTTTGCATCATTCATCACCATACTACCCCCAAGGTAATGGATAGGCTGAAGCCACGAATAAGACCCTTCTCAAAATTATCAAGAAAACATGCGAATCACATAAATTTGCTGATTGGGCCGATAAATTGATAGAAGCTCTATGGGCCTACCGCACCTCCGTCCGCACTCCCACAGGGCAGACTCCCTTTGCCCTCACTTACGGAATGGAAGCGGTGCTCCCGTATGAAATTCTAATCCCTTCCCTAAGGGTGCGGCTGGATAAGGAACTTAATCTCGACGAATATCGAGAGGCGTTGCTAGTCCAACTGGAACTTTTAGACGAGAAGAGGTTAAATGCGGCCAATCATGTTTCAGTATATCAAAAGCGGGTCTCGCGATATTTTCAAAAGAAGGTCATCGAAAGAAAATTTCAAGTGGGTAACATGGTTCTGAAACGTAAATTCATCAGGTCTGCAGGTCCCAGGTCTAAGTTGCAACCCAACTGGGAAGGGCCCTTCGTAATCAAAGAAGCTTATCCTGGCAATGCGTATCGTCTAATTAACTCGGAGGGGGAGGAATTGTCGAACCCGTGGAATGGGCTATATTTAAAGTATTTTCATCCCTAAAAATAAAACTAGTTAACGGCTCGATGGCAGGGCATACCCCACCAAATTGCGAAAGGAGGACCCAGGTCCAGCATCTCACACACTACACGACCCCGCGAGACGGTATTCTCTCATGCTACCCGACACCGTTTCTCCTTTGGCCATGCTCGGGGATGGTGGAAATCCTTGTATTTCCTCTCTCTCGGTTGAAGATAAGGGGCAAGTGGTGAATAAGGGGGCGAGGACTGACCCAGGCTCCCCGTTAAGAAGGGTCTCAAATAGGGGCAATCCGTCAAGACCTCACTCCGCAAAAGAAGAAAAAAGAAAGAAGAGAAAGAAAAGGAAAGCAAACAAAAAAAAAAGGAAGAAAAAAGAAAGAACAGGGGCAAAAGCCGAAAGCACAAAGCTCGAAGCTCTCTGAATCCCCGAAGGATGCGGCTAGGCATGGCAAGAGTGGCAGTACAGTTTCCCCGCGGGACGTTATGAGCCCGGTCGCATGCGTGCCTAGAGCGGGTGAAGGTTCGATGACGGATACGAAGCCCCGGCGCAACAGACCAGATTCCTTGAGAAAAGGGGGGTCCCGGGAAAGAACTCAAGCCCTAAAAACCTCTACACCTATCGTCGGCTTCCCTACTCAATCTTTTTTACTTCCGCAAGGAATGAATCCCACCCCGGATATGGCCTCAGCAGAAGCACCGTCGAGCAAAGTCGACGCCGATCACGGGCGGTCCCCTTTCCTGCACGCGCTGAACCTTGGAATTCCGTAGCAAGACGAGAAGGTCCCTGCTATTGAGACCTGAGCTGGTTTCAAAACCCCAAAAAAATCAAATATTTCAAAACCCAAAAAAAATCAAATATTTCAAAACCCCAAAAAATCAAATATTTCAAAACCTAAAAAAAATCAAATATTTCAAAACCCAAAAAAAAAAATCAAATATTTCAAAACCCAAACAAAATCAAATATTTCAAAACCCAAACAAAATCAAATATTTCAAAATCCAAAAAAAAAATCAAATATTTCAAAATCTAACAAAAATTGCGTTTGCATGTTTTCTTCTTGCATTCATCTGCATTTTCTCGCACTTTGATATTTGCCTATTTAATAAGGCTCACCCCCCTTGACCAAAAGTCAAGAAAGGGTCGTCTCCTAACTTGCTGTAGGCAAGGGGCTGAGCCTAAAATAGATTTAATCTGTTTCATGTTTGCATGTGTGCAGGGGCAAGTCGGAAGGACAGTTGACTCGGGACTACAGGAATATTCAATACTCGCATTAGCCTATACAATCACATCACATCATAATCATATTGCAAAGCTCAAACTCAAATCTCATCAAATCTTATCATATATCAAGTTGTCCGAATATAAAATCCTATCCCATATCATCATAAAAACAAAAGAAAATCACTCAGTCCGCCGCTGGGCATCCCCGCGAGGACGTATCTCTCTCAACTCCCTAAGATAAGCCTGTCTAGTCTCTGGAACCTCCTCAACCTCTGCTGGTAGGGTATGCACCCTGCTCACCTCCCACATGATCAACGCACTCCTGACCGCCTGCTCGTCCTCCTCTGTCCCGATCCTCCGTGCCTGTAGCATGGGAAGGTAGGGTAGCATAGGTAGCACCGTCCGAGGGAGCCCGATCTGCAGGTAGCATCTGTGTGGGCTGTACATCGCTAAAGTGGTGTCGCTCACGAGCCTCAAGTCCAAGCCAGCTCTCCTCGGTAGCCTGATGATGGTATCATGGAGGAAGTCCGGGCGCATCACGAACCTATCCAGGGGCAGCCTGCGGATGTACGGGCGCCACTCGTCCCTGGTCTTCAGCTCAGCCGTCCTGCACTCAACCTGTGGAGAAAACCTGAAGGCGCCCCCTATGAAGCAAAGGGGATGGCTCCCAAAGATCCTGCTAACTGAAGTAATATCCTCCCTCCGGGTAAACTTCATCCTAACTCCCATCCAACACTCCAATAGGATCATCGAACCAAAGAGAGGACCTCCTAAGGCTGCCGAAGTGAGACCCTCATACAGATAAGCTAAGATAGCCTGAGAGATGGAAAGTCCCTGCCAAAGGCCGCTGATGGTGCTGAGTAAAGGAATCTCTAGGACATGGTCGGCTGAAGGGAAAAGGATGGCCCCGCATAGGCAGATGGACGCAGCTTTGGCTATGGCTTCAACCCAGCCGCACTTATTCCGGCAATGCTCTACTACCCACTAGCTCAGAGGAAGGAGGTGGATGTGGCGAGGGCCTACGAAGGTGCGAACATCCCCGCTGTCAGGTAGGAACCCTCCTAGGATGAGTTTTGGGTCTATAGGGGCAACGGTATGACATATCAAGTCTTCCTCCCCCACCTTGGACCTAGGGAGCCCGAAGTATGTCTCTACCTCCTCTAACAGGATGGTGGCCTCAAAAGATGGGAAGAAGAAAGTGTGAGTCTGAGGGTGCCAGATCTCCATCAGAGCAGAAATACTATGCCAATCTAAGGAAAGTTTAGGGTAATTCTGACCTAGAACTAAGAGGGAGTGCAAGTGCCAGATTTGAGAAGGTGAGTCACCCCGAGGGGCAATGCACGGACCATGGGAGCCACCCACTTTAAATTAGAAAAGCGCCTCGGGCCGGGAAGAAGCTGAAAAGAAGGAGGAAGCAAGGGGTGTAAAGAGATATAAGAGGAAATCGAGAGATGGAAATTTGAACATATTCTAAGCAAACTTACCTCTCTCATAGGGGTGGCGCTGAGATGTCGAGGAATCAAGCTTAGCCGTCGGATCGCCTCCCGCTCCTTTCTAGCTGGTCTTGGCCCTTCAAAGGGCACTCCCTCCGCGGAACTTCCATCAAAAGCCCTCTTCATGATGAGGTGACGAGAATCAAAGGTTTTAGGCTTTGGGAGAAGGAAGATGAATGAGTTGAGGGTTCAGGCCTACCTGCTACTTATAGGGTTCATTAGAGAGCCCAAGCCTCTTAGGATTAGGCCCAGATAAGTCTAGGACGAGTTTGGATAGCGTTGTGATAAGTTCAAAGCACCTTTCCCTCGGGCTGGGGACTCTCCAGGGAGTCCCCTCTCAAGCAAATCGGACGTGGGATTGGACGGTCTTACGATAGACCGTCCATCCATTATACGGCCCATAATCAACCGTTCTTCTCTCCAAAGGAAGCTTGGGCCCAGTGACTTGTACGGCCCGAACTCCGCCGTTCCACCACTCATACGGTTTATATAGAACCGTTCCAACGAATTCACGCGGTCCTTAGAGAACCGCTCTTACATACGAACGGCTAGCGGAGAACCGTCCATATGCTCTGCTCCCCAATTAACCTGCTGCACTCATGCCTCCGTCATTTAGCGCACTCATCTCACTCAAGTCGGCGTGTGCGCTCTCATCTCACTCGAGTCGGCGTGTGCGCTCTCATCTCACTCAAGTCGGCGTGTGCGCTCTCACCTCACTCAAGTCGGCGTGTGCGCACTCATCTCACTCAAGTCGGCGTGTGCGTCGCTCATCTCTCTCAGGCTAAGCGAGCTCCTCAAACTCACTCACCCATTCATGCATACATTCATCCACAGAACAAATGAAAAACAAGGATAGGCATCACTAATCATAATATATCATATACAAAGGGCGGGCCCGGTACAACAAGTCAAGCAGCCCCCTCTCCCTGGCTCCCGTCACTGTCCCCCTCACCCTCATGCCTCTTTGGAGGAGGCATCGCTGAGGTCGCCTCATCACGCCGTCGCCAGCGCCGCTCCTCCTCCTCGTTCCTCCGATGGCCGGAGGAACCAGTGAAGTAACTCCTCACAGAGCCGTGAGTGCCGTGACTGCCACTCGGAGTCCCGCTGCGCGATCGTCGGCTCATCTCTCTAAAAACCTGCAACTCTCCGTTCAGCCCGGACATCTCAATCAGAGCACGATCCCGCTCCGCTCGAACTCGCACCAACTCCGCCGCATCCGCCCGGAGCCGCTCTAGCTCATGCCGAAGGAGTGCCATCTCCACTGTGCCTGCTGGCTGGCCCAGCGCAACCTCCTCCCGCACACGGACTGCCTCCTCCCTAGCCGCTGCTCGGCTCTGCTCCAACTCCGCCCGCAGGCGGGACAGCTCGGATGTCTGCATTCACACACCATTGTCAGTTGGTCACATTTTCATACAGTTCATAAGCATAAATAAATAGGAGGAAGTGTAGAAATTCGTATACCCTCTCCACAAGTGCCACCTCGGCCGCTTTGGCCCGCTCTACCATCCGAGTAAAGTCCGCCTCTCGATCGGCTCGAGCTGCTGGGGTCTGAACAGAGGAAGTAGAAGGAGCGTCTGGTCCCGCCCTCTGAGCACCCTCGGCGCGCTGCATCCAAATACTCCAGGTCAGTCATAAGCATAATCATAATCATATAGAACTGCATAATTTGAAAAAGTCTAAGGTTTAGGAAACTCACCAGTAGGGCCAGGGCCTGCCGGGCCTCGTCTCTCTCCCGGATGGTGGAGTGCAGGAGTCCCTGCAGCTCTGCCACTCGTCCTGCAGGGTCAACCTACATTTTAGAAGTCCATGTGTTAGTGCATCATCATATAAGAATCATAAGCATGATAGACAAAGTTTAAGTTTAGAAGTCGTACCGGTCGGTGGGCGCCTCGGAACACCTGGTCCCGGTAGTGCCGTGCGTACACGGTGTAGTACGCGCTGTCGCTCTCTGCCCGGGCGGTCACCGCTCGCCCTCGTGCAGCCCAGTCAGCAATCTGCTCGGCGTTCCTCGCTGTCCAATCGTACGCCTCGCGGAGTCCCCGGGTGGTCCTCGTCGCTCGTTCCCCCACCTTCTCGGGCGCGGGGAACTCTACAGCCGGCTGGTGGACCCCAACGGTCCTCATCACCAACCTAAAGTGTAGTGGCTCCACCACATTCATGCAGTGAAGCCACACGTCCCGGCCAGAGAAGGCCAAGGCCTCGGTCACCCATGGCTGACCCTCCGGGCTCTCCTCCGTGTAAGGGGTCCACCGTACCTACAAAGAATAGGAAACTGCATCAGTATCATCAGAATAGCATGTATTTAAAGAGTCTGAGTCTAGAAGCGTACCGAGGTGTACGGTAGAGAGTCCAGGTCGTCCTGTAGCTCCCGAACCTGCCTCCTCAGGGCCATCATTTCCCGAGGTGCTGTCCACCTCCGCGCTATCGGCAGGAGCCCGGGGCGGGTCTCCTCGCCTCTCCCCAACCCGCGTAGGTGCACGTAGGCCCACACCTGTATCACAAGGTCGTGTCAGCATTCGGTCAGCATATAGAGTTGCATAATTAAGACTAGAAAAGAGAGTCGCACCTGGAGTTAGGGGGAGAAGCCCCCAAGCATCGTCCGACGCGCCGTCGAACTAAGGGTGTCAAAGAGGAAGGCGAGGACCGCCGCTCCCCAAGCATAGTCACCTACATGCTCGAGCTCCTAGAGGAAGGGGAGGAAGCGATAGCTCATCATGTCCGCCCGAGTGGAGAAGAGAAGCCGCCCGAACATCAGCATCAGAAACCGTCGTAGTACTCTGTCTGCCTCTGGTCCTGGTGCCGCTGCGACCCTCGGCCTCGCCAATCCGACAAGCCACTCCAAGTGCTCCTCTGGTCGCTCGCCCACTGCAACACCAGCTCGTCGAAGGCCCAGGCTGTCCTGGAGAGCAGCCCGGGGAAGGAGGGTCGACTGCCTCTCGGGGCGCCGCAGCTGTAGGCCGAGCAGCTCCCGAGCCATTCCCCGGTAGTCAGGAAAAGTAGTCCCGCTGACCGGTGACCCGTGCACGCGTAGGCCAGTGAGCCTGGCCACGTCCTCCAACGTGGGAACCATGTGCCCCCACGGGAACAAGAACGTCCGACTCACTGGGTCCCAGCGGTCGTGCAGAGCATAGAGCAGAGCTGCGTCAAAGCGACACACCTCAATGCTCAGGAAGGGGGCGAACCCCATGGCAGTCAATCGCTCCCTCTGGAAGTCCGGCAGTGCGAGGTACACTGCCCGAACCTGTAGCCAGGAGGTGCGGGTCCTACATTTCCCCTGCATTCATCCATTTTATTTTGCAGTTAGTTTCACATGTTGTTTCACATAAATAAAATGCTCAAAGCCCAATTATTGATTCGAAGAACGGTTACTCCAAAACCGCTCCATAGATGAGCGGCTTCACTCAAACCATTTTTTTGCTCAGGTCCCCCAGTTTGAACGGGCTATCCCTAGCCGTTTTTATCATGGACGGATCACCCTGAACCGTCCGGTTGCCCATCTTCCTAAGGAATAACGGCCCACCTTTGGCCGTATTGTTTTGATGACGGTCCTCTAAGGACCGTATTATTTTGCTTGGTTGCATGTTTGAACGGACCTACACGGCCCGTCTGTATTCTGAACGGTGATACCCTCACCGTATTATGTTTTTAAGGAACCGTTGGCTATGTGAGTGTAAACGGCGCTCCCAGCACCGTGTTTGTTTGGGGCGGTCCTTTGGGGACCGCATTGTTTTGGCAGTACGGTTTCTGTTAAACCGTTTTACCATCGTCGTCCCCGACGACGGTGGAGGCCTCCCAGCCGACTGGGAGACCTCCATGGTCCCTAAAAACAACCCCCTAGGCCCCTCTAAGCCCCTAAAACTAACATGCATGGAACTAAAACGATAGAAATGGAAGAAAAGGTGGGGGAAACCTACCTCGGGATCCCGTGGTTTCTTGGCTGCCCCCGCGGGCGGTGGTCCTCCGGCCACCTCCTCCTCGCTGGCAGAGGCCTCTTCGTCGGCGACGACGATGGCGAGCTCCTCCATAGTCACCCCGGGTGTGCCCTCCTCCTCCGGCGGCGGTGGCGGTTGCTCCGGCGGCGGCGAGCCCTCACCGGCGGTCCGTGGCCTGGCGGACTGGTGCTTCGTCCGGGTCATCAAATGGGCTGGGGGTGCAGTGAGGTTGAGAGAGGGAGAGGGGGGGAGTTGAGAAGAGAGAGTGAGAGAGGGAGAGTGTGGGCGTTGTTTGCCCCTTCGTCCCTTCCACCGTCGGTTACGGTGGAGGGAGATGAAGGGGTTCTTTTTTTCGAAGCTCCAGAGAAGAACGGTCTATCGTTAGACCGTTCACTATGTGAACGGTTCGTTCCTAACCGTATGTATCTCTTGACCGTTAATTCTATGTCGGTTGGAATTCTGGGTACGAGCGGTTCCCAAGGAGCCGTTCACATTAAAACGGTGTCTACACAACCGTTCATCACGGGCAACCGGCCCTGAAAGAATTGTTTGAATGTCAGGTACACACGGTTAACATGGAGCCGTTTGGAATATGGAACGGTTAACATCCGGCCGTATATCTCGTTGATGTGTTTAAATCATGAATATTGAATATTTTCTTTGGAAATACATCTCTTAATCATCTTATGCAGCATCACTTCAACCATGTCTCGCCATTTCGCCTGCACAGGTAAGTCAGGTATGGTCTTCTATCCCTGAATCCCTTATTGCATTATTATATGGTATTATATATACTATTTCGAGAGCCGGCAGGTTTCTTATGTGTCCCAGGATCTGATGTTCCCCTTCAACAAAAACAATGATGATCCAGGCTCATGTACCTAACCTTCGGATAGGCCGTTAAGCTGGGATGTCACGAGGAGGACGGTTCTATCCGCGCGCTGTGGTAGCAGACGGTATCTTGACTCTGATGTTCCCAGCTTAGCAATATTACTCTCGAATATCTTATATTTTAATCTTTCTTGGCATTTGTTTTAATGATTTCTTTTTGTTTTAGCCCAGCATGCATCATACGCATTCTTTTGAGCTTTCATGCCCCATGGTTTGCTTAAGAAATGTCCCGTCGGTAACGGTCAGCTATGTGTTTAAGAGGCTCGAGTAAGATGAACTAATTCCACTCTGAGTTTGAAGGTTCTCTTTGGTCGGTTCGTTGAGATCGGTTGACTAGAAGATCCTCGTCTGGAGCTTTAGCATCTTTTTTCTTTTTTGTGGCCCCCTCATTGGACCGCGAGATTGTGTCCCCCATGAGGTTGGTCTTGTCGGTTGATTTCCTTTAGTTTAGTCCCTCCAGATTGGCGTCGCCTTTTGGTCAATTACTCCTGACGCTCGGTTCAAGGTTTTCTGAAAGATTCTCATCGCTTATTGGTAGGAACGGGTGTTGTTTTACCTTAACGCCCGCTTTTCCGGTCCACTCCGCTACATTTCCGCTTCGTCTCCATGTTCCGTGTCACCTCCGCTTCACCTCCGCTCGCTCCCCTGCAAAGAGGACTTTAAGGAGGGGCATCTGTTGACACCCGTTTTATACCGATAAGTTGAGCCGTTTCTCTTACCTCCATTTGATTGATGCCTTAAGTTGTCCATTATCTGCTGGGCCATTTTTTGTGGCACATCCTGGGCCCATTTTATGGGTAGCCTCCCTCCTTGGTAAAGGTCGTATCCATTCAGGGCTTATCGGACCTTGGCTTTGATTAATTGAACTGTTTTATAAACATCAGGTACCCAAGATCATGAACGGTCCCACATAAGCCGTTCACGACTGGGGCGGTTGATACCAGACCGTTCATACATTTCGGCTAATTTCTGAGGATTTTCTGAATATTCACCAACAGGATTTTGTGCGGTGTGATCAGGACCGTTCAAGTTCATGGACGGGCCTATTCCAACCGCCTATATCTCAGAGTCCTACGCGCGCCCGTTTTCTCAGATAATTATCCAAATATTTTGAATTATCACCGATAGGATAAAACGGTCGCGTTTGTGCCGCGCTACACTAAAACGGTCTCTATACAACCGTTCATATAGTCAGGGTCCCACGGCGGACGTTTCGGCCAGTTCGAGAGATAATTGGGATTATTTGCTGATTATTTGAATTTCCACCGACGGGTATGGACGGTTAGTTTGTAACCGCCCACTTGGTTGAGCGGTCTATCGTAAGACCGTTCATCCCGTCGGTTGCTCAATTTTAACAGATTTTAATCCTTTTGTTCATGGTTTTATCCCCAACTTCTTTTATCAATATCTCCGTGGGTAATCAACCATTTTAAGTGCCGTTTCGACTGGATGAGAGATGATTGTATTATCTATGATTTATCTTCAATAACTTCGTCCCGAAAATGGCTCTAAACCCTAATTTCGAGGTTGGCTTTCTAGGCTCTATAAATAGACCCTATTGGCCGGACGTCGAAAGGGGGGAGATTTTGATCGATGGCGAAGCCCTGCCGCATTCTTGAGCGACCCAACACCAAGGAGGGAGGCTCTCTACATCCGCATGAGCCTCCGGTCAAGGGAGTAGCCCAGTCTTCGCAGTTTTTCGTTTCATAGTTTTGCCGTGTTCTTTCATTGCATGCTTTGTTTCTCACCCGCGTGCCCCCCTCCTGCTCATAACATGCACACAATCATCCCATTTTTTGTCACCCTAGGGGTTTAAAACCCCCCAGGTATTCCCCTTTTCATTTGTTCATGCTTAATTCTTCTCGTTTGAATATGTACCGCATCATTAAGGTCTAATTTGGGTGTCTTTTTTGTGTCTCTACGTTGTTTCGCAGGTCAGCATCTAATCAGCACGAGGCCCATCCCCTCTGGCCGGCCGGAGAGGGTGGAGGTCGAGCCCTTCTCAACTTGCTGAGTGAAGGTATTGAGCGGTCATCCTCCAGCCGTTCAACTTTCCGCGCGGTGCGTAAACAGCCGTCCTTCACTGGAGTGCGGTCCCTCAAGCGCCGTCCATCTCACTGCAGCAGTTCCTCCCGCGTCCCTCGCAGCGTCCCAGGGCGGTCTATCGTAAGACCGCTCATCCCAGAGCGGTCCTAACCGAGCCGTTCATCCCCAGCGCTGCACCAAGGTGAGTGTCGCCCCATTTTCCAAGGTACGGCGTGCCTGTCGCGTACGGCATCTTGGTGGCGATCACGGTACTTTGCTTCATTCTCTGTTTTCTCTTCTGTCTCTCATTTGTTCATGCACTTGGCGTACTTTTGACCCCCTTTAGTGAAGAGACAGAGAGAGGAGAGAAATATATATCTACACTTGGGCCTTGTGCTGAAGCTGGTATTCCTCTTCTTTGCACTGAGACTTCTTGTGATCGGTTGTTCGCTGGATTAGTACTCGTCGCGTGTTATATTGCGATTTTCATGAATTGCGATGTCGCCGTACGTGTGCTGGGATGCGGATACCGAGATATTCCCTGATGCCTGTGTGCATTTTGTGAGTGTGCAGCTGAAGCATGTGGGCTGGTTACCCATGGGCTCAGGATCATTGGTGGTGAGATTCTGGCCAGTCGAGAGGTTTGTTGTTCTCGATGTGACTTTGTCTTGGCTTCCTGTGCCTTGACGTTGATGTTGCCTGTTGCCGTGCTATTGCTGGAATTATTCTGGTGTTGGCATTGGCATTTGCGAGTGTTGGGGAATTTGTCGGCATTCCTTGCTGATTGAGTACCCTCTGCTCCGCATGTGTTTTCTTGGGTGTTGTGCTCTCAAGGCGTGTTCGTGGTCCTTGAGGTGCGTTCCCCGAGATTGTCATTTCTCGTTGTCGTGGGTCTTTTCTTGGTGAGCAGTCTGATGCGTGACCCGTCCCTTGTGGTCGTGTGTTCAGCTGTTCTTGTGCCTTGATGTGACCCTGCTTACAGTTGTGTTCCATGGTCCTGTGTTCTATACGGAGCTAGAATCCTGCAAGTGCTGTTGTTATCGTTTTATCGCTGTTTCTCTATGATTTTGTGTCTCTGCCATGGACCATGACCTTATCAGTTAGCTTGCTGTACTCCCTTTCTCCCGTAGAGTTGGCATGCGACTCGATCAGAGGTAATATCTGAGTGAGGATTGACTTGATCGTGTTTGTGGTCCGGTGCTGTTGTCGTTGGCGTCATGTGTGCCAGGTGTTCTCTGCCAACTTTGGCACTGGAGCTGATGATGTGGTCGAGCTGTCAGCTGAGAGGACTGTTTCTCCTTGTGTAAGCTGCTGCTTGTCGTGCCATCGTTGTGTTCCTCGGTATCGGTTGTCTGTTGTTGTGGCAGTCGTGTCCGCATTTCTGGTGAGACGTAAGCGACGTTGCCTTGTTTCAGAGGTGTCAGACGTGTGTTCATTTGGGTGCCGTGCTCGTGCTGTAGACTTGCTTGTCTTGAGCACTAGAGCGTGTACCTATAATTATGGTCTGATAATGTTCCTCTGAGCCGTGCTTCTCGAGATTGGTGTTGCCGTGTTCTCGGCATTGTTGTTGGCTGATGCGTAGTGTGCATAGCCATGTTGGGTTGTTCTTCTCTTGCTTCTCCACTGTTAGTCCTTAAATTTTGAGGATGAAATTTCTTAAAGGAGGGGAGAATGTAATGCCCTGGATCCTTAGTAGGTCTTATTGGATCTTTATTGGATCTTTCGGATCTGTTTCGGTGAGTTTCGGGTCGCTTTTGTGGCTCCTGAGTTGAGTTTTACGATCCGTGTGGGTTTTTCTCTCGTACTAGTTACGGAACCCTACGGTCACTTTAGTTGTCAGTTCATCGACTCGAGGATGCTACAACGACGATGTACTCTCCGAGCCGGTCATTTTGACTATTTTTGCATATTTTTCTGAGATAGGGCCAAAAATTGGATTTTTCAAAAATTAGGAAAATTCCTAATTTCTTTTCCTATTTCTTTTCCTTTCCTCTCTCCTCCTTCTCATTTCACCGCCGCCCTCTCTCTCTCTCGTTTCTCTCCCGTTTCGCCTCGTCAGCTCCGACTGCAGACGGAGGAACTAGGGGTGAGGGCTGGGAATGCTGTGGAGCTGGCTGGGTGCACGATGGGGTGAGGATGGAATGGTTTTGGCGCGATCTCGAACGGTGGATTCAAAGCCGCCGTTTGAGCTCGCGGCACAATTTTTGGCACGGTTTAGTCCCTTCGGGGCATGGTTTCTTCGGTGGAGGTAGGGTGATGAATCTTCACTTCCTCCTACACGTTTTCCCTGCCATTGCACGTCGTTCGGCGCAGAAACGGCTGAGTTTGGGCTTATTTAGCCTAAACCGTGATTTTCAGGTTTTGTAGGGTTCGCCGAAAAACGACAACCATTTTTAGATTAGTTACTGTCAATGGACTCCCTGGGACGTCAGCATTCCATAGTCACTGATTTTGTCTCGTTTGGTGGTCCCGTTTGACTGCTAGAGCTCCGGGAAGCTCGGTAGCCCTTTTTGGGTGATTTCGTTAGAATCACCCGTTTCTTGCGATCAGTGCGTCGTTTTGACTCCGGACGGAGTCTATGTGATTGCTAGCAGGTCCAGGGTTGTTTCCCCTTCGTCTCGGGATGAATGGGGCGTCGAAAGGCCTCCATTGGGCCGAACCCATGGTTTCCCCGCCGTGAGAGTTGAGCGGTCGGACTAGGACAGTCTATCCCCATGGGCGGCCCTGTCTTAAGCGTTCATCTGCTCGGCGCGCTCTGTTTGGCTTGGCGCGCAGCGAGGGTTGTGCTGTCTATCGTAAGACCGTATAACTCAAGTGGGGCTAGGGCTGAACCATTTTCCCCCTTCGGTTTGGACCGTTGTTGGGCTGTGCGGCTGGGGTCTAGCCGCCTGTCCCTTTGTACGGCTAGTATCTAACCGTACATCCTTGGTGCCGGTGGCTATTGTGCGGCCCGAAGGTGACCGCACAAGCCCTGGTGCCGTGAGGACCTAGCCGTCTGTTCCCCCGTGCGGCTAGGGGTGAACCGCTCGTGTGTTTCCCGTTTTAGGCTGTTATGCCGTTGTGCGGTCCAATCCGGACCGTCTTTCTGGTTGGGTGGTCTCTTTGTGACCGTCCATCTTTGTTGGTGGTTGGTGTTGTGCGGCTAGTCTCTGACCGTTCAACCCTTTGTGTGGATGGTTTCGAACCGTCCATCCTCCTTTGTGTGGTCAGTTTCGGACCGTCCATCCTGTGGAGTGGTCCTTTCTGAACCGCTCATCCCCGATGTGTCATCGGTTGGCCGTGATGGCTTCTCCCGGTGTCGTGTTAGAGTCATTGCTCTGGTCTGGTCGACCCGGTGTGATCCAATGGTCAACATGCGACCTTGCTTGTGTCTCGATGGAATTGTCCAGCTCGAGATGTGGTTCTGGACACCTAGAGGTACGATTTGACCTCGGTTTGTGTGTCTAGGTGCCTTGAGGATGTCGGAGTTTCCCCCAAGTCTCCGTCTGTCCTGTCTGTTTCGCGTCGATCGTCTACGTGAGTTAGGGTGATGTTTCTAGTGGTCCTACCTTGGACTGCTAGTGTTAGTTTGTCTGTCCGGTGGTTCCCTGGATCGGTCGGTTCGGGTGAATTGTGTGCGGTCTATTCCTTGACTGCTATAGTTTCTCCGAGGGCCTTAATCTGGGACCACCAGTGTCTTTGCCTCTGGTTGCGTGGCGAGTCCTCCTTGACTGCTTGGTTGACCTAGCGGTCGAGTGATGGATAGCCTATGCCTAGAGAATGGTTTACCGGTGGTTTGGTTTTCGGTATTTTGGCTCGACCTTATGGTTCGCCCATTGTCACGTGGACATCACCCGATGTCCTATGAGGGCTGTAATCGTGTTCCGAGGTGGCCAAGAGGGTTTGTGTTTACGTGTCTTTGTTGGGTTCCGATCAACCCGGGGTAACCCAATGGTTGACGGGTGACCTTGTGTGTGTGTCTCGGCAGTTCTGTCCAGTCCGAGACTTTGGTTCTGGATGCCTCGAGGTGTCATCTTGCCTCGGTCCGTGTGTCCAGGCGTGCTGAGGGTCCTCGGTGTTCCCTCAGGTCTCCGTGAGTCATTTTCTGCGGAGCGTCGTTTCCCGTGGCTTAGGATTAGACAAATTGGCGGCTTATTTTGCTGCCAGTGACGATCTTGCCTTTGAGTCATCCAACTCAAGGATCATTACATTGTAGGGCTAGTTGCCTAGTCCTGAGTCTGTTGGCAGTAGTCGCACTGCCAGTGGTGTCTAGTAGTACGTGCGACAGTGCGTTCTAGCTTGTTTGTACTCTAGCACTTGTGTTTCTGAGTCTGGTGTCTTGTGAACCGCCTCTAGTCGTAGTCTCTCGACGCACGTGATCCAGTGTGTTGACCCACCTCGGAGTGGTGGAAAGGGCAGTTCCCGTAATACGGTTTGTAAGCTAGTTCCATGGGCTCCCGGCCAGCGGTAGAGTCCTACCGAGGGAGAAAATTAGCTAGAGGGCCTAGCTTAGGCAAGAGCCAGTGTGTGCACACGTGGTCAGGGGCTGAGGACTTACGTCAATGGGCGTGACCCTGACGAGTTACTCGTTGTTGTAGTTCCTGTTTGGGTCAGTGCGTGTCTGCGACTCTACTGTGGATTTGGCGGTACCGTAGGCGAGACACTCGTGGCGCAGTGTAAGACGTCAGTGGACGCAACTGCCTGTTCTTCTGATGAGAAGGTGCTTCAGTCACATGATACGTGACTCTTCACGTTCCTTGTGCATCGTGACCTTTCCGAGTTTGCCCTCTCGTGGCCCTACTCGAGGTCAGTGTTGTGTTGCGTGCACGACGTTCTAGTCGTGTGTGTCGTCGAGTCTGTTTGTCGTCTGTCTAGATCTTTTCTAGACTTCTGTCTGTCCTTGCAGGTCTTCGTCTTAGGCCTGGTGTCGTGTCGACAGATCGGTAACTCCTGACTTTGTCAGATCAGAGTTGCCCTTCTGTCGCCGCTTGGAGTAGCTTAGGGAGCCGAGTTCCTCTCGGTGGCCGTGTTCCGAGTTTTACGGCCTCGCTTTTCCCTTTTCTTTCAGCTTCCCTTGCTCTTAGCCTATTCCCTACTCCTGCTGTTCCCGTTCTTTTTACAGCTTGGTAGTGTAGCTTCTCCTGCTTTGCTACTACTGTGGGGAAAAGAATAGAAGAAGCATCTGACTCCTTCATGCATGCTCCACTTGGCTCGGGGGGATATAGCTCAGTTGGTAGAGCTCCGCTCTTGCAATTGGGTTGTTGCGATTACGGGTTGGATGTCTAATTGTCCAGGCGGTAATGATAGTATCTTGTACCTGAACCGGTGGCTCACTTTTTCTAAGTAATGGGGAAGAGGACCGAAACATGCCACTGAAAGACTCTACTGAGACAAAGATGGGCTGTGCTGAAAGCATCTAAGTAGTAAGCCCACCCCAAGATGAGTGCTCTCTTATTCCGACTTCCCCAGAGCCTCCGGTAGCATAGCCGAGACAGCGACGGGTTCTCTGCCCCTGCGGGGATGGAGTGACAGAAGTATTGAGAATCCAAGATAAGGTCACGGCGAGACGAGCCGTTTATCATTACGATAGGTATCAAGTGGAAGTGCAGCAGAAGCCCTTTTGAAGGAGGCTTTCTGTTCCGTGTACTGCGTTTTCTCAGTGGGGATCCGCGTGACCCCTACTGAGTCTCTATTTGGAGACTCACCCCTGCTTTTCAGGTGGGTGGCGTCGTCTCTGTTCGGGGTTCCTGGTGTGACGCGTCTGTAGCTGCCAGTGGTACCTGCGTCGGGTATCCCCCGACCTCCATGTACGTTCTTTCCCTGTGGCCTATACTCATCTTTAATTTCTTGGACTGGACTCTGGTATAATTGTTAAATTGAAATTGTTAATTAAAAAGTAATTTTATTTCAGCTACTTTAGCAAACCGATCTAATGAATTGTAATTGCTTACTGTACTATCTCTGTGGCTTCAATGTACTACACGACAATCCTTTTATCCCTTCGGAGCTTTACTGCTCTTGGGAGGCCTCGCGGGTTCCAAGTGGTATCAGGTGTATTCGGTAGTCCTATCGGGTATATCTGGTATCCGGGATCCGGGTCGTCACAACTTCCCTAAAGAGGTGGAATGGAGGTTGTGGGCCAAGAGACCCACCAAGAAAGGGATCGAAGGGATCAAAGAATGTGTGACCCCTCCATATGGATTCCCTCATCTCAAGGTCCCATGTGTGGAATTCTAGAAGGTGTTGATGGTCACCTTCATCCATGAAGGGAGATGGGACGGTGGTCTCATATAGAATGTACGGTTCCTCCCTTTAGATAAAAGGAATGAAATCAGGCTCGACCGGTAGGGGAAGGAACAAAAGAACCTCCGTGGTGACATGGTCCATGGTGTACACGGAGGTAATGGACCCTAAGGCATGGTGGGTGAAGCTACGACTTGTGGGTTGGTCGAAGCCTCGGGCCAACATATACGTCAACTTCATTTGTGAGTCTAATCTCATAATAAGGTCATCCAATGTATCAACATGGTGACTAGACCGGAATGTGGTATGGAATGAGTTGATTGGCACTAAAGGTAGGGTGGGGTCCATGGGTGGATAGCAAGGTGGGACCAAGCCATTCTTGAGCTAGCTAAGTAGGGGCTCAGCAATGAATAGCGTTCCCGTTAGAGACACGGGTGGCTCTAGCAGAGGTGGCTCCAAATAAGGTGGTTCCGAATAAAGATCAGACGTAGATGGCAATGGAGCTCTAGGGGAGAGGTTTCCCGACTGGGATGAGGGAGGCCGTGGGGTAGGCTGTTCGACCGGCTCTGGATTAGGCTGGGAGGTAGATGCGCGTCGTAGGGTAGCGTCTGCTTGCCGTAGGGCAGCATCAAACTTTGACTCAAATGGCTCGACCTCTAGAGCGACCTGATAAGACTGCGCCAGAGAGAACGCGTCACGGATAAGACATTCATACTGGAAGTAAAGTCGCAAATCTCTTCGAAACTGAAAGGCAGTCGTGGTGCTCTCCTCCCCAAATCCATATCTTGACCGGTACACTTCGAAGTCTCTAATGTACTCGGACACGGACCGATTGCCTTGGTCGGGCCTACTCGGGGTGCATGGGTTGGCCATAGTGGCAAAGATGGAGTGGATCTCCTAGGAATTGGCATGCAAAGGCATTTTTTTTGTTTTTGTTGTTATATGCAAAAGCTTATGCAAACTAAAACACCTAGACTCAACCAATAGAAAGTACTTGGCGGAGTTACGTGATGCGAAGATCCTCTCGACGCGAGTGTGCGGCCTTCCCGATAGGCGTAACCTACTGTTCGGACAACACCTTTTTATATACCGAATAACGGTATGCGATGCAACCTCGGACTGACTTAAACTTAGACTCGACTTAGATGACTCTTTTTTTTGTTTTTAAGCAAATACTACTCTATACTCAACTCGCTCTGATACCAAACTGATGCGGGACGGACACGCGACCTGGGACTCTAGCTTGCGGGTGTCCCTAAGCGAGGGATGCGTGGGACCGTGTGCGGTTGAGGAACCCGCAATGAGTCAGGTAGTCGGCTCTTCCGTGTTCGGATCAAGTCACGGGACGGGTCTTGCTCTCTCTCTCGCAGCGATGATATAAAAATTTAACGAGCTAGGAACCTGTCACTCGTAGCGGCATTCAAAAATATACACGATAAGTAAATGTGATAAGAGAGTGGCGAATTTATCTCCACGCTCCGGGCGTGGGGAAGACGACCCCGGCCAAGTACAGTAACTCCCGGTAAAACAATCAATCAATAATTACAGAATTTAATTTGCTGCCCACTCCACGCATGGAGGTAAAGGGCTACAATGTGGGGCCCGGGAGGACCGATCTTGGGTTGACGGGCAGCAATTTGGACACTCCGCCAGCGCGGCTCGAATGGCACAATATGCTGGTTGTGGGGCCCATGTGCTGGTCGGTGGGGCCGAGTGGGCCCGGAGTGGCACCGCTATGACGGGAATGACTGGAGGGACGATCCTTGGGAAGGGGTCATACTGGTTCGCCTTGTGGAAGGCGAGTCGGATCCGATCTTCAAGTGTTGAAGCTGCTGTTCACGGATCAGAACTTCTATTTTTACAGTGCGCGACCCGGCGAGAACAGCTGCCGCAATCAATCCTGATGTCGGATCGACGCGAAATTTATGTTGTTGGAAAACTAACTCGAAGTACTTTGACTCTCTATTGTCACAGGATTTTTTTTGGGGCCGCACTTTCCTTGGTAGAATTTCAAAGGGGGCTGTTCTCAGTCTCAGATCTGGCCAGGAAGACTGAGATCTGATTGAGAAAGTGCGTTGACCGCGACCCAAACTTCGGATCTGGGTGTTGGATCCTTGATGAACGTTGGAGAGGGGGATGTAAGGAAGACGTGGATATTTTTTTTGGAATTTATGGTGGGGGTTTGGTTGGGGAAAAGGAATTTCTAACACAGGTGGGTCAGATCTGGGATGCAGGGGGCAGAACTGATTTTTGACTAAGTTTTAATTTTTTTGAGGGAAAAAAGAACTCCTAATATCGTGAAAAAATTTATGGAGGCGGGCTTTGGTGGGCAGAATACCCAGTCAAAATTTGGACTCAATCAAAAATGGGGAAGGGGGTCGAACATAGGAAGAACTAGCTTGCTGTGACAAGATCTGCACAGAAGGCAGATTGCTAGAGGTGGAAAGATGGAATTGGGAAAAATAGCTAACGATGGGTAAATAATCAGATTTTTTTTTGGAGGCTGGGGTGGATGTGGGGAACTCACCCTCCAATTTTGGCTTCAATCTGAGCTCTTGATGGAGAGCTAAAAATCGAGCTTTGAGGCTCTGTCCTGATGTGGATAGAACTCCGACGATGGCGGTGGTGGTGCGATGGCGGCACGAACGGAAGGCGGCGGCGGAGCTTCACACCCCGAGAAGATAGAACACTTGGAATCCATAAAGTATAGTAGGGAATCCACCCTAGAAACACAGTAAATCCATGCTGCAAGGAGAGGGGAGAGAGAGGGCGCCCTTGGGCTTGTGCAATTTTACAAATTATCTTCTCATTAATTCATGTAAAATGGGAAATATAAGGTATTTATATGAAAATGCAAATGACCTAAACTAACCTCAAATCTAGGTTAGGGGAGGGGTATACAAGGGACATCACATTTAATCCCATGTGGTCAAAAAAATAAAAATTAAAATACATATAGTGGAGGGGGGTGCCCCTTTGAAAATGGGGGTGGCATCTTAGACTTTTTAACCAATTGTCCTCTTGAATGGTCAAGCTGTAGCACCTCTGATAAATACCTTTGCGTAAATTCAAAACTCCTTCTTAAAAGAAATCATACATGAAGGTCTTACATAAAGAACCCAACCTCACAAGGACTATAATACAAATGTACAAACCAACCCAACTTTATGACATAAAGAATCACGAGGGTTCTATGTAAATAACCAAACCTTAGAGGGCAAGTATATAAAATTACCACCCAACACTTTATGCATACATAATCCACCCTTCTTGGCTTCTTAAAAGAATCCTAGGCTTTGGCTAAAGAATTAAACTATAGGAGGACTAGAATACAAATGTGCAAAACAACTTTAAACACAGGGCCATGATTTGTACGTAAGTGGACTTCCACCTTGTCCACTTAGTGAATTGACGACCCTCACTAGGGCGTCAATTGCAAAATTGAAGACCATGTATACAAGCGCAAATTTGAATAGGACCCCATTCTATTAAAATATTAATATATATATACACATCTTGAATACTAACACGTGAGTGGGGCAGAGTTGTCTAACAAATGACGCCCTCTTGCAAGGTGTTATTTCCATGAATAATGTAACAATAATCCACCTAGACAAATGACGCCCTCATGCAAGGCGTCATTTACGTAATTAACAACCTTCCACAAGGGCGTCATTTAAACACATAATTCTAGAAGATTGAGACTCGAGCAACCCATTCAAGCTGGCAAATATAATGCCCACTCAGCATGACCCACAAGGCATTAACCAATACCTTATCATTCCCTATAACTAATCCCATCCGTAGCACTGTCAGAGGCTACTGCTGTGCTGCAGGAGCGTCTTCCTCCCGAGGCTACATCCTGCTGCGATCCTGCTGCAGCTCTGAACCTCGTATCACACGTCAAAAGGTAGGTGTTCTCAAATCCTTGCCTAACCAGTAGCTAAATAGGTTAACTGATGCATGCTTAGAGTTCGATTAACTAGTCAACCATGCTATCTACCATCTAGCTTTACTGTAATCAAGCAATAATCATGTATATATCAGGTTATTTTAATAGCATGTTACATATTATCGTGATCTTTATGAGTTTAACATAGTCTGTTAAGCATGATTTCATGAGTTTTCATGAGTTTTTGAGCATATTAGTTTTACAGTATTAATAACCATATTTTAAGACCTTAATATATAGCATCTGTTGCACTAATACGTTCATGTTTAAGAACTCGGAGGGCCCCAGCCCTTATGTAAATGACGCCCCTGTCAAGGGCGCCAATTTAGAAATTGAAGACTGCGCACGCAGTCGTCATTTACATGAAGACACCTCCAGTGTCGTCATTTTAATTTCTGGAATTTTTGGGAGCTAATAAATCTAACACATTCAAAAATCAATAACTATCGAACTAAAGCACAAAAATTTTACATGAACATGTTCCTGAAATCCTGACATTTTTATCAACATATTCGTATCATTACTTCCTGATTCAGAACATTTTCAGTACCAATATCTATAAATGACGCCCCTGACCAGGGCGTCAATTACCAAATTGAAGACTGCGCAAATAGTCATCAATTAATTGAAGACATGACCCATGTCGTCATTTTAATTTCTGGAATTTCTGGGAGATAATAAATTCAACACATTCAAAAATCCATAACTATTGAACTAAAGCACGAAATTTTTAAATGAACACATTTCTGGAATCCTGACATTTTTCTCAACATATTCGTACTATTACTTCCTGATTCAGAATATTTTCACACTGATGAATAGTCAAGGAATAGTATGTGAATAGTGTACCAGTATCTGTAAATGACGCCCCTGACCAGGGCGTCAATTACCAAATTGAAGACTGCTCAAACAGTCGTCAATTAATTGAAGACATGACCCATGTCGTCAATTTAATTTTCTCAGGAATCAGTAAATCAAAGCATTCAAAAATCTATAACTAATAAACTGGACTATGAAAATTTTGGACGAACATAGTTCTGTGATCCTGAGATTTTTCTCTACTTGTCCATGTCCTCGATTCTTGATTTACTGGAAGAATTAAAAATGAATAGTGTTTAACTAGTAAACTGTGACTCATAATGTAGAGCCACCATGTTCAGACAATTATAACTTTTTTAACCTAATCATGAAACTTCTGCAGGAATATAGTTCTAGAACTCTCATATTTTTCTCTATTTAACCATGTACTCAATTCCTGATTTACTGAAAGTATTAAAAATGAATAGTGTTTGAATAGTGTTTTGAGTCACGGAATGTACCTTCCCGGCATAAATCACCCCAATTTATTGAATAGTAAAACTCAACAATTTTGCATGAGCATGATTCTGAACTCCCGAGAATGTCCTCTACCTGTCCATATCCTTACTTTCTATTTTCGAGAAATTTTTACGGTATGAATAGTGTATAAAAGTCACTATTTTAATGAATAGTATCACTTTTCAAATAAAAGAATTTTTTTTGATATAGACACGTAGATAGGTAGAGAAAAATATAAGGAATCTAACAGTATGCTCATGCATTAGATTAGGTATCATGATTCACATTTATTAATTTTCTCACATGGATGATTAATATATTAAACGATTAATATATACATAAACTTAGAAATGACGACTGTCGTCATTCATAAAAATGACGACTTAGGGAAGGGCGTTATTTGGGTGAATAGTGTAAATGAATAGTAAGTGAATAGTAATGAATAGTAATCTAAATAGTAATTGAATAGTATTCTTAAATAGTAAACTGGCATAATTGCATAATGGCCCTTATGGGATGTTCTAACTTTTGTTTAACCTTACTATAGAGTTATCTAGGGTTTTTGTTTAGGAAAAAGTATATAAATTGATACTTTTTCCCTCATTTCCATCGTGGTTTGTACCGACGCAACCCTAAGTCATTTTCTTGCATATTATGAGTCCTTGAATTCCATTCCATAAAAATCTACCTTGTATATCCTACTAAGGCAACCCTTGAAACTCTATATTGGCTATAAAATGAGAGTGGATGTCAAAAGTAATACATGAAATGCTGTGCATATAGGGCCCGGTCTGGTCCTGGGAGGAGCACCCGAAGGTACTTGTGCCCATGGGAGTTTATTGGCCACGGTGTTTGGCATTGCACCGGAGTACTTGCTGGACTTAAGACACTCCACCCTACTCTCTGTTTACTCACTTGACTTGACTTGCGTGGCCCGGAACGGGCAATACTTGACTTGTGGCCCGAGAAAGGGCGAAATACTTGCTTGATTGAAAAAGTCAATTCTACTGATACGTACTTAACTTTACTTGCTTGAATTAAATTTTACTTGCTCGTACCTGAGATATACTTGTACATGAGTACATACTCGCACTTGAATTCGTAATCGTACATGAATCCCTGCTGGACCCGAAGTGGCATTTACATCTATAATTCTTGAAATATTGCTTGTCAAATACTTGAAATCTTGATATACTCATCATGTATAGATATACCTGCATACCCGATTCTTTTATACGTACGTCATGCATAGCCATACTGATAATACATGTAAATTTTAATTCACGTAAAGATTGCTCGAATTTGAGATGTAATTCCTACTGAGCGATTCGCTCATCCAGTTGCTTCTTAACATTTTCAGGCAAATCGGATAGCGACAAGAATGGATTTGAGGCCGAGTGAAGAGTGCTAGAACACCAACCATCTATCATTAGCTAGTCGTGTCTTTGAATTTATTTGAGTCTACTTTGTATTCCCAGTTATGTCAGTTAGTGGTATAAACCTTGTGCTAAGTCATGTAGCCAAATGTTTGGCTTTCTAAATTTAGAAATTTTCATGGACTATATTTAATACCTTTGATTAATTAAATAATCGTCACTTGGACTATTAGAATTTATTAGATTTATTAGTAAATTGTGCACTTCGTAATTATGTATGTTAAAATTCTTATTGCTCTAATGACACGATCTATATAGACGCGTCACGCATCCGAGTATCTTTCGCGCTCGGGACGTGACACAAGCCCTTCTAGAAGCCACCTAGGACATTTGACCAGCCCCACATTGACCCCAAGATGCCTCTTGGACCAATGAGGAAGGGGTGGAGGGTCCTGCAGGGCCTACATGGAGTTTTGCACAAAACCCCAAAGATCCTTAAGGAATAATAAATTGGCTTATTAAGCCTTACAATTGCAAACCTACTTTCTCAAGGATATAAATATAAATAAAAGGACACAAATGCAAACTAAAAGTTAGTGCCCGGTGTTGATTCCCATCAATTCTCCCCGGGTGGGAAGAACTTGACCTCGTCGAGTAAGGGGTGCGACTGCTAGTGTGATTCCGGCGAATCCGTCATTGACCAAGAAGCGCAGAGTACGCTCCACTCCAAGTATTCGACACCAGCTCATCCCGTATTGGTTCGATATGCTCACGCTGCTGTGGGAATAAGGCTAGAGGTGGACACTCCGGGGTGGGGTCACTCTCAAAAGAGAGAGGCGGCTCAAAGACTCACTAGGAATCACCCTTGGGTCCCTTTATGTGACTAGATCTGATATGTTGAAGTAGAGCCGATCCCAAATGCCGGTAAGTCTACAACATACGCAATAGATCCGACCGGCCTTGCACTCGAAAGGGATTGACAACGCGGGCATACAAAGACTGACTCGACTCGATGCATGCAGACTCACTATGCACTCAACAAGAAAGAAAAAACATGGACTCACACAAGACCCTAGACAAACCTACGATTAGTCCGACCCAAACATATGCAAGGTGGGCAAGGACACCCGGAAATGTGCCATGCATACACTAGATGCAACCAAGTGTCGGTAGGATCATGGGTTCCTCGACATCCCAAAATGCACCACTCATGCACGGACGACCCTTTAGATTTGGGAGGTTTGGGGGGCCAGGAGGGTTGAATGCATCTTCTACATCATTCCTATATGTGGGTATCTCGTGCCAATGAACGGGCTCCTGATTTAGTGTAGGTGGACCGACCCGTGGGGAAGGGGTGTGGTAGGGGACTTCTCTAAAGAGGTGGAATGGAGGTTGTGGGCCAAGAGGCCCAATAAGAAAGGGATCGAAGGGATCAAAGAATGTATGACCCCTCGATATGGATTCCCTCATCTCAAGGTCCCATGTGTGGAATTCTAGAAGGTGTTGATGGTCACCTTCATCCATGAAGGGAGATGGGACGGTGGTCTCATATAGAAAGTATTGTTCCTCCCTTAGGATAAAAGGAATGAAATCAGGCTCGGCCGGTAGGGGAAGGAACAAAAGAACCTCCGTGGTGACATGGCCCACAGTGTACACGGAGGTAATGGACCCTAAGGCGGGGTGGGTGAAGCTATGACTTGTGAGTTGGTCGAAGCCTCGGGCCAACATATACGTCAACTTCATTTGTGAGTCTAATCCCATAATAAGGTCATCCAATGTATCAACATGGTGACTAGACCGGAATGTGGTATGGAATGAGTTGATCGGCACTAAAGGTAGGGTGGGGTCCATGGGTGGATAGCAAGGTGGGACCAATCCATTCTTGAGCCAGCTAAGTAGGGGCTCGGCAATGAATAGCATTCCCGTTAGAGACACGGGTGGCTCTGGCTAAGGTGGCTCCAAATAAGGTGGTTCCGAATAAAGATCAGATGTAGATGGCGATGGAGCTCTAGGGGAGAGGTTTCCCGACTGGGATGAGGGAGGCCGTGGGGTAGGCTATCTGACCAGCTCGGGATTCGGCTGGGAGGTAGATGCGCGCCGTAGGGCAGCGTCTGCTCGCCGTAGGGCAGCATCAAACAGTGACTCAAATGGCTCGACCTCTAGAGCGACCTGATAAGACTGCGCCAGAGAGAACGCGTCGCGGATAAGACATTCATACTGGAAGTGAAGCCGCAAATCTCTTCGGAACTGAAAGCCAGTCGTGGTGCTCTCCTCTCCAAATCCATATCTTGACCGGTACACTTCGAAGTCTCTAATGTACTCGGACACGGACCGATTGCCTTGGTCGGGCCTACTCGGGGTGCATGGGTTGGCCATAGTGGCAAAGATGGAGTGGATCCCCTAGGAATGGGCATGCAAAGGCATTTTTTTTGTTTTTGTTGTTATATGCAAAAGCTTATGCAAACTAAAACACCTAGACTCAACCAATAGACGGTACTTGACGGAGTTACAGGATCCGAAGATCCTCTCGATGCGAGTGTGCGGCCTTCCCGATAGGCGTAACCTACCATTCGAACAACACCTTTTTATATACCGAATAAAGGTATGCGATGCAACCTCAGACCGACTTAAACTTAGACTCGACTTAGATGACTCTTTTTTTTTGTTTTTAAGCAAATACTACCCTAGACTCAACTCGCTCTGATACCAAACTGATGCGGGACGTACACGCGACCTGGGACTCTAGCTCGCGGGTGTCCCTAAGCGAGGGATGCGTGGGACCGTGCGCGGTTGAGGAACCGGCAATGAGTCGGGTAGTCGGCTCTTCCGTGCTCGGATCAAGTCACGGGACGGGTCTCGCTCTCTCTCTCGCAGCGGCGATATAAAAATATAACGAGCTAGGAACCTATCACTCACAGCGGCATTCAAAAATATACACGATAAGAAAATGCGATAAGAGAGTGGAGAATTTACCTTCACGCTTCGGGCGTGGGGAAGACGACTCCGGCCAAGTACGGTAACTCCCGGTAAAATAATCAATCAAGAATTACAGAATTTAATTTACTGCCCACTCCACACAGGGAGGTAAAGGGCTACAATGTGGGGCCCGGGAGGACCGATCTTGGGTTGACGGGCAGCAATTTGGACACTCCGTCGGCGCGGCTCGGATGGCGCAAACTGCTGGTTGTGGGGCCCACGTGTTGGTCGGTGGGGCCGAGTGGGCCCGGAGTGGCACCGCTGTGACGGGGACGCCTGGAGGGACGATCCCTGGGAAGGGGTCGTACTGGTTCACCTTGTGGAAGGCGAGTCGGCTCCGATCTTCAAGTGTTGAAGCTGCTGTCCACGGATCAGAACTTCTATTTTTGCCGTGCGCGACCTGGCGAGAACAGCTGCCGCGATCAATCCCGATATCGGATCGACGTGAAATTTATGTTGTTGGAAAACTAACTCGAAGTACTTTGACCCTCTATTGTCACATGATTTTTTTTGGGGCCGCACTTTCCTTGGTAGAATTTCAAAGGGGGCTGTTCTCAGTCTCAGATCTGGCCAGGAAGACTGAGATCTGATTGAGAAAGTGCGTTGACCGCGACCCAAACTTCGGATCTAGGTGTTGGATCCTTGATGACAGTTGGAGAGGCGGATGTAAGGAAGATGTGGATATTTTTTTTGGAATTTATGGTGGAGGTTTGGTTGGGGAAAAGGAATTTCTAACACAGGTGGGTCGGATCTGGGATGCAGGGGGCAGAACTGATTTTTGACTGAGTTTTAATTTTTTTGAGGGGAAAAAGAACTCCTAATATCGTGAAAAAATTTATGGAGGCGGGCTTTGGTGGGCAGAATACCCAGTCCAAATTTGGACTCAATCAAAAATGGGGAAGGGGGTCGAACATAGGAAGAACTAGCTTGCTGTAACAAGATCTGCACAGAAGGCAGATTGCTAGAGGTGGAAAAATGGAATTGGGAAAAATAGCTAGCGAAGGGTAAATAATCAGATTTTTTTTTGGAGGCTGGGGTGGACGTGGGGAACTCACCCTCCAATTTTGGCTTCAATCTGAGCTCCTGATGGAGAGCTAAAAATCGAGCTTTGAGGCTCTGTCCTGATGTGGACAGAACTCCGACGATGGCGGTGGCGGTGCGATGGCGGCACGAACGGAAGGCGGCGGTGGAGCTTCACACCCTGAGAAGATAGAACACTTGGAATCCATAAAGTATAGTAGGGAATCCACCCTAGAAACACAGTAAATCCATGCTGCAAGGAGAGGGGAGAGAGAGGGCGCCCTTGGGCTTGTGCAATTTTGCAAAATTTCTTCTCATTAATTCATGTAAAATGAGAAATACAAGGCATTTATATGAAAATGCAAATGACCTAAACTAACCTCAGATCTAGGTTAGGGGAGGGGTATACAAGGGACATCACATTTAATCCCATGTGGTAAAAAAAATAAAAATAAAAATATATATAGTGGAGGGGGGCGCCCCTTTGAAAATGGGGGTGGCATCTTGGACTTTTTAACCAATTGTCCCCTTGAATGGGCAAGCCCTTCTAGAAGCCACCTAGGACATTTGACCAGCCCCACATGGACCCCAAGATGCCTCTTGGACCAATGAGGAAGGGGTGGAGGGTCTTGCAGGGCCTACATGGACTTTTGCACAAAAACCCAAAGATCCTTAAGGAATAACAAATTGGCTTATAAAGCCTTACAATTACAAACCTACTTTCTCAATGATATAAATACAAATAAAAGGACACAAATGCAAACTAAAAGTTAGTGCCCGGTGTTGATTCCCATCACATGTTTCAATAGCTCCCTACAGGATGTCCCCTACAGAACTCAAAGAATTGAAGAAATAACTTTAGGAGTTATTAGACAAGGGCTTCATTCGACCTAGCACATCTCCTTGGGGTGCACCAGTTTTATTTGTCAAGAAGAAGGATGGATCTCTCAGGCTATGTATCGACTACCGGCGACTAAATCAACTCACTATCAAAAACAAATATCCATTGCCACGTATCGATGAGCTCTTTAATCAAATTTTGGGAGTAGAATATTTTTCCAAGATAGACTTCAGGTCGGGTTATTATCAGCTCAAGATCAAAGATGACGATATATACAAGACTACTTTCCAAAGTAGATATGGGCACTGCAAATTCGTGGTGATGCCGTTCGGGATAACTAATGCCCCAGTAGCATTTATGCAACCTATGAATAATGTCATCAAGCCTTATCTCGACCGATTTGTGGTCATCTTCATCGATGCTATTCTTATATACTCCAAGACTAAGGAGGAACATGAAGAACACTTAAGAATAGCCTTACAAACCCTAAGAGAGCATCAACTCTACGTAAAGTTTAGCAAGTGCAAGTTCTGTCTAAAGGAGGTCTCTTTCCTCGGCCATATTATTTCGAAGGAAGGAATCGCTGTCGATCCTTCTAAGGTAGAAGCTGTTAAGAATTGGACCCGACCGACGACCGTGTCTGAAGTTAGAAATTTTCTGGGTCTAGCTGGGTATTATAAGCGATTCATTAAAGATATCTCAAAAATCACTGTCCCTTTGACTACACTTACAAGGAAGGAGAACCCTTTTATATGGTCAAAGGATTGTGAAGAAAGTTTCATAACTCTTAAAGATCATCTCACTACGGCCCCTATATTGACACTACCCATTGAGGGCGATGGCTTTGAAGTCTATATCGATGCATCCGGCATTGGCCTAGGATGCGTTCTTATGCAAAATGGAAAGGTGATTTGTAATTCATCAAGGCCGTTAAAGCGTCATGAAGAAAACTACCCTGTGCATGATCTGGAATTAGCTGTGGTTATATTCACCTTGAAAATTTGGCGACACTACCTTTATGGGGAGAAGTTCACTATATTTTCAGATCACAAAAGTCTGAAATACCTCTTCACCCAAAAGGAATTAAACATGAGGCAACACAGATGGTTGGAGTATCTCAAAGACTTCGACTTTACTATCCAATATCATCCAGGCAAAGCAAATGCTGTAGCTGACGCTCTTAGCAGAAGACCAATGGCAACACTAGCAAGCCTCAGGAAAGGTACGACTTATCTTATCGAGGATTTTGCTCGTTTGAATCTCGATGTTGACAAGGAAGAGGAAGTGTGTATAATTGCTAATATAAGGACACAACCTACGTTGATTGAAGATCTAGTCAAATTACAAGAAAATGACCCCACATTGATGGAGATCAAGGCCAATATTGATCAAAGGTCAGAATTCTCCATTTCAACTGACGGAAGATTATTGTTCAAAAATTGAATATGTGTGTCGGATCATACCAACACTTAGAAGTTGATCATGGAAGAAGCTCATTGAAGAGGCGTAATCTCACGCTGATCCCGAGCCGTGAGATCCGGGAGGAATCTTTGGTCACGGTCACCACGTCTGTATGAACTGCAAGGTAGGAAATAGATCAGAGGTGCCCAGGGAGGATTCCCTGGGGAAAACCCTCCGATGCTTAAGTCAACAAGTGCGATAGAGCATGAAGGTGAAGAGAGAGGGTAAGAGAGAGAGGGCGCGAGATTATTCTCCACCAAAAAGTGTGGTGGTTTTCTCTCAGGACCATTGCCTTACCTTCTCGGAGGGCCTCCCTGGAGTTTATATAGCAATCCATTTAACGTAATAGTCCAGGGAGCTGAGGGGACTCTGGGGGGTTACGTCCTTGTAGTGGGCTCTTTTATGGCGCGAGGACTCTTGCCCTCCCCTACCCTTTGGAGTTCCCTGCTCCTGCTGGATGCGTAACGAACGTCGGGATGAGCTTCCGACAGTTGGCCCGAGCCAGAGGCGTTCGCTCGGGGTTTTGTCCCGAGCGATGAATGTATAGCTCAGGTAGGCCATGTCGGGTTCCCGCAGGGGATCTCCCGACCGATATGTCGCTTGGACTTCCGGACCAACGGGGCCGCCTAGGAAGTGCTGCTCCGAGTGGGTTTTGGGCTTGAAGTAAGTGGGCCCAAAATGGGGCTGTCACTTTGGGGAGCTGGGCTTGGTTTCGTCGAATTGGACCTACTTGGGCCGTGCTCTCGGGTGACAGAGTTTCCCCCTCTCAACTTGTCCCCCTCCTACTCCCGAGCCAAGATTGTGCTCAGATGAGTAGTAGCTACGGGGATGACGTTTGGTGGCTCGGTTTGTATGGAAAATTATCTCTGACAGGGGCCACTTAATGCGGCTGTCCTGGGAGTATGCCTCTAATGATGACTCTTTTGAGTCGATGCGAGGAACCCCTTCCTTGGGTTTCGAAACGTCACGCCGTTTCCCGCCAAGTTCATGGGGAGATAAATATCGCGCATGCTTGTGTTCCAAACTGCCTTCGTTTAGGGTTTTCTTTTTCCACCGCATCAATATTTCGGAAGGGCTCATGCGTCGCAAGAGAGATCGGGAAGAGCAGCATCTTACGGAGGCGTTTGCAGAGCTAGCGGAGATTACGACGACGGCGATTCGCCAGCTTCCACCTCCTCCTGAATCGTCCGACTCGGTGCTTTTTTCCTCTTCTTCCAGTTCCTATCTTTCTTCCATGCTAGAGCAACATCCTTTGACCGAGATGCGCAAAGATGGGCCTGGCATGGGAAGTTTGGTGCCGCAGCCTGAGCATCCTATGCGTAGTGAGCTAGGCGAGGCCGAAGTAAAGAAGATGGAGAAGCGGTATGGGTTTCCGTGGAAATATTTCTTCTCTCCGCCGTAGCCTCATGAATCCAGTTTGTCCTATCATCGGGCCTCTTCTGTACTTTCCTTTTGGCTTGGAAGAGTGGGTTCTGCCTCCCTCTTCACCCTTTTGTCGTGCGGTTGCTTCAATTTTACCGACTGGCTCCTATCCAGTTGGTCTCCAACTCGTATACTTTTATCTTTTCTTTCATCTTTTTCTACCGCTCGTGTGGGCTTCACACTTCGTTGGATCTTTTCAATTCTTTCTTTGAGTTGAAGGAGTAGACCCACGCGGGTAAGGGTTTTTTCTATCTTCAGGCAATGAGGGGAAGGAGCTGCGTGTCCCTCTCTGCCAAAGATTATTCTCACAAGGGGTGGAAGACCCAATTTTTTTGGGTGGGCTCGTCTGTGGATGATGCTCCTTGGGATTTCCCGACGGCGGTTAATTTCCATCCGTCTATCCCTCTGAAGCAGGTGACGATTCCTTCAGAACTGGAGGAGGAGATTAGGGTTCTCCAGGAGAATCACTAGATGACTGTCGAGTTGATGACTGCGGTCAATATCAAGGATTATCCCTCCCGTGCGTTGTCGTCTCAAGCTAAAAACCTTAAGATTCTGCGTTGCTACTTCCGGCCTGGGCACGTAGGTTCTCTTCTGATGTTCTGACTTCCACTGTTTAGATTCTAGGCGGACGAATGACGAGGGGGAACATCCGTCGGAGCAGGAGATCATCGACCTGGAGGAGACGCCTGCTCCGAGTGAACCCCAAGTGTCCGTTGACCCTTCCTGTGCGCGAGATCGGGGCAAGCAGAATGCTCGGGGGGATGCTCCCGAGTGCCGCGGGGCCAAGCACAAGGATCTAGGGGAGCAGCTGCTCCTATCTTTGATGAAGGCCCAGACCGCCGAGAAGAAGCGGTTGAAGAAGGCAGGAGTCTCTCGCCCGGCCGAGGATCATGCTCGCCCGATCGAGGGGTGTGCCCACTCGGTCGAGGAGCGTTCGACCGAGGAAGTCCGTTGCCAGGATCTCCCATCCGTCGAGCCACGGCTACCGCTGGTGGGGGAAGTGTTATCGAGCCTGACAGGCTGCAGACTGAGGCGATGGCCTCCGGATGCCCGACTGAAATTGGTGGGGCACAAGACGTGGCAACATCTCAGTCCGTGCCGATCGCTGCCGTTCCGAGGGTGGGGACGCTCGAGGGTGGTGCTTCGGTCTCGGCTCTTCCAGAGAGGATTCCTCCTCCCACGGTCGGCGCACCTTTCGCCCGTGCTTCCCTATATCAACGGTGCCGATCCTTGGTGCCTTCGCTGAATCGGGAAGAAATCAGGCGCGGTCCCCCCTCTTTGCTCTTCGAGAGGGTTATAGAGGGTGGTTTGATTATGGCCCAGCTGGGGGCCGAGCTTATCGATTTATTTGCTTGGCGGGACAGTGAAGAGAGGTCCCTTTCTCGGGTTCATGCTGAGTCTGATCGGAAGATCAATTAGTTGACTTCTAAGCTTGAAATCTCTCGAAGGGAGGCCACCTCGTTCCTGGCTCAGCTTCGGTCGATCCAAGAGGAGGCTCGGACATTGGTCGACCAGCTGGCCCATGCTCGTTATATGGCTGACCTGAAGGGCGAGCTCTTAGAAGAGGAGTGTCAGTCTCAGGTTGAGTGCTCCGAGCAGTGGAGGGCCGTGCGGGAGGAGCTTAGCAACCAGGTCCGGGGGGCTGAGCGAGTGCGGGAGGAAGCCAAGGTTGCGTGGACTGAGGCTGAGGCGAAGCTATCTAAGACCGAGAGGAAGTTGCTCGAGGCCGAGCAGAGAATAGCCGAGCTTGAGAAGGAGGCCGAGCGAGCTGAGGCAGAAGCGATCGAACGATACAGAGGTTCGGAGGGCTATCATGCAGCTCTCGAGAGGTCCGCCTTCTCTTATTATGAGCCAGGATACCGTCGGGGGCTGTGGATGGGATTCACTCAAGGTTATCATCGAGCGGTCGTTGAGGCCCAGCAGCAGGTGTCCGATGAGCTCATCTTTCCTTCCGGGCAATGCTACGACTCGGACTCGGATACTATGGATTCTTCCTCTTTGACGCCGAGTGAAGGAGACAGCGGGGATGCCTACAGCTCGGTAGAGGGATCGCCAACCCCGGTTACCTCTAGAGGGCACACTGTCAAGGTAGTTCCCACACAAGTGGGGTCAGTGTCTGGACAGGCCATCACCGAGGGTACCGGGGGCAGATCCCCTGGCGCTGAGGGTCCTCCAGCTGTCGAACCTCAAGAAAGGCTACGGGCCTCTCAGAGTCCTCCTGGTTCCATAGGCTAGGAGGGAAACGAGTTCGATGTGCCAGCTCTTTTGTCCCCTTTCTCCTTTTTTTTTGTTGCCATGTAAGATTGGCCCTTGTGATATGTAATGGCAGTAGTATTTAGTATGGAGTTGACTGTTTCTTACCGCCTTTGGCGCGATTTGACTTTCGGATCTACAGTTGCTAAAAAGGTGGGGATTTTATTTGCGGATATCTTGCGTGCGGTGACTGCCACAGTACTGGCACCTTTCCGACTTTCCATGCCTTGAATGACTTGTCATTTCGCACGTCCCAGGGGAGAGGTTATTGGAGGGAGAGAAACTGTCCCTTGGGGAAGGGTTGCCGCCCTTTGTGTTTTTTAGAGGGGAGGGTAATTTAAGGCAAGTGTTCCTCCTGCCGGCCTATAAGAAGGGTCCCGGAGGGCGCCTCTACCTCTCTTCAATGCTTAAGGCTTTTCTTGTTGTTCTTCCTCTTTCTCCCTTCTTGCGAATTGCTTGTCTCTATGCTGGGGAATTATCAATGAAACATGGAAGGTGATTTAGAAGACGATAATGCTAGCGGCCATCACAGGCGCTCGTGCTACTTCGGCGTGGAAGAAGGGACATCGATGGGTGGGCGGCGTGCAAGAAGGGACAGCGCGTAGCAGCGTGCCTTTTCCCGACCACTAGACCACTGCCACCATCTTAGGAGGAAGGTAGAAGCGGAGGGAGGTTCGAGGAAGTAGGGCGTCCGGCATGGCGGCCTCGCCTTGCTCCTTCCTCACCTTAGCCCACTTTTCCCTCCTCTTCCATCCCCGCCGCCCCCCTTCTTTCTCCCTCTTCTGCTCTTCCACCAACTTCTTCCATCTTCTTTCACTCTTTGGAGGATGCCTTCATCCTTGCTCGCACCACTTGAGGGTGCTTGCTTTCTATTTGGCTTCCGTCCTCCTTTCAAAGAGTTGGCAGAGAAGGCCTTCCCTTGTTTTCCTTCTTTTTCTTCCTCTGATACCCTTTTTTTTCTAAGTTTCCTGAGCGAGCAAGGTCAGCTACCCCGTTATCCGAGCCAATTTCTACATTGGGTAGAGTAAGTGGCTTGGCCTGGGGGTGCTAGCCATGTCCGCGCCGAGTCATCAGCTCGTGTTGTAGTATCAATGGATGTAATATTTTTGCTTTTGATACACACTGTATTGGCTGTGGCCTATCTGATGTATGAAGAGACATTAATGAAAGGAAAATTATCACCATTTGTTGCTTACATGTCTGTGAAAAGCTCAAAAATAGAACTTTCGTAATGTTGTTGCGTTCCATGTCCGGGGGATAGGCATTCCTTCCATGATAGAAAATCGATATGCCCCCTTCTCGAGCGTCTCGACCACTCGGTAGGGGCCTTCCCAATTAGGGGCCAGCTTCCCCGCCGCCTCCAGTGGTCGAGAGGCTTCGGCCTTTCCCAGGATGAAGTCTCCTGGATGGAAAAGTATGTCCCGACTTTGGCATTGTAATATCGAGTAAGGCACCACTGATATTCCATGGCTCGGATGCTCGTGATCTCTCTTATCTCGCTTGCCATATCGAGGTTTTCTAGCAGTTTCTGCTCATTTGCCTTGGGCGAGAAGTTGATGACTCGGAGAGATGGGCTGTTGACTTCCGAAGGAATCACGGCGTCTGTGCCATAGACCAACTGGAAAGGAGTCTCACTGGTGGCGGTTCTTGGAGTAGTTCGGTGCGACCATAGTACGCTTGGCAATTCCTCGACCCAGTTACCCTTGGCCTTATCGAGCCTGGCCTTAATGCCTTTTAGTATAGTTTTGTTGGCATTTTCGACCAGTCCGTTAGCCCGAGGGTGGACTACCAAAGTGAAATGGTTGCGAATATGAAGGTCGGCGCACTTGTTCCTGAAGTAATGAGAATCAAATTGCCGACCATTATCGCTCACAATCACTCGAGGGATGCCAAAGTGACAGATGATCGATTTCCACACGAAGCTCCACACGACCGACTCGGTAATCCTAGCTGTGGCTTTGGCTTCAATCCATTTTGTAAAATAATTGATGGCAACGATGACAAACTTCTTCTGGGCTTGGGCCATGGGAAACGGCCCCAGGATGTCGACCCCCCATCGAGCAGAAGGGTATGGTTCGGTAAGGGTGATGAGCTCCGAGGCGGGTTGATGGACCAGATGATCGAAATGTTGGCATCGGTCGCACCTTTGTACGTAGGCCGAGTAGTTGCATTAGAGAGTGGGCCACCAATAGCCTTGCCGCAACAAGATCCTGGCGAGTGCTCTTCCTCCTTGATGTGCCCCGTAGATGCCTTCGTGGACCTCTTGGATAGCTCGGCCGGCTTCCTCGATAACGAGGCACTTGAGGAGGGGATCGAAAAAAGACCTTCAGTACAAAGCATCGTCCATGATGACGAAGTGCCAAGCTTGATACTTCAGTCTTCGAGCGTCCCGAGGGTTAAAGGGCTCTCGAGAATCCCAGAGCCAGAATGTAAATGGGGTCCACCAGTGACTCGATAATGCCTGGTCGACGGTCATGAGTTCCGCTTCTATGCTCGGTCGTTCTAGCTCTTCGAGGAAAAGCTATCGTGTACCTTCTGGGGTAACAGAGGAGGCCAATTGAGATAGGGCGTCCGCTCGGGAGTTTTCCTCTCGAGTGATCCGGATAACCTGAAAGCTCTCGAATAGTGGGGCTATTCCTCTTACCAGTTGGAGGTATTTGACCATCAGTGCTTCCCGAGCTTCGTAGTCACCGTTGACCTGGCTGGTGACCAATTGGGAGTCAGTGTGGATTTTGACTCGTTCGGCCCCCAGTCGTCGTGCCATCCTGGCTCTCGAGATGAGGGCCTCATACTCGGAGACGTTGTTGGATGCCAGAAGTTGAACTTCAAGGCGTATTGTAGTTCTACTCCTTCCGAAGATTAGAGAAGAACGCCAGCGCTGCTGCTGGCAGAATTGGAGGATCCATCGACGAAAAGATCCCAAGTGGGCCCAGGCGTCGGCGGATGAACTTCCTCGATCAGGATAGTGTTGTGCCCCTGTGGTTTTGATGATGGTTTTAATGGTAGTTTTGATGTTTGGCCTTTGTAGTGAGCTATTCACTGTGAGTCATCTTGTGTGAGTCAAATCGCTAGTATTCACTTTCTGATCATAATGCAGTTCTTCATTAGTTCTAATATGGCATTGCATAATTGATTATGTTCAGTCATGTTATACATTGGTCTTCAGGCGTCCCAAGTATGCATATTGTTTCAGGTTCTCCAAGTCTATACAATGAAGTCTGATCATTGCATTTGCATTCACAATGTCTTCACATTTGAAGTCTGTACATCGGACTGCTTCTTTTGAAGTCTATACATTGTGGCCTTGAAACTTCAAGTATATACACCTTCAGTTGAACGCAAAGTGTATACGTTGCAGCGTTAACTCATTGGGCTGCAGCGTCAACTCAGCAAGTATGCACATCGCATTCAGACTTTCAAGTCTATACACTCCATCTTCATAGGTTTCAAGTCTGTTCAGCATGCCTTGGTATTCACAGCCTTTAAAGTCTGTACATTGGTTCAGACTCCTCAAAGTCTGTACAGCGTGAAGTCTAAACATTATTTTCAGGGCTTGTCTTCGTGTCGTTTTGTTCCATTGCGTGCAGAACATTGCAGCACCTCGTGTTGCTTTCTGTGCCACCTCAAGTCATTTCTTCAGTATTTAGTTGCTCATCTCGAGTCATCCTTTTATTTTTGCTCTTGTATTTTCGTGTCATTTACTGTAGTTACTCGAGTCATTTTCCTGCTTTCTTTGTTTTACCACGTGTCGTTGTAGCCGTTCCTGTCTTCTGTCCTCGTGTTGTCTTTGCTAGACCCCGTGTCTTTCTTGCTTTGTGACCACACTTCGTGTCAGTTTCTGTTTTCATCTTCGAGTTGGTTTCAGTCCATGTTGTTTTCATGTTATTTTCATCTTCGAGTTGGTTTCAGTCTATGTTGTTCTCGTGCCGTTCTCTTTGCTGTTTGTTATGTCGTGTTATTTTTTTTGTATTCGTGTCTTCGTGTTATTCTTGTGTTTATGTCCTCGTGTTGTTTGTTTCTATCTTCGTCCAGGTTCCCTCTGATCGCGTGTTTGTCTACCGTTTCGCTCCGTGAGACTTCCTTCTCACCTCGTGCTGCTCTCATGAGACCTCGTGTCGTTCTCTTTGTAGTATTTGTTTTGTCACCCTTGAACCTCGTGTCGTTCTCTTTGTAGTGTTTGCTTTGTCACCACTGTATCTCGTGTCGTTCTCAGTGTAGTGCACCTCTTGTTGTTCCTACATACCTCGTGCAGTTTCAGCTTGAGTGTCAACCGACTCATTTCAGGTAGATATATATATAGCGAACCCTGAGTATTAATGGTTTTTATCTCCTTGCAGGTCCGAGGAAGATTATTCCCCAATAACTGGGCTGCACGTGATCCAATACTAGAGGAACAAATTCGATAAGGGCACGTGGCAGGAAGGTTCTGGATCGAGCGTGTGAGGCACACGCACTTTGTACCCTATCCATCTGCTGCTACTATATATTGAAGCCTTCGCCCACAGATGAAGGCCGATCGAAAAGTGAGAAAGAAAAAAGGTAGAAGTGCAGAGAGTTCGATCCAGCAAAAAGAAGAGAAGAAAACAGAGAGGTGAGGAAAAATTGAGAAGAGGAAGAAGAGAGAATAGCAGAAAGAGTGAGAGAGAGAGAGAGAACTCGAAGCTGAGAGTTCAGAAAGAAGAAGAAGAAGATAGATTCTGGTTTCAGGATCAAATCTGAACCAGGTTGCTCTATTGTGAGCTATACTCCGTGTTTCATCGTTCCAGCATTCAGTCTGCTGTGTCTTTTCATTTCATGTTTTTGACCTTTCTTTACTGTCCTTGTTTTGTTTCTGATCCTATGGACTGAGGTCGGGTTCCTCCTGTGGTCTCAGGAGAAGGGAGACTAGTCTCCAGTTCTGGGCTTGTGGGTTGCAAGTCCAGGGGTCCCTCCGGTTAGGAGGAAGAGAGGCTCTACCTCTGGTGGGTTGCTGGTAGCAGAGTGCTACTGGCTGGTTCACTGGTAGTGGGGCTGCTACTAGTGGGGTTCCCTCTTGGTATAGAGGAAGAGAGACGCGAGTCTCTGGTTTCTAGTGACCGTGGGTTGCTAGAGGTTCCCTCCAGGTAGGAGGAAGAGGGGAGTTTGTTCCCCTGGGTAAGCTGTGTATCAGCTTCTGTTGGCAAGCTGTGTTGCCCTGCTGTTAGTGAAGCCACACTTGGTTTGAGTGTGGGGTGGATGTAGGTCTGGAGGACCGAACCACCTAAAAATCTCTTGAGCAGTGGTTTGCATTGTGAGTGTGCTTCCGCTAGATGCTTGAATAGGCGCGTCTCATGTGTTTGCTCATTGGCTTAATTGAATTTGGTTTTATTCTGAGATTGCATCCTGCACTTGAGTTTTTATTTGGGCATTAATTGTAGAATGATACATTCACCCCCCTCTGTATCCGGGCATTGCACCCTAACAATTGGTATCAGAGCGGGTGTCTGCCTAGAAGGTCCAGCGACCTACAGATCCGATCTTGTAGTCTTCGATGCTTATCTGTTTTTAGTGCATCAATACTCTTGTTGCCTCGAATCTACTTGCTATTTGTTCCCATGGCTAATCCACCGATTTTTTGTGGTACACACTTCAGTGCATGGCTTGCTAATCTAAAGAGTTATGCTAAATCTATTAATCCAGACCTGTGGAAAGTAATTTCACACGGTCCTCATGAACTACCAAAGAAAAAGTCCAAATGGACTGACAGGTATACCTCCTTGCATGAAGAGAATCAGAAAGCTTTTAATCTGATGAAAGCAGCTATTGACAGAGCCTTATGGTCTTGTCTTCATGATTGCAGTTCTGCTAAAGATATTCTGAACATGCTGAAGCGAATTCAGAAGACAAAGAAGGACAGTTGCATGATGGCTGATAGAAATAATCAAGGTAGCATTCAAGATGAAGATGATGAGGTAAATCCTTTTAAAAATTATACTGTAGATGATTGGGAAAATGCATATGCTGAATTGCTAGAATCACATGAGAGCTTAAGAAGTCAGTATAAAAAGTTGGAAAAGAATACTAGGTTAGAAAGGTCTAGATCCCCATGTGAAAATTGCTCCAGTATCAAGCAACTTCATGATACCTGTCTATCTGATATTCATAGGTATAAAAATCAGAACGAAAACTTGATGAAGGAATGTGAATGTGTAAAATCTGATCTAAATAAGCTGAAATCTGAAGATAATTCTCTTAGAAAGTTCTCCAAAGAAAATGAAGAAAGTTTAGAGAAACTGAAAAAAGAGAACGTTCTGATGATTGAGAAAATTGAAGCCATAAAATTTGTGAATGTGGAATTACCGAAAGATATTGAAGAGAAGGAAAAAGATTTGAAGAAATTTATGGCTGGAAGAAAACTTGAAACTAACTCAGAAGATCATATTTTAATAAATGAGTTAATTCAGAATGACAAGCTTAAGGAAGAAAATGAGAAGTTAAAAGTGCTGAACTCCACTATGTCTGAGAGGCTTCTAGCTTTAGAAAAAGGAAAATCTGTTTACTTTGAAGAATCTGAAAAAATGAAAAATCTGGAACAAGAAGTTGAGGATTACAAAATTGCAAACAAAGTGCTAAGCGAATGTGTAAATTGCAATGAACAAGAAATTGCCAGTTATGAAATACACATCGTTTCTCTGGAAAATGAAATTGAAGATTTGAATAAATCCCTGTCAAAATTTGTGAAAGGACAAGAAAATCTGGACATGTTGTTAGGTGTTAAGGTCAATACTGAAAAGGAAGGGTTAGGCTATAACGATATAAATAAAAAGGCTTTCAAAAATAAGCTAATGGCATCTTTTATCAAAGCATCTGATGTAGCCACCACCTCAGAAAATAAACAACCAAATGTTCAGAAGAATCAGAAACAAACAAAAGTTATTGATAAGGTCAGTCATGTGAAGAAAGGATTGGATCACACTGAAAATGTGCATGCTGTAAAGCACACTGATATACCGAGACATGTACATAAGAGGGAAATCATGAAATGTCATTACTGTCACAAGATAGGCCATTTGATGCATGAGTGTGAATTAAAAGAACTGGATGATCTAAATGCTGAAATGATGGATGCTGGGAAATATCATGATAGAAATCCTGCTGCTCATTCAAAGAAAAGTGAATGCTCGCATTGTGGTAGATTAGGCCACACCCTTGTTCAATGTTGGTTTGCTAATGGAAAGAAAAAACCACTCTCACATCATGCTAAATCTTATGCTAACCAACATGCTCTTAATATCACAAAACTGCTTCTCTGAACCAACATGTCAAATGTTTTAATTGTAACAAGCTTGGGCACAAGACCACTGAATGTTGGGCAAGTTTTTTTAGAAGAGAGTCTCCTTTCTGCTCCCATTGTGGGAAGCATGGCCATGCAGTCAAGGACTGCTGGCATGTCCAGGGTAGGAATAGAAATTTCAAAGAATTTGGTAGGAAAAAACATGTTCTTAAAAGAATTCCTGTTTGCTCAAATTGCAGAAAACCAGGCCACCACGTTGCTGCTTGCTGGGTGGCTGGTCATGAAAGAAAAAAAATTCATAATTATAACAGAAACCCTCATGCTCACTCTTATAATGCTCAAGTTCATGCTAGTGTACATAAGAGGAACATGAAACCTGCTAGTTCATGCCACTATTGTGGGCTGTCTGGGCATTCAATGCATAACTATTTTATCATGAACTCTGACGACTATTTGGCACAGAAAAGGATGCATGCAGTCCCAAAAGGGGCCAATTACTATGCAAGACCCAAGACCACTTGGGTACCTACTAGTGGAAAATAGGAAGGTGTCTGACAGGTGTGCCTTGGATGGAATAAAGGGGTAATAAACCAGGGCACATAAAACGACCCCATGCCTGAACGCTTCAGGTAAATCTACTGCTGCCTTCCTAATCTGAATTCAATTCTTAATCCATCAGACTGATGATTGTTGTTGAACATATAAACTGCCTGTTTTAGACTAGACATGATTATCATGATTAGAACAATCTTACTTGTCTGGCATGCCCTTTGATCATCATGTTTGACCATTATGGTATATCAAATAGTAAGCTATCAAAGGCAGGGATAATCTATCTGGAGGTGCTTACTATGTGTGAAGTGGTCCTTCAGACTAAGTGCTCCGCCTAGTACCATAGGTCATTCTATTGAACAGGGCAGCCTGATTGTGCATGAATCACAAATTCATTTGTTTAGTTTTCATGGCAAACACTGCATGCTCTCAGGGGAAGCTTCATGCTCATAGTCAGGGGGAGGCATGCTATTTTTGTGTCAATTTATTGACTCGTGCTCATTGCATTACATTCCACTTATTTGAAAAAAAAAACCATAAGTTTGCTTCAACGTATTGCATTTCAACTGATAGCATGCATGTCATTCAATAAATAATTAATATTTCCAAGAGTTGTGTGTGAGATGTCCTTGTGTGGGCTGAAAAGGAGCTTGTCAGGTCATCTGGTATCTGAAGAACCTTTGTCTGCCAATGTGGTTAATTGGTGCTGAGTTCAGTCATCTCATGAGGTTGCAACTTATTGCTCAAGAGCACTCTCTGGTTACTAGATTGAATTTCCTTAGGAAGATTTTATTTGTGAGCTCCTTGGTCTTTACTCTCTAGAGTTATCTCTCACTTGCTGCTTTGCTGTATGGAGTGCTTCTCATCTCATCTCATCTCTCTCCATTTTGTTTGTCACCTTCTTATCCTGGTCTTATCCCCTTTGGTTCAGGAATTCTCTTGAAGGAAAATTCCTTCTTATAGCTTTGTCACTCTTATCAGATTTGATCAGAATACCTTAAACCACCCAAAATCTATTGTAACAAGTTATACCTGTTAATAAAGAACTTTAATGTATGGGGGTTATATTTTGTCCTTTAATCCTTCCAAGGTATTCCTCAATTGTTGGTCAACACATTGTAAAAATTTTTGTTAAATGGAAAAGCCTTGCTGAGGATTTCGTTTTAACTGAAACTTATGTGAAGATGGCTGTGAGATAAAAAATTGTGTTAAGTAAGGGTTCTGTCTTGTGTCTAAGATCTTGAGAGGTGCTACCAGGGAATACGCCATACCTTGTGACAGAGCAATGGCAATTGTGGAGAAATAGATATTCTAGATCAAAGAAGTCTAGAGGTTCTGTCATGATACAATTAGCTATCTCTATTTTTTTTAAAAAAAAGTTGAAATAAAAAAAAAGAGGAAAGAAAAGTCAACAAAAAATTCATTGGTTTTCATTGGCATAAAGGTAGCATGTCCTGAGTAACCAGGGATTTTGGTGTCTTATAAACATGTCTCCTTGTGTAAAAAGGGACAATTCTACCTAGTGCTCAACAAATTGGTTGACTCTGTATGCCCTCTCTTGTCCTTTAAATGAAGTATTGAACCGTGCTTAACTATCTATTTGGTATTTCTTTGCCTGACAAACATAAGGAGTATTTTAATCGTAACCTTCTCTAGGCTAAGTACCTTTAACAGCTAGTTTTGTGATCATGTTGATTTAACGTCTTGAGGTAACTGACCAAGGTATTCGGAAGAATATAATATATCCATATATTGAAGAGCGTACTTTAACGGTCAATGGTTGTGTTACATATTGAATAAGGGCAGTCTGGGTAATTCCTGAAAAAGTTCGATAAGAGTATAAAGTGACCCCCCAAAACCCTTCTTGTTCCTCAAGGTTACATCCATAAACCCTCGCGTGCCCTTGCCGCTTCCTGTGTCTCCTCGTGTCGATACGTCTTGTATGCTTCTTCAAACCCTTCTCTCCCGCTCATTCTTCTTCACTAAAATCTCATCTCCACCACAGAGTTCTCCTCCGTTCTTGGCTCTAGCTTCATTTCCAGCAGCAACCAGCAAGAAAGAGTTGATACTCTGAGAGTTACGACAAATGGATCAGCCAGAATCCGTCGCTCATGTGGAAAGGAAGAGGAAGGGAAAAGAAACAGTTGAGGAGCCTTCGTCCAAGCAGTAAAGATGTGTTGAACCAGAAATAGCGGTGGATATTTCTTCTGCACAAGGTACTAGGCCTTCTCAGTCTACCGTGTTTTTAGAGAGTGGGAAAATTATTCCTCCAAGGATAATAGATTTCGGAGATGAAACCCTGGTTTTGAAGTTTCCAGAACTTTTGGAGATTTTTGAGTTCCAGGAATGGAGGAAATTCATAGAAAATCACCGTGTCTATTACCCTAGCCTGGTAATGGAATTTTATAATAATTTGTCTTTGAGCCGAGATAAGGTTGCTCTGATCTCGTCTGTTAAAGGGGTTGAGATTGCAGTAATGTGTGACTCTCTCCACAAAGCTCTCGGTATTCCAGAAAAAGGGGAAGTGGAGAGAGGGTTTAGATATAGTCTGCACGAAGCTTTTTCGGTCATTACTGGTAAACCCAGTAATATTCACGACAAGGGTCCATTGAAGCTGAAAGCTTATCGAACCTCGTCATTTCCCCCTCTTCACAAGCTTCTTCAGAACATCATTGCTTCTATAATCACCCCACAGACTGGAGCTAGAGGAAGAATCACAGACACACAGAGGTTCCTATTGTTCTGTCTGATTCAGAATGTAAAGATCTGTTTGCCTGAAATTATTTTTAATGTCATGAAGGGGTGTATTGGATCCAAAAGACATCTGCCCTACGCTGCCCATTTGACAGACATCTTCAAGTATTCAAAGATTCCCTTGGATGGAGAGGCCATGTCAGAAGTTAGGGCTCGAAACATTTTTAACATGAATTTTGTTTCAGTATTTTTGGGGTTGGAGGGCTCTTCTCTCTTGGGGCAGGTTAAGGCCCAGAAAGTTAAGGAATCACAAGCTCAGGGGGAGCTTCTGGAACACCCTCAAGATTCAACCCAAACAGTTTTAGTATCAGCTTCTGAGGTTGCTCTACAGGAAACACCATCTGAACAACCACAGTCTACTATGTCTGCTGCACCCACTGAAGTATCTTTTTCTTTTCAGAGGCTTGTCGAGATTGCATGTGAAGAAGTCAGGTTGTCTGAAAACAGCATTCAGACTGATCTAGATACAAACATTGATGGTGTAGATGGACATAACAGATGATTAAATCATATAAATATATCCAAATCACAACAATAATGATGATATCAAGTGAAATAATGATGATAACATGATAAAAACAATAAATATAAGGAAGGAGATGATGATAAATCAAATAAAGCACGAGGTGCTAAGGGGAGTTGTGATCGCCAGAGGGGTTACCTCAATAAGAAGAAAAGGAGATCGCGTGTACCTGGTGAAAATTGGGATGCGGGATGGATGTGGATTTCCTCCTCCAACTTCAATCGGTCGACCGATGAAGTGGGTCTTCTTAGTTGATTACCTTGTAAAAAGACAATGAAAACAAGCAGAAGAGAGAGGGATCAGCCAAAGTGCTATAGTATCAATCCAAAACTAACATGAAACGATGAAAAGACATCAACGTGCGCACCTCTTTTTTTGGTTTTTTTTTTTTAAAACCCCTAGAAGAGAACTAGGGAAAGGATATGATATGTTGATACTTAATGCAATAAGAAAACTAATGATGGGATGACAGTGATGATGATATGCTTAGAACACAAACGAGATAAGCACAATATAGCCCTGCTCTCCCTGACGAGAGTAGAGGGAAACTGTGAAGGTGTTGAATGGATGCAGAGGAAGCAGTGGAAGCAGTAGTAGTAGGATGCAGCACAGGAGAAAGAACGCTCTGCTTGCAATCGTGATGTTCTGGGTTCAAGGCGTTCAACCCTCTGAGTGCTTAACTTTTAACACGATCGATCAAGCCTTCATTTTATAGCTTCAATCGGATGTGATCAAACAAGGTAAGATAAGAACGGGTAATGAGGTATCCAAGGAAGGATCGACATCGAGTAAGAGACCAATTGATAGTAGGGAACTGTGAGGGAAAGATAGAAAAAGGAAGGACTCTGAAGTGAAACACGACTTAGGACAGGGCGTCAAATCATGAATTGACGACCCTCATAGAGACGTTTCTTAAATCACGACCTAGGAAACGGCGTTTCTTCCTGGATTTAATTTTAGAAATAAAACTTTCTTTTTTTAAAAATCAAAGGAACACGCCTGAGGTAACGGCATTTATTAAAAACACGCCCTGAGGAAGGACGTTACTCACAAAATGCTTTTTATTTTGAAAGTAGATAATTCCAGAAATTAATGGATAATACCAGGAATTGACGCCCTTACTTATGGTCGTCTCTTCTTTTGAAAACGCCCTATGATAGGTCGCTACTTTGAAAATAACGCCCTTCTTCAGGTCGTGAATCACGAAAATGCAGAAAAAATGCATAAACCTCACAAAAATAGAAAAACTTCATTTTATAGGAATATTGAAGTCCACTTGGGGCGTTTATATAATGACATGAGATTTGATCAACATAACGTCACTTTTGGCGTGTCTATAGCTGCTCCGCCTTGGCGTCTGCTTTGCAAGGGAGTGAGACGGAATGGAGTGAAGTGTAATGAAAGGAATGAAGTGGAGTAAACTGATAAGGAGACGCCAAGGTGTGATGTGACACGCCTCAGACACCAAGCATTTGAAATCTTTCCAAGATTCTGAGTGAAACAACTCTGAGTGGTTCCAAGGAAACATCGATTTGTTGGATAAAAGGAGATTAAACTAAGTAAATAAAGGGTGTGCTCATGGGCACGACAGGGAAAGACCATTGGAGAGCGATTACCAGCCAACGTGGACGTGCTACAACCAAGGTAAATTTTGCAGAAAAGTAAAGAGAATTGGGATAGAGATCCAACAAAAGGGACACTTTCAAGGAATCAGCCTGAACGGCTTCAAATAGAACGAAGTACTTGATTTGAAGTGGAATATCTCATGTCAACTCAATCAAGAGCGAGTGAACTTCATTATTGCCATAATATGAAGATTTTCAGCATGAAACTCAAAGTCCTACATGATGCATGCTGGGCTAAAAGAAAAGATTAAAACAAACTAAAATAGAAAATAATCAAGGATAATATTGCTAAGCCATTTAGATCTGGTCAAGAATCCAAATCTCTGAGCTAACACTAAGCCGAAGCCCGTTTGTCCGCGCATCAGCTCAGAAAGTGGAACCATCGTCCCAAACCTTTAACGACTCAACGGCCTATCCGTGTGATCAAGACTCTCCTGAAATCGTCATCGTTTTTGATGAAGGGGAACTCAAATTTCAGGTTCATCAGAACCACAAGGTCCTTGACATACTATAATAGTGTAGATATCATATAATAATGCTTACAAGAAACGGATACAAGGGGACACGATGTTACTCCTATGAGTGGTCCAAACGCCTCGAATCCTGCAAACTTCTGCACTTGAAACTTATTAGCCTTCACCCAGCAATTTAGAACATGACATGATCATAAGTGCTTAATTATAAACAATTTCACCAAAATAATAGCACTTCAGAACATGACATGATCATAAGTTACTCTAAGCCAACAATGATGACTTTTATCTCATCAATCAACGCCCATTCAATGCGTCTGACGACGGTTATCGTTTCCCATGCAAAACAACTTAACGCCCTAATAAACGTCATCTATTTTTAGAAAACGCCCAACGAATGGTCGTGAATTCCATTAAAAATGCCTTCCTTAAGGGCGTGTCTTCTTTTCGAAACCCAAAAGTCATCAGCCCCCCTTCTTCTTCCTCCTCTCGTTCAATCTCTCCCCAGCAAACCCTAACCGAAGCCCCCCCACGAAGCCTCTCTCTCAATCTCCCATCCTCTTCTCTCATTCCCCCAATCTCTCTTTCTCTCCTAGCCCCAGCCATGGCCAAACGCCAAAGGGTGAGTGCCCCAGAGGTGGTCGATCTCGACGCCGTCCACGCCCAAGAGGAAGAAATCGCTGTGGAGGAGCTCGCCGTCGTGGCCGTTGAAGAACCGGTGGTGGTTGCCGGCGGTGACGAGGCCAAAGGAGCAGCAACAGAAGAAGGAGGGGAAGACGAAGGTGGAGAAGAAGAAGAAGAAGAAGATGAAGAAGAGGGAGATGAAGAAGGGGAAGGCGGCGGACCACCGCCCACGGCGGCGGTCGCTCCCCGGGGTCAACTCCGGCGGCCCAGACGGCCACTGCCTCGACCACAGCCCCAGAAGCACAAAAAGGTAGGTTCCCCTCCCCAATTCCATTTTTATTTTATTTTATTTTCATTTTATTTTATTTTTCCTGATTTCCATAGCCCTCGGGCACGAGTTCTGCAACTCAGAAAAGAGACGCCTCCCGTGGGGGCGTTATTCACAAATGAAACGCCCTGCCCCAGGGCGTAAAAAACCTTTTATTATTCTGAAAATTAATTAACCCTCATGACAAACGCCCTGCAGAATGTTGTTTCTTCAAAATTATGATTTTCCATTAATTCCATGCCCATTAAATATTTTCATTAATTATTTCGCATGCTGTCATTTTTATTTGAATTATCTGAAAGTCATGAAAGCCACGCCCCTCACCAGGGTGTGATTTTAACAAGAAACGCCCAAACCAGAGGGCGTCTCTTCATTAATTCTCTATTTCAACTGGACGGTCCCAAATGGAAAACGCCCCATCCGAAGGCGTGATTTGAAAAACATTTTAGGATTTTAGAAATTAACAACATGTTCACGCCCTTCACAGAGTCGTTTCAAATATGGAAAACACCCTCAGTCAAGATGTTACGTCAAACCAAATTTAGAAAAACGCCCCCTTTAGGGGCATGAATTTACTAAGAAATGACCTGAGGAGGGTCGTGACTTCCAAAACATTAAAATCAATGCCCAGGCAAAACCAAATGCAATTACACATGATTAGCCAAACAAATAAGTGAAATTCTTCTCTTTTAATGCGTGCAGGGGCTGATGAGGACCCGTATCTCATGGGTCATGGTCTGGGCAGCATATCAGGGTCTCCCCGACTTCCAGAGGGTTAGGGTAGATGCTATGGGGTTCGGGGCTTTCCTATCCATTGAACCATTTAGACCCGACCTAGCGCTTATCCAGGTTTTACGGGAACGTTGTGATAGGGTGAGCCGGTCCTTCCTGATGCCCTGGGGGCACATGGTTCCTACCCTAGAGGATGTGACTAGGATTACAGGGTTGAGGGTGGATGGTGAGGCTGTGAGTGGGTTCACCTATCCTGACTACACGGAGATGGCCCAGAGGTTACTAGGGCTGGATATGGTCTATGAGGTACCGAGCGAGTGTAGGACCATCTTCCGTACAGACCTGACTACGGCGATGGGTTTAGGAGATGCCAGGCACAGGTCAGGGGAGACCTTAGGTGAGTTTGCACAGAGGCTGACCGACGAGGTGAGAGCGGTATGCTGCCAGGACCCGACTGACCATGAGAGAGCGGATCGAGACCTGAGGAGGTTCCTGCTGCTGCTGCTCGGGAGATTATTGCTGGGGACGAAAGCCGACGTCATCAACTGCCGCTTCTTGGGCATCCTTGAGGACCTGGAGACAGTTGGCACTTACGCTTGGGGTGCAGCGCTGCTGGCACACCTGCTGGCGGACCTGTCCACGGGGACAGGACGTGAGACGACCGTCAGTGGCTTCTCACCTTTTCTTCAGGTATTTATTTTCCTTTTTTTTTTCTTTTCATGCAAATGAATGCCTTACTAATGCAATGCATGGATACATGTGTGGAGCCACCTATACATGCCGATGGGGCGCGTCGACCCACGGCCGGGAGCTGAGGGATCCTTCCCTCTGGCGCGACGCTGGTTACCAGTCGTCTTCGGTGCCCCACTCGACTACGAGTTGTGGGTTCTACGGAGAGAGTTCCGCGACTTCCCTCCCTCGTTGGTATGTATGAATAAATGATATGCATTTCTTTTGAGTTGGTTTGAATTGATTATGATGAAATGATAATGATATGTATGAATGCAGGTGCAGTGGAGGCCTTACGAGGATATGACGGATGAGGGCCAACCTTGAGTCGTATCGGGGCGACCTCGCTTTGGGCATGAGCTGTGGCTGCACTGCCTGAGCGAGATCGAGCCGTTACGGCTCAGGTTGGTGATGAGGACCCTGGGCTTGCACCAGGAATGGATCGAGGTCGGGGAGCCTCGAGGCATCGGAAAGAAGACCCGCAGTCGCACCAAGGCGATCGACTGGAGGGTACGGTTTGCGGATCAGTACGGAGACTGGCAGCGAGGCGGGACCCGAGTCACCTCCCAGGCGATAGACAGCTCCGAGTATCTCCGGCGCTACTGGGAGGTTCACGCCGGTAGACCTCAGATGAAGGTCTTAGGGGTATGTATGGATGCAATTATTTCTAAATGCCGATACTTTATACATGTCTATTATGCAACTAATATGTGATGAATGCAGGATGCGCGAGATATAGCGGCTATGAATGCCCAGGCCCATCTACACGGCCTGGAGGACCAGCTGGCCGCCACACGGGCAGACCTGGAGACCCTGGTGAGTGTTTAAATTATTCCTATATGCAAATGAATTTTTTTTGAATTAATGATTAGCCACTGACGGTCTTAATGAATGCAGCGTGCCCAGCAGGGAGCAGTGAGGAGAGATCCGGTGGAGGCCTCCAGCTCGAGGGGGCCTAGTGCAGAGGAGACTGCACTAACAGAGCAGCTGGCTGGCGCGATAGCGCGAGTCGAGGCGGCAGAGCGCGACCTTGCTTCACGGGTAAATTCTGAACTCAAAACCTCATTCAAATAATGATTAGATATAAATTGTGTACTGATGAAATTTGTTTTGCAGGCCGAGGAGCTCCGAGCAGCCCTGACTTGTGTGGATGAGGGCTTCCGCATGACGAACTCTCAGGTGTGTGATCTACCTTCAGCCACATGTTGTTATTTCATTTCATGAATTATTAAACTGTGGAACTGATGATTTGTTTACCTATTTGCAGGCTGCTCAGCTACGGGCGGCACGTACCGAGTTGGCGATCCGTGAGCAGCGGATCACTGAGTTGGAGCGCTCTGTGAGGCGGCGGGAGGAGCTTCCTGAGGACGTGGCCGAGTTGCGGGTGGCTCTTGAGTTGGAGAGGCGGGAGCGTGCCCGAGAGCGAGAGGAGCACCAGACGGAGCGTGCCCAGTTCCTTGAGCTTCAGCAGGCGGAGCGTGCCCGGTTCCAGGAGCAGGCGGCAGCGCGGGAGCGAGAGCTAGCCGACTCGAGGACCTAGTTGATCCTTTCTCAGGAGCGGCTGCGAGTGTCCGAGGAGCGGTTGCAGCGAGGCCGTGAGCGAGCACGGGCTGCGGGGTACTCCTTCACCAGCTCCACCTTCGTGGCGGGTTCTTCCCTCCGAGAGAGGAGCGAGACAGGGGGACACGTTCGGATTCCGGCTTCTTCACGGGGGCCTATGCCTCCTCCACCAGCGCCAGCTCGGGACGGTGAGGAGGAGGTTGAGAGTAGGAGAGTAGAGGAGGGTGGAGGCGAGAGCTGAGAGTTTTGTACTTGTACTCCTCCACCCTCACACCTGTACATGATAGACCTGATGATATATATATATATGAGATTTGAGCTTTTGTTACCTGAGCACTTGTGTGGTTGTGGACTTGTGTTTGTGTACTTTTTCTTTCCACGTTCCTCGTGTTTGCTTTACTTTGCCATGTATCTGCAGCTGCGGTTTTCACTTGAACAAACAGGTTAATTCATCTGTTCGACTTGGCCCCTTACCCGGCGAGCAAGGGGTGTCAATATTCTGACCTTAATAATGGGTCAAGGGGCCAAGCCTTTAATTAAATAAGGCAAAATGAAATAACCAAAACTCGGAGATGCCTCATGCAATCACACATATGTAAACAATAATTAAAAGATGTCCAGGCAAGAGTGCAATTCATGCAACATGAAGAATTTATTTTTGTTCTTTTCATTATCTATATATATATTTTTTTGGGATTTTTCTGAAAAACACGCCTTAGATTAGGTCGTTACTCTAGTAAAAGACGCCCTCGGAGGCGGCGCGAATTTGAAAAGATTTTTGAATTTTGTTGAAAACACGACCTTCCCAGAGGTGTTATTTTTTTAATAAGAGACTTTAAGCGAGGCGTGAATTAACATGAACGCGCCTTGAACAAAGGCGTTAATTTTATTCTTCCCAAATTGGGCTGATAAAGCCATTAAGGTGGTGGGCCCTACTTGGTCATCATCTAAGATCCATTAACCTTTCTTGAATAATTAAAAGGGGGATTGGCGTGCATATAATTAAACTTATACACAAGATTTCGTGCAGTGCATTCTCCTTGGTTTGTCTCGACCATTCTGCTGGTTCATGACTTTTCCAAAAATAAAAGAGAAGATATAAGGAAGCCCACAAAAGATTCAGAGATGCCTGAGGCAAAGCTACCTCCCCTACCCTATGCCTGTTGGGGTTCGGTCTTTGGCGTAGGGACGTTTTGTTGCCTTTTGCCTCTTTTCATTTTGCATGCATACGCCCAAGGTTTTCATTGCGGGGACTTTGCCCTCTTGACATGCTTTTCTTTTCACCATTTGACTTCACTTTGGAATTGATTTGCATTGATGAACAGCCTAATTGTACTTGGGCTTTTTGTGTCATTTGTTCCCTTTTGGGCCCTGACTTCCTCCTACTAGGGCGGCGGATAGGCTTGGCGTGTCTACCTCGAGACCTCCCTTCCTCCCTTGTGGGCCGAAGAAGAAAAGAATGGATATCGTCTTTCACCTTTAGTCCGGTTTCGACTTTCCATCAGATTTTGCACTGCTTGAGCTCAAGAGTGTAGTGTGTGCGCGGTCAACTCCCATTTTAAATTAGCAAGACTGATAAATGGATTCTGAATTTTGACCTTTCGGACCGTGGACCTTTGTATGCCATGTCGACCCAAAAGGAAAACCATGAAAGAAAACTTTTTTTTTGTTTTGATTTTGAAAATATTCGATGTTTTTTGGATTATTTGGGAGATTTCTATTTTCTTTGGATTTTTATGAAGTTTTCAATTTTTGTTTGGATTTTTGTTCAGGGGTAATATTTCTTGATATACAAACCATTCCATGGGTGAGTCAATTCCTCTCCTTCAGCATTAACCAGTTTATAAGCATTGCCAGGATAAACATTTTTTATGACGAACGGCCCTTCCCAATTTGGTTGGAGCTTTGAACGAGGGCCACCGGGTTTTACAAAAATTCTTTTGATTACCATTTCACCGACCTTAAATTTTCTCTCAATTACCTTCTTTTGATAAAAACGTGAGAGCCTATTTTGATAAACGCGCGCATGTTCGGTGGCGACCAGACGCTTCTCGTCAAGGAGTTCCAACTGGGCAAGGAGTGAATCATGACGCTTATCAATAGAGAGCTCCTTGTCCAATTGTACTCGCAAAGAGGGAATAAGAATCTCATAAGGGACTACTGCCTCCATTCCATAAGTAAGGGCGAAAGGAGTTTGCCCAGTGGGAGTTCGAATGGAAGTGCGGTAGGCCCAAAGAGCTTCAACCAGCTTGTCTGGCCAGTCCGCAAATTTATTAGCCTCACACGTCTTCTTAACAATTTTGATCAAGGTTTTATTAGTGGCCTCTGCTTGGCCATTGCCCTGCGGATAATAGGGAGAAGAATGATGCAATGCAATGTTGTACCTGTTGCAGAGATCCTTGAGATCTTGAGAGATAAATTGAGGTCCATTGTCGGTGACGATGGTATTTGGGATCCCGAACCTCATGATGATGTTCTTCATGATAAATTTGCAGACAGTTGATGCTTTAATTTCCACGTAAGCTTCTGCTTCCGCCCACTTGGTGAAGTACTCCGTTGCCGTCAGGATGAACGACTTTTGCTTCGTGAGGAGATTCGAGTCACCAAGAGGTCCAATGATGTCAAAAGCCCACATGGAAAAAGGCCATGGGGAGGACGTAGGATGGAGTGAAGAAGCAGGAGAATGAATCTTGTCGGCGTGCAGTTGGCACTTAACACACCTTCGAATGTAGATAGAGCAATCCTCTTCTAGAGTGGGCCAATAGAACCCTAGTCTAAGAATCTTCTTAGCTAGCATCTGGCTGTTCACATGACCACCACACACACCAGAGTGCGCCTCTTCCACAACTTTTCAAGATTCATCATCATCGAGGCATCTCAATAAAACACCGGTGAGCCCTCTTCTGTAGAGCACACCTCCAACTAAAGTATAACGTTGAGCCACTCTTCTGATTGCTTTCTTTTCTTCTACAGTGGCTTCTTCGGGATAGGACTGATCATTACAGTATCTGGCAATCTCATAATACCAAGGTTTTTCTTCGTCAGCCAAATCTTCTTGCCAATCCAAAAGCATGACTTCCTTACCTTTGAGAGCTTCTTTTTGTCTAACTTTCTCAAGCACTTGATCCCTAATATCGAGAAAAGCACGATCCTTAATAGCTGGAGTATCACGCTGATGAATCAGGGGGACATGAAAATCACGCTCAGGAGGGAAAACTAAAGCGGAAGCCAAAGAGGCGAGAGCGTCAGCCAAGATGTTCTGGCTGCGAGGGACATGAACGAAGATCAATTTAGTGAAGAGTTTGGCGTAAGCTGAAGCGAGTTCCTGGTAGGGCTTGAGCTTAGGATTGATAGTGCGACACTTGACCAACACCTGGCGCAAAATGAGCTGACTATCACCGACAATCCTCAAATGGGTGACGCCATATCGATGAGCGGTTTGAAGACCGGCCAAAAGAGCTTCATACTCAGCTATATTGTTGGTGACGGGGAAAGTGAGCCGAGCAGCAAATGGAATGGTGACCCCTTCAGGTGTTAAAAGAACCATGCCGATCCCTCTTCCTTGAGAATTTAGAGCTCCATCAAAATGTAATGTCCACATAGGATCGTGGGGTTGATTGATGGACATTAGTTCTTCATCTGGGAACTCTGAATTGACAGGATCAAAGCGGGGGAGAGGGTGGTGAGCAAGGTGTTCGGCGATGGCGTAGCCTTTGATAGCTTTTTGCTGAATGTAAGTGATGTCAAATTGAGAAAGGAAGCTTTGCCAGCGTGCTAACCGATCAGTGAGGACAGATTTTTCAAGGAGGAATTTAATTGGGTTCATGCGTGCAATGAGGTGAACCTCGTGAGCTAGGAAATAGTGTTTTAATTTCTGAACTACCCAAACCAAAGCTGCACAAGTCTTCTCCATGGCTGAGTACCTCTGCTCACAGGGGTTAAGGAGTTTAGACAAGTAGTATGCTGCCCTCTCCTTACCTTCCTCATCCACTTGGGCTAGAACAGCACCTACAGAGTCATCCAGGACAGAAACATAAAGAACAAGTGGTTTGCCTGGAATTGGCGGCCTCAGGACAGGAGGATTGGCCAAATAATCCTTTAATCCGTCAAAGGCTGCCTGACACTTGTCATCCCATTCAAATTTGACTCCCGGCTTAGTGAGCTCGTAAAACGGCCTACATCTCTGTGAATGCTGGGAGACAAAGCGGCGAATAAATTGCAACCTCCCGATTAATCCTCGAACTTCCTTCAAATTCTTGGGAGGAGGCATGTCTCTAATGGCCTTTGCCTTGTTGGGATCAACTTCGATTCCCCTCTTACTGACTATGAAACCAAGCAATTTCCCTGAAGAAACGCCAAATACGCACTTCTTGGGGTTCATTTTCAATTGATATTCTCGGGATCTCAGCAAAACCTTAGCCAGAACCCCAGGATGCTCAATCCTTGTCCTTGATTTTACAACCAGATCATCCACATACACCTCAATATAAATGTGAATCATGTCATGAAAAATTGCCATCATAGCCCTCTGGTAGGTGGCTCCAGCATTCTTAAGTCCAAAGGGCATGACCACATAACAATATGTCCCCCATGGTGTAGTGAATGACGTTTTCTCTTGATCCTCTTCAGATAGGCGAATTTGATTATAACCTGAGAAGCCATCCATAAATGAAAGAGTCTCAAATCCTGCCGTATTATCAATTAGAACATCAATATGAGGGAGGGGGAAGTCATCTTTAGGACACGCCCGATTGAGATCCCGAAAATCTATGCAAATTCGAACCTTCCCATCTTTCTTCATAACCGGGACAATGTTAGCCACCCAATTGGGGTAAAGGACAACTCTAACAAATCTAGCTTTGTGGAGCTTGTCGACCTCTTCTTTCATCTTCAAAGCCATGTTAGGGTGGAAATGCCTCAACCGTTGTTTGACCGGGACAGACCCTGGCTTAAGTGTAAGGCGGTGTTCAATGAGCGCAGGGTCTAATCCAGGCATATCCTTATAACTCCAAGCAAACGTGTCCTTGTATTCTTGAAGAACTAAAATGAGCGCCTCCTCTTCGGAGGGCGGCAAATTCTTACTGATGAGGACAATCCTAGGGTCTTCCTCGGTACCCAGATTAATTTCTTTGGTAGGTTCTTCTACAGAGGCTGATGGTTCGTCAAATCTTCTTATGCCACTAGCAAAGGCGTCAGCCTCGTCCTCATAGTCTTCATAACTTTCTTCCCCCTCTTCAATAGGGTCTTCATCATTCATAATTTCATAAACGCCCAAACCCTCATAAGAAGCAATAACATCTTCATATTCTAACTCTGGCAGGATAATTGGACCTTCCACAAACTCCGGGAGAGCTAAACAAGCTTGGCATCTGATGGCCAATTCCAACAAAAATCTGCGAGGAATCTGCTTACCCTTGGCCTTCTTGTGTGAATCTACCCCATGAATTTTATTAGAAGAAGAGGAAGACGAAGAAGAAGAGCAACTAGGCTGATTAGAAAGGAAAGAAGGAGGTGAAAAAGTGGATACAGGAGGTGATACAGAGGAGGACCCCTCACCGGAGGGGGAGAAAAGACTTACCAAGGAGTCTTGGAAGAGCGGCCCCTGGGTCGGGACGCACTCGGGAGAAAGATAGGAGGTCTCCTCAATAGAAATGGAGGATTGGAAAGTTGGAAAATCGGCGTTTTTTTTCATTTTTATCTTTTTCTTCATTTTTATTTTCTTTTCCAAGTAGAAAGCAATGTGAAGGGGGAGTAGCAGGGGGAGTGGAAATTGCAAGATCAGAGAAAGCTTCAATTAGTGATGGCCCACGCGGGGGCGAGATGGAGAGTGTGGAAAATTGCTCGCGGAGCGAAGGAGGAATCGGGAGGAAAATCTGAATTGAATCGGGAGACAAGTTGATTATGATCGGTGGTGGTCGTGGCACATGACCAAACCAACGGGAATATAAAGAAGCCAGCAAGGATGGATGCACAGAAGTGAGGGAAAAGAGGCCGGCCCACAGCCTATCCACGGTAAAACCTTCTTCAAAAGGGACATCTGGCTCCCCTGTATCTGTGTAGTCACTTAGCAACTGTCTCTTGTCTGTGATTGCGGCTGGCATTTCAATCAATTCTTGTATGAGTGGCGGCCATTCCGGATCTGTCGGCATGAACAGGCGGCTTAAAGAAATAGTGATGTCATTCAGGTCGAACCACCTGTACCAATCACATTCCGGATCGTCCATTTTCCTTCTTTTGTCTGGCCTTAAAGACTCCAGGGCCTTGTAGGTAGCCAGTGGTGCAATATGACGAGCAAACTGTCTGGCGTGAACATCCTGACAATCCAGCAATGAAGTAATCATAGTCGTCTGCTCATCATTATGAATGCCACCCGTGACAAAATGTGTCTTTAATGTCCAGGTGAGTGGCTGGCGATCTGGCTTTAAAGTAGAAGTCATGAAAGCCCATGGCTCTTCTTTATTTTTACCGGGCCCTTAATAGCCCAAGCCGCCTCGTGCAAACAATTTCTGCGGCTTAATGGGCCTAATCCTGCCCTGACAATTGGCGCCCAGGCCCTTGCCATCTTGATACCCCATTTTCAACAGAATGTTCCAACCAGGGGTGTTAATCATATTCTTTTTCTTCTTCCCCTTGGAAGGTAGGGGCTTCATAGCAACTGTGGTGACGGTCTCAAACGGCCTCGGTTGCAGACGAGGGACGTCCAGCACAGACAAAAGTGGCTTGTTGGCTGGCCAAATGGAAGGAACGGATGAAGCTGCATGAATATCTTCCTCTGGCAAGATCGGCATACTGGTCACCTTGATAATGCGGCCCTTGTGGGGGAATTTAATACACTGATGATTTGTAGATGGCACCGCATCAAGCTACTGTATGTAGGGGCGGCCCAGAATGCCGTTAAATGTTGGATCCATGTCCAAGATGTGAAAATATGCTGTTATGGAAGCTGGTCCCAAACTTACTTTTAAAGTGATCATGCCTAGAGGAGGCTTCTTGGTATTATCATAGGCAGTGACCGTTATAGTGGATGGCCGAATTTGATCTTCCGGAATGCCGCACAGCTTTAAAGTGCTTGGTGGTAAAACATTGATGGATGCCCCTGTATCCACCAAACACTGCTTGACAGCCACTTTGTTGATGTCGACTGTGATACAAAGAGCATATTTTCTTGCCTGAAGAGGTGCTAGTTCATGCTCATGGAAGGTGATTGCCGGCTGACTGCTAGCAGGTGTCAAGACTGTAACTATTTGCTCGACCGGAATGTCTTCGTTGACCATGACTTTCTGCAAATATTCCTTTAAAGCCAGCTGATGAGTGGTGGACCGTTTGATCAGTTCAAGAATAGAAATCCTGGCGGGAGTGCGGTCCAAGTGCTTTAACAGATCATACTGAGTCCCTGGCACTGATTCTTGTTCCTGTTCCTGCCCTTGCGGCCCCTGCACGGGCTCTAGCTCTCTCTGTGGGAAAATACGGTGGAATATCCGTCCACTGCGGAGCGGCGCCATGCCTTGACGCGCCTCTGTCGGGGCAGAAATAGGAGGAGGGTTGGAAGAAGAAGAAGGAATGTTGGTAGCAGAGACCCTGCTGGGGGAAATCAAAGGGGAATTCAATGAAAAGGACGCCCCCGTAGGTGGCACGGTAGTGGTGTTTAACAAAGATGCCCCCGCGGGAGGCATGGGAGAAGTATTTGACGAAGACGCCCGCGCAGGAGGCGTGGGAGAAGAGAGGGATACCCAAATGCGAGGAGCATTAGTGGGTGGTGGAATAAGAAGAGATCGGGGCACAAAAGGTGCTTGAACTGATGATGGAGGAACCCTTGCCGGTGTAGGAGTGGTAGAGGGGGTAGCGGGTGCTGGCGGTGAGCGAAGTAGGAGTGACCTGGACGGCACGGGTGTTGGGTTGGTGATGGATGAAGGAGTGGCAGGTTGCGGGGGTGGTAAGCGGGTCAGAATAGAGCGAGCCGACAAGGTCGTGGAATTGATGGGGGTAGATGGGTTGACGGTGCGTAAAAGAGAACGTCCTGACTGAAGATTGACAGAAGAAGAAGGAGGGGTGCGCAAAAGGCGCGGAGTTTGATTTTGAGTTGAATCATGGTGAAATGCCCCGACAGAGGCGTTTTCTTCGTGCCATCCCTGCCCTCTCTCCACCTCGTAGAGAGACGTGATAGGGTTCACGTGTTGATTAGGAGCGTGCTCCGGCAATGGATTACGGACGATCCCCATATCCTGCTGGGGTGCTGGAGCTTGCTGTGGCTGAACTTGCTGCGGAGCTGGCTGCTGTTGTTGCTGATTTTGCTGTTGCCGAGGAGGCCTTCTTTCTTTCATGGTGGCAGTGAATTGCCTCATTTCATCCCAATTAATGCCACCCTGGTCATTCAAATCATAAATATGATCTCTGAAGTGGAAACAACGATCAAGGTTGTGACCAGGGGCGCGGTGAAAAGCACAGTAACGGGATGTGTCAACATTGGCGGGCCACACCGTTCTTTCTTTTGGTAGGACGAGCAGGTTAGCGGCCATCAAAGCATTAAAAATATCAGGGAGACTCTCTGGGAGCGGTGGATAATGGGCCCTCTTGGGGCCAAGCGGTGGTCTCCGTTGTTGTTGGCCATAGTTGGTAGGCGGAGGGACTTGATGGTATTGTGGTGGTGCTGGAGGGTCGGTGCGGGGCGCTTGGCTTGGTGATGGAGCAAAAGAAGGTTGGGGTGCGAAGTGGTGTTGTGGAGCGGAGGCAAAATGGTGGTTTTTCTGTGGAGGTGGCGGAGGTCGTGGGTTTGATTGGTGGTGGGGGTGGCCAACTACGCCAACCTGCTCATTTGTGACAGTGCCTTCAGTCGTGGGCCCGCTGTTGACATTTGTATTCTTTTTAAATAGCCGAGGCTTCGGCTCAAACATGCCCATGATGGGCGAGTCCTTCATTTGCGTTTGTATATAACGAGCTCTTTCATAGAGCTCTTCCATAGTTGTCAGCCGATTCATGGCCAAAATATGCCGGAATTGAGGAGTTGCGTTAGAAATAACCATTTTCACTTGCTCCTGTTCCGACAAAGTGTCCTTCAATTTCTCGGCCATAGACCGCCACCTATCAGCAAATACGATGAAGTCCTCCTCGGGCTTCATTTTCTCAGCGACTAGATCTGTAACAGAAAGGGAAGGTCCCACCCGGTCTCTGTACTTTTGCAAGAATTTTCTTTGAATAACATCAAAATCGCCGGCATCAGCTGGCTCCAGAGAATAAAACCATTCGAGGGCTGGCCCCTCAAGAGATCTCCTGAATAAGTAGGCCAGAGAGGCCTTATTGTCTTGCCAGAAGGAAGTCTCATATCGAAAATCTTTAAATGAATGAATGGGTTGCCTGTCCCATTATATCGCTGAAAATTCGGCATTTCAGAAGGTGGTAAATGGAACACCGGCAATGTAGGAAGAGAAATTTTCGGAGCATTCTTAGTCGCTGTAACCTTCTTGAGCTGCTCCTCCATGCTGGCCAGCTTCTGAAGCAAGAGAGTGTTGGTATCGGGCTCGACCGGGGCCTGATTCTGAACAAAAGAATGCGGTATAGGCGTTCGTAGAATCCGAGGAGGTTGGGAAGATTGGTGCCTAACCGCTGAATAGCTCGCCTGCTGGGCCGGCATGGCCGCAGTAGGCGTTTGTGGACGAGAGGAGGGGGGATGCAAGACCGCCTGGTCATTAACAATCTGATGGCCACTCATGGCCGGAGGGGGATTAGAGGAAGACGAAGGGACGGATTTCCCCTTCAAAGCGGCCTGAATGGCTTACCGCTGGGAGTCATCCAACTGGGAGAGAGCTTGGATCAAATCTGTGACATTAATGGATGGGGAAGGGTTCCCCGAAGTGTTGGAAGATGGAACTTGAGACGAAGGGTCCGCCTCATGAATAGTAGTATCAACCACATGAACTTGTGAGTAATGGGGATGAGGAGGGAGATAATTTCCCTCGTAATAAACCGAATCTTGGAAAGGGTCACCATACTGACCAAATACGTTCTCATCCTCATCATCATAAGAGTACCCGTTGCCTGACATGTTGATGATTTTACCTGAACGGAGTTTCATACTTAAGAGAGAGGATGTTTAATGAAGGAATTTCCAAAAAAGCACTTTAATCAAAACAATTCAACCAAGTCAACCCAACCAAGTTATGCAAACAATGTTGGAAAGCACGGAAGATTTTAATGTTTGGATGTTTGAGATTAAAGTGGATTATTTGTGAATAGTTCACTCTTTTGCCAAATGAAACCTAGTTTGATCCAAGTGTGACCTCCGGGTCAACTAGGTTTTCTCTCTCTTCACCAACGAATAGGATATCTAAACTCCGGGTACTTCGAGGGTACAACCAGCCCGGCGTCCGTGAGGGAATCCACGGGTGCGGGGACTTATGGAGGTCTTGGAAAAGGGATTTCCGGTCCAAAGAGACGGAATGCTCAATGGAGGGTTGTCCCGATTCCAAGAAAGGTGTGTGGAATCCTAGGCTAGAGAGAGGAGGTCTCTCAACCAAAAAAAACCCACAAGTAAAATGAAGCCAATGTAAATCACAGCAATATATCAAGACAGATCAAGATGCCAAACAACGAATCACAAATAAGGCAGTAAGCAATTTCTGTGAAAACTCAAGAAAGACACGACCTGGGAGAGGTCGCTACCAAACAGGAAACGGCAGCGTGGCTGTCGTGAATCCTGTGAGGGGCTCACAGGAAGGGAAAAAACCACGCCTTGGGGTCAGGCGTTATAAGGAAAGGACGCCTACATAGGAGGGCGTCAAATCAAAAGAACACGCCTTGATTGAAGGCGTTAATAACAAATAATACGCCCTGCAAATGGGCGTGAATTCTCAGACAGTGCAACAAGATATGAATAAAGCAGGAAAAATGAATGAGACGCCCTGATGACAGGCGCTAAAAATAAATGGCACGCCCTGGGGTGGGGCGTGAATTCTCAGATAAAATAATTAAGCGGCAAAGCAACAAGAGATATGCAAAAGATGCCCAATGGAAGAGGCGTAAATCAACTAAAACACACCCTTCTGAAGGTCGTGAAATCAAAACACGCCCTCGTGGAAGGCGTCAATTATGGGAGATATCCAAACACTAACTGGCTGATCCCGGAGTGTGCAGTGTGCACAGTGGAGGGTGCCGAGGGGCACAAAGGAAAGGGTACCGAGGGTACCAAGGGGGAAAGGGCACACGTGGGTGCCAAAGGGGAAAGGGCACACGAGGGTGCCAAGGGGAAAGGGCACGCGAGGGTGCCAATGGAGATGGTAATCAAAAAGAAAACAGTGGAGGTCCCACCGTGATCGCCAATTTGTAGATGGACATAACAGATGATTAAATCATATAAATATATCCAAATCACAACAATAATGATGATATCAAGTGAAACGATGATGGTAACATGATAAAAACAATAAATATAAGGAAGGAGATGATGATAAATCAAATAAAGCACGAGGTGCTAAGGGGAGTTGTGATCGCCAGAGGGGTTACCTCAATAAGAAGAAAAGGAGATCGCGTGTACCTGGTGAAAATTGGGATGCGGGATGGATGTGGATTTCCTCATCCAACTTCAATCGGCCGACCGATGAAGTGGGTCTTCTTAGTTGATTACGTTGTAAAAAGACAATGAAAACAAGCAGAAGAGAGAGGGATCAGCCAAAGTGCTATAGTATCAATCCAAAACTAACATGAAACGATGAAAAGACATCAACGTGCGCACCTCTTTTTTTTGGTTTTTTTTTTAAAACCCCTAGAAGAGAACTAGGGAAAGGATATGATATGTTGATACTTAATGTAATAAGAAAACTAATGATGGGATGATAGTGATGATGATATGCTTAGAACACAAACGAGATAAGCACAATATAGCCCTGCTCTCCCTGACGAGAGTAGAGGGAAACTGTGAAGGTGTTGAACGGATGCAGAGGAAGCAGTGGAAGCAGTAGCAGCAGGATGCAGCACAGGAGAAAGAACGCTCTGCTTGCAATCGTGATGTTCTGGGTTCAAGGCGTTCAACCCTCTGAGTGCTTAACTTTTAACACGATCGATCAAGCCTTCATTTTATAGCTTCAATCGGATGTGATCAAACAAGGTAGATAAGAACGGGTAATGAGGCATCCAAGGAAGGATCGACATCGAGTAAGAGACCAATTGATAGTAGGGAACTGTGAGGGAAAGATGGAAAAAGGAAGGACTCTGGAGTGAAACACGACTTAGGACAGGGCGTCAAATCATGAATTGACGACCCTCACAGAGACGTTTCTTAAACCACGACCTAGGAAAGGGCGTTTCTTCCTGGATTTATTTTGGAAATAAAACTTTCTTTGTTTAAAAATCAAAGGAACACGCCTGAGGTAACGGCGTTTATTAAAAACACGCCCTGAGGAAGGACGTTACTCACAAAATGCTTTTTATTTTGAAAGTAGATAATTCCAGAAATTAATGGATAATACCAGGAATTGACGCCCTTACTTATGGTCGTCTCTTCTTTTGAAAACGCCCTATGACAGGTCGCTACTTTGAAAATAACGCCCTTCTTCAGGTCGTGAATCACGAAAATGCAGAAAAAATGCATAAACCTCACAAAAATAGAAAAACTTCATTTTATAGGAATATTGAAGTCCACTTGGGGCGTTTATATAATGACATGAGATTTGATCAATATAACGTCAATTTTAGCGTGTCTACAGATGGTCTGTTTGATTCTTTTGGGAAGACATCAGAAGAAGTGAGGATGCCCGTGGAACAGCCTGATCAAGAGCAAGTAAGTAATGATCAAGAACTTGCTGATTTTGTTAATGTCATTCTAAGAGAAGCTGTGGAGAAAAGCTTGGAAGAGGCTGAAAACGTGGTTACATCTGAAATTCTAGAACAGGCACCTGTTGAAAGTCCTACAGATCATGATCTCATGGAAGATATAGTGGATGAGTGTCAGGAGAAAGTTCCTGTCATAGACCTAGAAACAGAATCATCAAGTGAAGAAGAGGCACCTGAAAATGTAGTTCCTGACAAAGACATCCAAGCTGAAGATGAAGATCAGGCTCCAGCAGTAGACAACCAAACGCCAGTGCAAAAAGAAACAGATGAGAGAACTGCACCTGGCTGTGAATTTTTTGGTACACCTCTAGGTCAACCTCGACTTCTATCTGCTAGGGCGCCAAATATTGAAGAACTTCTTATAAATTTGACTCAGCAAATGCAAAGACAAGATAAGAAAATGGATGATCTGCTCAAGTATGTCACTCTCAACATCAATCAAGTTCATTCCAGGCTACTGAAGCTTGAAATTTCTCTCCTAACTGAATGGAAAAGGTTTCTGTTAAATAAGAAAGCTTCAAATGAGGCCAACAGGTCCTTGATGACAGGCTTGCAGGAGGCATGTTCAAAGATCGCAACAGCACTTCGTGAATTACAAGATGCTCAAATTTCCTCCTTTAAGTCATCTGCCAGCATTATAAATCACTGTTTTGAGATCAGGACATCCTTAGAAGTTTTGAAGGGGTCATTTAGTGCCCTAGGTCCTGATGTCCAGAAGATCTATGATAAATTGATCGCTTTCGTATCAGAAATGACAACTCTGACTGACAGATATGAAACTGTTAATATTCGCCAAGAAGACATCATTTCTGAAGTGGCAAATGTCAGAAGCGCTGTGGTGTATTGGCTTGCTGAATTGTCCAATGACCTGAAGGAATTTCAATCTGTCTTGGGTTCAGCCCCTGGTCAGGCTTCCTCTAGCAGAACTCCATCTCAAGAATATACCTCTGCTGCTCCAAGGGGGAGACCACCACAAGGCAGGCCGCGTGGCCCTTCCAGCAGACATACCAGATATTTTAATCCTTAAAAAGACAGTGATCTGTATCTTGTTGCCCATTTTGAGGCTCTCTCTCACACTCTTGGATTTGTTAATTACATCTCATATCATTTGCATTTCTGCCTCCTTTTGTTTCTTTCTTTTTGATGTTGCCAAAGGGGAAGAATTGTGATCTTGCATTTTGAAATCTCCACGTGCATATGCATTCTTATCCTCCCATGATTCATCTTGGCTATATCAAAGGGGGAGATTGGTTTTCAATTATAGCATGCTGGTTGCTTTAATTTCTCAAACTATTTTCTTTTTGATGAAGTCAAAGGGGGAGAATAGTTTGAGTCATCAGACTTCTCAAATGACTCACTGTGTAGTGTTTCCATCATCAAAAAGGGGGAGATTGTTGTGCCCCTATGGTTTTGATGATGGTTTTAATGGTAGTTTTGATGTTTGGCCTTTGTAGTGAGCTATTCACTGTGAGTCATCTTGTGTGAGTCAAATCGCTAGTATTCACTTTCTGATCATAATGCAGTTCTTCATTAGTTCTAATATGGCATTGCATAATTGATTATGTTCAGTCATGTTATACATTAGTCTTCAGGCGTCCCAAGTATGCATATTGTTTCAGGTTCTCCAAGTCTATACAATGAAGTCTGATCATTGCATTTGCATTCACAATGTCTTCACATTTGAAGTCTGTACATCGGACTGCTTCTTTTGAAGTCTATACATTGTGGCCTTGAAACTTCAAGTATATACACCTTCAGTTGAACGCAAAGTGTATACGTTGCAGCGTTAACTCAATGGGCTGCAGCGTCAACTCAGTAAGTATGCACATCGCATTCAGACTTTCAAGTCTATACACTCCATCTTCATAGGTTTCAAGTCTGTTCAGCATGCCTTGGTATTCACAGCCTTTAAAGTCTATACATTGGTTCAGACTCCTCAAAGTCTGTACAGCGTGAAGTCTAAATATTATTTTCAGGTCTTATCTTCGTGTCGTTTTGTTCCATTGCGTGCAGAACATTGCAGCACCTCGTGTTGCTTTCTGTGCCACCTCGAGTCGTTTCTTCAGTATTTAGTTGCTCATCTCGAGTCATCCTTTTATTTTTGCTCTTGTATTTTCGTGTCATTTACTGTAGTTACTCGAGTCGTTTTCCTGCTTTCTTTGTTTTACCACGTGTCGTTGTAGCCGTTCCTGTCTTCTGTCCTCGTGTTGTCTTTGCTAGACCCCGTGTCTTTCTTGCTTTGTGACCACACTTCGTGTCAGTTTCTATTTTCATCATCGAGTTGGTTTCAGTCCATGTTATTTTCATGTTGTTTTCGTCTTCGAGTTGGTTTCAGTCTATGTTGTTCTCGTGCCGTTCTCTTTGATGTTTGTTATGTCGTGTTGTTTTTTTTGTATTCGTGTATTCGTGTTATTCTTATGTTTATGTCCTCGTGTTGTTTGTTTCTATTTTCGTCCAGGTTTCCTCTGATCGTGTGTTTGTCTACCGTTTCGCTCCGTGAGACTTCCTTCTCACCTCGTTCTGCTCTCATGAGACCTCGTGTCGTTCTCTTTGTAGTATTTGTTTTGTCACCCTTGAACCTTGTGTCGTTCTCTTTGTAGTGTTTGCTTTGTCACCACTGTATCTCGTGTCGTTCTCAGTGTAGTGCACCTCTTGTTGTTCCTACATACCTCGTGCAGTTTCAGCTTGAGTGTCAACCGACTCATTTCAGGTAGATATATATATAGCGAACCCTGAGTATTAATGGTTTTTATCTCCTTGCAGGTCCGAGGAAGATTATTCCCCAATAACTGGGCTGCACGTGATCCAATACTAGAGGAACAAATTCGATAAGGGCACGTGGCAGGAAGGTTCTGGATCGAGCGTGGGAGGCACACGCACTTTGTACCCTATCCATCTGCTGCTACTATATATTGAAGCCTTCGCCCACAGATGAAGGCCGATCGAAAGGTGAGAAAGAAAAAAGGCAGAAGTGCAGAGAGTTCGATCCAGCAAAAAGAAGAGAAGAAAACAGAGAGGTGAGGAAAAACTGAAGAAGAGGAAGAAGAGAGAATAGCAGAAAGAGTGAGAGAGAGAGAGAGAACTCGAAGCTGAGAGTTCAGAAAGAAGAAGAAGAAGATAGATTCTGGTTTCAGGATCAAATCCGAACCAGGTTGCTCTATTGTGAGCTATACTCCGTGTTTCATTGTTCCAGCATTCAGTCTGATGTGTCTTTTTCATTTCGTGTTTTTGACCTTTCTTTACTGTCCTTGTTTTGTTTCCGATCCTCTGGACTGAGGTCGGGTTCCTCCTGTGGTCTCAGGAGAAGGGAGACTAGTCTCCAGTTCTGGGCTTGCGGGTTGCAAGTCCAGGGGTCCCTCCGGTTAGGAGGAAGAGAGGCTCTGCCTCTGGTGGGTTGCTGGTAGCAGAGTGCTACTGGCTGGTTCACTGGTAGTGGGGCTGCTACCAGTGGGGTTCCCTCTTGATATAGAGGAAGAGAGACGCGAGTCTCTGGTTTCTAGTGACCGTGGGTTGCTAGAGGTTCCCTCCAGGTATGAGGAAGAGGGGAGTTTGTTCCCCTGGGTAAGCTGTGTATCAGCTTCTGTTGGCAAGCTGTGTTGCCCAGCTGTTAGTGAAGCCACACTTGGTTTGAGTGTGGGGTGGATGTAGGTCTGGAGGACCGAACCACCTAAAAATCTCTTGAGCAGTGGTTTGCATTGTGAGTGTGCTTCCGCTAGATGCTTGAATAGGCGCGTCTCATGTGTTTGCTCATTGGCTTAATTGAATTTGGTTTTATTCTGAGATTGCATCCTGCACTTGAGTTTTTATTTGGGCATTAATTGTAGAAGGATACATTCACCCCCCTCTGTATCCGGGCATTGCACCCTAACAGATAGTACTCTTGGCGATGAAATCCGCGAGTGCCTGTCCCTTGATGGCCGAGCGGGGGCGGTAGGTTATGTCGTAGGCCCCGAGCATTATAGCCCACTTGACGAGGCAACCCGAAGCTTCGGGGTGAGTGAGGATCTTCTTCAAAGGCTCATTGGTCAGCACGATGATGGAGTGTCCTTGGAAGTAGGGTCGGAGGTTCTTGGCCGAGGTTACCAACGCTAGCATGAGCTTCTCGATTGTGGGGTACTGCCATTCGGCCTCACTGAGCACCTTGCTGGCGTAATATATTGGTCTCTGCACTCTTGCGTCATCTTGAACTAGGACCGAGCTCACCGTGGAAGGAGTCGATGGGAGGTAAAGGTGTAGTGTTTCGCATGGGACCGGCTTTCATAACACCTGGGGCGAGGCCAGAAACTCCTTCAGCTTTGCAAAAGCTTTCTGACATTCCTCATCCCAAGCGAGCACAGATGCCAATTTGGGCCCTCTCAATAACTTGAAAAAGGGGAGGCATCGTTCGGCCGCTCAGGATAAGAAATGGTGGAGCGCAGCAATTCGTCCAGTCAAGCGTTGAACGTCTTTGACGCAAGCGGGTGGCTGCATATTCAGGATAGCTTGGACCTTGTCGGGGTTGGCCTCGATCCCATGCTGAGTGACTAGAAAACCCAGGAACTTTCTGGATCGAACTCCAAAGGCACATTTAGCTGGGTTGAGCTTCATGCCGTACCTCAAGAGAGTGTCGAAGGTTTCTGCTAGGTCGGAAAAGTGGTCCTCGGCCTTGGGTGTCTTGACGAGCATGTCGTCGGTGTAGGCTTCGATGTTTCGACCAATTTGTCCTTCGAAGATGTGGTTGATCAGCCTTTGGTACATCGCCCCGACGTTCTTCAACCCGAAAGGCATTCGGGTATAGCAGTACACGCCAAAGTCGGTGATGAAGGATGTCTTCTCGATGTCATCAGGATCCATTTGGATCTGATGGTAGCCGGAGTAGGTGTCCAGGAAGCTGGGTAGTTCATTACCGGAGGTCGAGTTGACTAGCTGGTCGATGCTCGGCAGCGGGTAACAGTCTTTCGAAGTGGCTTTGTTGAGGTCGGTGAAGTCCATGCACATTTGCCATTTGCCCGAAGCTTTTGGTACTAAGACGACATTGGCAAGTCATGTCAGGTAAAGGACCGGTCGAAACAGGCCGGTTTTCTTCCCCTTGAGAATTTACTCTTTGATAATTGCCTACTTTTCTGGGACGTGCTTTCTTCTACGTTGCTGGACAGGTTTCACCGACGGGTCAAGGTTGAGCTTGTGTACCACCATCTCCCCAGGGATCCCAGGAGGATGCTGATCAGACCATGCGAAGACTTGAATATACTCTGAAAGAAAATATTTGTATTGCTTTTGTACATCATGTGATAAATCAGCTCCAATTTTTACTCCCAGGGTCGGATCGTCTTTGAGGAAGACCGTCAACAATTCGCCACCAGGCTCGGATGTTGTTGGTTCATCTTCGACTCCCTCGCCCTTCTTCTTTTTCCCCTCTGGCCTTATGGCTTAGACCGAGATTATGTAGCACCTCCAAGCTATTGCCTGGTTACCTCGGACTTCCCCAATACCGTATTTTGTGGGAAACTTCATTTTTTAGTGATAGGTGGATGGCACTGCCTTTGTCCGGCTGAGGATACCTCGGCCGAAGATGGCATTATAGATTGACATCCCCTTGATCACGATGAAGTCAACCATAACGATAAAGGTTTTGGGAGGGGTGCCGATGGTGACCGGCAGGCTTAGGGTTCCCTCGGGATAGGTTGCCTGGCCATTGAACCCACAAAGGGGGGTTCAAACTGGGCGGAGCGTGGATGGGTTTTCGCCCATCTTAAGGAAGCATTGGTATGAAAGTATATCAGGGGAGCTACCTTTGTCGACTAATATCCTGTCTACGTTACAATGGTTTATAGTAGCCGATACTACAAGAGCGTCATCGTGTGGGGTAGATAACCCTTCCAGGTCTTGGTCAGAAAATACCAGGGCCTGCTGCTCGCTCACCGTTGGGGCTCTGGGGGGCTCGGAGGCCCTGCTTGCCCGTTCAGCGTGACGCTTCCTTCTCCGGCTACTGCCTCCTCCTCATGCCGCACCACCAGAAATGACATTGATGTGGACCCTGTGGGGTTGATTGTCAATCTCTTTTGGGATGCCACGGTCCTCCTTCTGGCGCTCGGACACGTACCGAGATAAGTCTCCCTGGCGGACGAGGCACTCGATCTCCCTCCTTGAGCTGGCGACAATCTTCAGTATGGTGCCCGTGGTCGTTGTAGAACTGGAAATGTTTACGTTGGTTGTGACGCTTGGCCTTCATAGGCTCGGGTTGGCGGAGGAGGCCCAAGCCTTTGATGACTTCGTATATCTCATTGACGGGAGCGGACAGAGGGGTGTACCGCTCATATTTCTGAGGGGGTTCCCTTCGGTCTCCATCTTGATTCCGCCGTTTTCCTTGGCCTGAGCTTTGCTCAGATGGTCAATTCTTATCCCCCTCTCGACCCGAGCCTGTTGGGCCTCGGCAAGCATTGAGGACTTCCTCGCACTCCGCGTGGCGTAGGGGTAGGGTCACAAGGTCGGCGAGGGAGGTGGGGGGGTGGAGTACCAGTTCTCGCTGAAGGTTCTTATCGCGGGTGCCTCCGATCAGCGCGGTGATGGCTGAGGCGACATCCAGGCGGGGGATACGCAGGGCTTCTGATTTAAATGGGTTGATGTAGGCCCTTAGTTTCTCCCCTTGCGCCTGCTTTAGTGCCAGTAGCCCCGCTACCAACCTTAGTTTCTCCCCTTGCGCCTGCTTTAGTGCCAGCAGCCCCGCTACCGACCTCGGAGGTCCGCTGCCGGTGAAGCTCTCCTTGAATACTCGCCCGAATTGCCTGAAGTCATGAATGCTGTCGGGGGTGAGTGCTCGTAACTAGGCCTGGGCGCCTTGGACCAAGGTGGTCACGAACGCTCGACATTTGACAGCGTCGGAGGCCCCATGCAGGGTCATCAGGGCGTCGAAGCTGCCGTAGTAGTCGGCCGGGTCTCCCTGGCCGTCGTACGACTTGAAGGTTGGCAGCATGATCCTGGGGGAGATCTCGACCTTCAAGATGTGGTCGGAGAATGGGGATTGCTCCTCATCTTCCTTGGTGGAAGTCTTCTGCAAGGCGCGTAGGGCGTGCTCTTGTTATGCAAATCGTCGCTCGAAATCTCACAGTTGGAGGGATAGCTCTGGTTGCCGCTGGATCGAGGGGTTGTGGGGGTGTCCCTGCGGGCTGCCGCGTTGTCCCTTGGGGGGATCAGTTTCTGGGAACTACTGGTGCATCCCAGCTTTTTCTCTCCTCGGGGTGGAGGAGGCTTCTTGTTCTGGAGGGGGGGCGTGCGAAGGTCCCCCTGACCTGTTGCGTATAAGCCGTCGTCCCCGGAGGGTGAAACGGCCTCTAGCCATTTGCTGGGAAGCTTCTCCACGGGGAGGGCTTTCCCGTGGGAGTCGTGACTTCTCCTCCCTAGCCGCTTGGGTCCTCATTAGTTCTACGAGGATATCCAGTTTAGCGTTGATGGTTCGGAGAGCGTCAGAGATCCCGTTAGGGGGTTGCACCTCCATGGGTGGTGGAGGCAGCTCGTCGGCTTGATTGTTATCGTTGGCGGGAAGGTTTTCCGCGGGGTGGGAGAGCACAGGTTCCCCATCCGCCACTACGGTCTTTCCTCTGCTGTCGACGACCATCCTACTAGAGTTTCTTCGCACCATGATGGCTCTTTGTTCGTTTCCCACAGACGGTGCCAGATGAAGAGGCATAATCTCGCGCTGATCCTGAGCCGTGAACTGCAAGGCAAGAAACGGATCAGAGGTGCCCAGGGAGGATTCCCTGGGGAAAACCCTCCGATGCTTAAGTCAGCAAGTGCGATAGAGCATGAATGTGAAGAGAGAGGGTAGGAGAGAGAGGGCGCGAGATTATTCACCACCAATAAGTGTGGTGGTTTTCTCTCAAGACCATTTCCTTACCTTCTCGGAGGGTCTCCCTGGAGTTTATATAGCAATCCATTTAACGTAATAGTCCAGGGAGCTGAGGGGGATCTAGGGGGGTTACGTCCTTATAGTGGGACCTTTTATAGCGCAAGGACTCTTGCCCTCCCCTACCCTTTGGAGTTCCCTGCTCCTGCTGGATGCGTAACGGACACCGGGAAGAGCTTCCGACAGTCGGCGCGAGCCAGAGGCGTTCGCTCGGGGTTTTGTCCCGAGCGATGAATGTATAGCTCGAGTAGGCCATGTCGGGTTCTTGCAGGGGATCTCCCGACCGATCTGTGGCTCGGACTTCCGGACTCGCGGGGCCGCCTAGGAAGTGCTGCTCTGAGTGGGTTTTGGGCTTGAAGTAAGTGGGCCCAAAATGGGGCTGTCACTATGGGGAGCTGGGCCTGGTTTGGTCGAATTGGACCTAGTTGGGCCGTGCTCTCGGGTGGCAGATTTTCCCCCTCTCCACTCATAAATCAAGGTATGCTATTCACCCTGGTGCTACCAAGATGTACCAAGACTCAAAAAGAAATTTCTGGTGGCTCAACATGAAAAGAGAAGTAGCGGACTTTGTATCTCGCTGTCTCACTTGTCAGCAAGTAAATGCGGAACATTTAAAGCCCGTCGGGAAACTACATCCCTTGGATATTCCCGAGTGGAAATGGGAAAGTATAGGGATGGATTTCATCATGGGTTTACCTAAGACGAGATGTGGACACGATGGCATATGGGTGATTATAGACCGATTGACTAAATCTGCACATTTTCTACCAATCAGAAGTCGATGGTCTATGGATGTATTAGCAGCACTATACATGAAGGAAATTTTCAAACTACATGGTGTCCCTGTCACCATTATATCTGATCGAGACCCTCGATTCACATCACAATTCTGGAATGGTCTACAACATTCATTAGGGACCCGACTTAACTTTAGCACAACATTCCATCCACAAACTGATGGTCAGACTGAAAGAACCAATCAAGTTGTAGAAGATATGCTCAGGGCATGTTCTATTGATTTTGGAGGGAGTTATGATGGGAATCGACGCCAAGAGCACTAACATTTTATTTACATTTGTGTCCTTTAGTTTATTTTTATATCCTTAGGAAAGTATGTTCACAATTAGTTTATTTTTATATCCTTAGGATTCTTTGGGTTTTTGTGCAAAAGTCCAGTAGGACCAGGGGGGCCCCATCTCCTTTCCTATTGGTCCACCTTAGTCTTAGGGCCCATGTGGGGTCAGTCAAAGGTCCAAGGTGGGCTTCTAGATGGCTTGACCATTCAAGGGGATAATTGGATTAAAAAGTCCAATATTCTAACCCTTAAAGTCCAAGATGCTCCCCCCTTATAATATAGTTTATCCCATGTTGTATTTTTTATTTTTTATGGTCATTTGACCACATGGGGAAGAAAATCCCCTCTCTCTCACGAAATTCCCAGCCCCCCACCCCTTGCCATTTTCTATATAAGCCTATGTATAGTGTCATTAGAGATTTTAATGAAGAATTAAGCATTTTTGCCAAGAGCAAGCCCAATGGCACCCCTTGTCTCTCCCCCTCTCCCCCTTTGCAGATGGATTTCTGCTGAATCTTGGGTGTGAAGCCCTCTCGTACATTCTCCTTAGCCCCTCTGAGTTCTTCTCTGCCGCCGCCGCCGTTCGAGTCGCCATCGCGCCGCCACCGCCACTCGTCGGAGTTCTGTCTCCATCAGGATATAACCTCACCTACAAAATTTTATCTTTTTTTATGGTTCTCTGTTCGAGCCCTAATTTTGAGGGTTTGTTTTGTCCATCTCCCTTAACCTCCAGTTCAAATTTCGTGTCATTTGGAAGTCATTAGGTATTTTTCCCATATTTTTGTTTATCCTCTCAGTAATATGCCCTTTTGCAAATCTACGGGATGGAGTCACCTTGTCGCATTTTCCCCACCCCTTTAGAAATTTTCAAAAAATCCCAAAAAATTACTCAGTGTTCCACACATATATCCCCTTCCACCATAATTTGCATGGAGTCTATAAAATTTATTTGACCCTCGATCAAAGGTCAGTTTCAGGAAGATCCCTTGCTGCCCTGTGTGTCTGTCAGTCTGAGTCAGAAACAAAAACAGTGTTATAGTCATATTCATTTTCAATCCTTTGGTGGATAGAGCTGTCAAAAATATATGTTGTATATCTATGAGTGCTCTTTGCAACGGAATCCAACACGCCTCGATCGGCCTCCGGATCTGAGCGTCGTAATTCTTGCAGCCGAGGCGTGCAGATCTATTCCTTGTGCAGGTCCGAAATTACAGCTCAGGAGAAATTCAGAAATAAATATCAAAAATCAACTTCAGGAGCCGCCACTTCAGGAAGTCGTTCAGGGACGTCCTGCCATTGTCCCAGCCAAGCGGCGCCGCCAGAAGATCTTTGGAAGGTGACGTTCCTTTGGAAACCGTTGCTTGTTGTCCAATGAGTCAGCCACCGAGTTGGCGCAGCACCGAGTTGGAATAGTGCTGAGTCAGACCAGCAGGCCGAGTTCGTGCCGTACGCACCTCCAGATTGCTGCCCGTCAACCCAGGGTCGATCCTCCAGGGCCCCACTTTTAGCCCTTTACCTCCCTGCGTGGAGTGGGCAATAAAATTCACTGTTGCAATTAACTTTTACTACTGTACTGGGAGTTACCGTACTTGGCCGGGAATGTCTTCCCCACGCCCGGAGCGTGGAGGTACACTCGCTACCCTCCTCGTAGACATTGCTTTACTCGTATATTTTTGTATATGCCGCTGCATGAGTGATAAATTATCTAGCTTGTTATCATTTTATCACCGCTGCGAGAGTGAGAGTGAGTGACCGTCCCGTGACTCGACCCGAGTTAATGCAGAAAGGCCGATACCCGAGACTCACTACCGTTTTCTCAACCGCGCACGGTCCCACGTCTTCCCTCACATAGGGATGATCGCGAGCTAGAGTCCCAGGTCATGTGTCCATCCCGCATCAATTTGGTATCAGAGCGCCATTTGAGTCTAGGGTGTTTAAAACTCCAAAATAACAAAAATGTGTCATTTACGTCTAGTCATCATCTAAGTCGGTCTAAGGTTGCATCCGCATACCATTGTTCGGTATATAAAAAGGTGTTGTCCGAACGTTAGGCTACGCCTATCGGGAAGGCCGCACACTTGTGCGAGTGATCTTCGGATCGATTAACTCCGCCACGTACCGAGTCTTGGTTAGGTCTAGGGTCCTTAGTGTGCATGCATTCCAACCTTGCATAGTCTGTCTAGTGTCTTGTCCAAGTGTCGGCATATCCATCCACTAGTGTCCCCATGTCCCATGGATGACCAAGGGGCCGCATCTTCTGCATGGTGGCGATACTATCTAAAATGGAAAGATCACCCGGACCACCCCAAAAGGCCCGTAGCCCGGGACTTCTACGGCTCCGATAATCCGAGTGACTACCTAGAGTGGGAAGCCGTTATGGATGACTACTTTGAGTGTTACCTTATGTCCGGTCCCTCGTAAGTTGACTTTGCCAAAAGGTGACTTTTTTATGAAGCCGCCGAAACATGGAGGGACATCAAATATTTTCGCGAGGATAGGAGACTAAGGCCCATGGAGTCATGGTGGGATATGAAGAGAACGCTTAGGAGGGTCTACCTTCCCCGCCCACCTACCTCCAACCACGGGGGTCATACCACTAGCCAATCTCACCAACTCACCCACAATCAAGTGGGCCACACTTCCAACCAACCTCGCCCCTTCACCTCCATCCAAGTCCACCAAAGCAACCCTAATCAAGTGGCCCTCCCTGTCGTCTCCAACCAACCACCCCTTGGCACCTCCGTCCAATCCCAGCCAATCGCCTCCAACCAAGTGGAAGCCCCACTTATAGTCGAGTCTAGGTCCGCATCCGGGCCGAGAGATGAGGAGCGAGTCCACCCCGAGGCCCCTACTCCAACCCGCACCATAGATGAAATCAAGAAAATACTTTCGGATTGGTTGGAAAGGATAGAAAGGATACATGCTCCTTCACCACCCGTGAGTGCTCCATTGCCACTTTCTACTTCCAAACTTTATTCGGAACCATCTTATTTGGAGCCACCCAAGCCCGAGCCACCCGTGTTTCTAACGGGTACGCTTTTCATCGCCGAGCCGCTTCTTAGTTGGCTCAAGGATGGCTTGGTCCCACTTCCTTACCCATCCATGGACCCCACCTTACCTCTAGTGCTCGTCAACTCCTACCATACGACATTCCGGTCTAGTCACCATGTTGATACCTTGGATGACCTTGTTATGGGATTAGACTCGAAATGGCAGTTGACGCACTCCTTGGCCCGAAGCTTCGACCAACCCACTAGTCTTAGCTTCACCTATCCGGCCTTAAGGACCATTACCTCCATGTGCACCATGGGTTGTGTCACCACAGAGATTCTCTTATTCCTCCCTATGTCGGCCGAGCCCGACTTCATACCCTTTTACCCGAGGGAGGAATCTTATTTCCTACATATGATCACCGTCCCATCTACCACAACGTATGAAGGTGACCATACACACCTTCAAGACTTCCATACATGGGACCGTGACTTGTGGGAACCCACCACAAGGGGTCATACCTTCTTCGATCCCTTTGACCCATTCCCTAGTGGGTCCCTTGACCCTCTATATATACTTCATTTCTTCGAGGGAGTCCACTACCACACCCCTACCCCATGGGCCGGGTCATCTATACCCACCAAGGCCAATCTCGATACACCCACACCCGGCTCGTCCACACCCGGCTCTCCTAGCCCTCTCAAGTCTCCCAAATCCAAAGGGCCGTTCATGCATGACTGGGTCATACTTGGGCGTCTAGGTGTTTCCCATACCACCAACCTTCGGGTACATAAGATGCATGCATTGTCACGCCCCGAGCGCGGAAGATACCCGGAGATGCGCGACGTGTCTATATCAATCATGTCAATCAGAGTGGTCGTGTATTCGACACAAAGACAGAGATGCGCAAAATAGCAAGATAACCCAATCCTTTATTTCATAATGGATAGACTATTACAAATCCAATACTCTGTTTAATAAAAAGAAAAGTACATAGTTGACTCGAGAAAACTATAGAAAAGACTAGATGACACTTGGAGAATCTCTATCTCTTTCACTCTTGATCATTCCCATCCGATTGACTTCCATCATCGTCGAACTTACCTGAAAAGTAAAAAGGGACAAACGGAATGAGCGAACGCTCAGTAGGAAATTATATCTCAAGTACTAGCGAGGGGTTTAAGTAATTACATTTTCATGAATGTAATAAAGCTATGCATGCTCGCATAAAACGACAAGATAGAGAGAATGTAATATCAAGAAAATAAGATGAACTTAGTCATGAACTTCCAACAAGATAACAAGTTTATTCGAGATATTCAAGCAAGTACATTTAACAAGTCATGTCAAGAACTTTGGCTATCATGTATCAAGCAAGTAAATTACCCCTTTTCGGGCCACGCATTTCATTTCATGTCAAGTACGAGTCAAGTACAAGATGTGTGTGGAATGTCCAATCAAGCAAGTCAAGTACTCGGTATAATGCCAGATACCTTATCATTTTAACTCCCATGGGCACAAGTACTTTCGGGTGCTCCTCCCAGGACCAGATCGGGCCCTATATGCGCAGGCATTTATCATGTGTTTTGACATCCACTCTTGTTTATAGCCAACATAGAATTTCAATAATCAAGCTTGTAAACACGTATGACCACTTGGATAGATGAGAGTCCAAAATATGACAAAGGACATAGAATGGCGATAATAACGGTATAATCACGAGTTCGATAAAACTAGGTAGAATATGGTTCCCTTAACTTAGGTACCATGACAAATCAATATGGACATTCTTTATATAGAATTGAGGTCCACATGAACATAAGATCAAGCAAGATACCCTCATTCTTATCATAGAATTGGGGTTTACAAGAATGACACGATATGGCATGATATCATCATCCCATCAAGAATTTCTTATGATATACTCTTTGTATAATCATAAGGGCCGGTATACCATGTTTCTTTAGATTGACATGGCAAAAACTGTGTAATGGGTTTTTAGGGTACAACCAGCTCAGTCGGCCTTGAGGGAATCCAAGGCTACGAGGAGTCTTACGGAGGTCTCTATGACTAACTCGCTAGTCCAAAGGAACGGAATGTCCAATGGAGAGCTTGTATGTCAATGAGAGTTGAGTGTGATCGATAAATCAACATGAAACGTGGGACTATACTCACGGAGTGGAGAATAGTGCCGATATATATATATATATGTATAATATGAAACCATCGGTAATAGAATCAGGATAAAATCAGTTTACAGTAAAATAACGACTTAAGTAAAGTCGTGTATTGAATAATTAACGCCTAACAGAAGGGCGTTTACATATATTGCCAATTTGCAGAATTTCCATTATTTCATTAATTTATCAAAAACACGCCTTTCCTGGGGGCGTTTCTTCAAAGTTGACGACTGCAGAGGCAGGCGTCTCATCATTTACATATTCGACAGGATATAATTATTCTCAGAAATTTATCAAAAACGCGCCCTTGTCAGGGGCGTTAATCATTAAATTCTTATTTTCACAGAATATATATTCCAGGATTTTAACAGGTACGCGCCCTAGTAAGGAGCGTTTATTTTTAATTCACGCCCTATGATGGGGCGTTTACATATGGAAAACGACCTAGTCTAGGTCGTGAATTCAAGAGATACCATGAGTTTTTCATGGGCAGTAATAATTTCAGGATAATAGAATTCATGGAGAACGAATGTATGGTCATGACAATAAAATTTAGCAGGTTTGAAGACATGTGATCATGCATCATTGTAGGATCATTATTTCATAGATACTCAATTCTTAACATGGGTGATTAATGATTAAATGAAATTAACGCCTGTGTGCAGGGCGTCAAATCCAAAATTGACGACCTTGGCAGGGTCGTGATTTGTAAAGTAGCGCCCTAGTCTGGGGCGTGTATTTCATAGTCACGCCCTTGCTAAGGACGTTTCTTTCAAGAAATTAACAGAAAGTCGTTCAGAAACTATAGTAAACCAAACCATGTATATGCATGATAATTATTGTACTGTATCAATTTAGTTTGGGCTACAGTGACTTGAGAAAATCCTACCTTTAAGAGTTGATTTGGAGATGACCGTGAGGGGTTTTTGGCTAGCAGAGGATGATGGCTTTGATGAAGAGACTTCTACTGCGACTTACGAACAGTGGCAGCAACAACAAGGAGAAGAACAATCGTTCTTCAGAGATCTTCACGCTACAGAACCTGTAGAGGAAGAGAAAAGAAGTAAATATGAAGATGTTGATATTCTTCATAGTTGTAATCGATGTTTTAAGAAGATAGAAGAATATTACCTATTCTTCGGCAGCAGCAGAGTTTCCTGGACAAGAAGAAAATAATTATTCTTCACATAATCTGAAGCAAGAAAAAAAGAAAACAAAAGAAAATAAGAAGAACAGTTTGTTCTTCACGTACCTAGCAGCAGACGTTCGATCAAATGGGTTTAGGGTTCGTTTGATCAAGACTATTTATAGGATTTAGGAGTCCTAACAAAAGTAGTGTTTGATTGAAAGTAATATTTCCAAGATTGAGTTATTACCACATTCGAACTCTTTCTCATAGTTACCACTTACCCTGGATAAGTTCTGGGTTCGAACGGTTCCGAATGGAATTAACGACTTTGGTCAGGGCGTGTATTATATAATTGACGCCTTGCATAAGGGCGTTTCTTAAAAAGCGCCTTGACAGAGGGCGTTTCGTGTTTTAAAACACGCCCAAGATAGGGGCGTTTATATTACTTACCCATTTGGTCGCGTGAGAACTGACGACCGCAGGTGTGGGCGTCCTTTCTTTATTAACGCCATGGATAGAGGCGTTTCTTTATAAATTAACGCCTTAATAAGAGGCGTTATTTTTAATTTTGTTTTATTTCGTCCAATTAACCCTATTCCTTTCATATATTACTTCTGTAATATATATGTTTTAATTCATTTCAATTATTCATTTATTAGGGTTGCTACACCCTCCCCCACTTAAAAGAATTTGGTCCCCAAATTCAATATATATATAATTGTACACGCGGAGAGTGTAGGACATATACCTCTTAGAATAACTCGGGAAATCGTTTCTTCATAGATTCCTCGGTCTCCCATGTCGCTTCGCGTTCAGGATTCTTATTCCATTGCACCTTGAGCATGGGAATAACCTTATTCCTTAGAGCTCGTATTTCTCGATCTAATATCTTCAAGGGCCTCTGTTCATATGTGAGATCTTTCTGGATCACCAGATCTCCATACTCAATAATATGTGACGGATCGTGCACATACTTCTTCAACATAGATATGTGAAATACATTGTGTACCTCGGACAACTGAGGAGGCAACGCGATGCGATAAGCAACCTCGCCAACTCTTTCGAGTACCTCAAATGGTCCGATGAATCTTGGCGTAAGCTTGCCCTTAACACCAAATCTTCGTATGCCACGTCCAGGGGATATTTTGAGAAATACATGATCTCCGATTTGGAATTCAAGATCTCTTCTTCTTGTATCTGCATAAGTCTTTTGTCTGGTCTGAGCAACTTGTAATCTTTCCCTGATTACTTGTATCTTCTCGGTTGTATCCCTTACCATGTCTGGACCTAATAGTTGTTTTTCTCCAACTTCGTTCCAACATATGGGAGATCGGCAACTCCTTCCGTATAAGGCTTCGAAAGGTGCCATTTGGATACTAGCTTGGTAGCTATTATTATATGCAAATTCAACTAAAGGTAAGTGGTCATGCCAGCTTCCTCCAAAGTCAATAATGCATGCTCTCAGCATATCTTCAACAACTTGATTAGTTCGCTCGGTCTGACCATCCGTTTGTGGGTGAAAAGCAGTACTAAAGTTGAGCCTTGTTCCCAACGAATGTTGTAATCCCTTCCAAAAATGAGAAGTAAAACGGAGATCTCTATCAGACACGATTGAGACAGGAATTCCATGTATCCTGACTATTTCTTTGATGTATAGTGCAGCTAGCACATCAATTGACCATCGGCTTTTGATTGGCAAGAAATGTGCCGATTTAGTCAATCGGTCAATGATAACCCAGATTCCATCATGTCCTCCTTTAGATTTAGACAAACCCATGATGAAGTCCATACCAATATCCTCCCATTTCCCCTTAGGAATATCTAGAGGATGTAGTTTTCCCGCAGGCTTTTGGTGTTCCGCCTTGACCTGTTGGCATGTGAGACAGCGTGATACATAGTCCGCTATTTCTCTTTTCATATTAGGCCACCAAAAGTTCCTCTTTACATCTTGGTACATTTTGGTTGATCCTGGATGAATAGTGTACCTGGATCGGTGAGCTTCATCTAAGATCTTCTTCTTTAATTCCGGACAATCGGGTATACAAGTTCTATCTTTGAACGATAATCTTCCATCAGAAGTTAGTTGAAAATCAGATTGTCCTTCTAATCTGCTTTTGATTTCTACTAATATAGGATCATCATCCTGAAGTATTTGTATTTCAGATAATAAGTCTGACTGTATGCTTACATGAGATAATGTGATAAATTTGGATTCCGTGTCCAAGCTTATATTGAGCTCGGAGAATTGTTCAAGTAACCTCCATTCTTGTATCATACAATTTGCTATCCTCGCTCTCGGCTTTCGACTAAGGGCATCAGCCACATAATTACTCTTTCCGGGATGGTATTGTATACTGAAGTCGAAGTCCTTGAGATATTCTAGCCAACGTCTTTATCTCATGTTCAGCTCCTTTTGTGAAAATAGATATTTGAGACTTTTGTGATCGGAGTATACAGTAAACTGTACCCCATAGAGATAGTGTCTCCATATCTTTAGGGCAAATACTACCGCGGCCAGTTCCAAGTCATGGACGGGGTAATTCTCCTCATGCTTCTTCAGTTGACGAGAAGAGTATGCTATGACCTTCCCTTGTTGCATTAGAACACATCCGAGGCCAATGCCAGAAGCATCAGTGTAGACCTCGAATTTCTCTCCTTCAATTGGTAGGGCTAAGACCGGAGCTGTGGTGAGATGATCCTTGAGAGTTTGAAAACTGCTTTCACATTCCTCACTCCATTCATATCGGATCTCCTTACGAGTTAATCTTGTAAGTGGTACGGCGATCTTAGAGAAATCTTTGATAAATCGCCGATAATAGCCTGCAAGACCTAAGAAACTTCTGATCTCGCTTGCATTAGTGGGTCTCTCCCAGTTTCTCACAGCTTCAACTTTTGACGGATCCACAGATAAACCGTCCTTGGATATGATATGTCCGAGAAAAGCCACTTCTTCAAGCCAGAACTCGCATTTGCTGAGTTTAGCATATAATTGATTTGTCCTCAAGACTTGCAATGCAATCCTCAAATGCTCTTCATGTTCTTTCTTAGTCTTAGAATATATCAATATATCATCAATGAAGACTACTATGAATTGATCCAAGTAAGGCCTGAATATGCTATTCATTAACTGCATAAAGGCAGCAGGGGCATTTGTTAGTCCAAAAGGCATAACAACAAATTCGTAATGGCCATACCTGCTTCTGAATGCAGTCTTGTGAATGTCATCGTCCTTGATTCTTAATTGATGATATCCCGACCTGAGATCAATCTTGGAGAAATATTTGGATCCTGAAATCTGATCAAATAACTCATCGATTCTCGGCAGTGGATACTTGTTCTTGATAGTAAGATGATTCAACTGTCGATAGTCGATACACAATCTCATGGACCCATCCTTCTTCTTTACAAATAAGACTGGTGCTCCCCACGGGGAAGTACTTGGTCTAATAAACCCTTTTCGGATTAGTTCCATCAACTGCTCCTTCAACTCCTTGAGTTCAGCAGGGGACATTCTATATGGTGCCTTGGAAACAGGACCGGCACCAGGGACTAAGTCAATGGTGAAGGCCACTTCTCTTTGAGGGGGTAATCCCGGCAATTCTTCCGGAAATACGTCTGGAAATTCTCGCACTACCTGAATGTCCTCTATCTTGGTTTCTTTAGCTTCTTTAATAGTGACAAAAGCAAGGAAGGATACACATCCTTTCTTGACGAGCTTGCTTGCTCGAAGAGCCGAGATAAGAGGGGATTTGCTTCGACTCTTAGGACTAGTATAAGTCAGTTCCGGAAATTCCGTGAAAACAATCTTGCTATCACGGCAATCAACCGTTGCCTGGTATTTGGATAACCAATCTGCCCCTAGTATAACATCATATTCTTTTAGATCTAAGCAGATAAGATCAATAGGAAAATTCTTTCCTCGAACCAATACCTCACAATTTTGGTAATGATGTGTGATATCCGTCTCGTTTCCGAGAGGAGTAGACAATATTATCTTCATCCATTCTGGTTCTAGAGGTAATGGGTCAGCAAACTTCTTGGAAATAATGGAATGCGATGCACCCGTATCAAATAAAACATGTGCATATTTAGAACAAATTTTTAATGTACCTTCCACCAATCCGCCTTCTTCTTCTGGTTCGGTCCCTTGGATTGCATGAAGACGAGCATTCTTTGTCACTGGACGTTTACCCTCACCGGCTTGGTCATTCATTAATGGACAATCGGGAATCCGATGTTCACGACTCCCACAACGGAGACATGCTCCTAGTTTCCTCCAGCATTCTTCTGTTTTGTGACCAGCCTTGTCACAATGCTTGCATACTACGTTTGAAGGGGTAGTGGTGATAGAGAAAGGCTTGGATTTCTTGTACTTCTGATCTTGAGAGGAAGAACCTCCATTATTGGGCCTCTTCTTAAAGTTGGGTTTAAAAGAACCCGAACTTGTGACTTGCTCCTTTTTGTCTTTCCCACGGATCCTATCAGATAATTCCGTGGCATCTTCAAGCAACTGAGCTCGGCGCACCATTTCAGTATAAACTTGAATATCCATAGGCGCCAATTGAGTAATGTAGTGAGGCCTAAGCCCATTAAGAAATCTACGAGCTTTCATCTTTTCCGTGCTAATTAAATGCTTAGCATATCTAGACAGTCTAGAGAACTGTGCTTCATAATCAGCCACCGATAAAGATCTTTGCTTTAATGCGGCAAATTCGGCGGCCTTCTTTTCCTGGACCCTATCAGAGAAATATTTGGCGTTGAAATATTCAACGAATTCACCCCATGTAACTTGAGTTGGGTCAATAGTAGCTTCAATCGACTCCCACCAGCATCTAGCATCCTTTTCTAACTGGAAAGTAGCTAATAAGACTTTGTCCTGATCCGTGCATTGCATAACACGGAATATACGTTCAATCTCCCGAACCCAATGCTCGGCATCGTCTGGATCGGTCGATCCCATGAACTTCGGGGGATTCATATTCTTGAATGCTTGGTGTAAGCTTCCAGCTCGTGGAGCACCACCTTGTGCTACCTGTTGTAGCCCTTGGGTCATCCCTTGAAGGGTACGCTGCATGTTGCGCCATTGAGCACGTTCGGCAGCCATTATCCTACAATTACGATAGCTACGTTAGTATTATATCACTATGATCTTATAAAGGACTCATTGATCATTTAACCCTTGGTTCTACCCACTCTCACTTGGTTAAAGGTTTTGAAACCTATCCTTGGACTTGGGTTTCCTAGGAATTGAATACCTTAGGCTCTGATACCACAAAGACTGTCACGCCCCGAGCGCGGAAGATACCCGGAGATGCGCGACGTGTCTATATCAATCATGTCAATCAGAGTGGTCGTGTATTCGACACAAAGACAGAGATGCGTAAAATAGCAAGATAACCCAATCCTTTATTTCATAATGGATAGACTATTACAAATCCAATACTCTGTTTAATAAAAAGAAAAGTACATAGTTGACTCGAGAAAACTATAGAAAAGACTAGATGACACTTGGAGAATCTCTATCTCTTTCACTCTTGATCATTCCCATCCGATTGACTTCCATCATCGTCGGACTTACCTGAAAAGTAAAAAGGGACAAACGGAATGAGCGAACGCTCAGTAGGAAATTATATCTCAAGTACTAGCGAGGGGTTTAAGTAATTACATTTTCATGAATGCAATAAAGCTATGCATGCTCGCATAAAACGACAAGATAGAGAGAATGTAATATCAAGAAAATAAGATGAACTTAGTCATGAACTTCCAACAAGATAACAAGTTTATTCGAGATATTCAAGCAAGTACATTTAACAAGTCATGTCAAGAACTTTGGCTATCATGTATCAAGCAAGTAAATTACCCCTTTTCGGGCCACGCATTTCATTTCATGTCAAGTACGAGTCAAGTACAAGATGTGTGTGGAATGTCCAATCAAGCAAGTCAAGTACTCGGTATAATGCCAGATACCTTATCATTTTAACTCCCATGGGCACAAGTACTTTCGGGTGCTCCTCCCAGGACCAGATCGGGCCCTATATGCGCAGGCATTTATCATGTGTTTTGACATCCACTCTTGTTTATAGCCAACATAGAATTTCAATAATCAAGCTTGTAAACACGTATGACCACTTGGATAGATGAGAGTCCAAAATATGACAAAGGACATAGAATGGCGATAATAACGGTATAATCACGAGTTCGATAAAACTAGGTAGAATATGGTTCCCTTAACTTAGGTACCATGACAAATCAATATGGACCTTCTTTATATAGAATTGAGGTCCACATGAACATAAGATCAAGCAAGATACCCTCATTCTTATCATAGAATTGGGGTTTACAAGAATGACACGATATGGCATGATATCATCATCCCATCAAGAATTTCTTATGATATACTCTTTGTATAATCATAAGGGCCGGTATACCATGTTTCTTTAGATTGACATGGCAAAAACTGTGTAATGGGTTTTTAGGGTACAACCAGCTCAGTCGGCCTTGAGGGAATCCAAGGCTACGAGGAGTCTTACGGAGGTCTCTATGACTAACTCGCTAGTCCAAAGGAACGGAATGTCCAATGGAGAGCTTGTATGTCAATGAGAGTTGAGTGTGATCGATAAATCAACATGAAACGTGGGACTATACTCACGGAGTGGAGAATAGTGCCGATATATATATATATATGTATAATATGAAACCATCGGTAATAGAATCAGGATAAAATCAGTTTACAGTAAAATAACGACTTAAGTAAAGTCATGTATTGAATAATTAACGCCTAACAGAAGGGCGTTTACATATATTGCCAATTTGCAGAATTTCCATTATTTCATTAATTTATCAAAAACACGCCTTTCCTGGGGGCGTTTCTTCAAAGTTGACGACTGCAGAGGCAGGCGTCTCATCATTTACATATTCGACAGGATATAATTATTCTCAGAAATTTATCAAAAACGCGCCCTTGTCATGGGCGTTAATCATTAAATTCTTATTTTCACAGAATATATATTCCAGGATTTTAACAGGTACGCGCCTTAGTAAGGGGCGTTTATTTTTAATTCACGCCCTATGATGGGGCGTTTACATATGGAAAACGACCTAGTCTAGGTCGTGAATTCAAGAGATACCATGAGTTTTTCATGGGCAGTAATAATTTCAGGATAATAGAATTCATGGAGAACGAATGTATGGTCATGACAATAAAATTTAGCAGGTTTGAAGACATGTGATCATGCATCATTGTAGGATCATTATTTCATAGATACTCAATTCTTAACATGGGTGATTAATGATTAAATGAAATTAACGCCTGTGTGCAGGGCGTCAAATCCAAAATTGACGACCTTGGCAGGGTCGTGATTTGTAAAGTAGCGCCCTAGTCTGGGGCGTGTATTTCATAGTCACGCCCTTGCTAAGGACGTTTCTTTCAAGAAATTAACAGAAAGTCGTTCAGAAACTATAGTAAACCAAACCATGTATATGCATGATAATTATTGTACTGTATCAATTTAGTTTGGGCTACAGTGACTTGAGAAAATCCTACCTTTAAGAGTTGATTTGGAGATGACCGTGAGGGGTTTTTGGCTAGCAGAGGATGATGGCTTTGATGAAGAGGCTTCTACTGCGACTTACGAACAGTGGCAGCAACAACAAGGAGAAGAACAATCGTTCTTCAGAGATCTTCACGCTACAGAACCTGTAGAGGAAGAGAAAAGAAGTAAATATGAAGATGTTGATATTCTTCATAGTTGTAATCGATGTTTTAAGAAGATAGAAGAATATTACCTATTCTTCGGCAGCAGCAGAGTTTCCTGGACAAGAAGAAAATAATTATTCTTCACATAATCTGAAGCAAGAAAAAAAGAAAACAAAAGAAAATAAGAAGAACAGTTTGTTCTTCACGTACCTAGCAGCAGACGTTCGATCAAATGGGTTTAGGGTTCGTTCGATCAAGACTATTTATAGGATTTAGGAGTCCTAACAAAAGTAGTGTTTGATTGAAAGTAATATTTCCAAGATTGAGTTATTACCACATTCGAACTCTTTCTCATAGTTATCACTTACCCTGGATAAGTTCTGGGTTCGAACGGTTCCGAATGGAATTAACGACTTTGGTCAGGGCGTGTATTATATAATTGACGCCTTGCATAAGGGCGTTTCTTAAAAAGCGCCTTGACAGAGGGCGTTTCGTGTTTTAAAACACGCCCAAGATAGGGGCGTTTATATTACTTACCCATTTGGTCGCGTGAGAACTGACGACCGCAGGTGTGGGCGTCCTTTCTTTATTAACGCCATGGATAGAGGCGTTTCTTTATAAATTAACGCCTTAATAAGAGGCGTTATTTTTAATTTTGTTTTATTTCGTCCAATTAACCCTATTCCTTTCATATATTACTTCTGTAATATATATGTTTTAATTCATTTCAATTATTCATTTATTAGGGTTGCTACATGCATGGCACATATTCGGATGTCCTGGTCCGCCGTCACCCATGTACGGGTCGGACTAACATTAGGTTTGTTTAGGGTCCTTGTGAGTCTTTGTTTCGTTTGTTTGTCGAGTGCATTGTGTGTCTGTGCATACGTTGAGTCGAGTCGGTTTTGTACGCTCGCATTGTTAGTCCCTTTCGAGTATGAGACTTGTCGGGCTATTGGGATCGGTTCTACTCCACATATCGGATCTAGTCACATAAGGGACCCGCGGTGATTCCTAGTGAGTCTTTGAGCCGCCTCCCACATTTGAGAGTGACCCCACCCCGGAGTGTCCACCTCTAGCCTCATTCCCATGGTAACGTGCGCATATCGAATCTATACGGGATGAGCAAGTGTCGATTACGTGGAGTGGAGCGTACTCCGCGCTTCCAGGTTCGGTGACGGATCCGCCGAAGCTACTCGAGCAACCGTACCCCTTACTTGATGGGGTCGAGTTCTTCCCACCCGGGGAGAGTTGATGGGAATCGACACCAAGAGGACTAACATTTTATTTGCATTTGTGTCATTTAGTTTATTTTTATATCCTTGGGAAAGTATGTTCACAATTGTAAGACTTTATAAGCCAATGTGTCATTCCCTAGGATTCTTTGGGTTTTTATGCAAAAGTCCAGTAGGACCAGCAAGGGGCCCCCATCTCCTTTCCTATTGGTCCACCTAAGTCTTAGGGCCCATGTGGGGTCAGTCAAAGGTCCAAGGTGGGCTTCTAGATGGCTTGACCATTCAAGAGGACAATTGGATTAAAAAGTCCAATATTCCAACCCTTAAAGTCCAAGATGCTTCCCCCTTATAATATAGTTTATCCCATGTTGTATTTTTTATTTTTTTGGTCATTTGACCACATGGGGAAGAAAATCCCCTCTCTCCTACGAAATTCCCAGCCCCCCACCCCTTGCCATTCTCTATATAAGCCTATGTATAGTGTCATTAGAGATTTTAATGAAGAATTAAGAATTTTTGCCAAGAGCAAGTCCAAGGGCACCCCTTGTCTCTCCCCATCTCCCCCTTTGCAGATGGATTTCTGCTGAATCTTGGGTGTGAAGCCCTCTCCTACATTCTTCTTAGCCCCTCTGAGTTCTTCTCTGCCGCCACCACCGCCGTTCGAGCCGCCATCGCGCCGGCACCGCCACTCGTCGGAGTTCTGTCTCCATCAGGACAGAACCTCACCTACAAAATTTTATCTTTTTATGGTTTTTTGTTCAAGCCCTAATTTTGAGGGTTTGTTCTGTCCATCTCCCTTAACCTCCAGTTCAAATTTCGTGTCATTTGGAAGTCATTAGGTATTTTTCTTATATTTTTGTTTATCCTCTCTGTAATCTGCCCTTTTGCAGATCTATGGGATAGAGTCACCTTGTCGCATTTTCCCCACCCCCTTAAAATTTTTTAGAAAATCCCAAAAATTACTCAGTGTTCCACACATATATCCCCTTCCACCATAATTTTCGTGGAGTTTAGAAAATTCATTTGACCCTCGGTCAAAGGTCAGTTTCAAGCAGATCCCTTGCTGCCCTGTGTGTCTGTCAGTCTGAGTCAGAAAAAAAATAGTGTTACAGTCATATTCATTTTCAATCCATTCGGTGGATGGAGCTATCAAAAATATATGTTGTAGATCAATGAGTGCTCTTTCCAACGGTACTAGTCACGCCTCGATCGGCCTCCGGATCTGAGCGTCGTAATTCTTGCAGCCGAGGCGTGCAGATATGTTCCCTATGCAGGTCTGAAATTACAGCCCAGGCGAAATTCAGAAATAAATATCAAAAATCAACTTCAGGAGCCGCCACTTCAAGAAGTCGTTCAGGGACGTCCGGCCATCGTCCCCGCCAAGCAGCGCCTCCAGAAGATTTTAGGAAGGCGACGTTCCTTTGGAAACCGTTGCTTGCTGTCCAGTGAGTCAGCCACCGAGTTGACGCAGCACCGAGTTGGAATAGTGCTGAGTCGGACCAGCATGCAGAGTTCGTGCCGTACGCACCTCCAGATTGCTGCCCGTCAACCCAGGGTCGGTCCTCCCGGGGAGTGGACAATAAAATTCACTGTTGTAATTAACTTTTACCGTTGTACCGGGAGTTACTGTACTTGGCCGGGAACGTCTTCCCCACGCCCAGAGTGTGGAGGTACACTCGCTACCCTCCTCGTAGACATTGCTTTACCCGTATATTTTTGTATATGCCGCTGCATGAGTGATAGATTATCTAGCTTGTTATCATTTTATCACCACTGCGAAAGCGAGAGTGAGTGACCGTCCCGTGACTCGACCCAAGTTAACGCGGAAAGGCCGATACCCGAGACTCACTGCAAGTTTCTCAACCGCGCACGGTCCCACGTCTTCCCTCGCATAGGGACGATCGCGAGCTAGTGTCCTAGGTCGCGTGTCCGTCCCGCATCAAGTTGGCAGGACCACTTGCCTCTAGTGGAATTCGCCTACAACAATAGCTATCAAGCTAGTATACAGATGGCACCATTCGAGGCACTATATGGAAGAAGCTGTCGATCACCTATATGTTGGAATGAAGTAGGAGAAAGATAATTTCTCGGCCCCGACATCATCGGGGATACTACCGAGAAGATAAAGCTTATTAGGGAGAGACTCCAGATGGCTCAAGACAGGCAAAAATCATATGCTGATAACAGAAGGCGCAACCTGAAATTCCAAGTAGGAGACCATGCATTCCTTAAGGTTTCTCTGGGTCGAGGTATTCAAAGATTCGGCATCAAAGGCAAGCTCACTCCGAGATTCATTGGCCCCTTTTAAATTCTCTAAAGGGTTGGTGAAGTCACGCATCGAATAGCTTTGCCCCCTCAATTAGCTGGAGTCCCTGATGTATTTCACGTCTCAATGCTCAAAATGTACGTCCCCGATCCATTCCATGTCATAACTTATGACAACCTGGAGATTAAAAAGGATTTGACTATGAGCAAAAGCCAATCAAAATAATTGAACAAGAAGTACGTCAACTCCGAAATAAAACTATTCCTATGGTCAAAGTCCAATGGAGCAAATCTTGGCCAGATGAGGCGACATGGGAAACAGAAGAAGCCATGCACAAACGGTTCCCAGAGCTATTCAATTGTAAGTACACTCTCCTTATCAATCACATGTATTGAATTTGGGGACCAAATTCTTTTAAGTGGGGGAGGGTGAAACGCCCAGAAGTTTTCTAGGAATTTTCTAGATTTAAGTATAATTATTAAGCAATTAAGTAGAATTAAGGATTTATTAAATCCATTTAAAAGCCCTATATCAACCAAAGGGTTAAGCCCAACTCAAATAGGCCCAAAGACCCAATTCCAAGACTTTTAGACCTAAATACATTAATAGAAATGTAAATTGGATAATTTAGGGATTTAAAATGGGATATATACATCAATTAGGGGATAAATAGGAGATAATACAAAAATCCAAAAAATATCAGATTTAATGAAGCTTGGCGGTCTATCGCGCGACCGCCAGTTCCACCCTAGCGGTCCTCTCATGACCACTAAGCCCTCCTGATTCCGTGAATGAGAGAAAACGTGAAAAGCTTGAATCTTTGACGATCAAATCACCTTACATCGAAGCTACCTTGTGTGGAAGACTCTCTAAAACTCTCTGTTGTGTCCCTATGGTTTTGATGATGACAAACACCATAAGTCAAATGTCAGACATCATAAAAAGTCAAACACCTTAAATCAAATAGAATATGTCTGAAGCATTCATGAGCCTGTGCAATGGAGTTTGTGCACTTGAGTCATTGAAATCAGTGTGTCTGCATGAAGTCACTATTTGTTGCTTTCGAGTCTAAGCACATTCTGCCTTAGCAGTCATATAATGTCAAAGTGTTCAGTTTAGCATAAGGGTAGTCGATGCTAGTACTAAGCATACTGCAAACAAAGTCGACGCTAGTTGTGACTTTCACTAAGTAACGTCGGTGCTAGCTGCCATTGTTGCATAAATAAGGTCGATGCTAGTTGTATCACTCACATAGTGAGGTTGATGCTAGTTGTGTTTCTCATGAAGTGAGGTTGGTGCTAGTAGCGTTGCTCATATAGCAAGGTCAGTGTTAGTTGCTTTGCGTGCTTAGTAAGGTCGATGCTAGCTACGCTTCATGCATACCCAAGGTCGACGCTAGCACAATGTGTAGTGCATACAAGGTCAGTGCTAGTTGGGTTATCACACATCTAAGGTCGGTGCAACTTTTCGCACCATGCAGTCATGTCAGTGCAAGTCTTGTTCGTTCATGCGTAAAGGTCTGTGCATATTTTTCTCTTAATGCATATAGGAGACCAAAGTCCGTGCACGTTCCTGTAGAAACACACATAAGGTCGGTGCATGTTTTGCACCCTACACACCAAGGTCTGAGCATGTCTTGAGTCTATGCATGATGAAGTCTGTGCATTTATGCTCACTAAGTCTGTGCATGTTCTACATCGCACATAGCTCAGGTCAGTGCACGTTGCTTGGCATAAGTTACAAGGTTGGTGCATATTTTCCATTACGCATAAGGTCTGTGCAGATTTTGTCTTGACCATGCACAAGGTCGGTGTAGGTTCTATTTTTGCACAAACCAAGGTCAGTGCACATTTGCCTTGCGCATGACTAAAGTCGGTGCAAGGTTGCTTTTACGCTTGACTAAGGTCAGTGTTAGTACGCAGCCTTGCATGTAAGGTTGGTGCTAGTTTGCAGAGTTGCATAGAAGGTCAATGTTAGTATGCAAGTCTTGTGCATAAGGCTGGTGTTAGCAGGCGCTGTCATATACTCAAGTCTATGTTAGTTGCATACTAAGGTCTATGAAAGTTACACATAGGTCGGTGCACATTTGTCCGTGTGCGATATAAGGTCCGTGCATATTTTTGCTTCATGTCATAACAAGTCAGTGCACGCTTCTTAGAACTGCATATAAGGTCTGTGCAATTTTTGTCTTGAGCAAGACAAGGTTGGTGCTAGTGCGTCAAGCCTCCATATATAGTCCGTGCATGTTTTCATTGAATGCGTGATAGGTCTGTGCATATTATCAATAGCTAACACTCTGTCTGTTATCTTGCCAGGCCAGCCAATGGTCGAGCATCTACTGAGCAAACTGCACGTGTTACATAAAGTACCAGGTTGATGGCTCATGATCCAAGGCAAGGATGGAACAGTTGATCCTGCCACGAGGACTGCTACAGTACCAAGATACTGACACGTGGAATCAAAAAGGATTAGATCTGCGTGAAAGGATTGGGCGGGAATCGTGGTACCCACGTGCCCATCATCTGCCTATAAAAAGTGATCGACGGCTGAGAGAGAGTGCTGCTGAAGATAGAAAAAGGGAGAGCATCTGAAGCCAGAGCTAGTACCTAAAACTTCCCCATTCGAGAATAGAGCCAGTTCAGAAAGAGGAGAGTCTGAGTGATTGCCAGGATTAGAGTATGAAAGCTTGCTTCTACGGAAGCTACATTGTTCTATCTCTGAGCGATTGTTTTATGATTGTTATCATCTTCGAGTTTTTGTTTTGCATTTCTCAATTCCTGTTTGTTACCCTCCAAGTTCAGTTGGAGGAAGGGAGACTGTCCCCGGTTGCGAGTAGTGGTGTGCTACTCATGGTTTCCCTCCATCGTGTTTGGAGGAAGAGAGGATTGATCCTCTGGTTCGTGAGTTGCTGGAAGCAATTCACTGGGTTCCCTTTGCGGTGTGCAAAGGAAGGGAGGTTGGACCTCTAGTGTTTCTTATGGTCATAGGAAGATCGAGGAGATTGTTCCTCGGGGCAAGCTGTAAGGCAGCAGATGTTGCAGACTGAGTCTGCGATTTGATTTGCTTACTGTAAGGAAGCCTTACTCCTGAGGAGTAAGGGGTGGACGTAGATTACAGATCGCAATCGAACCACCTTAAAAACTCTCTGTCCCATTGGTGTGGTTTGCATAATTGTCTTTCATATTGTTTTCAGCACGCCAGCTGTTCGATCGTTGCATATCGTAGCTCTCGTTTTTGTTAAGCATCTGTCTATCTGTCTGCTACGTGGCTAGACTAGAGAAGCTTCCCTACTGCACTTCTGAATTACATAAGTCAATTTTTGAATTATTTTGAATTGGGGGTGATCTATTCATCCCCACTTCTAGCTCACCCTTTGTGTGAACTATCAATTGGTATCAGAGCAGGTTACCCAACATGTGGTCCAACGACTAGGGTAAATATGGATCTAGTACTCCTCACAGTTTCATGGCTGAGGGACAGTCTATAAGTCACCCTCCTTTATGCCATGGTAATAACTATTTTTACTAGAAAAATAGGATGGAGGTATTCCTGAGGGCGCAGAGCCACGACGAACTCTGGAGGGTGATCACCACAGGACCATACGATCTTCCACCAAATGAAGATGAGTGGACAAAGGATCACATCAGGCTTTCGAAAGTCAACTGGTCGACTCTGAACATAATCCAATGCGCAGTACATCCAGAAGAGTACGCCAGGATTTCAGCCTTCCAGACAGCAAAGAAGATGTCGGATGAACTAGAGCTCATCTACGAAGGTATATCCCAAGTCAAGGCCACCAAGGTAAATGTGCTCACCTCTGAGTATGAATTATTTAAGATGAAATCCGAGGAGAATATTACGGAAATGTATGCTAGGCTATCGCTGATCACTAACAATCTTAGAGGGCTGGGGAAACAAGTTTCAGAAGGGGATCTAGTCAGGAAAATCCTTAGGTCGTTAACCCTTGTATGGCATACCAAGGCCATTGTGATAGAGGAGTCTAGGGATCTGTCAAAACTGACAGTCACTGAGCTGATAGGATCCCTAATGACTTACGAAATGAATTTCAAAAGAAATGGTGAAGCAAGTGATAAGAAGAGCAATAACATTGCTCTCAAGGTGTCCCGCAGCAGTAGTGGGAGTAGCAGTAGTAGTAGTAGTGGGGAGTCTGACGGGTTCTCAGATCTTGATCAAGAGGAGCAAGCTATGCTGACTAGACAGTTTCGTAAGTTCCTGAGAACCAAGGGAAAAACATTTAGAAGAAAAAGGTCGTATCCTTCTGGTAAGCATTTTGATTCTAACAATGATAAATATAGGAATGCTAAGAAGGTTACATGCTTTCATTGCTGGAGGCCTGGACACATGAAGGGGGACTGCCCCGATCTTCAGAAGAAAAGCTCCAAGGTGCAAAAGAAGAAACCCCATGCTATGGTCTGCACGTGGAGTGACGAGGAGGAAGACCATGAGGCCAACTCTGCAGAAGAGGACGACCAAGGAATATGTCTCATGGATAATAGTGACGATGAGGTAACTAATATTTTTGAAAATTTCTCTATTGATGACTGGGAAGATGCCTATGCTGAACTGCTAGAAAAGTTTAATGCTTTGAGTAAAGATCATAGGGTGTTAAAGAGAAAACTGAATGCTGCTAATGAAGAAAAAATTCAAATAGACAAAGAAAATCAGAAAGTCAAGGAAGAATTAGAAGAGATGAACTCTCTCAGAAAAGAAAATGAAAACCTTAAATCTGAAAACTGGGAAGCTCAAAAGAAACTTGATGAATTCGAATTAAAACTTCAAGGAAGTCAAAGTGAAATTAGTTTAATCACTGAAAAGTATGAAGCTGTTAGGAAAGTGAATTCTGAACTTCAGGGAAATTGTGAAACTTTGCAAAAGGAACTGGAAGACAAACAAATAACCCTAGAAAAACTTATTCAAGGAAAAACAAACTTGGATACCATTCTAGGTACTAGGGTCAATTTTAACAAAGTGGGTTTAGGTTATGACCCTACTCACAAGAGACCTTTTGAAATCACAACAATAACTTTCTGCCCAGAAAAAGAGAAGGAAAAGCTAGACACACCATCCAGCTCCAATGTACAGAATGTCCAACAACCAAGGAACAGTTCGTCAAACCTTGCTGGACAACAGTCTAAAACTGTAAAGAACACAACTAGGCAAGCTCCTGTGTATACTCCCCAGAACAAGAACTTTCACAAGTCAAGACACATGACCCAGAACAAAAATTCATTCTTCTATAAAAACATGGGTCAATATAAGAAAAATTGGGGAAATCATGTTCCACAGAAATTCTTTAATGAGTACGTTTATCCTAGACAGAATGGGTACAAAAGATACCCGAAGAATGCGCAGTCCAATAACAGGAACAGATTCCACACCATGGAAAAGAAAAACATTGTCAACAAAATTGTCAACAACATGGAAAAGAAAAACACTGTGAAACAGTTTTGGATTCCTAAATTTCTGCTTAGAGATTTGAACAATGTCTTTGGACCCAATCTATCTTGGGTTCCAAACTACTCTGCTTGATCTGTCCACTACAGGTTAGCCTTGCAGCCGAGCATAATAGGTGGTACCTAGATAGCGGCTACTCCAGGCACATGATGGGCGATTGATCCAAATTCAGCAAACTAAAAATGAAGGTAGGGGGTTTGGTCAAATTTGGAGGAAAGAATAGAGGTAAGATTGTTGGAATAGGAACAGTTGGTAAGTCCTCCACAAACTCTATTGAAAAAGTTTTGCTTGTAGAGGATCTTCAACACAACTTGCTAAGTATTAGTCAGTTATGTGACAAGGGTCACAGAGTTGTGTTCGATGATAATGCATGCAAAATACTTGAAATAAACTCTAACAAGGTCAAGTTTGAAGCACATAGAGTCAATAATGTTTACATTGTTGATTTAAATGAAAAATCTGAATCAAATCTTTATTTAGCTACTGATTTTGAAAATAATGCATTTAATTGGCATAGACGGTTAGGTCATGCTAGTCTCTCTACATTGAATAAACTGGTCAAGCATGATTTAGTTAGAGGCATGCCTTGATAGAACATATGGTATGCTCTGATACCAGTTGACGGAACAGATGGTATGCTCTGATACCAATTGATAGACCCTATGGAGGCTCTGACACAAACAGAAGTGGTGCTAGGCACGGATTCATAAGGGGGGTTGAATGAATCCCCTATTAAAAATTACGTCCAAATAAAAACCAATGGAAAGGCACAGATGCAGAAGCAGTATGAACAAGTGCCTAGACTGGACTGGGTGCTCTTTTCCAAATGACGAGAGGATGACGAAAAAACTGAATTTCTGAATACTGCAGAGAAGAACTATGAACAGACCCAAAATCACCCAACTCACATGAGACCAGAAACAAACGTGCAGTGTGCAATATAAACACTCACTAGATGAGAAAGATAGAATGATCGCACGTAAGCATTCATCTAGCGAAATCGTGAGAATCAATCAGACCACAGTGCACAAAGAAGTTTTAAGGTGGTTCAGTCCGCAGACCTACGTCCACCCCACACTCCAACTAGAGTGTGGCTTCCCGCTGATACACAGCTTAATAGTTGGGCCTCACAGCTTGCCTACATCCGCTGAGCATCACAGCTTACTTCTGCTGGGCAATACAGCTTAGCCATCTGCTGACATACAGCTTGACCGCTGGGCGTTACAGCTTCGTCGTCTCGAGGATACCACACCTCTGCAACCGCTGGGGCTTACAGCTTAACTCGTCCAGAGGAATCCTCCTCTGCTATAGCTGAGCGACACAGCTTGCTCTGCTGATAAATAGCTTGAAATAATGATAAAAAGGAAAACAAGAAATGGGAAATGACAACGACTGAAAGCTGTAAACACTAAAGTGCAGATATGGCTCTCAAGGAGTTGACTGGAGATGATTTGATCCTGATTCCAGTGGGGACTGACTTTCAGATGAAGCTTGTCTTCTTCTCTTCTCAAACTCTCGATCTCTCTCTCGTTCTGTCTACTTCTTCTTCTTCTTCTCGTTTCTCTGCTGCTCTCTCTTTTTCTCTCTTTTGAACTCTCCTATTCTTTTCTTATGTTCTTCTCTTCTTATGCTCCCCAACAGTTCTTCTTGATTTCGCCAGAGAGGGATATGTTCTCGACTAGCAGAAGGATGACTTATATACTCCCTCAGACTGAGGTCACGCGCTCATGCCCTAGGCGTGTGGAGGGAACACTCTCGCCTGGAAGCTTTAGGAGAGTCTTGCCATGTGTCAGAATCTGAACGATTGGGACCCCACGTGGCGGCTTCTTCCAATAAAGATCACCCTTGGATCACGTGCCAGTTGATTGTTCTGTTGTTCTCACATGCCTTTATTCTTCTGTTCCTTATAAGTCAGATACTCAAGTTCACATATGTTGCTCGAACTATGGCTTCCCTGGCTTGATCGCTTGCATGCACAAGTTCCATAAACTGCTCGTACTGGGAACGATTGCACTGAGCTTGTTTTCTCGGAATAAGATCTTGCACCGACTTTGATTCGTGTCCTGAGGAATGGTTTGCACTGATTGGCTTCTTCTGAAGTCACACGTTGCACCGAGTATCCTCTGTAGTTGCACCGAGCTCATTTTCTTGAGACCAGACACTGCACCGACCTACTCGCGCTGAGAAGCCTGCCCTTGATGAGAAGGAGTGCTTCGACTTTGAGGCACATCCGTATGAAGATTTGCTCGCACAGCATACGAATGCACTGACTCTGCTATACGTACCTGCCAATGTGAACAATCTCAATAGAGATAAGGAAACTATGCACATATATGACTTGAGTATATAAGAAAGAGATGCACAAGCTTTTATGCACATGAAGGAAGAAATGCACTGACTTAATTACGTGTCACAGCATGAGATGCATCGACCATGTGAAAGCAAGAAATGCACAATGCACCGAGTTTAAGCATGAGCACGCTAAGAATGCACTAGGTTAAGTACTCACAACAACATGAGTTGCACAAACTGAAACTCCATGGAGTATCATATGAGTAGACCAATGCACTGACCTAATGCGAAGGATGCACAGAGAAGATATGCACCGATGCACAACTTAATCAGCGTGCAATACCAGAGGTTGCACCGATGTACCTAACACATGAAGGCGTTGCACCGACCTATCACAGATAGAGTGCACAGACTTGGAGACGCGAGCTAAGCAATGCACCGACCTAACACTCGCCAAGGCTGCGTGCATAAAGAGTGGAATGCATAGACCTGAATGCCCATGAACAATGATATGCACCGAGTTTGTTGGGTAGCCTGACTGATATATATGCACGAGCCTTAGACGTAACCTGAATACACCGACCTAACTGATTGCATGCATGCATAGACGTTTAAAGCCATGAAGTGCAATATATGCATTCGAGACATGCTTAGTGTAGCAACCCTGATAAATGAATATTGAAATAAAATTAAAAAAATAAATAAAGTACAAATAACGCCTCTTAGTAAGGCGTTAATTTAAAAAGAAACGCCTCTATAAACGGCGTGACTAAAGAAAGGACGCCCATACTTGTGGTCGTCAACTCTCACGCGACCAAATAGGCAAGTAAAAGAAACGCCCATATCTTGGGCGTGTTTCAAAAATAAGGAACGCCCTTATACAAGACGATTCTTAATAAACGACCTGAACAAGGTCGTTAATTTAAGAATAGACGCCCTGACCCAAGGCGTTAATTAAGTTCGTGAACCGTTCGAACCCAGAACTTATCCAGGGTAATAGATAAGTATTAGAAAGAGTTAAAAAGTGGTAAGGACTCTATTAGGGATATATTACCCTCACTAGAACACTAACTCTAATAGGACACCCAAAAATCCTATAAATACCCTTGACAGTCGAACCCTAGAAAGCTATTTGGTCGATCGTCCCTGTCGCGGTAGGTGAATAACTAACAGTTATTCCTTAAATTCTTTCTCTGCATATGCTCATATGAAGAACACTGACTATTTCTTCATCTTCTTTGGTTTTATAGGAATTGCCTGTCAAGACTAAAGACCGGTAAGGTTATTCCTCTTCTCCTATACCTACGATTACACTCATGAAGAAATAGTAATTTCTTCAATTTTCTCTGTAGGAAAATTCTTCTAACCTACTGAAGAACGGGGATTCTTCATCGACGATCATTTGCATCCTCTTCTGTGCATACTGCTGTTAGCAAGTTCCATCGCCAGGAGACTTTGTGGAGACTCTGTTCTTCTAAATTCTTCACCGTTCATCAGATTATCTTCATCAAGGTAGGATATTCTCAAGTCTTGTAGCCCAAACTAAATATATATATACAAGAAGCATCATGCATATCATGTATTAGTTTTATTTTAGTTTCTCGGACGTTGGAATATTATTGAAAGAAACGCCCTTGAATAGGGCGCTACTTTAAAAGAAACGACCATCACTATGGTCGTTAATTCATAATAAACGCCCTATATACAGGCGTTACTTTCATGAAAATATTAACTACCCACGTTATAAAAATGATATATATGAAATCCTGATATCTAATGCATGACTCTACCTGTAAATTCCTACTAATTTTCTTGTCATGACCATGTCTCCTGTCACTTGAAATTTTTATTTCCTGGAGTATTGTAAATTTCTTGAATTCACGACTTGGATAAAGTCATTTTTTTTATGTTAACGCCCCAGAACAGGGCGTGATTCTGAAAGCTAACGCCTCTTCCTAGGGCGTTTCTCTGTTAAAATCCTGAAATATATTTATTCTGTAAAATAGAATTAAACAGTAACGCCCCTTCCCAGGGCGTGTTTTCTATCAATCCTGAAAATTATTTACATTCTGACAGATATGTAAATAATAAGACGCCTTCATGTGAAGTCGTCAACTCCTGAAGAAACGCCCCTGACCAGGGCGTGTTTTAGATAAATTACTGAATTATTAAAAATTCTGCAAAATGGAAACATGTGTAAACGCCCTTCTGTTAGGCGTTACTTACTTGAGAAACGACTTAGCGTAAGTCGTTATTTTCTGTAAAAATGATTTTTATCCTGATTCTGTTAACCGATGGTTTCATATTATATAATATATATATCGGCACTATTCTCCACTCCGTGAGTATAGTCCCACTTTTTCACGTTGTTTCATCGATCACACTCAACTCTCATTGACATACAAGCTCTCCATTGGACATTTCGTTCCTTTGGACTAGCGAGTTAGTCATAGAGACCTCCGTAAGACTCCTCGTAGCCTTGGATTCCCTCAAGGCCGACTGAGCTGGTTGTACCCGAAAAACCCATTACACGATCCTTGCCATGTCAATCTAAAGAAACATGGTATACCGGCCCTTATGTTTATACAAAGAGTATATTATAAGAAAATTCTTAATGGGATGATGATATCATGCCATATCATGTCGTTCTTGTAAACCTCAATTCTATGATAAGAATGAGGGTATCTTGCTTTGATATACTGTTCATGTGGACCTCAATTCTATATATAAGAATGTCCATATCGATTTGTCATGGTACCTAAGTTAAGGGAACCTAATTCCACCTAGTTTCATCAATAATCGTGATTATACCGTTATTATCGCCAATCTATGTCCTTTGTCATATTTTGGACTCTATTCTATCAAAGTTGTCGTACGTGTCTATAAGCTTGATTATTGAAATTCTATGTTGGCTATAAACAAGAGTGGATGTCAAAACACATGATAAATGCCTGCGCATATAGGGCCCGATCTGGTCCTGGGAGGAGCACCCGAAAGTACTTGTGCCCATGGGAGTTAAAATGATAAGGTATCTGGCATTATACCGAGTACTTGACTTGCTTGATTGGACATTCCACACACATCTTGTACTTGAATCGTACTTGACTTGACATGAAATGCGTGGCCCGCAAAAGGGTAATTTACTTGCTTGATACATGATAGCCAAAGTTCTTGACATGACTTGTTAAACGTACTTGCTTAAATATCTTGAATACCCTTGTTATCTTGTTGAAAGATCATGATTAGTCCATCTTATTTTCTTGATATTACATTCTCTCTATCTTGTCGTTTTATGCGAGCATGCATAGCTTTATTGCATTCATGAAAGATGTAATTACTTAAACCCCTTGCTAGTACTTGAGATATAATTTCCTACTGAGCGTTCGCTCATCCCGTTTGTCCCTTTTTACTTTTCAGGTAAGTCCGACGACGACGGAAGTCAATCGGATGGGAATGGTCATGAGTGAAAGTGCTAGAGCTGCTCAAGTGTCATCTAGTCTTTTCTATAGTTTCTTGAGTCAACTATGTACTTTTCTTTTTATTAAACAGAGTATTGGATTTGTAATAGTCTATTATAAAGGAATAAAGGATTGGGTTATCTTGCTATTTTGCGCATCTCTGTCTTTGTGTCGAATACACGACCACTCTGATTGACATGATTGATATAGACACGTCGCACACCTCCGGGTATCTTCCGCGCTCGGGGCGTGACAGTCTTTGTGGTATCAGAGCCTAGGGTATTCAATTCCAAGGAAAAACCCAAGTCCAAGGATAAGTTGAACCTTTAAACCAGTGAGATTGGGTAGAACCAAGGGTTAGATTTAACATAGTGTACGAGTCTTTAAATACGATCACGTACTAATATAGTTATTATAATTGTAGGATAATGGCTGCCGAACGTGCTCAATGGCGCAACATGCAGCGTACCCTTCAAGGGATGACTCAAGTGCTACAACAGGTAGCACAAGGTGGTGCTCCACGAGCTGGAAGCTTACACCAAGCATTTAAGAACATGAATCCCCCGAAGTTCACGGGATCGACCGATCCGGACGATGCCGAGCATTGGGTTCGAGAAACCGAACGCATATTCCATGTCATGCAATGCACGGATCAGGACAAAGTTCTATTAGCTACATTCCAGTTAGAGAAAGATGCTAGGTGCTGGTGGGAGTCTATTGAAGCAACCATCGATCCTACTCAAGTAACATGGGAAGAATTTATGGAATACTTCAATGCTAAATATTTCTCGGACCGAGTCCAAGAAAAGAAGGCTGCAGAATTCGCTGCATTGAAGCAACGATCTTTGTCATTAGCAGATTATGAAGCTCAGTTCTCCAGGTTGTCTAGATATGCTAAGCATCTTATTAGCACGGAGAAGATGAAAGCCCGTAGATTTCTTAATGGGCTTAGGCCCCACTACATTACTCAACTGGCGCCTATGGACATCCAAGTTTATTCCGAAATAGTGCGCCGAGCTCAATTACTTGAAGATGCCACGGAACTATCTGATAGGATCCGTGGGAAAGATAAGAAGGAGCAAGTCACAAGTTCGGGTTCCTTCAAACCCAACTTTAAGAAGAGGCCCAATAATGGAGGTTCATCCTCTCAAGATTCCAAGTTCAAGAAATCCAAGCCCTTCTCTATCACCACTACACCTTCTAATACAGTATGCAAGCATTGTGACAAGGCTGGTCACAAGACAGAAGAATACTGGAGGAAATTAGGAGCTTGTCTCCGTTGTGGAAGCCGTGAGCATCGGATTCCCGAGTGTCCATTAATGAATGACCAAGCCGGCGATGGTAAACGCCCGGTGACGAAGAATGCTCGTCTTCATGCAATCCAGGAGACCGAACCTATAGAAGAAGGCGGATTAGTGGAAGGTACATTGAAAATTTGTTCCAAAAGTGCTTATGTCTTATTTGATACGGGTGCATCGCATTCCTTTATTTCTAAGAAGTTTGCCGACCCGTTACCGTTAGAACCAGAATGGATAAAAATAGTCCTAACTACTCCTCTGGGAAGTGAAAATGATATTACTCATCACTATCAAAACTGTGAGGTAATGGTTCAAGGTAGGAATTTACCTATAGATCTCATATGCCTCGATCTAAAGGAGTATGATGTTATACTGGGAGCGGACTGGTTATCCAAATACCATGCAACGGTTGATTGCCGCAATAGCCAAATTACTTTTAAAGATTTTCCAGAATTAGTCTTTTCTCGCCCCAAGAGTCGGAACAAATCCCCTCTTATTTCGGCTCTTCGAGCAAGCAAGCTCGTCAGGAAAGGATGTGTATCCTTCCTTGCATTTGTCACAGTTAAGGAAACAAAGGACACTAAGATAGAAGACATTCAGGTAGTGCAAGAATTTTCAGACGTATTTCCGGAAGATTTGCCGGGATTACCCCCTCAAAGAGAAGTGGCCTTCACCATTGACTTAGTCCCTGGTGCTGGTCCAGTTTCAAAGGCACCCTATAGAATGTCCCCGGTTGAACTCAAAGAGTTGAAGGAGCAGTTGATGGAACTAATCCGAAAAGGGTTTATTAGACCAAGTACTTCCCCGTGGGGAGCACCAGTCTTATTTGTAAAGAAGAAGGATGGATCCATGAGATTGTGTATCGACTATCGACAGTTGAATCATCTTACTATCAAGAACAAGTATCCACTGCCGAGAATCGATGAATTATTTGATCAGATTTCAGGATCCAAATACTTTTCCAAGATTGATCTCAGGTCGGGATATCATCAATTAGGAATCAAGGATGATGACATTCATAAGACTGCATTCAGAAGCAGGTATGGCCATTACGAATTTGTTGTCATGCCTTTTGGACTAACAAATGCCCCTGCTGCCTTTATGCAGTTAATGAATAGCATATTCAGGCCTTATCTAGATCAATTTGTGGTAGTTTTCATTGATGATATATTGATATATTCCAAGACTAAGGAAGGACATGAAGAGCATTTGAGGATTGCATTACAAATCTTGAGGACAAATCAACTATACGCTAAGCTCAGCAAATGCGAGTTCTGGCTGGAAGAAGTGGCTTTTCTCGGACATGTCATATCAAAGGATGGATTATCTGTAGATCCGTCAAAAGTTGAAGCTGTAAGGTACTGGGAAAGACCCACTAATGCAAGCGCGATCAGAAGTTTCTTAGGTCTTGCAGGCTATTATCGGCGATTCATCAAAGATTTCTCTAAGATCGCCGTACCACTTACAAGATTAACTCGTAAGGAGATCCGATATGAATGGAGTGAGGAATGTGAAAGAAGTTTCCAAACTCTCAAGGATCATCTCACTACAGCTCCGGTGTTAGCTCTACCAATAGAAGGAGAGAAATTCGAGGTCTACACAGATGCTTCTGGCATTGGCCTTGGATGTGTCCTAATGCAACAAGGAAAGGTCATAGCATACTCTTCACGTCAACTGAAGAAGCATGAGGAGAATTACCCCGTCCATGACTTAGAACTGGCCGCGGTGGTATTTGCCCTAAAGATATGGAGACACTATCTCTATGGAGTACAGTTCACTGTCTACTCAGATCACAAAAGTCTCAAATATCTATTTTCACAAAAGGAGCTAAACATGAGACAAAGACGCTGGCTAGAATATCTCAAGGACTTCGACTTCAATATTCAATACCATCCCGGAAAGGGTAATTATGTTGCTGATGCCCTTAGTCGAAAGCCGAGAGCAATGATAGCCAATTGTATGATACAAGAATGGAGGTTACTTGAACAATTCTCCGAGCTCAATATAAGCTTGGACACGGAATCCAAATTTATTACATTATCTCATGTAAGCATACAGTCAGATTTATTATCTGAGATACAAGCACTTCAGAATGATGATCCTATATTAGTGGAAATCAAAGGAAGATTAGAAGGACAATCTGATTTCCAACTAACTTCTGATGGAAGATTATTATTCAAAGGTAGAACTTGTATACCTGACTGTCCGGAATTAAAGAAGAAGATCTTAGATGAAGCTCACCGATCAGGGTACACTATTCATCCAGGATCAACCAAAATGTACCAGGATGCAAAGAGGAACTTTTGGTGGCCCAACATGAAAAGGGAAATAGCGGACTATGTATCACGCTGTCTCACTTGCCAACAGGTCAAGGCGGAACACCAAAAGCCTGCTGGAAAACTTCATCCTCTAGATATTCCTAAGTGGAAATGGGAGGATATTGGTATGGACTTTATCATGGGTTTATCTAAATCGAAAGGAGGACATGATGGAATCTGGGTTATCATTGACCGATTAACTAAATCGGCACATTTCTTGCCAATAAAAAGCCGATGGTCAATTGATGTGCTAGCTGCACTGTACATCAAGGAAATAGTCAGGATACATGGAATTCCTGTCTCAATCGTGTCTGACAGAGATCCCCATTTTACTTCTCATTTTTGGAAGGGATTACAACATTCGATGGGAACAAGGCTCAACTTTAGTACTGCTTTCCACCCACAAACGGATGGTCAGACCGAGAGAACTAACCAAGTTGTTGAGGATATGCTAAGAGCTTGCATCATTGACTTTGGTGGAAGCTGGCATGAACACTTGCCTCTAGTTGAATTTGCTTATAATAATAGCTACCAAGCTAGTATCCAAATGGCACCTTTCGAAGCTTTATATGGAAGGAGTTGCCGATCACCCTTATGCTGGAACGAAGTTGGGGAAAAATAACTATTAGGTCCAGACATGGTAAGGGATACAACTGAGAAGATACAAGTAATCAGAGAAAGATTGCAAGTTGCTCAGACGAGACAAAAGACTTATGCTGATACAAGAAGGAGAGATCTTGAATTCCAAATCAGAGATCATGTATTTCTCAAGATATCGCCTGGACGTGGCATACGAAGATTTGGTGTTAAGGGCAAGCTTACGCCAAGATTCATCGGACCATTCGAGGTACTTGAAAGAGTTGGCGAGGTTGCTTATCGCATCGCGTTGCCTCCTCAATTGTCCGAGGTACATAATGTATTTCACATATCTATGTTGAAGAAGTATGTGCACGATCCATCTCATATTATTGAACATGGAGATCTGGTGATCCAGAAAGATCTCACCTATAAACAGAAGCCTATGAAGATTTTGGATCGAGAAATACGAGCTCTAAGGAATAAGGTTATTCCCATGCTCAAGGTGCAATGGAATAAGAATCCGGAACACGAAGCGACATGGGAGACCGAGGAATCTATGAAGAAACGATTTCCCGAGTTATTCTAAGAGGTATATGTTCTACACTCTCCACGTGTATAATTATATATGTGGAATTTGGGGACCAAATTCTTTTTAAGTGGGGGAGGGTGTAGCAACCCTGATAAATGAATATTGAAATAAAATTAAAAAAATAAACAAAGTACAAATAACGCCTCTTAGTAAGGCGTTAATTTAAAAAGAAACGCCTCTATAAACGGCGTGACTAAAGAAAGGACGCCCATACTTGTGGTCGTCAACTCTCACGCGACCAAATAGGCAAGTAAAAGAAACGCCCATATCTTGGGCGTGTTTCAAAAATAAGGAACGCCCTTATACAAGACGCTTCTTAATAAACGACCTGAACAAGGTCGTTAATTTAAGAATAGACGCCCTGACCCAAGGCGTTAATTAAGTTCGTGAACCGTTCGAACCCAGAACTTATCCAGGGTAATAGATAAGTATTAGAAAGAGTTAAAAAGTGGTAAGGACTCTATTAGGGATATATTACCCTCACTAGAACACTAACTCTAATAGGACACCCAAAAATCCTATAAATACCCTTGACAGTCGAACCTTAGAAAGCTATTTGGTCGATCGTCCCTGTCGCGGTAGGTGAATAACTAACAGTTATTCCTTAAATTCTTTCTCTGCATATGCTCATATGAAGAACACTGACTGTTTCTTCATCTTCTTTGGTTTTATAGGAATTGCCTGTCAAGACTAAAGACCGGTAAGGTTATTCCTCTTCTCCTATACCTACGATTACACTCATGAAGAAATAGTAATTTCTTCAATTTTCTCTGTAGGAAAAATCTTCTAACCTACTGAAGAACGGGGATTCTTCATCGACGATCATTTGCATCCTCTTCTGTGCATACTGCTGTTAGCAAGTTCCATCGCCAGGAGACTTTGTGGAGACTCTGTTCTTCTAAATTCTTCACCGTTCATCAGATTATCTTCATCAAGGTAGGATATTCTCAAGTCTTGTAGCCCAAACTAAATATATATATACAAGAAGCATCATGCATATCATGTATTAGTTTTATTTTAGTTTCTCGGACGTTGGAATATTATTGAAAGAAACGCCCTTGAATAGGGCGCTACTTTAAAAGAAACGACCATCACTATGGTCGTTAATTCATAATAAACGCCCTATATACAGGCGTTACTTTCATGAAAATATTAACTACCCACGTTATAAAAATGATATATATGAAATCCTGATATCTAATGCATGACTCTACCTGTAAATTCCTACTAATTTTCTTGTCATGACCATGTCTCCTGTCACTTGAAATTTTTATTTCCTGGAGTATTGTAAATTTCTTGAATTCACGACTTGGACAAAGTCATTTTTTTTATGTTAACGCCCCAGAACAGGGCGTGATTCTGAAAGCTAACGCCTCTTCCTAGGGCGTTTCTCTGTTAAAATCCTGAAATATATTTATTCTGTAAAATAGAATTAAACAGTAACGCCCCTTCCCAGGGCGTGTTTTCTATCAATCCTGAAAATTATTTACATTCTGACAGATATGTAAATAATAAGACGCCTTCATGTGAAGTCGTCAACTCCTGAAGAAACGCCCCTGACCAGGGCGTGTTTTAGATAAATTACTGAATTATTAAAAATTCTGCAAAATGGAAACATGTGTAAACGCCCTTCTGTTAGGCGTTACTTACTTGAGAAACGACTTAGCGTAAGTCGTTATTTTCTGTAAAAATGATTTTTATCCTGATTCTGTTAACCGATGGTTTCATATTATATAATATATATATCGGCACTATTCTCCACTCCGTGAGTATAGTCCCACTTTTTCACGTTGTTTCATCGATCACACTCAACTCTCATTGACATACAAGCTCTCCATTGGACATTCCGTTCCTTTGGACTAGCGAGTTAGTCATAGAGACCTCCGTAAGACTCCTCGTAGCCTTGGATTCCCTCAAGGCCGACTGAGCTGGTTGTACCCGAAAAACCCATTACACGATCCTTGCCATGTCAATCTAAAGAAACATGGTATACCGGCCCTTATGTTTATACAAAGAGTATATCATAAGAAAATTCTTAATGGGATGATGATATCATGCCATATCATGTCATTCTTGTAAACCTCAATTCTATGATAAGAATGAGGGTATCTTGCTTTGATATACTGTTCATGTGGACCTCAATTCTATATATAAGAATGTCCATATCGATTTGTCATGGTACCTAAGTTAAGGGAACCTAATTCCACCTAGTTTCATCAATAATCGTGATTATACCGTTATTATCGCCAATCTATGTCCTTTGTCATATTTTGGACTCTATTCTATCAAAGTTGTCGTACGTGTCTATAAGCTTGATTATTGAAATTCTATGTTGGCTATAAACAAGAGTGGATGTCAAAACACATGATAAATGCCTGCGCATATAGGGCCCGATCTGGTCCTGGGAGGAGCACCCGAAAGTACTTGTGCCCATGGGAGTTAAAATGATAAGGTATCTGGCATTATACCGAGTACTTGACTTGCTTGATTGGACATTCCACACACATCTTGTACTTAAATCGTACTTGACTTGACATGAAATGCGTGGCCCGCAAAAGGGTAATTTACTTGCTTGATACATGATAGCCAAAGTTCTTGATATGACTTGTTAAACGTACTTGCTTAAATATCTTGAATACCCTTGTTATCTTGTTGAAAGATCATGATTAGTCCATCTTATTTCCTTGATATTACATTCTCTCTATCTTGTCGTTTTATGCGAGCATGCATAGCTTTATTGCATTCATGAAAGATGTAATTACTTAAACCCCTTGCTAGTACTTGAGATATAATTTTCTACTGAGCGTTCGCTCATCCCGTTTGTCCCTTTTTACTTTTCAGGTAAGTCCGACGACGACGGAAGTCAATCGGATGGGAATGGTCATGAGTGAAAGTGCTAGAGCTGCTCAAGTGTCATCTAGTCTTTTCTATAGTTTCTTGAGTCAACTATGTACTTTTCTTTTTATTAAACAGAGTATTAGATTTGTAATAGTCTATTATAAAGGAATAAAGGATTGGGTTATCTTGCTATTTTGCGCATCTCTATCTTTGTGTCGAATACACGACCACTCTGATTGACATGATTGATATAGACACGTCGCGCACCTCCGGGTATCTTCCACGCTCGGGGCGTGACACTTAGACCTGGACCAGTAGTTAAACGCACATCAATATATATATATGCAACCGTGACATTCAATCAGGCACACGAATTCAGTTCAGGCACATGAAGTGACTTAGCTATCATCAAAACATTCTTTAATCATTCATTCTCAAGTGGTGACTTATAGTGTTGCTATCATCAAAACTCATGAAAGCAAAACATCATCATGGCACAGGGACACAACATGCCTAAGATCAAATTCAGTTCCATTTCAAAAGTCTGTGATGCCTGTGCTCTAGGCAAACAAACCCGTAAATCATTTAAGGTCAGATCTGAGCCTTTGTCCTCCAAGCCGATGGAGCTTTTGCATATGGATCTCTTTGGCCCAACTAGGACTCAGAGTGTTAATGGGAAGAGATTCGGGTTTCTTATTATAGATGATTTTGCTAGATATTCATGGTTATTTTTCTTAGGAAATAAAAGTGATACTTTTCAGAAGTTTGAACACTTTTTTAATAAAGTCAAACAAGAAGGAACTCATAGTATTTCCATGATTCAATCTTACCATGGAGGAGAGTTTGAGAACTCTATATTTTCTGAATTCTGTAACAATGAAAGACTAACTCACAGATTTTCTTCTCCTAGGACTCCGGAGCAGAATGGCATAGTGGAGAGAAGAAACCGTACAATCATTGAAATGGCAAGAACTATGCTAGTGGAGAGTCAGCTTCCCAGAAGGTTTTGGGCAGAGGCAGCTAATACTGCTTGCTACATCATCAACAGAGCCTTGGTAAGACCCGTCCATAAGAAAACTCCCTACGAACTCTTGAAAGGTAAGAAGCCAAATGTCTCATATTTTAAGATTTTTGGTGCAAAATGCTTCATTCATAACAATAATAAAAAGGACCTAGATAAATTTGATGCAAGGAGTAGCCCTGGAATTCTTCTAGGATACTCTGAAACAACTAGGGCATATAGGGTTTTTAATGTTTCAGACCAAACAGTAGAAGAATCTCCTCATGTTATATTCAACGATACAAACACTGTCACTGACTTGGATGATGATGATAGGAGCTCAAGGCATGATGGAAACTTTCTAGAGGAGATGGTGGAGGAAGAACCTGAACCACCTGAAGCTTCAATTGCTCCAAGTCAAGTAAGCCCAGTTGAAACATGTGAGTCTCAACTAATGTTAAATTCTTGAAAGATCATCCTATGAATAATATCATAAGCAACCTAGGAGATCCCCCTAGGACTAGGTCTTATCTCAAAAATGTAAATCATCAAGACCTAGTTGCTTTAGTGTCACAGATTGAGCCCAAATCTGTTGATGAGGCTTTGAAAGATGAATCATGGGTTAATGTTATGAGTGAGGAACTAGGTCAATTTGAAAGAAATAATGTCTGGGAACTAGTTCTGAGACCTGAAAATATAAATGTAATAGGAACCAAATGGGTCTTCAAAAATAAAATGAATGAGGATGGAATAATTTCAAGAAATAAAGCCAGACTAGTAGCTAAAGGTTACTCTCAGGAATTTGGGGTTGATTTTGATGAATTCTATGCACATGTTGCTAGGATGGAGGCAATAATTATTTTAATAGCTTTTGCATGTTCTAAAAATATAAAACTTCATCAAATGGATGTCAAAAGTGCATTTTTAAATGGTTTTATTAAAGAAGAAGTCTTTGTAGAACAATCTCCCAGATTTTAATTGTCTTCACATCCTAACAAGGTTTTCGGGTTAAATAAAGCTCTATATGGTCTAAGGCAGGCTCCTCGGGCCTGGTATGAGAGGCTGACAGAATTTCTGATCAGCAAGGGCTACAACAGAGGTAAGGGATCAAACCCTATTTACCAAAAGTTTGAGTAAAGATCTCATCATAGTTTAGGTATATGTAGATGACATAGTCTTTGGTTCAACATGTTCTGAACTATGTAATGAATTTGCTCAATTGATGTCTGCTGAATTTGAAATGAGTTTGGTAGGAGAATTGAAATACTTCCTTGGCTTGCAGGTACAATAGCTGGATGATTGATGCTTCATTAACCAGACCAAGTACACCTTGGATATCCTCAAGCGTTTTGGAATGACTAATCTAAAGCACATCTCAACTCCAACGGGTACCAACACATCATTAGATGCAGATGAATCAGGTAAAGAAGTTGATGCAAAATTATATCGAGGTATGATTGGATCCCTACTCTATTTAACTATCTCGAGACTTGATATACAATTCAGTGTAGGTATGTGTGCTAGGTATCAATCTAGGCCTACTGAATTGCATCTAGCTGCTCTGAAAAGGATTTTTAGATACATATCTGCTGCACACACTCTAGGTTTATGGTTTCCTGCATCACATACATTAGATCTGATTGCATATACGGATGCAGACTATGCTGGGTGTAAGCTAGATAAGAAGAGCACTAGTGGTCAATGTCAATTTCTAGGTGGGTGTTTAGTTTCTTGGGCTTCCAAGAAATAACATTATGTGGCCCTCTCCACTACAGAAGCTGAGTATGTAGCTGCAGGGAGCTATGGTACACAAGTGATATGGATTAAACATCAGCTTCAGGACTACCAAGTAGAACTAGGCTGCACACCCATATACTATGAAATACTAGTGCCATAAATCTTGCAAAAAATCATGTTTTACATTCTCACACCAAATATATTGAAATCAGGCATCATTTTAGCAGAGATGAGGTGTCTAAAAATTGTTTTGAATTGATCCATGTAGACACTACCCATCAGATAGCTGACATCTTTACTAAGCCTCTGGACAATGACAAATTCACAACCTTAAGGAGAGAACTGGGAATCTTTAAAAACCCCAAAATTCTGGAATTTTGGAATAATATGCTTCCATGTAGTCCTCATTTGCTTGAATTTTCATCCTGTGTTTGTCATATTTTTTTTTGGCATGTATAATCTGTTGGTATATTAAATGATAAGCTGGGAAAAGGTCAGATTTCTTCTGACTGGAAACCCACATCATGTGTGAGGAGGTCCTCTGACCTACGTTCTCTACCTTGTACCACAAGCTCATTTCCATATAGATCAAGTTCAAGTCCATAAACTTTCATTTCTGTATTTCCATACTTTTTGCATCTCACCTGCATGCTCATATAATTCATTGTGTGAGGGGGAGGTATTATCAGTGAGTTTTCTATAGAAGGCACTTGCATATGTTAAGCTGATAGGTTAGAGTCCATCAGTCAGTCTAGGTGTAAGGGGGAGCTTTATGTCTGTCAGGTTGAGGTCTTAAGTGACTGATTCAAAGGATTTTGAGAGATCTTGTTATTGCACCAAGCTAATTGAGAACCTAAAGCAGTCTTTTTCATAAAAGCTAGAAGCTCTCAACTCTCTTAAACCTCCAAATTTGATTAACTAAAATTTAGCTACAAAGCTTCTCTGTAATAATCCTGCTAAGACCTAACTAGAGAATCTGAAGATTGTCTTCCTATATCATTATTGAACATGGATCATTGTTGACACTCTTATGTCATGAAATCTCCTAAATGTTTGAAACTTAAATCTCTGGAAGCAAACTCTCTGAGGATCAGTACATATGGTATTGTCTTCAAACATCATATATTAAATAAAAGTAATTTGTTTAAGGGAATTTCAACAGTTCAGAGCAATGTTCTGGTTTCCGAGAAACTAGATACTTCATCAAAGAAATGAATCATACTCTATGTCATGAAGTGCCAGAATATCTCTGATTAAAAAGTTTCTGAAAAAGTTAAGATGTCATGGTAGAGCAATGGCATTAAAGTGTTGAGTAGCTGGGGATTCATGCCTCTGATCAAGGTGTCTCCTCACGTCAAAAGACACTTATATTACTAACTCTGTTCTCTAAAGAGAAGTAATACGGTTATCACACTGAGAATATGGGAATTCTGGCCTCTAATCAATGTGTCTTCTCACATATCAATGTGTGACTTACTAAAATTACTTAGTGATTTTACAGCTCAACAAAAGAAAAATTTTTCTCACCCCTCCAAAAAATTCATTGTAGGCTGTTTGTCCTCAATACCTCTGGACCATCCAACATTAGATGACCCTCCATTTACTTGGTTTGTAAAGCATTTAGACAGTTTTATCTTGGCATAACTGTTTCACCTTGGTCCTCATTCTTATTTCTATATGGTGATAATCTTCACTCTTATTCTGTGTCTTTCTTGCTTATTAGCTATGAGGTATTTCAGCTTCATTCAGTTACCTCACTTGGATCTTTAAGGGTTGCATATGAGATGTTTTATCTACCACGTGAATCAGTTACCTCTGATCTCACCAGCCTAGCAGTACCTTGTTTCTCCCTACATTCCTTTTGATGATGTCAAAGGGGGAGAAGATGTCTGAGGATTTGGGGGGAGAATGGCTTTTGAGAATGAATTTGGGCATGGAGTATTTTCTGGTTGAAAGTCATAATGTCATGGGGAGTTAGTGTGTCTTGAGTAAAGTCTGAGTCTGTGTGTCAGGGGGAGTCAGTGTGTGACATTGTTTGCATGGTTGATTGATTGCATGTTTGATTGTTTGCATGTTTAAACACCCTCATTTTCTAATGATAGCATTAGATTTGTTTAGCTCATGGTGTTGCCATCATCAAAAAGGGGGAGACTGTTGTGTCCCTGTGGTTTTGATGATGACAAACACCATAACTCAAATGTCAGACATCATAAAAAGTCAAACACCTTAAATCAAACAGAATATGTCTGAAGCATTCATGAGCATGTGCATTGGAGTTTGTGCACTTGAGTCATTGAAATCAGTGTGTCTGCATGAAGTCACTGTTTGTTGCTTTCGAGTCTAAGCACATTCTGCCTTAGCATTCATATAATGTCAAAGTGTTCAGTTTAGCATAAAGGTAGTCGATGCTAGTACTAAGCATACTGCATACAAAGTCGACACTAGTTGTGACTTTCACTAAGTAAGTTCGGTGCTAGCTGCCATTGCTGCATAAATAAGGTCGATGCTAGTTGCGTCGCTCACATAGTGAGGTTGATGCTAGTTGCGTTTCTCAAGAAGTGAGGTCGGTGCTAGTAGCGTTGCTCATATAGCGAGGTCAGTGTTAGTTGCTTTGCGTGCTTAGTAAGGTCGATGCTAGCTACGCTTCATGCATACCCAAGGTCGACTCTAGCACATTGTGTAGTGGATACAAGGTCAGTGCTAGTTGGGTTATCACACATCTAAGGTCGGTGCAACTTTTTGCACCATGCAGTCATGTCAGTGCAAGTCTTGCTCATTCATGCGTAAAGGTCTGTGCATATTTTTATCTTAATGCATATAGGAGACCATAGTCCGTGCACGTTCCTGTAGAAACACACATAAGGTCGGTGCATGTTTTGCACCCTACACACCAAGGTCCGAGCATGTCTTGAGTCTATGCATGATGAAGTCTGTGCATTTATGCTCACTAACTCTGTGCATGTTCTACATCGCACATAACTCAGGTCAGAGCACGTTGCTTGGCATATGTTACAAGGTCGGTGCATCTTTTCCATTGCGCATAAGGTCTGTGCAAATTTTATCTTGACCATACACAAGGTCGATGTAGGTTCTATTTTTGCACATACCAAGGTCAGTGCACATTTGCCCTACGCACGACTAAAGTCGGTGCAAGGTTGCTTTTGCGCTTGACTAAGGTCAGTGTTAGTATGCATCGTCTTGCATGTAAGGTCGGTGCTAGTTTGCAGAGTTGCATAGAAGGTAAGTGTTAGTATGCAAGTCTTGTGCATAAGGTCAGTGTTAATAGGCGCTGTCATATACTCAGGTCTATGTTAGTTGCATACTAAGGTCTGTGCAAGTTGCACATAGGTCGGCACACATTTGTTCGTGTATGATATAAGGTCTGTGCATATTTTTGCTTCATGTCATAACAAGTCAGTGCACGCTTCTTAGAACTGCATATAAGGTCTGTGCAGTTTTTGTCTTGAGCAAGACAAGGTTGGTGCTAGTGCGTCAAGCCTCCATATATAGTTCGTGCATGTTTTCATTGAATGCTTGATAGGTCTGTGCATATTATCAATAGCTAACACTCTGTCTGTTATCTTGCCAGGCCAGCTAATGGTCGAGCATCTACTGAGCAAACTGCACGTGTTACATAAAGTACCAGGTCGATGGCTCGTGATCCAAGGCAAGGATGGAACAGTTGATCCTGCCACCTGGACTGCTACAGTACCAAGATACTGACACGTGGAATCAAAAAGGATTAGATCTGCGTGAAAGGATTGGGCGGGAATCGTGGTACCCACGTGCCCATCATCTGCCTATAAAAAGTGATCGACGGCTGAGAGAGAGTGCTGCTGAAGATAGAAAAAGGGAGAGCATCTGAAGCCAGAGCCAGTACCTAAAACTTCCCCATTCGAGAAGAGAGCCAGTTTAGAAAGAGGAGAGTCTGAGTGATTGCCAAGATTAGAGTATGAAAGCTTGCTTCTACGGAAGCTACATTGTTCTATCTCTGAGCAATTATTTTCTGATTGTTTTCATCTTCGAGTTTTTGTTTTGCATTTCTCAATTCCTATTTGTTACCCTCCAAGTTTAGTTGGAGGAAGGGAGACTGTCTCCGGTTGCGAGTAGTGGTGTGCTACTCGTGGTTTCCCTCCATCGTGTTTGGAGGAAGAGAGGATTGATCCTCTGGTTCGTGAGTTGCTGGAAGCAATTCACTGGGTTCCCTTTGCGATGTGCAAAGGAAGGGAGGTTGGACCTCTAGTGTTTCTTCTGGTCATAGGAAGATCGAGGAGATTGTTCCTCGAGGCAAGCTATAAGGCAGCAGATGTTGCAGACTGAGTCTGCGGTTCGATTTGCTTAGTGCAAGGAAGCCTTACTCCTGAGGAGTAAGGGGTGGACGTAGATTGTAGATCGCAATCGAACCACCTTAAAAACTCTATGTCCCATTGGTGTGGTTTGCATAATTATCTTTCATACTATTTTCAGCACGCCGGCTATTCGATCGTTGCACATCGTAGCTCTCGTTTTTGTTAAGCATCTGTCTATCTGTCTGCTACGTGGCTAGACTAGAGAAGCTTCCCTACTGCGCTTCTGAATAACATAAGTCGATTTTCAAATTATTTTGAATTGGGGGTGATCTATTCATCCCCCCTTCTAGCTCACCCTTTGTGTGAACTATCACTCTCTAGGGATTAACTCTACTCCAATTTAGGACTCTAGGTTCGATCTAATCTCTTAAACCCTAGGTTAACCCTATAAATAGACCCTAACTTCGACTCATGCGAACCCTAATGTTGGCTCCCGTATTTCGAAGGTAAGGAAACCCTATCTCAGGTTGGTTCTTTAGAACTTTATGTTCTCCTTAATTTTGTCTAACTTCCCTCAAATTTTCATGCTAGAAGACTCGACCGTTGGAGAGATAGAGCATCTGAAACTTGCTAGTTCGCTGTAGTCTACACAGGAACTAGTGCGTCAGTCCGGTGAAGATCAGGAAGTTAGAAGCCCTAAACGAGGTTAGTTCAAGTTGGTCCTTTAGAACTTTTTGTTCACCTTCGTATCTTCTAACTACCCTCTAATTTTTATGGATTTAGGTCAAGAGATCAGAAGATAGAAGGACGGAAGTTGCTGGTTTGGCACAGGACGTGCAATAACTAGGGTCTACTTCTAGTCAGAAATCCAATGTCTAGGGATCGAATCAAAGGTAGGTTATCTCATGAAAAGGCTAAATTAACGTGTTAGGAATAAAATCCTTCTATTCCCTCCTATTTTTATTGATTGTACATGACGAATTTGAGATTTTATTATGACTGCGCATATAGGGTTAACATAGCATGCATGAAGCTTGCCCTTAATAGGAAATTGATAATTTTGGCTTACTTCACTCAAACCCATGCATCTCCATGTTTTAATATAGTTGCATCAGACCTTATTTACCTACTGACATATTTTTCTATGCACCTATTTGCCTTCGATTTGGCCTACTTTTTGGGTTCTATATTGTTTGCCACAGACTGAAAGAAACGGTCTTTCTGTGACCGCCAAGGGTACCTAGCGGCCTTGCGAGAGACCGCTAAGCCCTGGTAAGCGGCCATCTTATGACCGCTAATCGATTTCTGTAATCTGCACCTTGTTAACTCTAAACAGATGGCAGATTGACCCTATTGACTATATGTTAAGCCTAGTTAATGAGGTCTTATTCCTAGTTTTGACTTGATATTCGTAATATTGGTTAGATTATGCACCATCCCTGATAGATTGCATGTCTTACATGGTTTAAATGTTTCTTTTAAACTTAATGTTACTTTTATGCCAAAACCTATACTCTTGTATTAATGATCATAATTTCATAAGATTCATGGACTTTGTAGTGATGTTTTGATCGATGTCTTTCACGATCTCACTCTTACCTTGAGTCTTTCTTAAGTACATGGTGCGTACCCCAGTGCATGGCCATTGGATACACATTGCACTTAAGCACACAATCTTAGACTTGTGATCCTCTCTGTTGGATATTCCTTCTATCGGACTAGGTGATCTTGTTTCAAGGCCTCTATAAGACTCTGCGAGCCTGGGATTCCCACTAGGACGCCGAGCTGGTTATACCCTTAAAACCCAAGTGTTTAGAAAGTACTTTACCAGAGTTTTTTGTGTTCTGGATCTTAGCGGCCATCTAGTAGACCGCAAGAGTCTAGTAGCGGCCATTTACCTGACCGCCAAGTACGCCTAGCGGCCCTACCATGACCGCAAGGTTCCAGAGATTTCACTGCGTAGACACTCCCCTTCTTCATGCGTCGACTCTGTCCATAAATGGTCTAACACTGACTGCTAAGGTCTAAAAATGGTCCGGCCATGACCACTAGTGTCTTCAATGTTCTTAACCTGGGGTTTGACCCAAGGGTTAATTTTTCTAATGATCCTAGATGGTCTATGATTATCTAGAACCTCACACTTTGCTTCCAAAGCTACGTAATGAAGTATGGAAATTAAAGAATATGCCATTATGCTGCCGAATTTTTCTCCATGGCATAACCTTATTTTAAATCAATCTTGAACTCTCATATTCTTAATTGATGCATTCTTACCTTGATATTTGTTATCATGAGACTATAGTTGAACTTGTTCATTATTGGCCTACATTTTTGATATTTCTCGTGAAAGTAGCTTGATTTATAACTTGAAGATGCAAGAGCGGGCACGTACAGTGTCCAAGGTCTCAACTCTAATCCCCTCGGTAGATAGCCGGAAACATACTATAAACCATGGAGTATGATGAATACTAGCATCTCATTGCACCGGGAGTACATTGTTTTTATAAATGGGTGAAGATCAACGAGGCAATCTTGTGAAATTACATGCTTGCTAGTACATTCTCGTTACATGACTTTCTAGTGCATAGCCTTTGTGGTTATGAAAAGTACATTCTTGTTCATGAAAGGCCAAATTACATTTATGTTATATTCTTGCTTGATCATATTTCTAGTCTACATGAATTCTCATATCTCACCTTGATCATATCTTGTTATTTGCGTTACTTTGGTTTATTCTTGTGTTTCATCATATTTTCATGACTTATCTTACACTCTAGAGCTAAAATGCTAATTACTTAAACATTACCTTCATGTTGATACGAAGATACATACTGGGCATGTGTGCCCATTCCCTACTTTTCCCAATCTTTATTAGGAAATTCTAGCGGGTCGAATTCAGACTATTCAAGTGATAGATCCGAGAGTGATTAAAGAAGGATCGAGGCCTTAGATTGTCATTAGTTGATAGTCAAGAGTCGCTATGTAATTTTTCATTTTTTTTAGTCTAGTTAGTCAAAGAGTCAAGAGTCAACCTTCTGTACTTTTGATTATTATTTAAATAAACCAAAGATTTTGTCCAAATATTGTGCATTCATTTCTTATGTGTGATTGTGTTAGTGCTCTAATTATATTGCTCGCTTGAGGTATACTAGTCGGCTGTTCACATTCCCGATTGTTTCCGCTGCATAATCTCGGTGAAGTCCCGCGATCAATGACACCCAAGAGGGGGGGGGGGTGAATTGGGTGATTACAAAATTTGTAAAACTTATACCAAAATTAAATAGATATGAAGAAATAATCTTTTAGAGACTTGGATCTGATGAAATAATAAATAGATCTATCGAAACCTATCACACATCAGATCCTTGGTACTATGGCGGAGATATAAATCTGAAGATTCTGCTCACGTAAGGTATTATCTTCCTGACAAGAATGGCCTTGTCAATCCGAATCTACCTTTTGATATACCAAAGCTCTAATGTATAAATGACAAGTTATACTAGATCTGAAAGGAAAACGCAAGAGAGTGATATAGTGTGTGCTAGCATAGAACGGGAGTAGAAGAAAAGGATCAAACCACACAAAACACAGAGATTTTTAGGTGGTTCGGATGCAAAGACGACAACCTACGTCCACCCCTCACAAACTGTGAGGATTCACGCACTATCTTGTAGATGATTACAAGATCTGAACACACACACACACACTCGTAGGAGGATAGGAACTCCAACGAAGGTGCAAGAGCACCGAGACACACACAGATCTGAATGAAAAAAACACACACAAACACACAGATCTAGGTAGATCCACACACACACAAGTGTTTAGAGATTACAAGAACACGCACTTAAGGCTCAATGAAAAATAGAAGTAGAAACACAGATGAGAAACTCCAGATTTAGGCTCCCCCTTAGTGGATGAAGAAGGTTTTTGATGAAGCTTGCTTCACAGCTTGATTTCCACTTGAATGGCTTCAGGATGATCTTCAAATGCTTGAGATTGAAGTCCCGGGATCAATGACACCAAAGAGGGGGGTGAATTGGGTGATGACAAATTTTAAGAAAGCTTTAACCAATATGAACTTTATATGATGAAACAGCAACTATCAATTTAGATCTGATGCAAAGGAGAATAGATCTATCAAAAATCAACCACTACAATAGCTCTTTGGTACTAGGCAGAGCTACGGCATTCGAAGATTATCTCACACAAGGTGTTATCTTCCGACAAGACTAACCTTGTCGGTCCGAACCCAACTTTTGATATACCAGAGATATATTTGAGAATGATTAATTAATCTAGATCTAAACAAAGAAATCAATAGATGCAAATAATATAACTACGCAAACATGCACAGAATGGAGATAGGAGAAAAAGATCAAACCACACAATGGACATCAATTTTTAGGTGGTTCGGATGCAACGACGGCAACCTACATCCACCCCTCACAGATTGTGAGGATTCACACACTATCTTGTAAAGAGTTACAAGATCAAAACACACACACACTCGTGTGAGTTCGGAACTCCCACGAAGGTGGACAAGCACCGAATCACACAGAAATGTGAAGAAGAAAAGAACCATACACACACACACACACGGATCTGGGTAGATCCACACACACACAAGTGTTTGAATATTACAAGAACACACACTTGAAGCTTGAAGAAGGATGTAATGAGAAACACAAAATGAAAACTTCAAATTAAGGCTCCCCCTTAGTGGATGAAGATTGTTTTAGATGAAGCTTGCTCCTCAGCTTGATCTTCACTTGAATGGCTTGCAGATGATCTTGAAAACTTTGCTCTTGGATGAAGAACTCCTGGACACAGCACTATTCACGGAGCTACAGTAGCATCCCTCTTTCTCCTTTGGCAGCCCCCTTTGATCTCGCTTGAGTGATTAGGATTTTTGACCCCAATGTGATGTTTTTATAGATCTTGGATGGTCAAGATACAAGCCAGGAACCAGATCCACAAATCATGGCATGTCTGGTGGCTTTGGGATTAAACAAACCCAAGGAAAGGGGCTTCCCACGTTGAAGAACACAAAGTCAACAATTGCTGCCTCGAAGCTGGCGATCGACCGGACTACATGGGGCGGTCGACCGAATTTTACAGAAATGAAGCTTTCAACGCTGAGAAAACCGGTCGACCGGCACCTGACCGGCGGTCGACCGCTAGCTGGAAAACCTGCATTTTTAACAGAGTTATCCAATAAATCATAATCTATGAATGAATCATTTCATGACCATATCTTGTTCCAATCAATATGAGTTGGTTGAGCTTATCTAGGGCATTTCTTGAAGAATGGTAGATTTAGGCATTTGCTTGATTAAGGGTGGTTTTGAGAGTGGTTTAAGCAAGTTATTACTTAGGTTGTAATGCCGGGGTTTTGTTATCATCAAAATCATCTGGAGAGACTCAACAATCTCCCCCTTTTTGATGATGACAAAAGTCTAGATTACAAGAGCATTGGCATGCCTTTAAGCAAATTTGGAGCTAAGTAAGGTCGATAAACCACAATGCGAATAAAACAACCATTCAACACTTTATTTTCCAAATAGATAGGAAATGAGACAGAGGGGCCAACCATTTGAGATCAAACACCAATTACATTCTTTTCATCATTTCATTATAAGGTACATTGATGCTTGAGAGAATGAGTGCAAGACTCTAGACACATACGACAAAACAAATGCAGAACTGACACAATGATCCTCACCAATGATCATGCATACAAACATACGAACATACCGACATAAAATATATAAGACCTGCACTACTACTTCTCCCCCTTTGACATCATCAAAAGAGGGGATAGGATAACCAAATAGGAGACCCAAAAGATAAAAGACCCAAGGACACAGACTGTCACGCACCGAACCGATAGCAGCGGAACGTGCCGTTTGCTTGGAACGTGGCAGTTAAACAATCGTGAATAATCAAGAGCAGTCGCATAAAATTAAATAATTTAGAGTAATAATAAACTTTTATTTCAAATATAAGTCTCTTACAATTTAAATTCCAAAACTTGAAGACTCGACTACATCACATTGAAAGAAAAGGGAATGACGCACTAACAGACTTAGACAAGATATCTCAATAAGAGACACCATGCTAGACTCAAGAGAAGTAAAAGACAAAGGTTCACTAATTTTCGAAGCTCGCTTGCACATTTGTCCCTCCCGTGTGAGTCTCGATCTTGCTAGCCACTTGATTACCTAAAAAATGTTGGAATAAACTGGGTGAGCGAACGCTCAGTAGGAATTATATCTCAAGAATAAGCAATTGGTTTAAGTAATTACATTTTTCACATGTAAATGCAGGTAAGACTATGCATGTAGAATTAACCGAGCAAGTGAAACAAAAGTAGCAAGAGTTTAACAACACTATGCAAAACTTCCAAGTGAGTCTTTAACAAGAGATAGTCAAGAGAGAATTTATAGATTATTGGCTATTTCACGCAAGTACTTGCCCATTCCGGGCCACGCTAGTCGAGTCACGCAAGTCAAGTCACGCACGTAAGTAATATCAAGTAACGTCACGAAAAGAGAGAGAGAGTGAGTGTGGAATGGCAAAGATCAAACTAGTCATGCACTTCGGTGTAATGCCAGACACCGTGATCAATATAACTCCCATGGGCACAAGTACTTTCGGGTGCTCCTCCCAGGACCAGATTGGGCCCTATATGCACAGCATTTAAAGATAGATCTAGTCATCCACGATAGTTCATAGCCAATAGAGAGTTCCAAAGAACAAGCTATAATAGAATGAGAAATAGAGTTTATGGAATTCAAGGGAAAGGCCCTTGGGTAAGGACAGACTAGCGATAAAATCCACGCAAAGAGCATAGACAAACTGTGACATGTCGATAAACTAGGTGGAATTGGCACCTAGATAGGTTGCCATGATACTTTGAATAAATGACTAACAAGAGTCATGAATTTAATGGACATGAAGCAAGCTGAAGAATTGGCACCTAACCATAGGTTACCCAATTCAATAATTCGCCTAGTGGAATGGTCACCCACTCCACCGGCTTGAGAGATTTCTCTCATGGGCCAAGCGTAGAACCATGAAAGGGCTGGGTTACCATGTTTCTCCAGAGTGACATGGTAATTAAAACGGGTACAAGGTGTTTAAGGTACAACCAGCTCAGTCGGCCTTGAGGGAATCCAAGGCTACGAGGAGACTTACGGAGGTCCCAATGACTAACTTGCCAATCCGAAGGAACGGAATGTCTAACGGAGGGCTCGTATGTCACCGAGAGTTGAGGGATAATCGTTAAAACACCGAAAAATGTGGGGCTATACTCACGGACTGGAATATAGTGCCAATATACCACCCACTGAGATGGGCTACAGAAAAAAGCTCGAAAAACAAAAATAGGGAAAATATCGCCTTGAGTCAAGTCATTTTTTTCATGAAATAGCGCCCTGGTCAGGGTCGCTAATTCATTATATAACGACTATTCATTAAATCGTTGTATCCAATTTCCAATTATATTAAGACCTGTATATATATCAAATTCCAGATTCTAAGTGAATGGAACCTTGGGTGCTACCACTAATTCAGGATATAGCGCCCAAGTCAGAGGCGCTATTTATTGATTTAACGACAGGGTCTCAGGCGTTGTTTTCATTCTAAGTGTATTTGGTCATGAATAGTGCCATTTTAAAATTGCAAGGATTTTCAGGGAACAAGGATATAGAAAAATAGAGAAAATTATAGGGATTCCAAAAATATAAATATCATGATTTTAGGATATATGGTTCAATAGTTATTTAATTTTGAAGATAAAATAATTATCATATATATAACGACATGGATTAAGGCGTTAATTAAATAACGACAATACAAAGAGTCATTAGTTAACTAAATAACGACAAAGCAAAAGTCGTTATTTAGTAAGGCAATGAATATAGTTTTTCTACTTCAATCGCTTCGTTTTTGATGTATACAAGTCAGAATCACGTAATCTATATACCGAAATGAAGAGCTCAAAAAACTTTACCTAACGTGATGTTCAAAATAATTTTTCGTTGAGAGATAGGAGATCTTGAGATAGGAGGCACGGAAAATGGTGGTACCACTCTCACTACCTCGGTCTCTGCCGCAACAATACACCAATAAAATTTCATGGCCAAAGGACGCTCCGGTAGTTAGAAACGAGTCGTCAAAAGAAAAACCTATAACTAGCATGCTACAGTAACCTTTGGAATTCACCGAGTAACCTAATTATATATATTAAATTGTTTAACTTGTTTAAACTTATAATAAATACACCATATAAGGCATGGAAATTTAGGAATAATCATGAGGATTTTAGAAGTATATTTATCCAGAATTTTTGGTGTGTGGTTACTTGGTTATAAAATTCTTAACGTGATGTGATTATTTAATTTATTAGGATAATTAAACAGTAAACTACACTTAAGATAAGCGATGATAACAAAACATGAGTTTTAAACATGCAAATTTAATTACTACTATCTTGGGCTTCAGTTATTAAGAAAACCTACCTTGTGTGATGATCTGGGGTGACAGAATGAAGCAGAGGAAGATAACAAGAGCAACGTCTAATTTTGATATAGAAGTAACAGCATGCTTCTTCTTAGTGGCTGGAAGGGCAGTAATTCCTTTACCCTTCTTTAGTCGCAACAGGGGTCACGTAAAAGAAAATAGAACTCCGTTTTGTGAAGAAGGAAGGAAGAGGAAGAAGGAGCAGCAGCATGACTTCTTCCCACAACGGCAGCAGAGGACGGCGATGGGGTCTATGTTAGAGATTAATATGGTCACAAAAGCCAGGCTCGCTGGTGGGTTTTATATATAGGGTTAAGGGAGTTAGAATCCTATTGGTACAAAGATTTCTTACGTAGATTCCTATTAGACTTAGAGTTTCCTCACGTAGATCTTTCCTATCCTAATTAGCAGCCACTTTCCTACCAATGCCCATGTAACTTTTCGAAAAGAGGAAGGCCTTCAAACTTTTAAAAGCATCCCATGTAATTGGATATATATATATTTATACTGTATTCTTCTTTTTAACGTGAGAGAGCTTATGTGTATGTGTGAGTTAAAGGTTATTTAAGGTTCACTTATACTGTAAGACTCTTAAAGGTGAGCATAAGGCCCATTAAAGATTTCTACCTTGAGATTGTATATGGTTAAGGCTCCTTTATGTTTCAAGGGCCCATGTGAGTTCCAGCTCCAGTGGAAAGCCCATTTAGGTGGGTTATAATATGCATGTATATATATGGGGTTGATATATATATATATATATACATATATATATATATATGTATATATATATATATGTGTGTGTGTGTGTGTTTAATATATATCTTATTGTATTATAAATATGCACATACACATATATGTAGGTAGTTTCTTCACAGTGGCTTGGCATGCATAATATACTATATATGTATATAGTTTTTAAAGCTTGTACAATGGGTTTTGGATTAAGGCCCATTAAGTTATACATACATAAATATATATATATATGTATATATATTTATATATATATATATGTATATATATATATGAGGCCCTTCTACCTTAAGCTAGTTTCACGTGCAAGGCTCTTACGGCCATCTCTTAAATTCAGTGTGGCTGGTCACAATTATACACTAGGGTCTTTATAGATTAAGAGTTTAATTAAGGTAGTACTTCATATAGGGATTTTACTTTTCATAATTTCATTTACTTTAATTACCGTATTAATCATTATCTTGGGTATCAGAGACATGTTCGATCCTAGGAAAAATATTTACTTCCATTCCAAAAGGTAATATTAACTAGCGTTTTATTTATTCTAGGAACAATATACCCAAACTCTTATTTATTTATTAACTATTTATAGGAACATGTAAATATTATCAAGTGTAAACTGTCTTTTTCTTTATATATCATAAATATTTGGTTCCTATTTAGCCTAAAAATACCGGGTGTTACACCCTCCCCCACTTAAAGGAATTTGGTCCCCAAATTCACATCACCTTCTATTCTGGACGGGGGATGGCTATAACTCATTATGATACTATGTTGATAAAAGAAGAAATCTATTGAATGGAAAAGAACTAATTTGGGATTGAAGACGAGGGGTACCTTCCACCATTTTCCCTTTGGCAAGTTTGGCTACAGCTTGAATTCCTCCTGGGAGCTTCGGGAGCAGAACAGGGCATTCATCTATCTTATGGTCTAAGCTTCCGCAACGAAGACAAGCTCCCGACTTCCAATAACACTCCTTCGATTGATGGTTTCCTTTACCACAATGCCAGCACTTTCCTTGAGTTTGGTTTACAAGTGCTACCCTACACTTCCCTTTCTTGCATTTCTTACATTTGGGGGAACTGTAGCTCTCATTTGACATGTTCTTGGTTGTAGTGATCTTCCAAGAATTGCTGACTTGGTCTTTTCCTTCAACTCTCTCTTTTTCTTTCACTGCCTTTTCTAACTCCTGAACCCTTCTAACAAGGTCCGCATACGCTTGGACATCTACTAGTACCATCTCGGGAACAAAGCTTGGCTTAGATGCTTCTATTTTATCTAGGTTCCTGCAAAGATGAGTGGGGAGATAATTTATTGACTCAAGAATTAATGTTAATGAAATGTAAATATTTTATCTTTCTTTTATAATTTTAACCCCAAACTTTACCTAAATCTCACGGAATTCCTATAGGATGACCGACAAGGATACTCAACCTATCTCTTGGACTGTATGACCTAAGGAATTGAAAGCCAAAGCTCTGATAACACCACTGTCACGCCCCGAACCGATAGCAGCGGAACGTGTCGTTTGCTCGGAACGTGGTAGTTAAACAGTCGTGAATAATCAAGGACAGTCGCATAAAACCAAATAATTTAGAGTAATTATAAACTTTTATTTCAAATATAAGTCTCTTACAATTTAAATTCCAAAACATGAAGCCTCGACTACATCATATTGAAAGAAAAGGGAATGACGCACTAACAGAGTTAGACAAGATATCTCAATAAGAGACACCATGCTAGACTTAAGAGAAGTAAAAGACATGGGTTCACTAATTTTCAAAGCTCGCTTGCACACTTCTCCCTCCCGTGTGAGTCTCGGTCTTGCTAGCCACTTGATTACCTGAAAAATGTTGGAATAAACTGGGTGAGCGAACGCTCAGTAGGAATTATATCTCAAGAACAAGCAATTGGTTTAAGTAATTATATTTTTCACATGTAAATGCACGTAAGACTATGCATGTAGAATTAACCGAGTAAGTGAAACAAAAGTAGCAAGAGTTTAACAACACTATGCAAAACTTCCAAGCGAGTCTTTAACAAGAGATAGTCAAGAGAGAATTTATAGATTATTGGCTATTTCACGCAAGTACTTGCCCATTCCGAGCCACGCTAGTCGAGTCACGCAAGTCAAGTCACGCACGCAAGTAATATCAAGTAACGTCACGAAAAGAGAGAGAGTGAGTGTGGAATGGCAAAGATCAAACTAGTCATGCACTTCGGTGCAATGCCAGACACCGTGATCAATATAACTCCCATAGGCACAAGTACTTTCGGGTGCTCCTCCCAGGACCAGATCGGGCCTATATGCACAGCATTTAAAGATAGATCTAGTCATCCACGATAGTTCATAGCCAATAGAGAGTTCTAAACAACAAGCTATAATAGAATGAGAAATAGAGTTTATGGAATTCAAGGGCAAGGCCCTTGGGTAAGGACAGACTAGCGATAAAATCCACGCAAAGAGCATAGACAAACCGTTACATGTCGATAAACTAGGTGGAATTGGCACCTAGATAGGTTGCCATGATACTTTGAATAAATGACTAACAAGAGTCATGAATTCAATGGACATGAAGCAAGCTGAAGAATTGACACCTAACCATAGGTTACCCAATTCAATAATTTGCCTAGTGGAATGGTCACCCACTCCACAGGCTTGAGAGATTTCTCTCATGGGCCAAGCGTAGAACCATGAAAGGGCTGGGTTACCATGTTTCTCCAGAGTGACATGGTAATTAAAACGGGTACAAGGTGTTTAAGGTACAACCAGCTCAGTCGGCCTTGAGGGAATCCAAGGCTACGAGGAGATTTACGGAGGTCCCAATGACTAACTTGCCAATCCGAAGGAACGGAATGTCCAACGGAGGGCTCGTATGTCACCGAGAGTTGAGGAATAATCGTTAAAATACCGAAAAACGTGGGGCTATACTCACGGACTGGAATATAGTGCCAATATACCACCCACTGAGATGGGCTACAGAAAAAATCTCGAAAAACAAAAATAGGGAAAATATCGCCTTGAGTCAAGTCATTTTTTTCATGAAATATTGCCCTGGTCAGGGTCGCTAATTCATTATATAATGACTGTTCATTAAATCGTTGTATCCAATTTTCAATTATATTAAGACCTGTATGTATATCAAATTCCAGATTCTAAGTGAATGGCTTTAACGACCCGGATTCCAGATACCCGGTGCACCCGGTATAAATACCGAATACACGTGATACCATGAGGGACCCGCGAGGCCTCCCAAGCGCGGGAAAGCGCCGAAGGGATATAAGGCATGTGTAGAGTACATTGAAGCCACAGAGATATAACAGTAAGCAATTTCATTAGATTGGGTTGCTAAAGTAGCAGAAATAAAATTACAGCTTCATTAATAAATTTTTAACAATTAAACATAGAGTCCAGCCCAAAGGAAAGACAACAAGTCTAGCACAGTACAGTCAGACAGAAAGAAACGTACGCAGAAGTCGGGAGAAGCCCGACGCAGGTACAGCTGGCAGCTACAACAGCAAGCAAGCACTCCGCCAGGAACAGCAGAGGCAGACGGCGAAACCCACCTGAAAAGCAGCAGGGGTGAGTCTCAACAGAAACTCAGTAGGGGTCACGCGGATCCCCACTGGAAAACGCACAAAGCAAAAGCAACGGAAGCAGCAACAAAGCAGCAGGAACAGCAGGTGTAGCAAAGCAGGAAAAGCTACACTACAAAGCTGTAAAGGAACAGACGGGAAGTAGGAGTAGGGAACACGCAGGAGAGGGTGAAAACCCGCACCAAACAAGCGGCTGCTGAACTAACCTCAGCACCCCAAACTACTCCAAAAAAGGCAACAGATGGATGACCCTAAACTCACACAGAAGGGTACACCAGCCTGTCAACCAGCCCCAAACAATCCAGGTCTAGACACGACCTAGACAGACGCCAGACAAGCACGTACACGACCGGAAATGTCGTGCACAAAGCCCCACGCACGAACAGAACACCGTGCGGACAATAAAACACTGACCCCGAGTGCAGCCACGTACGGGCAACTCGCAAAGGTCACAACGCGCAAGAAAACGTGAAAGCTACGCGTCACGTGACGGAAGCACCCCCTTAAAAAGCCAGCTGCGTCCGCTGACGTCTTATGCCGCACCTCAAGTGTCTCACCTACAGTACTGCTGTAACAACAGCAGAGATGTAGACACCAGCTGAACCAAACAGTAACAGCAAAACAAGTAACTAGTCAGGGTCACGCCCGTTGACGTAAGTCCTTAGTCCCTGACCACGTGTGCACACACTGGCTATAGTCTAAGCCAGGTCCTCAAGCTAGTATTCTCCCTCGGCAGGACGCCACCGTTGACTAGGAGCCCGCGGAACTAACTAAAAACCGCTCACCGGGAAAATCCCTCCGCCATCCGCTAGCGGGTCGGCACCTCTAGGCCTTAGGTCACACAAGTGGAGGCTTCACACGACACAGAAGCTCAAACACAAGTGCCGAAGTATAGACAGGCAACCACGCCCCTCAACACGTACTTCGAGGCACCAAATGGCAGCATCGCCACTGCCGACAACTCAGGACAAGCAACTAGACCTCCTACGCAACGATCCTTGAGTCAAACGACTAAACGGCAAGATCGTCACAACCAGCGGAACAAGCCGCCAATCGGTCTAATCCTAAGCCAGAGAAACCACGCTCCGCAGAAAACAACACACGGAGACCTGAGGGGAACGCCAAGAACCCTCAGCACAGCTGGACATGCAAACCGAGGTAGAACAGCACCTCGAAGCATCCAGAAGCAGTGTCTCGGACAGGACAGAACTGCCAAGACACGCACAAGCAAGGTCACACGTCAACCACTGGGTCAAACCGGGTTGACCTGAACCAAACAACAACAGCATACAAGAGTAGGATCAAGAATCCTACCACAAATAAGAAGACTCCTGGCTACCTTACAACGTAGTCTTAACCCTCATAGGACATCAAGAGACATCCACGGGACAACGGGCAGACCACAAGGACAAGCCAAGACACACAGAATCATCGGGCGGAAAACCAAGGCACAAAGGCAAATAACGCACCAGCCCTAGACCGCTACTAGCAAGTGACGGTCTAGCTCAGGGCCGTTATTTCCCAAACGACGGACGGACACCAGGCCGTCACACACCACCCTGATAACCTACAAAACCACACAAAAGCCAAGTAACGCACGGCTCTAAGCGCGTTACAAGCAAACGACGCACGGGGTCCCCACCGTCACATCCAACGGTGCAGCAAACCCAAACCAACGTGAAGTAACGCACAACGCCAGGCGCGTTACAGCAAAACGACGCGGCAGGAGAGGGCCGTCAGAGACAAATGACGCGCAGGGGCCTCTCCGTTACATCCAACGGCATAGCCACCCTCAACCCAACATGACAGAAAACGACGGTCAGAGGTGAGCGCGTTACTCATAAACGACGCACAGGGGCGCCACCGTCACTTCCAACGGGACAGCCACCCAACCTCGTCCACGCAGAATATAACGGCCAGGGGCAGGCACGTTATACTCAAAACAACGGATGGGAACACATCCGTCGGAGGAACCGCCTCAACAGGTCAAAGTCAGTCAACTGGCAAGCAACGGCCTGGGCAAGGCGCGCCACTTCCATCTAACGCGTTGGGTCAAGCGCGTTAGACCAACCGACTTAACCCCCAAGAAAAACGACAAAACGCAAGTAACGGCCAGGCACTGGCGCGTTACTCGGAAATGACGCACCACCCTCGGGCCGTCACTCACCCAAAAGCAAAAAGGGCTAAACCCTCAAACCAAACAACGGTCCATCGTAGGGCCGTCAAAAGCAAGTGGCGGTCGCTGGCTAGACCGCTACTTCGGTTACGGCGGGAAAACATAGGAATGGCCGGATCGGCCCATTCCACGCCCCATTCACGCCGAAACGCAGGGGAAACACACCGCAACGACAAAAGACAACACCAAGGGGCTCCAAACCCCACATGCAACATCAAAAACGCAAGATTCGGGCGATTTCACCAAATCAACCCTAAATGGGTCACCGAGGTTCCCGGGCTTCTACCGGCCTCGAATGAACACCAAATCGCACGAAATCAACGTGGATGGGATTCTAACATCCCTGCGGTCATTTAGAAACTAATTGAACCGCAAACGGTCACCGTTTACCGGCCGACCCTAAAAACCACGAAAATCATGGTTTAGGCAAAACAAGCCCAAACACGCTCGTTTCCTAGCCGAACGCCGTGCAATGGCAGGGAAAACGAAGATGGAGAAGCAAGGATCCGTCACCCTACCTCCACCGAAGAAACCGCGCCCCGAAAGGACTAAACCACGCCGAAAACCACTCGCGAACCGATTTCACCGGCTTTGAATCCACCGTTCGGGATCGCGCCAGAATCGATCCGATCCTCGCTCCATCGCGCATCCAACCAGCTCCACGGCTTCACCGCCTCGCCCACCTACGCCTCCGTCTGCAGCCGGAGCCGGAAAGGGGAGAGAACGAGAGAGAACGGGAGAGAGAGAGACGGTCGCGCGAATGAGAAGGAGAGAGAGAAAAAGAAAAGAAAAAGGAAAAGAAATTAGGAAATTTTCCTAATTTCCGAAAATTTCGAAAATGCGCCAAAAATGCACAAATTCAGAAAAATACGCAAAAATAGTCAAAACGACCGGCTCGACGAGTACATCGTCGCTGCAGCATCCACGAGCTCGAGAATTGACAAACAAACTCACCGTAGGGTTCCGTAACTAGTACGTGAGAAAAACCCACACGGCTCGTCAAACTCAACTCGGAAGCCACCAAAGCGAACCGAAACTCAACGAAACCAATCCGAAACAGACCCGAAAGATCCAACAAAGATCCATCAAGATCCAGGGCATTACATCCTCCCCTCCTTTAAGAAATTTCGCCCTCGAAATTAAGGACTAACAAAGGAGAAGCAGGGAAGAACAACCCAACAACACAAATCTCGAAAAACACAGCTCAGAGGAACAGCGTCAGACCATAATTACAGGTACACACTCTAGCTTCCAAGACAGCAAGTCTACAGCACGAGTACGGCACCAAAGTGAACACATCTGACACCTCCGAAGCAAGGGCAACGTCGTTTACGTCTCACAGGGCAGGAGACACGACAGCCACAACAATCGAGAACCAACACCGAAAACACAACAACAACACGGCAAGCAGCAGCTCACACAAGGAGACACAGTCCTCATAGCTGACAGCTCGACCACATCATCGGCTCCAGTGCCAAAGGCAACAGGGGACACCTGGCACAGAGAACGCCAACGACAACAACACCACTGGACCACAAACACCATCACGTCAGCACTCACTCAGATATCACATCTGATCAAGTCGCAAGCTAACTCCACTAAGGAAAAGGGAGCACAGCAAAGCTAACTGACAAGACAATGGTCCAAGACGAGAACGCAAAATCATAAAGAAACAGCGCCAAAACAACACAACGGCAGCACCTGCAGAACTCTGGCTCCGCACAACACATAGGGCCAAGGAACACATCTGCAAGCAAGGTCACATCAAGGCATACGAACAACTGAACACACGACCAGAAGAGACAGGTCACGCATCAGACTGCTCACCAAGAGAAGACCCACAACAACGAGAAACGACAATAATCTCGGGGAACGCAACTCAAGGACTAACCACACGCCTCAAGAGCACAACACCCAAGAAAGAAAAAGCAGAGCAAAGGGTACTTAATCAGCAAGGAATGCCGACAAATTCCCCAACACTCGCACAATTGCCAATGCCAACACAAGAAAAAACCACGAACAAAGGCACGGCAACTGACGACATCAAGGCACGAGAAGCCAAGACGAAGCCACATCGAGAAGGAAAGGACTTCTCAACAAGCGGGTAGCCAACCCACACAACAACAGTACTCTCAACAACGTGCACAGGCAACAGAACAACGTCGGAAATCGCATCTCAGCACACACCAGCGTCATCGCAATCAACAAGATCGCAATTCACACGCCACGTGCACCGATCCAACGAATAACCGAACTCAAGGAGCCTAAGTGCAACAAGAGAAGAGCACCAGCTTCAGCGCAAAGCACAAGGAAAGCATCAATCTCAGCTTACCTTCACGTCCCGAAAATGATAAATGAGCCTTCACAATACATCGGCCGTTAGACACAGCACGACAACTACGGTGCACAACAGCTCTTAACACCATTACGGAGTCCAAAGCCAAGCAACCGTACAACAAGGAGCAGATCAAGCTCAACACAAAGCTATCTACGCTTAAGCAGACATAGGGCAAGGCAGCACTAAGACAACAATTCCAAGGCTAACCTCGAAAAAACTTCACCAAGAAGGGACGAGAAGCAACAAGCTCTACAACAACAGCTCACCAGGAAGGGAAAATCCTAGGTTCGCTCGAGCAACTTCTCAATCGAGGCAACACGACAACCGAAACAACGAAAACAACAATGCATCAGAAGCTAAGCAGACTCAAGCTGGGACAACCAAAGCAACGTAAGAACGTGCATGGCCATCACACCAACGCTAAAAGTCATAAGCCACCTGAGCAAAATACAGAAAATAGCTCGAACAATGCACTGCAGGTTCATGCCAACCGACAAACACTGCCAAGCGCAATACGATCGAGACCAACTTCAAAACCGAACGAAGCACGTCGTCATATCCAGACGAGAGCAAAAAAACCATCTCGTACAGTGCCAACCAAGCACGTACAAGACCACACGCGAGAAGCACTGCGATAAACCATCGCAACACCTACGCCAGCAAGAGACTGTACTGGGCCTAAGGACTCTGCAAACTGCATATCTCGGATTCCCATGTACTTCACACAACAACGCTCTGATAGCTCAGAAAAGAAACTCCGAACATCTCAGAACACCGCTCTGATACCACCTTTAACGACCCGGATTCCAGATACCCGGTGCACCCGGTATAAATACCGAATACACGTGATACCATGAGGGACCCGCGAGGCCTCCCAAGCGCGGGAAAGCGCCGAAGGGATAAAAGGCATGTGTAGAGTACATTGAAGCCACAGAGATATAACAGTAAGCAATTTCATTAGATTGGGTTGCTAAAGTAGCAGAAATAAAATTACAGCTTCATTAATAAATTTTTAACAATTAAACACAGAGTCCAGCCCAAAGGAAAGACAACAAGTCTAGCACAGTACAGTCAGACAGAAAGAAACGTACGCAGAAGTCGGGAGAAGCCCGACGCAGGTACAGCTGGCAGCTACAACAGCAAGCAAGCACTCCGCCAGGAACAGCAGAGGCAGACGGCGAAACCCACCTGAAAAGCAGCAGGGGTGAGTCTCAACAGAAACTCAGTAGGGGTCACGCGGATCCCCACTGGAAAACGCACAAAGCAAAAGCAACGGAAGCAGCAACAAAGCAGCAGGAACAGCAGGTGTAGCAAAGCAGGAAAAGCTACACTACAAAGCTGTAAAGGAACAGACGGGAAGTAGGAGTAGGGAACACGCAGGAGAGGGTGAAAACCCGCACCAAACAAGCGGCTGCTGAACTAACCTCAGCACCCCAAACTACTCCAAACAAAAGGCAACAGATGGATGACCCTAAACTCACACAGAAGGGTACACCAGCCTGTCAACCAGCCCCAAACAATCCAGGTCTAGACACGACCTAGACAGACGCCAGACAAGCACGTACACGACCGGAAACGTCGTGCACAAAGCCCCACGCACGAACAGAACACCGTGCAGACAACAAAACACTGACCCCGAGTGCAGCCACGTACGGGCAACTCGCAAAGGTCACAACGCGCAAGAAAACGCGAAAGCTACGCGTCACGTGACGGAAGCACCCCCTTAAAAAGCCAGCTGCGTCCGCTGACGTCTTATGCCGCACCTCAAGTGTCTCACCTACAGTACTGCTGTAACAACAGCAGAGATGTAGACACCAGCTGAACCAAATAGTAACAGCAAAACAAGTAACTAGTCAGGGTCACGCCCGTCGACGTAAGTCCTTAGTCCCTGACCACGTGTGCACACACTGGCTATAGTCTAAGCCAGGTCCTCAAGCTAGTATTCTCCCTCGGCAGGACGCCACCGTTGACTAGGAGCCCACGGAACTAACTAAAAACCGCTCACCGGGAAAATCCCTCCGCCATCCGCTAGCGGGTCGGCACCTCTAGGCCTTAGGTCACACAAGTGGAGGCTTCACACGACACAGAAGCTCAAACACAAGTGCCGAAGTACAGACAGGCAACCACGCCCCTCAACACGTACTTCGAGGCACCAAATGGCAGCATCGCCACTGCCGACAACTCAGGACAAGCAACTAGACCTCCTATGCAACGATCCTTGAGTCAAACGACTAAACGGCAAGATCGTCACAACCAGCGGAACAAGCCGCCAATCGGTCTAATCCTAAGCCAGAGAAACCACGCTCCGCAGAAAACAACACACGGAGACCTGAGGGGAACGCCAAGAACCCTCAGCACAGCTGGACATGCAAACCGAGGTAGAACAGCACCTCGAAGCATCCAGAAGCAGTGTCTCGGACAGGACAGAACTGCCAAGACACGCACAAGCAAGGTCACACGTCAACCACTGGGTCAAACCGGGTTGACCTGAACCAAACAACAACAGCATACAAGAGTAGGATCAAGAATCCTACCACAAATAAGAAGACTCCTGGCTACCTTACAACGTAGTCTTAACCCTCATAGGACATCAAGAGACATCCACGGGACAACGGGCAGACCACAAGGACAAGCCAAGACACACAGAATCATCGGGCGGAAAACCAAGGCACAAAGGCAAATAACGCACTAGCCCTAGACCGCTACTAGCAAGTGACGGTCTAGCTCAGGGCCGTTATTTCCCAAACGACGGACGGACACCAGGCCGTCACACACCACCCTGATAACCTACAAAACCACACAAAAGCCAAGTAACGCACGGCTCTAAGCGCGTTACAAGCAAACGACGCACGGGGTCCCCACCGTCACATCCAACGGTGCAGCAAACCCAAACCAACGTGAAGTAACGCACAACGCCAGGCGCGTTACAGCAAAACGACGCGGCAGGAGAGGGCCGTCAGAGACAAACGACGCGCAGGGGCCTCTCCGTTACATCCAACGGCATAGCCACCCTCAACCCAACACGACAGAAAACGACGGTCAGAGGTGAGCGCGTTACTCACAAACGACGCACAGGGGCGCCACCGTCACTTCCAACGGGACAGCCACCCAACCTCGTCCACGCAGAATATAACGGCCAGGGGCAGGCACGTTATACTCAAAACAACGGATGGGAACACATCCGTCGGAGGAACCGCCTCAACAGGTCAAAGTCAGTCAACTGGCAAGCAACGGCCTGGGCAAGGCGCGCCACTTCCATCTAACGCGCTGGGTCAAGCGCGTTAGACCAACCGACTTAACCCCCAAGAAAAATGACAAAACGCAAGTAACGGCCAGGCACTGGCGCGTTACACGGAAATGACGCACCACCCTCGGGCCGTCACTCACCCAAAAGCAAAAAGGGCTAAACCCTCAAACCAAACAACGGTCCATCGTAGGGCCGTCAAAAGCAAGTGGCGGTCGCTGGCTAGACCGCTACTTCGGTTACGGCGGGAAAACATAGGAATGGCCGGATCGGCCCATTCCACGCCCCATTCACGCCGAAACGCAGGGGAAACACACCGCAACGACAAAAGACAACACCAAGGGGCTCCAAACCCCACATGCAACATCAAAAACGCAAGATTCGGGCGATTTCACCAAATCAACCTTAAATGGGTCACCGAGGTTCCCGGGCTTCTACCGGCCTCGAATGAACACCAAATCGCACGAAATCAACGTGGATGGGATTCTAACATCCCTGCGGTCATTTAGAAACTAACTGAACCGCAAACGGTCACCGTTTACCGGCCGACCCTAAAAACCACGAAAATCACGGTTTAGGCAAAACAAGCCCAAACACGCTCGTTTCCTAGCCGAACGCCGTGCAATGGCAGGGAAAACGAAGATGGAGAAGCAAGGATCCGTCACCCTACCTCCACCGAAGAAACCGCGCCCCGAAAGGACTAAACCACGCCGAAAACCACTCGCGAACCGATTTCACCGGCTTTGAATCCACCGTTCGGGATCGCGCCAGAATCGATCCGATCCTCGCTCCATCGCGCATCCAACCAGCTCCACGGCTTCACCGCCTCGCCCACCTACGCCTCCGTCTGCAGCCGGAGCCGGAAAGGGGAGAGAACGAGAGAGAACGGGAGAGAGAGAGACGGTCGCGCGAATGAGAAGGAGAGAGAGAAAAAGAAAAGAAAAAGGAAAAGAAATTAGGAAATTTTCCTAATTTCCGAAAATTCCGAAAATGCGCCGAAAATGCACAAATTCAGAAAAATACGCAAAAATAGTCAAAACGACCGGCTCGACGAGTACATCGTCACTGCAGCATCCACGAGCTCGAGAATTGACAAACAAACTCACCGTAGGGTTCCGTAACTAGTACGTGAGAAAAACCCACACGGCTCGTCAAACTCAACTCGGAAGCCACCAAAGCGAACCGAAACTCAACGAAACCAATCCGAAACAGACCCGAAAGATCCAACAAAGATCCATCAAGATCCAGGGCATTACAATGGCGCCTTGGGTGCTGTCACTAATTCAGGATATAGCGCCCAGGTTAGAGGCGCTATTTATTGATTTAACGACAGGGTCTCAGGCGTTGTTTTCATTCTAAGTGTATTTGGTCATGAATAGTGCCGTTTTAAAATTGTAAGGATTTTCAGGGAACAAGGATATAGAAAAATAGAGAAAATTACAGGGATTCCAAAAATATAAATATCATGATTTTAGGATATATGGTTCAATAGTTATTTAATTTTGAAGATAAAATAATTATCATATATATAACGACATGGATTAAGGCGTTAATTAAATAACGACAATACAAAGAGTCGTTAGTTAACTAAATAATGACAAAGCAAAAGTCGTTATTTAGTAAGGTAATGAATAGAGTTTTTCTACTTCAATCACTTCGTTTTTGATGTATACAAGTCAGAATAACGTAATCTATATACCGAAATGAAGAGCTCAAAAAACTCTACCTAACGTGATGTTCAAAATATTTTTTCGTTGAGAGATAGGAGGTCTTAAGATAGGAGGCACGGAAAATGGTGGTACCACTCTCACTACCTCGGTCTCTGCCGCAACAATACACCAATAAAATTTCATGGTCAAAGGACGCTCCGGTGGTTAGAAACGAGTCGTCAAAAGAAAAACCTATAACTAGCATGCTACAGTAACCTTTGGAATTCGCCGAGTAACCTAATTATATATATTAAATTGTTTAACTTGTTTAAACTTATAATAAATACACCATATAAGGCATGGAAATTTAGGAATAATCATGAGGATTTTAGAAGTATATTTATCCAGAATTTTTGGTGTGTGGTTACTTGGTTATAAAATTCTTAACGTGATGTGATTATTTAATTTATTAAGATAATTAAACAGTAAACTACACTTAAGCAAAGCGATGATAACAAAATATGAGTTTTAAACATGTAAATTTAATTACTACTATCTTGGGCTTCAGTTATTGAGAAAACCTACCTTGTGTGATGATCTGGGGTGACAGAATGAAGCAGAGGAAGATAACAAGAGCAACGTCCGATTTTGATATAGAAGTAACAGCATGCTTCTTCTCAGTGGCTGGAAGGGCAGCAATTCCTTCACCCTTCTTTAGTCGCAACAGGGGTCACACAAAAGAAAATAGAACTCCGTTTTGTGAAGAAGGAAGGAAGAGGAAGGAGCAGCAGCAGGACTTCTTCCCACAACGGCAGCAGAGGATGGTGATGGGGTCTATGTTAGAGATTAATATTGTCACCGAAGCCAGGCTCGCTGGTGGGTTTTATATATAGGGTTAAGGGGGTTAGAATCATATTGGTACAAAGATTTCTTACGTAGATTCCTATTAGACTTAGTGTTTCCTCACGTAGATCTTTCCTATCCTAATTAGCAGCCACTTTCCTACCAATGCCCATGTAACTTTTCGAAAAGAGGAAGGCCTTCGAGCTTTGAAAAGCATCCCATGTAATTGGATATATATATATATATATATATCATATTCTTCTTTTTAACGTGAGAGAGCTTATGTGTATGTGTGAGTTAAAGGTTATTTAAGGTTCACTTATACTGTAAGACTCTTAAAGGTGAGCATAAGGCCCATTAAAGATTTCTACCTTGAGATTGTATATGGTTAAGGCTCCTTTATGTTTCAAGGGCCCATGTGAGTTCCAGCTCCAGTGGAAAGCCCATTTAGGTGTGGGTTATAATATGCATGTATATATATGGGGTTGATATATATATATATATATATATATGTGTGTGTGTGTGTGTGTGTGTGTGTGTGTGTGTGTGTGTTTAATGTATATCTTATTGTATTATAAATATGCACGTACACATATATGTGGGTAGTTTCTTCACAGTGGCTTGGCATGCATAATATACTATATATGTATATAGTTTTTAAAGCTTGTACAATGGGTTTTGGATTAAGGCCCATTAAGTTATACATGTATTATATGTATATATATATATCCATATATGTATTTATATATATGTGGCCCTTCTGCCTTAAGCTAGTTTCACGTGCAAGGCTCTTACGGCTATCTCTTAAATTCAGTGTGGCTGGTCACAATTATACACTAGGGTCTTTATCGATTAAGAGTTTAATTAAGGTAGTACTTCATATAGGGATTTTACTTTTCATAATTTCATTTACTTTAATTACCATATTAATCATTATCTTGGGTATCAGAGATAGGTTCGATCCTAGGAAAAATATTTACTTCCCTTCCAAAAGGTAATATTAACTAGCCTTTTATTTATTCTAGGAACAATATACCCAAACTCTTATTTATTTATTAACTATTTATAGGAATATATAAATATTATCAAGTGTAAACTATCTTTTTCTTTATATATCATAAATATTTGGTTCCTATTTAGCCTAAAAATACCGGGTGTTACACCCTCCCCCACTTAAAGGAATTTGGTCCCCAAATTCACATCACCTTCTATTTTGGACGGGGGATGGCTATAACTCATTATGATACTATGTTGATAAAAGAAGAAATCTACTGAATGGAAAAGAACTAATTTGGGATTGAAGATGAGGGGTACCTTCCCCCATTTTTCCTCTGGCAAGTTTGGCTACAGCTTGAATTCCTCATGGGAGCTTCGGGGGCAGAACATGGCATTCCGCTATCTTATGGTCTAAGCTTCCGCAACGAAGACAAGCTCCCGACTTCCAATAACACTCCTTCGATTGATGGTTTCCTTTACCACAATGCTAGCACTTTCCTTGAGTTTGGTTTACAGGTGCTACCCTACACTTCCCTTTCTTGCATTTCTTACATTTGGGGGAACTGTAGCTCTCCTTTGGCATGTTCTTGGTTGTAGTGATCTTCCAAGAATTGCTGACTTGGTCTTTTCCTTCAACTCTCTCTTTTTCTTCTACTGCCTTTTCTAACTCCTGAACCCTTCTAACAGGGTCCGCATACGCTTGGACATCTACTAGTACCATCTCAGGAACAAAGCTTGGCTTAGATGCTTCCATTTTATCTCGGTTCCTGCAAAGATGAGTGGGAGATAATTTATTGACTCGAAAATTAATGTTAATGAAATGTAAATATTTTATCTTTCTTTTACAATTTTAACCCTAAGCTTTACGTAAATCTCACAGAATTCCTATAGGATGACCGACAAGGATACTCAACCTATCTCTTGGACTGTATGACCTAAGTAATTGAAAGCCAAAGCTCTGATACCACCACTGTCACGCCCCGAACCGATAGCAGCGGAACGTGTCGTTTGCTCGGAACGTGGCAGTTAAACAGTCGTGAATAATCAAGAGCAGTCGCATAAAATGACGAATCGCCAAAGAAGGATCTTCGGTAGAGAGTGCTGTCCAGAACGACGAATCGTCGAGCTTGGTACTTCAATCTTCGGGCTTCCCGGCGGTCGGGAGGCTCTTGAGAGTCTTGGAGCCACAACAAGTAGGGGGTGTGCCAGTTGCTTGGGGAGGCCGACTTAATGGTCAGAAGCTCCGAATCGATACTTGATCGCTCTAGCTCTTCGAGAAGGACCGATCGAGTACCCTTGGGGTCAAGAGAGGAGGCCAGCCGAGAGAGGGTGTCCGCTCGGGAGTTTTCTTCCCGAGCTATTCGAACTACCTCAAAACTCTCGAACTGTTGTGCCACGGCTCTGAGCAGCTGGAGGTATTTGACCATCGGTGCTTCTCGAGCTTCGTAATCACCGTTGACCTGGCTAGCGACTAGTTGGGAGTCAGTGTGAATTCTGACTCGCTCAGCCCCCAGTCGTCGGGCCATGCGGGCTCCCGAGATAAGGGCTTCGTACTCGTAGGTGTTGTTGGATGCCTGGAAGTTGAACTTCAAGGCGTATTGTAGCTCTGCTCCTTCGGGTGGCTTCAGGAGGATTCCAGCGCCCCTTCTGGCCAAGTTGGAGGATCCGTCGATGAACAATTCCCAGGTTGGCCCGGGCACGGACGGAGATTTTTCTTTGGTCGGGATAGTGCTCTCGGCGATGAAGTCAGCGAGCTCCTGTCCTTTGATAGCCGAGCGAGGCCGGTATGATATATCGTAGGCCCCGAGCATGATAGCCCACTTGACGAGGCGTCCAGAGGCTTCAGGATGAGCGAGGATCCTCTTCAAAGGTTCGCCAGTCAGCACAGTGATGGAGTGCCCTTGGAAATAGGGTCGGAGGTGCTTTGCCGAGGTAACCAATGCTAGCACAAGTTTCTCAGTTATGGGGTACCTTCTTTCAGCCTCGTTGAGCACCTTGCGGGTGTAGTAGACTGGTCTCTCGACTCCCGAGTCATTTCTAACCAGGACCGAGCTAACTGTAGATGGAGTTGCCGAGAGATAGAGATACAAGGCTTCACCTGGGACAGGCTGGGAAAGCACCGGGGGCGAAGCCAGGAACTCCTTAAGCTCGGTGAACGCCCTTTGGCATTCCTCGTCCCATACGAATGTAGCAGATGCCATTTTGGGCCCCCTCAACAGCTTGAAGATGGGTAGGCATCGTTCGGCCGCACGGGATAGGAATCTACTGAGCGCGGCAATGCGCCCAGTAAGGCGTTGGACGTCTTTGATGCAGGTCGGTGTGCGCATGTCCAGGATGGCCTGGACCTTGTCGGGGTTGGCCTCGATCTCACGCTGGGTGACTAAGAAACCCATGAACTTCTCGGATATTACTCCGAAGGCGCACTTGGTGGGATTGAGCTTCATATTGTACCTTAGGAGGGTGTTGAAGGTCTCAGCTAGGTCGGTGAAGTGATCCTCGGCCTTGGGGGTCTTGACGAGCATGTCGTCAATATAGGCCTCGACGTTCCGGTCAAGCTGTCCTTCAAACATATGATTGACCAGCCTCTGGTACGTGGCTCCAGTGTTCTTCAACCCGAAAGGCATCCGGGTGTAGCAGTATACGCCGAAGTCGGTGATAAAGGCGCTCTTCTCGACGTCTTCTAGATCCATTCTGATCTGGTCGTAACCTGAATAGGCGTCCAGGAAACTGAGTATCTCATTGCCCGAGGTTGAATCAACCAGTTGGTCGATGCTCGGTAATGGATAGCAGTCCTTTGGTGTAGCCTTGTTCAAGTCGGTGAAGTCCACGCACATTCGCCACTTTTCCGAAGCTTTTGGCACCAGGACGACGTTAGCCAGCCACGTCGGGTACATTGTTAGCGCAACGAAGAGTGATATAGAAGGGGGGGATGAATAGATCACTCCCGATTTAGAAAACTTCAGCGTAAAATCACTACTTCGAATTTCGACCCTTTAGATACAGCAAAACAATATAGCTAACGCAGTGAATAACTAAGACAGAATAAGAAGGTACGATTGAAAAAGGCTGTCCACAGTCAAACACAATGCCAAGAAGATGGAGAGCAGAACCGATAACAGCAAACTACAGAGGAGACAAGAAATTTTAAGGTGGTTCGATTGTAGTCCACAATCTACATCCACCCCTCACTCTAACTAGAGTGAGGATTCCACTAGCCACTGCTAGAAAACTGTAGACTCAGTCTGCGAACAAGATGCTGCCACACAGCTTGAACAACCAAGGGAAAAAAATCCCTCAATCAAACTCTGCTACCCACAGAGCTTGACACATGGACCTGCAACCAGCAAGACCAGAACCGGAGATGGCTCTCCCTTCCTCCAACTCGGAGGGAACCTACTAGTGACAGCCCGTCACTGGCAAAACCAGAGATCACAGATCTCTCTTCCTCTGCAGCCCAGAGGGGAACTGGAGTAACTCTCCCTTCCTCCAAACACTAGAGGGTAACAATTCAGAATCAGAAATGAAGAAATGAAAAATAGAAAAGAAAACAAGACCAACGATGAACGACAATCGTTTCTGAAAACCAAAAACAAATGTAGCTTCCGAAGAAGTAAATCTTCACAGCACGATTTCTTCTATCTCTCAAGGACTTTTCTCTCAGTTCATATCTCTCACATTCTTCTCTCTGTCTTTTCTCTGGAACGTGGAGGCTCTCGCTTTTCTTCTTCTGCTCAGGGATTCTTCACTTCAGCCTCTTTTTTCTTTTCGTTTTCTTCTCCTGTTTGCAGAAGACACCTTTTATATGGCATCCGACCTGAATTCCAGGACTTCACATGAGTGGGTCTCGTTCCCTCCTTTTCCAGAGCATCCTCGGATCACGTGCCAGGCATCATCCTCGGTTCACATGCCCAATCATTAACCTGAGTCATCTGTAGGTAGAGACAAAAGAAATGAATCGAATTAGTTAGTTTAGGCTTATAACAACGAGCGTATATACTTTAGAAGCAGCAAATGAATAAGTGTGTACAATGTGAGAATGTATACACTTGAGGGCCTTCAGCGTTCTCAGTGTATAGACTTGAAAACTGATGCATTACATAGCAGAGGGGGATGTGTAGACTTCTGGTAATGCATGAAGCAATCGAGTGTATAGACTTACAACCAAGGGACTGTACAGACTTGATGAATGAGGGCATGTGAAAGGCAGTGTACAGACTTGAGATGAACACTGCATGAACAAGCCTAACCAATGTATAGACTTTACGATGCTCAGCCACTGTATAGACTTCACGATGCTCAATCACTGTATAGACTTCACGATGCTCAATCCACTGTATAGACTTTAATGCAAAAGCTGAAGTTGAGCAAACGATGTATAGACTTACCCCTTGAAGATGTGAGCGAGACAGTGTATAGACTTGGCCCTTGAAGGATGTAGAGACTTGAAGATTCGAAGCCCCACAATGTATAGACTTTGTAAATGTGAACACGTGGACAATGTATACACTTGGCCCTTGAGGAATGTACAGACTCTGAACGATGAAGCAGGCTGTACAGACTTGTAACGCTTGAGGACCGATGTATAGACTTGGGAACCCTGAACTAGTGTATAGACTTGAAAGGCTTGAACACTGCGATGTGCAGACTTTGTGATGTATAGACTTAGGAGCATATGTCAAGGCTGTACAGACTTCAGGCTTTGAACGTGTGTGCTGTGAGCAATGTATAGACTTGGTGATCTTTAAAGCACAATGTGCAGAGTTTACCACTGTATAGACTTGAAGTTCTGAACGTAGGTAAAGTGTCAGTGTACAGACTTGCTATGGATGTATGGACTTTGAAGATGCAAGCGATGTACAGACTTGGGGTTCAACTGTGGATGTATAGACTTGGAAGATATGAGGCGATGTACAGACTTGGGGTTCAACTGTGGTAAAGGCTGGGAATGTATAGACTTCCAATGAATGCAATCGCTGTACAGACTTGATCAAACAGACCGATGTATAGACTTGATCTCAAGGAATGGCTGTACAGACTTTGAAGGAAGGCATGAACAGTGAATCAATGTATAGACTTGGATGCCCAACGCCAATGAACTGACTTGCGAATCTGGGGGGTCGACCCATCTGGAAGGTGGGTCGACCCACTACTGTCCAGACTATGCTGACAGAGTATGGACTTGAACAAGTAATGCATGTCTATATGACAACCACATGAACTGCACTGTCCTACATGAAGCATGAATTAATCTATTGATAGAAACTGATTGATTTATAGTGTGAGACATCATCAAAACCATAGGGATGCAATAATCTCCCCCTTTTTGATGATGGCAACACTATGAATCAAGCAATATCAAAGCTTAACAGAAAATTAACTGCAGTTTCAACAATCAAAGCAAATTCAAGGTATGCTCATGCAGATGATTTACAACACACTCTCAGCTCCCTCACAACTCATTCTCAGAAATTTCCATGACATGAATTCTCCCCCACAGCTCATAAACAAAACTCCCCCAAAGCTCATGACAATTCATGACTTACAGATATTGCAGAACCTCTACTTACAGATATTGCAGAACCTCTCTCCCCCTTTGACATCAGCAAAAGGAAATGCAGAATATATGAAAGTGCTGGAGACATGAAGAGAAAGTATAGTAACTTCTTAGTGCAGAAAGGCACGAGCAAGTCTTAAGAGAATAAGTGAGGTGCTAAACTCAAGTGAAGGTTCTTGAACTCCAGTAAACAATAGAGAAATAGAATGATAGAAAAGTTTATCAGCATACATAATGTATGATTTAGAGCAGGAGTTAACAAGTATGGCCAGATATAGCTGAACAGTCAACTATCCCACATGACAACAAGAGACAAAGTCAGAGAGGTGTTCTCAAGGTATTGAGGACAAGCAATCCATTAGTTGCATAACAACAAGGAATTTTTTTTGAGATGATTTTCAAGAAGATCAATGAGTAAGTTGGTAATTCACTCTTTTGAAATTAGGGAGACACCTTGATTAGAGGCCTGAATCCCCAGTTACTAAGTGTGAGTACCTCATTACTTCCTCCCTTTTTTTTATTAAAGGAATAGAGTTAGTAACTGTGGCTTTTGACATGAGGAAACACCTTGATTAGAGGCCAGAGTCCCCAGTTACTCACCAGCTAGCCACCATTGCTCTGTCATGACTTTTCATTCATTTTAAGCATTTGACACCTCATGACATAGGAGAAAACTTCATTTCATTGATGAAGCTCCCAGTTTCTCAGTGACCAAAACAAGACATGTTTGTTCAGTTAAGCTCTTGTGTTGAAGAGATGGAATGATTGAAAACAATACCAGAAGGACTATTTCTTGAAGTGAATCTTGAAGTCTAGATTTCAAGCTGATTGGGTCAGATATCAAGACATACAGGTTTTGGCCTGAACCAAAATCATTGACAATGTAGGAAGATATACTTTATACAATTAATCCAGATCTCTGAAGGAATACTAGAGGAAAGATTCTAACTGGACTTTAGTATCACTGACTTATAGACTTAAGAAATAAGTGACATTCTACTGTCTGAGAGAACCACACTAGATCTGTCATGAAAATCAGTAATGACACACATCTGGTCAATCTTTTTGAATCTGTCAAAGAACTCTTCCTCTCACAGCTCAACCAGCTCCCCCTCACTCAAAGCATTCCTGAAAGCTAACCAACAGACATACAGAACTCCCCCTCACAAAAAGAACAGACTTCACATTTAAGACAATTTGTATAAGCCTAATTCTCTTCTCAGTGATGTGAATTTTTCATTATCCAGAGGTTTAGTGAAAATGTCAGCAATCTGATTATCAGTGCCTACATGAATCAGTTCAAAGTTATTTTTAGAAACCTCATCTCTTATGAAATGATACCTTATCTCTATGTGTTTGGTGCGTGAATGCAAAACAAGATTTTTGGCAAGATTAATGGCACTGGTATTATCACAATAGATAGGTGTGCACCCCAGGTCTACTTGGTAGTCCTGAAGCTGGTGTTTAATCCAAATGACTTGTGTACCACAACTCCCTGCAGCCACATATTCAGCTTCTGCAGTGAAGAGGGCCACATAATGTTATTTCTTGGAACCCCAAGACACTAAACACCCACCCAAAAATTCACAATGACCACTAGTGCTTTTCCTGTCTAGTTTACATCCTGCATAATCAGCATCTGTGTATGCAACTAAGTTAAATGTGTGTGATGCAGGAAACCATAAACCAAGAGAATGAGTAGCTGACAAATATCTGAAAATTCTTTTCACTGCAGCTAAATGTAATTCAGTAGGTCTAGACTGATACCTTGCACACATTCCTACACTGAACTGTATATCAGGTCTAGAAGCTGCTAAGTAAAGAAGAGATCCAATCATACCTCGATAGAGCTTGGCATTTACTTCTTTACCTGTCTCATCTGTATCCAGTGAGGTATTGGTACCCATGGGTGTTGTAATGTGCTTCAGGTTTTCCATACCAAACCTCTTGAATAGTTCCATTGTGTATTTGGTCTGGTTGATGAAGCATCCATCCTCTGACTGTTGTACCTGCAAGCCAAGAAAGTACTTTAGTTCACCAACCAAACTCATCTCAAATTCAACAGAAATCATTTTAGAGAATTCATCACATAGTTCATGCTTAGTTGATCTAAATACAATGTCATCTACATATACCTGAACTATGATGAGATCTTTATTTGTACCCTTGGTAAATAAGGTTTGATCAACTTTACCTCTTTTGTAGCCCTTGCTGATCATAAATTCAGTCAATCTTTCATACCATGCTCGAGGAGCCTGCTTTAGACCATACAAGGCTTTGTTTAACCTGAAAACTTGGTTAGGTTGAGGAGAGAATTGAAATTCGGGGGGTTGTTCAACAAAAACCTCTTCTTTAATGACTCCATTTAAAAAGGCACTTTTAACATCCGTTTGTTGGAGTTTTATATTCTTTGAACATGCAAAAGTAAGCAACAATCTTATAGCTTCCATCCTAGCAACAGGTGCATAGGATTCATCGAAATCTACACCAAATTCCTGACAGTAGCCCTTGGCTACTAATCTGGCCTTATTCCTAGAAATGATTCCATCTTCATTCATTTTATTTTTGAACACCCACTTAGTTCCTATGATATTAACATTATCTGGTCTTGGAACAAGTTCCCAGACATTATTTCTTTCGAACTGGCCCAATTCCTCACACATAGCATTGACCCAAGCTTGATCAGCTAAGGCCTCTTCTACTGATTTGGGTTCAATTTGTGAGACTAAAGTAATTAAGTCTTCATTATTCACATTCCTAAAATGAGACCTAGTCCGAAGAGGATCTTCAGGATTGCCTATGACATTATCTATCGGATGATCTTTAAGAAATCTAACATTTATTGAAGACTCACCTGTTTCTCTTGGCTCTTCCTGGTTGGGAGGATTTGCTGTTCCACTCGGCTGAGTCTTCTCTTCTTCTTGGTCTTCTAGGAATTCCCCATCATGATTGGAATCCCTGTCAACATTTTCAATGTTAGTGACACCTTTCTTTTCACTAAAAATGATGTGTGGAGACTCTTCAACTTTCTGGTCTGATATGTTAAAGACCCTATATGCCCTAGACACTTCAGAGTATCCTAAAAATATTCCAGGGGAGCTTTTAGCTTCAAACTTATCTAAATCTTTCTTGTCATTGTTATGAATAAAGCATTTAGCTCCAAAAATTCTGAAATAAACAAGTTTGGTTTCTTACCTTTTAGAAGCTCATAGGGTGTTTTCTTGTGAATGGGTCTTACCATGGCCCTGTTGATTATGTAAGTTGCTGTATTGGCCGCCTCTGCCCAAAACCTCCTTGGTAATTGACTTTCAATTAGCATGGTTCGGGCCATCTCCACAACAGTTCTATTTCTTCTCTCCACAATTCCATTCTGTTCAGGTGTCCTGGGAGAAGAAAATCTGTGTGTTAGTCCCTCTCTTTCACAAAGATCAGAAAACATGGAGTTTTCAAACTCACCTCCATGGTCAGATTGAATAGAACAGATCTTGTGTTTTCCTTCTTGTTTGACCTTATTAAAAAACTGATTAAACTTTTGAAATGCATCACTTTCATTTGCTAAGAAAAAGATCCATGAATATCTAGAGAAGTCATCTATGATGACATAGCCAAACTTGTTCCCATTAAGACTCTGAGTTCTAGTAGGACCGAAAAGGTCCATATGGAGAAGTTCCATTGGTCTAGAGGACAATGGCTCAGATCTTAGCTTGAAAGAATTCCTGGTCTGTTTGCCTAGAGCACAGGCATCACATGATTTTCAAATAGAATTGAATTTAATTCTAGGCATGCCTCTAACTAAATCATGCTTGACCAATTTATTTAAAGTAGTAAAGCTAGCATGGCCTAAACGTCTATGCCATTCAAAAGTATCATTTTCAGAATTGGCAGATAAACAAATATTAGATTCAGATTCCTCATCTAAGTCTACCATGTAAACATTATTAATCCCGTTGGCTACAAATTTAACCACATCAGAATTTATTTCAAAGATTTTGCATGAATTATCATCAAACACAACCCTGTGACCCTTGTCACATAACTGACTAATGCTAATCAGGTTGTGTTGAAGACCTTCCACAAGTAGAACTTTTTCAATGGAGTTTGTGGAAGTCTTACCTACTGTGCCAACTCCAATTATCTTACCTTTGTTCTTTCCTCCAAACTTGACCAGACCCCCTACCTTCATCTCTATCTTGCTGAACTTGGATCGGTCTCCTGTCATGTGCCTGGAGCAGCCACTGTCGAGGTACCACTTGTTGTCTTCAGCTGCCAGGCCGACCTACACAAACAAAATCAAGCAAAGTGATTTGGAACCCAAGATGAGTTGGGTCCAAAGATATTGTTCAAATCTCTGATCAAATGTTTAGGTATCCAAATTTGCTTCAGCATGGTTTTCTCTGGCACCTTTACTTCTGGTTTATTGTAATTAAGTCCAGCTGGTCTGGAGAAGTAAGCTCTATTCCATTCATTAGGCTTCCCATTCCTAGGAAATCTTCTGTGAGCTTGTTGATTAGCAGATTTTTGAAGATGATAATTATTTCTCCAGTAGGTCCTGTTTGGACCCATCTGATTGTAGTAATTCCAGCTTTTCTTCTGATCCACTTGCTTGGTCCATTTACCATTTATGTTCTGATGAGTGGGCTTAGTGAAGTTCTTCACAAAATTCATTCCCATTTTAAATGGTTTACCAGCACTGTTCTTTAAAGTTTCTTTCGGACATTGAGCTCCTTTATTGCTGTTTGAGCTGGATGGTGTGTCCAGCTTCTCTTTTCCCTTCTCTGGGCAGAAGGTGATGGTCTTGAATTGTAGGGGTCTCTTGTTAGTTGGGTCATAGCCTAGACCCTCCTTATTGAAGTTAACCCTTGTCCCTAGAATAGCATCCAGACTAGTTTTTCCCTGAACAAATCTTTCCAAAACCTTTTGTTTGTCTTCTAGCTCTTTTTGCAGTGACTCAGAATTTTTTAACAGTTCAGCATTCACTATCTTAACAGCTTCATATTTATCTGAGTTCACTCTAATTTCATTCAGGCTTTCTTCAATTTTAGTTTTCAGTTCATTGAGCTGGGTGTGACTCTCCTGGTTTTCTCCCTTGAGCTTATCATTTTCTTTTCTTAGTGAGGTCATTTCTTCTAGTTGCTCTTTTAGTTTCTGATTTTCCTCATAGAACTGGGTTTGTTCTTCAACATTAGTATTAAATTTTCTTTTGAGGACCCTATGCTCTTTACTGAGAGAATTAAACTTGTCTAACAATTCACCATAAGCATCTTCCCAGTCATCAATAGAGAAATTTTTAAAGACATTTATTACCTCCTCTTCGCTATTTGCCATAAGGTAAATTCCTTCTTCATACTCCTCTGAGGAAGTGTCTTCGAGATCTTCTTCCTCCTCGCTCCACGTGCAGACCATCGTATGTGGCTTCTTCTTTTTCTGCACCTTTGAGCTCTTCTTCTGAAAGTAGGGACCCTTCTTTTGGAGATCTGGGCATTCGCTTTTCATGTGTCCCTGTTTGTTACAATGAAAACAAGTCAGTCTCTTAGAATTTCTATCCTTATGATTGGTAGATTCAACATTCTTGTTAAAGGAGTATGACTTCTTCCTCCTAAAGGTCTTCCCCTTTCTCCTTAAAAATTTACTGAACTGTCGAGTGAGCATTGCCTGCTCCTTCTGGTCGAGATCGGAAAAACCATCGGACTCACCGCTACTGCTGCTGCTACTGCTACTCTTGTTGTGGGATGCCTTGAGAGCTACATTCTTACCCTTCCTGTCACTTCCTTCACCACCTCCTTTGAAATTCATCTCATAGGTCATGAGGGATCCTATGAGTTCATTCACTGTCAATGTCGTCAGATCTTTTGACTCCTCTATCACTATGGCCTTAGTGTGCCATGCTGGGGATAAATATCTAAGAATTTTCCTGACTATATCTGCCTCAACTAGATCCTTCCCTAGCCCCTTAAGAGTGTTTGTGATCAAGGACAACCTGGCATACATTTCAGTAATATTCTCCTCTGCATTCATCCTAAACAATTCATACTTAGAGGTGTAGAGATTTACCTTCGAGGCTTTCACTTGAGTTGTACCTTCGTAGATTAATTGCAGCTCATCCCACATTCGCTTGGCAGTCTTGTAGGCAGATATGCGGGCATATTCCTCTAGGTGAACAGCACACTGGATGATGTTCAGCTCCGTCCAGTTGAGTGAAGATAGCTTGACATGATCATCTGTCCACGCGTCCTCGTTCGGTGGCAGATCATACGGCCGAACAGTAATTACCCTCCACAGCTTGTGGCTCTGTGCCCTGATAAACACTTCCATCCTGTTCTTCCAACAGAGATAGTTATTACCATCAAAAAATGGAGGGCGACTAATGGATTGACCTTCAGGCATGAAGCTTCTAGGACCATTAGCATTTCCCTGACCGTTCGTCCACATGATGCAAACCTGCTCTGATACCAAATGTTAGTGCAACGAAGAGTGATATAGAAGGGGGGATGAATAGATCACTCCCGATTTAGAAAACTTCAGCGGAAAATTACTACTTCGAATTTTGACCCTTTAGATACAGCAAAACAATATAGCTAACGCAGTGAATAACTAAGACAGAATAAGAAGGTGCGATTGAAAAAGGTTGTCCACAGTCAAACACAATGCCAAGCAGATGGAGAGCACAACCGATAACAGCAAACCATAGAGGAGACAAGAAATTTTAAGGTGGTTCGATTGTAGTCCACAATCTACATCCACCCCTCACTCCAACTAGAGTGAGGATTCCACTAGCCACTGCTAGAAAACTGTAGACTCAGTCTGCGAACAAGATGCTGCCACACAGCTTGAACAACCAAGGGAAACAAATCCCTCAACCAAACTCTGCTACCCATAGAGCTTGACACCTGGACCTGCAACCAGCAAGACCAGAACCGGAGATGGCTCTCCCTTCCTCCAACCCGGAGGGAACCTGCTAGTGACAGCCCATCACTGGCAAAACCAGAGATCACAGATCTCTCTTCCTCTGCAGCCCAGAGGGGAACTGGAGTAACTCTCCCTTCCTCCAAACACTAGAGGGTAACAATTCGGAATCAGAAATGAAGAAATGAAAAACAGAAAAGAAAACAAGACCAACGATGAACGACAATCGTTTCTGAAAACCAAAAACAAATGTAGCTTCCGAAGAAGCAAATCTTCACAGCACGATTTCTTCTATCTCTCAAGGACTTTTCTCTCAGTTCATATCTCTCAAATTCTTCTCTCTGTCTTTTCTCTGGAACGTGGAGGCTCTCTCTTTTCTTCTTCTGCTCAGGGATTCTTCACTTCAGCCTCTTTTTTCTTTTCGTTTTCTTCTCCTGTTCGCAGAAGACACCTTTTATATGGCATCCGACCTGAATTCCAGGACTTCACACGAGTGGGTCTCGTTCCCTCCTTTTCCAGAGCATCCTCGGATCACGTGCCAGGCATCATCCTCGGTTCACGTGCCCAATCATTAACCTGAGTCATCTGCAGGAAGAGACAAAAGAAATGAATCGAATTAGTTAGTTCAGGCTTATAACAACGAGTGTATATACTTTAGAAGCAGCAAATGGATAAGTGTGTACAATGTGAGAATGTATACACTTGAGGGCCTTCAGCGTCCTCAATGTATAGACTTGAAAACTGATGCATTACATAGCAGAGGGGGATGTGTAGACTTCTGGTAATGCATGAAGCAATCGAGTGTATAGACTTGCAACCAAGGGACTGTACAGACTTGATGAATGAGGGCATGTGAAAGGCAGTGTACAGACTTGAGATGAACGCTGCATGAACGAGCCTAACCAATGTATAGACTTTATGATGCTCAGCCACTGTATAGACTTCACGATGCTCAGCCACTGTATAGACTTCACGATGCTCAATCACTGTATAGACTTCACGATGCTCAATCCACTGTATAGACTTTAATGCAAAAGCTTAAGTTGAGCGAACGATGTATAGACTTACCCCTTGAAGATGTGAGCGAGACAGTGTATAGACTTGGCCCTTGAAGGATGTACAAACTTGAAGATTCGAAGCCCCACGATGTATAGACTCTGTAAATGTGAACACGTGGACAATGTATACACTTGGCCCTTGAGGAATGTACAGACTCTGAACGATGAAGCAGGCTGTACAGACTTGTAACGCTTGAGGACCGATGTATAGACTTGGGAACCCTGAACCAGTGTATAGACTTGAAAGGCTTGAACACTGCGATGTGCAGACTTTGTGATGTATAGACTTAGGAGCATATGTCAAGGCTGTACAGACTTCAGGCTTTGAACGTGTGTGCTGTGAGCAATGTATAGACTTGGTGATCTTTAAAGCACAATGTGCAGAGTTTACCACTGTATAGACTTGAAGTTCTGAACGTAGGTAAAGTGTCAGTGTACAGACTTGCTATGGATGTATGGACTTTGAAGATGCAAGCGATGTACAGACTTGGGGTTCAACTGTGGATGTATAGACTTGGAAGATATGAGGCGATGTACAGACTTGGGGTTCAACTGTGGTAAAGGCTGGGAATGTATAGACTTCCAATGAATGCAATCGCTGTACAGACTTGATCAAACAGACCGATGTATAGACTTGATCTCAAGGAATGGCTGTACAGACTTTGAAGGAAGGCATGAACAGTGAATCAATGTATAGACTTGGATGCCCAACGCCAATGAACTGACTTGCGAATCTGGGGGGTCGACCCATCTGGAAGGGGGGTCGACCCACTATGTCCAGACTATGCTGACAGAGTATGGACTTGAACAAGTAATGCATGTCTATATGACAACAACATGAACTGCACTATCCTACATGAAGCATGAATTAATCTATTGATAGAAACCGATTGATTTATAGTGTGAGACATCATCAAAACCGTAGGGATGCAACATACATCACCGGTCTAAAAAGACCAGTCTTTTGCCCCTTGGTGACTTGCTCCTTGATGATCGCCTGCTTCTCTGGCGTGTGCTTCCTTCTGCGTTGTTGTACGGGCTTCACGGTCGGGTCGAGGTTGAGCTTATGCATCACCGTCTCTTCCGGTATTCCGGGGAGTTGATCATCAGACCATGCAAAGACTCGGGTGTACACGGAAAGAAACTCTTTGTATTGCTGCTGAACCTCAGACGGTAGGTCGGCTCCAATCTTTACTCCTAGGGTCAGGTCGTCGTTTAGGAAAACCGTTAGCAGCTCACCTCCAGGCTCGGAGGTTGCTAGTTTTTCCTCGACTTTCCGGGGGCCCTTGTTCTTCCCGTCTGGCCTTGTGGCTTCAACCAAGATATTATAGCACCTTCTGGCCGTCGCCTGGTTACCTCGGACTTCCCCCATCCCATTTTTGGTGGGAAACTTCATCTTTTGGTGATAGGTAGAGGGCACCGCTTTCGTTCGGCTAAGGATTCCTCAGCCAAAGATTGCATTGTATGCTATCATACCCTTGATCACTATGAAGTCCACCATGACCATAACGGTTTTGGGTGGGGTGCCGAGAGTAACCGGCAGGCTTAGGGCTCCCTCGGGATAAGTGGCCTAGCCATTGAACCCGCAAAGGGAGGTTCGGATCGGGCAGAGTTTAGACGGATTCTCCCCCATCTTAAGGAAACATTCGTAAGATAATACATCAGGGGCACTTCCATTGTCAACTAGAATCCTGTATACGTTACAATGGTTTATTGTGGCCGATATGACTAGGGCGTCGTCATGCGGGGTGGTCAGCCCTTCCAGGTCTTGGTCGGAGAAGACTATGACCTGGGGCTCACTTGGCGGGGCCTTGGGAGGCTCGATGGCTCGGCTCGCCCACTCAGCATGACGCTTCCTTCCTCAGCTACTCTCCCCTCCTGATGCAGCTCCTCCAGCGATGACGTTGATGTGGACCCCGCGAGGGGCGTTGTCGATTTCCTTTGGGACGCCTCGGTCTTCCTCACGGCCAGCCACGAACTGGGATAGGTGTCCCTGGCGGACGAGGCGCTCGATCTCATCCTGGAGCTAGTGGCAATCGTCGGTATGATGCCCATGGTTACTGTGGAACATGCAATGCTTGCTGCGATTGCGGTTTTTCAACCTCATTGGCTTGGGTTGGCGGAGAAGGCTCGAGCCTTTGATGTCTTCATATATCTCGTACACCAGAGCGATTAAGGGAGTGTACCGCTCGTACTTCCGGGACGGTTCCTTGTGCTCTCCGTCTCGATTTCGCCTTTTTCCTTGGCCGATCTTGACTCGAGTGCCCGCTTCTTGTCCCCCTCCCAACCCGAGCCGGTTGTGCCTCGGCATGCGCTGAGTACTTCTTTACACTCGGCGTGACGCAAAGCCAGAGTCACTAGCTCGACAAGGGTCGAGGGAGGGTGGAGGACAAGTTCGCGGCGGAGATTCTCATCCCGGGTGCCCCTGGTCAGCGCGGTTATGGCCGAGGCTACATCCAAGCGGGGGATTCTCAGGGCTTCCAACTTGAATCGGTTGATGTAAGCCCAGAGTTTCTCCCCTTGCGCCTGTTTGAGAGCCAATAGCCCCGCTACCGACCTCGGGGGGCCGCTACCGGCGAAACTCTCCTTGAATACTCGCCCGAATTGCTTGAAATCTTGGATGGATCCGGGGGCAAGGGCCCGGAACCATGCTTGGGCATCTTGGACCAGGGTGGTCGCAAAGGCTCGGCACTTGATGGCGTCGGATGCTCCGTGAAGGGTCATTAGGGCGTCGAAGCTGTCAAAGTGGTTGGCCGGGTCGCCTTGACCATCGTAGGACTTGAAGGTCGGAATGGAGGTTCTGGGAGATACCTCTGCCTTCAAGATGTAATCGGAGAACGGGGATTTTTCCTCGTCCTCTGCCGGAGAGACATTTTGCAAGGTGCGTAGGGCGCGCTCCTGCTCTGTGAACCATCTCTCAAATTTTCACAGTCGGAGGGATAACTTCGGCTGTCGCCGCATTGTGGGGCTGGGGGGACTTCCTTGATGCTCTCCTGGGGCTTCGGTCTCTAGGTTTGGACAGCGTGCCACAGGTCTTCCCCTTTTTGGGGTGGAGGAGGCCTCTTGCTCCGGGGGAGTGGCTTGTGAAGGTCCTCCTGACCTGTTACGGATAATCTGCCGGCCTTGGAGGGTGAAGCGGCCTCCGGCAGTGTGCTGGGACGCATTCTCACGGGGAGGGCTCTCCGGAGGGGCGCGTGACCTTCCTTCCCTAGCCTCCTGGGTCCTCATGAGTTCCACGAGGATGTCCAGTTTTGCGTTGAGGGCTTGGAAAGTGTCTGCGCCACCGTTGAGTGGTAGCCCTACCCCCACGGGTGGAGGGGGTGGTCCGTCGGCTGGGGTGTTGGCGTTGGAGGGACGGTTTTGTGAGGCCTAAGAGGGGCCTTCTCCCGCCGCCACCATGGCCTTTCCCCTGTCGCCGGTGGACCTCCTCCCTGCACTTCTTCACACCATACTGGCTCTTTGGTCGTTTCCCACAGACGGCGCCAGATGAAGAGGCGTGATCTCGCGCCGAACCTGAGCTGGGGGGATGATCACCGAATAGTGAACTGCAAGGAAGGGAAACAGATCAGGGGGCCCAGGGATGGTTCCCTGGGGTAAACCCTCCGATGCCTAAGTCAGTAGAGCAATGGTGGAAGCTATGAAGGGAGGAGGAAAAGAGAGGCGCGAGATCCCTCTACACCAAGGTGGTGAAGTGATTCCTGCTCAGGGAATTTTAGGCATGTGTTGGCCCTTACCTTTCGCGGGAGGGAGTCCCAGGTTTAAATAGTACGCCAGCCCCATGAGTCCCGTAAGCTGAGGAGTTTCAGGAAGGAGTTACGTCCTCATCATGGGCTCTTTATGTCCTCATAAACTCCTGCTCATAAAGGGCTCTCAACGGCAGCGTGGATAAGCAATTGTCGATTAAACCCAAGCATGAAGGGTGCCAACACTGTCCGGGCGATAGGCATAGCTCGGATGAAGATAGGTCGGAGTGGGCGCTGAGCGCTTGCCTTTATCCCGATGAGGGGATAGGTCGGGCATGGCTCTTCCTCCGTCCTGACCGATGCTCGGGCCTTCCAAGCCTAAGGGCCGCCGAGGAAGGGTTTGATCCCGAGTGATCTTATTGGACTTTTTAGTCTAAGTGGGCCCTGCGGGGTTGTCACTTAGATGAGCTAGGCCTCGTTTGGTCCTGATGGACCTAGTTCGGCTGCTCTTAGATGGGCTACAGAAATCCCCCTCTCCAATGCGTTACCGGCTCTACATTTCAAGCTTCAGGATTTCATTTGCCGCATGCTGGTCTAGGCCCTGGTCCCAAGTTATTTTGGGGTTGATGAGCCTACACTTTTGAAGACGGTTGCTAAGAAGAGCTATCATGCACTAGCGTCAATTTCTTCTCGAGCAAAGCCGGTGGCAATCTCTTTGCTCGCAAGATGATTCACTATTAATGATGCTATTTCCCCTCGCTCCATTGCTGTTCAGTTCAATAGCCAAGAAGGGTTCTCCACCCGAATTGTGCTAACTCATATGGCCGCCAAGAGTTTGATGAGTTCCACGTTCAAGGGGCAGTTGGCCGTATTCTCTGTACCTCCCAAGGATATTGTGCACATTTTATGCAATCTTCCTCGATTTATTGGTGAGTCGGCCATGTCGACGCGGCGCATTACTCTCCTTTAGTTTCGTCCTTCTTTTCTAGCAAGGGAGTTATACTTCATGCCCGATTATCGAGGGGAGTTGCCGAATCTTATGTTGCTAGTGTCAAGTGACAAGACTCCATGGTTTCACAGTGGTCATTCATCTGAGGAGTTGTCTGTTCAAGAATGTCCGCATATGGTTAACAAGGGATGTCTAGGGGCAACCGCCCCAGTAAGGATCAATGTTCATAATCGGGCCAGGCCGTCTGTCAGATGGGCCCGTTATTTGAGAAGACACTGCAGATCAAGAAGCCCGAAGGATCGAGTCTACACCAGGCGGGCTCATTTCAAGGAAAATTCTACCAAGAAGAGGCGGCGGCGCAAGTTTAAGGGCAGCGTGTTGTGCACTCAGGGGTCCACTTCTTCCTCTTCCTCCCCTTCTTTTCATTCATCTTTCCTTCTACTCAGTTCCCACCCTTGGTTGTGTACCTTCCTCCTTCTGATCCTGTCTCCATGATTTTCTCCTCCCTTCCAAGGTCCGTGAATGATGAGGGCATCACTCACGATTCCCTCTGGCTTGGCACCTCTCTCCCTCCCGGAGGCAGCTAGGAAGCAGCCCTTCTTCTGGATTGGACCTGAGTGCTTACCATTTGGTCATCTTGTTGATTTCTCCTTTTTTTTGAGTCATAATCATGTAATTTGCCTTTTATTTGAGTCTTGTACCTAGGTTATCCAGTCATTTCCCTAAGTTCGAGTCTCATTAGGCTATGGAGCTTGCTATTGGGCCTATTTCTTTGGGCTAGGCCCATGGCCGCACCCCCCCTTCCTTGGTTATCTGTTAGTATGTTAAAAGTCAGGGTCTTATATGTAAAAGTAGGTTTCCTATAAATAGGACCCCAATCCCTCTTTTGAAGGTTAATGAAGTATTGTTGAAAATTGCCACTTAAGTGCTCTTCTCTCTCTCTCACTAGCTCTCTCTCTCCTCTCTCTCTAGGGGGCGAACCCCACTCTCTCTCTCTCCCCCTCCCTTGGGCGAACTAGCCCCTTCACCTTCCCCTCCCCCTGCCACCCCAGCTGCCACCTCACCCTCCACCCCTTCATCTCCCCTAGGCCACTTAATACCCCATTTACTCCCACCACTCCCCAAGCAACCCTTCCCCTTCCCCATACAACCTTCCATCTTCCCAAGAGGAATCCCCACTTCCCAAGCATCTCTCCACATCCCCAAGGCAGCCCCTTCCCATTCCCTAGACTACCATTAACCCTCCATTAACCCACCACTCCAAATCCAAAGGCAACATCCCCACTCCCCTAGACCATTTGCGCCCCCACCCCCATCCTTGGCCACACCCCTCTCCCCTCCCCTCCACCTACCAGCTGCGGCCATCTCACCCCCCTCCCTCTTGGATCTCTCTTCTCCCCCCTGCTCAACCCCTCTCATCACCCTAGAAGCATCCCACCCCACCCACCATCCACACCTCTCCACCTCCATTGCTAACCCCCACCTACCCCAACCAAGTTCTTCCACCCCTCTCTTCCCCTTTGATCAGTCTGCAGGTGGCAGAGAAAGGGCTGTCTTGCAGAAGCTGTCACGGAGTCATACGGCGACCTCTGAAGACGTACCATACATTTCTGGAAAGGCAGACCAGTCGGCTTCGCAGGCGAGGCGGTCTGATCCCATTCCGAGTTCGGGGCTGTCCGAGAGAGCCATTCTCCCCTGACTGCGCTGGACTCCCTCTGCAGAGTACCTGAACCCGGTTAGAAGCTGCACCACGACAAACGGCGAAGGATCCAGACTATGAGCTCTTCTACAAAGTTCTCCTTCCTCAAGTCTTCTATCAGGATCAAGAAGTAGAATTGCGTTCGGGGTCCGGAGGCCAGAGTTCTCGTTTTTCTCCCTCGGCAGGTCGGGTCTGCCTCTCACAGTCTGCAGCGACATGCCCCCACTCTTCTGAGCCTCCTCATCCTCACCGACATCAGACGGCTTCCCCGTCAATTTTTCTGCGAAGAGGGCTCGACCACGGTTCCATAAAATCCAGCGGCTCATGATTCAGAGCTCAGGAATGACCGGGGTAGCTTCTGCAAGTCGCTGTTCGTATCAGGTAGTTTCTGCGGCCAGAATCTGCCACCCTGTTCGAAGCTCGACCCGGACCAGCAGCTGCAGCAGAAGAAATCGTGAAAATTCTGGGTCATCCGCGTACCAGATACGAAGATCCCCACGCTGGTCTTGCCTCCGGAAAAATTCTGGAACGCGATCTACAGCCCCGGGACCGTCTGGCAGTCAGCCATCACAGCCTGCACGTGGAAACAGCCTCGGCTTCCCTCTTCCGTTCTCCGACGATTCTCCAGTCCCCGCCTGGCCGGTTTACCGCCCCTCCCTGCGTGGAGGTAGTGTTTGATTGTATTTGATCATCCCTTCCCCGAGGTCACCCTCCTGCGTGAGGTGTAGTGATTGTATTAAGTTGAACATGTTGAAGCTTCATCGGCGCAGTGTGCGGGGACCCACACTTCCCCGCTCGCCCTCATCTCCGACCGGGGTTGGTTTTCTCAAACCAACCAGGTGAGCCTCTACCCTTGCTCATTTACTCCTGTTCATTTCATATCTGCGAAACTTGTCTGCTGGTCGGTGAGAGAGTGCCCGATCCCGGAGCCACCAACCCTTGTGTGGTCACCGTGGATGATAGTGAGCGAGTGACCTAGTGCCCCCAAGGCACCCGGCCGCCCTTGTTTGTGGGCTTCATATCCTCGGGAGGGACAACCTTAGCGGTGCTGGTCCTCTAGCCAGCCAGGGGCTTTCTCCACAATCTTGACTCGGCATCACCGAGTCACCCGGGAAACGTGTGCGCGCGGTGTGACGGCGACTCTCAAGTTGCTCCCAATCTTGTGGTTGTGATTGCGAATCAAGTCCTAGGGATCACATTTCTACTGCTGCATATTGTGTCACACTAAATGGTATCAGAGCAAGTTTTAGACTTGTCTCTACAAGCCTAGGTCCTAGGGCAATTGCATTACCATCCCGTGTCGGTCACCTTGTCATTGTGCATGTCCACCCGTAGGGGTACCATATACCGGATCAATCCTTCTACTTCCGATCCACCTATGGATTCCAATTTCCAAGGCACCCAAAACATCCCTAGGGAAGCTCCCCAAGCTCCTATGGATCGACTTGAGGCTGCCATTCAAGCCCTCACGGAGCAAATGAATGGTTTTTCCACCCGATTAGAGAGATTAGAAGAAACTAGGGCCCCACCTAGGAATCATGTCCCAAGGGCTCCTCCTCCGCGGGTTGAACATGAGAGGGAAGACCTAGAGAATGAGTGGTGTCGTGAGCAAGAGAGAGCTCCCCAACCTCGGTACCATGAGAGGCGACCACGAGAGGATCCGGATGACTTCCTCTTAAGGATGATTAAAGTGGAAGCCCCGAATTTTGACGGGTCTCATAACCCTAGTGCCTATAAAGAATGGGAGCATGGCATGGACCAATACTTTGATTGGTACCCCATGTCCGAGGAGAGAAAGGTTAGGTTGGCCAAAATGCACCTTCTTAAGCAAGCCAAGACCTATTGGCTAAAGGTAGAAAGCCAAAGGAGAATTAGGCGTGAGGAACCCATTGACACTTGGATGGACATGAAAGTCCAGCTTAGGAGTAAATATCTTCCCAACTCCTATAGCCAACTTCTCCTTGATGAATGGCAAAGACTTACCCAAGAGGGAAAGACCGTGGAAGAGTATGTTGAGAAATTTGACTCATATCTCTTAAGGTGTGGTGTCGTCGAAGAACCAGCCGTCACTTTATCCTGGTTTAGGAATGGTCTCCTCCCCCACATCAAACGGGAGCTTTTCATGAGGGAAGCTCATAGCCTTGAGGTTGCCTATCAAATAGCCCGTGATGTAGAAAGGTTTTCTAGGAACCCAAGGTTTGCCCCCCCCAAGGGCCCGGGACCCCGTCCCAACCTGCCTCCTCTGTTGAGAACACCTCCTCCCAGTGGGGGAACCCCCACTCGGCCCTACCCCCAGCCAACCAATCCTACCCCCACAAAGGCCACTACACCCAACCCTCCTCCCCGAAGGGAGGAAGCCTCCAAAGGGAAGACCCCAGGGAGTAGTACGATTAAATGTTTTCAATGCCATGGTTATGGCCACATAGCCTCCCAATGCCTTTCCAAGGGGATGTCGAGCCTTGTTATTAAGGGCGGGCCTACCACATCCCAGGAAACCCATGAGGATACTGTTGAGGAGTACGAGGCTGCTTTAGGGTGGGAAGAGGAATACGAGGAGCAATTCTTTGAGGAAGGTGTAGAAGATGACCCCCACTCCACCCACCTAGGGGTGATAAGGTGCACTCTTACCCAACCTCAAGAGGACGACTGGCGGAGGACTTCCATTTTTCACACCTTCATCAAAATCGGGGACCATGTTAGGAAGGTCATCCTAGACAACGGAAGTTGTGTCAACGCCGTGTCCCCGGACACCGTCAAGCTTCTAGGGCTTACCCCAACACCCCACCCCAAACCATATCGTGTATCATGGATAAACAACCATTCACTACCCGTCAACACATGTTGTCTTATCCCCATCACCTTTTCATCCTACCAAGGACAAATATGGTGTGACATCATCCCTATGGCTGTAGGAAGCATCCTACTAGGGAGACCTTGGATATATGATGTTAATGCTACCATCTATGGGAAAACGAACACATGCACCTTTGAACACGAGGGGAAGACCATTCGCCTCAACCCTTCCCCACCCCGAAAGGAACCACCCTCCAAGGGAATTCTCCCTACACCACCCCAAAGCCCAGGGGTCTCATCACCCCCAACCCAACCAACAAGTCAACTGTCCACCCATGAGAGCCCCACCAAGGGCCTACACCTCATCACTAGACAAGAACACGAGGAAGAGGTAGCTCTCGGAACACCCGTATACGCTGTAGTCATATGCCTCGGGGAACCCACCCCCTCCAACCCTCATCCCGTGGAAATCCACCCTCTCCTAGAAGAATTCAAGGATGTGTTCCCCGAAGAGCTCCCCGATCAACTGCCACCCATGAGGGATGTCCAACATGCTATTGACCTTGTCCCAGGGGCCACCCTCCCAAACCTTCCCCACTATCGTCTCAACCCCACTGAGCATGCTGAATTGAGGAGGCAAGTGGAGGAACTCATTAGAAAAGGCTTCCTCCGTCTTAGCAAAAGTCCTTGTGCTGTCCCAGCCCTCCTCACACCAAAGAAAGATGGGACATGGCGAATGTGTGTCGACAGCAGGGCCATCAACAAGATCACAGTCAAATATAGGTTTCCCATACCTAGACTTGACGATATGCTTGACATGCTAGCCGGAGCCACCATTTTTTCCAAAATAGATCTCAAAAGTGGCTACCATCAGGTTAGGATAAGGCCAGGGGATGAATGGAAAACTGCCTTTAAAACTAAAGATGGGCTCTATGAATGGCTAGTGATGTCTTTCGGGCTTTCAAATGCCCCGAGTACCTTCATGCGTCTCATGACGGAGGTCCTTAGACCTTACATAGGAGACTTCCTAGTGGTCTATTTCGACGATATCCTTATCTACAGCAAGACCAGGGAAGCCCACTTCAACCACCTTAGGCAAGTCTGCACTATCCTTAGGAAAGAGAGTCTCTATGCCAATCCAGGAAAATGCCACTTCCTGACTGAGTCCATTACTTTCCTTGGGTATATGGTTTCCACTAAGGGAGTGTCCATGGACCCCGAGAAGGTCCGAGCTATCCTTGATTGGCCGGAACCCCGCACCCTCCATGAGGTTAGGAGTTTCCATGGTTTGGCCACCTTTTACCGAAGATTCATCCGTGGGTTCAACACAGTCACAGCCCCTATCACCGACTGCCTTAAAAAGGGGACCTTTGTGTGGACCAAGTCGGCTTCTAGGGCCTTCCAGGAGCTCAAAGAGAGGATGACCCAAGCCCCAGTATTATGCCTCCCTGACTTCTCCAAAGTCTTTGAGGTAACTTGTGATGCTTCTGGGGTAGGAATCGGCGGAATCCTCAGCCAAGAAGGACACCCAGTAGCCTACTTTAGTGAGAAGCTGTGTGACGCCAGGTTGAAATTCTCTACCTATGACAAGGAATTCTATGCGGTGGTGCAATCCCTCCGCCATTGGAGGCACTACCTCTTGCCCAAGGAATTTGTCATATTCTCCGACCATGAGGCCCTAAAATACCTCAACTCCCAGCAGAAACTGAATGCCTGGCATGCCCGATGGGTCGAGTACATCCAGGCCTACACATTTGTGATCAAACATAAGGCCGGAAGTGAAAACCGTGCTGCTGATGCACTCAGTAGGAGGATCTCCCTGCTAGCTACCATTCAGGTAGAAGTAATAGGGTTCGATCGGGTTAAGGAAGAATACCCAAATTGTCCCAATTTTGGACATATCCATGCCATCCTAATCACCCATTCGCCCCAGGAACACCAGGGTTTTATCCTAGAGGACGGATTCATCTTCAAAGGGCAAAGACTCTGCATACCTAGAACTTCACTACGGGATTTATTAGTTTGGGAATTACATGCAGGAGGCCTGGCTGGGCACTTTGGGGTTCACAAAACCATTGCCTTGGTTGAAGGACAGTTCCATTGGCCCAGCCTCAAAAGGGATGTGGCCAAAATTGTGGGGCAATGTCGTACATGTGCGACTGCTAAGCAAGTTAAACAGAACACGGGCCTATACACCCCTCTTCCCGTCCCTGATCGGCCATGGCAGGACCTGAGCATGGACTTCGTGTTAGGACTACCTCGGACCCAGAGGAAACATGACTCCATCTTTGTTGTAGTGGACAGATTCTCAAAAATGGCCCACTTCATCCCCTGTTCTAAAACCTCTGACGCCTCCCAAGTGGCCCGTCTGTTCTTTGATGAGGTAGTCCGCCTCCATGGCTTGCCCAAGACCATCATTTCAGATAGGGACGTCAAATTCACCAGCTACTTTTGGAAGACCCTCTGGCATCTAATGGGGACCCTGCTTAAATTTTCCATGGCCTATCACCCTCAAACCGATGGCCAGACCGAAGTCGTCAATCGGAGCCTAGGGAATCTCCTGCGGTGCCTTGTTGAGGACCGCCCTAGAAATTGGGATCTCATTCTACCTCAAGCCGAGTTTGCATACAATAATTCCACCAATAGGTCCATAGGCATGAGTCCTTTCGAAGCTGTGCATGGTTACAAACCCAAGAAGCCAACAGATCTCATTCCCCTACCCCCTCATGCTAGGGTATCCATCACTGCTGAGTCTTTTGCACAACACCTTAGAGAGTTGCATGAAGATATTCGCAAAAACATTCACAAGAGCAATGAGATTTACAAGAAGTCAGCTGATTCCCACCGCCGCCACCAAGAATTCCAAGTTGGTGATTTTGTGATGGTGAGAACTGAGAGGCTATTCCCTGGGAATACCTCTAAGTTGAGGTCTCGTGGAGCCGGCCCCTTCCAGGTGCTGAGACGACTTGGCACCAATGCTTATGTGTTGGACCTCCCTGAAGAATACGGAGTAAGTCCCACATTCAATGTGGCTGACCTGGTACCCTACAAGGGCCCCACGGTGACACCCAGTGAGGAGATCCAGCCTATTCCACCCCTTGAGAGAGCCCCCACACTTCAGAGAGCTCCACCCAACTTGAGAAACCAGCGTGATAAAGTGGAGCAGATATTAGATGAACAGGTCACCAACACAAGGAGCAAGGCGTATGAGCGATACCTGGTCAGGTGGAAGGGACGACCACCCTCGGACGATGCCTGGGTGAGCCGGGAGGATCTCCAGCAGCTGGACCCCGATCTTCTAGAGCAGTACCACAGCAGGGAGGGCCTTTACTAGACTGAGTCGAGCTCTTCGCAACCCGGGAGAATTGATGAGGGCATCACTCACGATTCCCTCTGGCTTGGCACCTCTCTCCCTCCCGGAGGCAGCTAGGAAGCAGCCCTTCTTCTGGATTGGACCTGAGTGCTTACCATTTGGTCATCTTGTTGATTTCTCCTTTTTTTTGAGTCATAATCATGTAATTTGCCTTTTATTTGAGTCTTGTACCTAGGTTATCCAGTCATTTCCCTAAGTTCGAGTCTCATTAGGCTATGGAGCTTGCTATTGGGCCTATTTCTTTGGGCTAGGCCCATGGGCGCACCCCCCCTTCCTTGGTTATCTGTTAGTATGTTAAAAGTAAGGGTCTTATATGTAAAAGTGGGTTTCCTATAAATAGGACCCCAATCCCTCTTTTGAAGGTTAATGAAGTATTGTTGAAAATTGCCACTTAAGTGCTCTTCTCTCTCTCTCACTAGCTCTCTCTCTCCTCTCTCTCTAGGGGGCGAACCCCACTCTCTCTCTCTCCCCCTCCCTTGGGCGAACTAGCCCCTTCACCTTCCCCTCCCCCTGCCACCTCAGCTGCCACCTCACCCTCCACCCCTTCACCTCCCCTAGGCCACTTAATACCCCATTTACTCCCACCACTCCCCAAGCAACCCTTCCCCTTCCCCATACAACCTTCCATCTTCCCAAGAGGAATCCCCACTTCCCAAGCATCTCTCCACATCCCCAAGGCAGCCCCTTCCCATTCCCTAGACTACCATTAACCCTCCATTAACCCACCACTCCAAATCCAAAGGCAACATCCCCACTCCCCTAGACCATTTGCGCCCCCACCCCCATCCTTGGCCGCACCCCTCTCCCCTCCCCTCCACCTACCAGCTGCGGCCATCTCACCCCCCTCCCTCTTGGATCTCTCTTCTCCCCCCTGCTCAACCCCTCTCATCACCCTAGAAGCATCCCACCCCACCCACCATCCACACCTCTCCACCTCCATTGCTAACCCCCACCTACCCCAACCAAGTTCTTCCACCCCTCTCTTCCCCTTTGATCAGTCTGCAGGTGGCAGAGAAAGGGCTGTCTTGAAGAAGCTGTCACGGAGTCATACGGTGACCTCTGAAGACGTACCATACATTGCTGGAAAGGTCGACCAGTCGGCTTCGCAGGCGAGGCAGTCTCATCCCATTCCGAGTTCGGGGCTGTCCGGGAGAGCCATTCTCCCCTGACTGCGCTGGACTCCCTCTGCAGAGTACCTGAACCCGGTTAGAAGCTGCACCACAACAAACGGAGAAGGATTCAGACTACGAGATCTTCTACAAAGTTCTCCTTCCTCAAGTCCTCTATCAGGATCAAGAAGTAGAATTGCGTTCGGGGTCCGGAGGCCAGAGTTCTCGTTTTTCTCCCTCGGCAGGTCGGGTCTGCATCCCACAGTCTGCAGCAACCTACCCCCACTCTTCTGAGCCTCCCCGTCCTCACCGACATCAGACGGCTTCCCCGTCAATTTTTCTGCGAAGAGGGCTCGACCACAGTTCCAGAAACTCCAGCGGCTCATGATTCAGAGCTCGGGAGCTACCGAGGTAGCTTCTGCAAGTCTCTGTTCGTATCAGGTAGTTCCTGCGGCCAGAATCTGCCACCCTGTTCAAAGCTCGACCCGGACCAGCAGCTGCAGCAGAAGAAATCGTGAAAATTCTGGGTCATCCGCGTACCAGATACGAAGATCCCCACGCTGGTCTTGCCTCCGTAAAAATTCTGGAACGCGATCTACAGCCCTAGGACCGTCTGGCAGTCAGCCATCACAGCCTGCACGTAGAAACAGCCTCGGCTTCCCTCTTCCGTTCTCCGACGATTCTCCCGTCCCCGCCTGGCCGGCTTACCGCCCCTCCCTGCGTGGAGGTAGTGTTTGATTGTATTTGATCATCCCTTTCCCGAGGTCACCCTCCTGCGCGAGGTGTAGTGGTTGTATTAAGTTGAACAGGTTGAAGCTTCATCGGCGCAGTGTGCGGGGACCCACACTTCCCCGCTCGCCCTCGTCTCCGACCGGGGTTGGTTTCCTCAAACCAGCCAGGTGAGCCTCTACCCTTGCTCATTTACTCCTGTTCATTTCATATCTGCGAAACTTATCTGCTGGTCGGTGAGAGAGTGCCCGATCCCGGAGCCACCAACCCTTGTGTGGTCACCGTGGATGATAGTGAGCGAGTGACCTAGTGCCCCCAAGGCACCCGGCCGCCCTTGTTTGTGGGCTTCATATCCTCGGGAGGGACAACCTTAGCGGTGCTGGTCCTCTAGCCAGCCAGGGGCTTTCTCCACAATCTCGACTCGGCATCACCGAGTCACCCCGGGAAACGTGTGCGCGCGGTGTGACGGCGACTCTCAAGTTGCTCCCAATCTTGTGGTTGTGATTGCGAATCAAGTCCTAGGGATCAAATCTTTTGCTGCATCTGGTGTCACATCAGTGAACCCTCATTGCTCTTCTTCCAATCCGGATCCTCTAGATTCTCCCTCCTCTCACAATTCTAGGCCTCGGCCTAAGCCATCCTTTCATCCCGATTTCGGGACGTCACCTAATTCTTCTCCCCCAGGACTCCTGGGTGTTGCTTCTGATTCTTCTCCGACTCTGTCGGATGACCTGACCATCATTCTCCTTCTCTGACCCTGTCGGATGCCCACTATTTTCATTCTCCGACCCTGTCGGATGCTACTTCTGATTCTTCTCTGACCACGTCGGATGATTACTCTTCTTCTTCTACATCTTTGCAGCAATCTACTCATCATTTTTCTTTTCCCTCTTCTTCACCCTTTCGGGGGCGTTGCCCTTTTTATTTCTATTTTTGAGGCTTTAGTCCACCTTGATCCCAGCAGATATCTGCTTATTCTGTATCTGGTTCATTGTTATCAGGGTCTCTGTACCTTAACGAGGGAGTTATAGCCCTTTGGTGTCTGCCACTCCTCCGTGTCGAGGAATCTAAAACCCCTTGTTATCCTCTCCCACTTTGTCCTGTCAAGTGAGGAAAACAAAGCTCGTACTGCTCAAAGCTTGATGATCAAGATCGCTTCAGGATGCTACTTCCACACTATAGATTTGTAAGGTATCTTTGTTTTGTGCAAGAATATACTATTACTCTTATTGTTATTCCTGTGCATGGTTATAATTCTGGTTCCTCAACACGGTTGAGTGGTTTAGGCCTTAGTTAATGTTTGATCAAAATGAGTTCACTTCTGCAGCATCCTTAGGCTGGTGATAGCTCCATGCTGGGAGTCTAGTTTCTTTCCCCGATTGTTAAGGGTGACCTTTTAGCATGGGTTTTTTTCACACACTACACGGCGAGCCATAGCCGATCGATCTCTCTAGAGCAACACCGTGGCTACTTTGGCCATACCATGGGTATGCACGAAGTCTTTTCTTTTCTCTGCTTAGCTAAGTGCAGGGGCAAGAGATGGATGGATGAGATGACCAACCTAGGCGCTCCCTAATACGGGAAAGGTCTCAAATAGGGACAGTCTTAGAAAAAGAAATGAATAAAAAATACCATGAAAAATGCCCCTAATCCTAGTAACCGGGCCTGCTTCTCCTAAGACAAGAGATGAGATTCGTGTAAAATGGTGAAGGGTAGTGCATCATCATGTGTGTATCAAAATCAAAAGTGGGATTTATTTAAATATCTGGCCGATAAGGGCTATGCCAAAATCATATCTAAAAATCAATGTAAAATTATAAAAATCAAAGACAGAAAGCCCCGACACAACAGACTGTATCTTTGAGGGGTAGTGCCCTGTGGACGTCGAAAAATGACGGCGTCGATCGTACGGCATGCACATCGTAACACTCGAGAGCAAGCCGGAGATGAAAAGGCCGAATAAACCTCATGCCTTGCCCGATCAGGACGAGAACTTGCTTGGTGGTCCGCTACCCGCTAAGGAAGCCCCCTAAGCAGAAGATACAGCTACAACGCTCCAACCGGCCATGCCGAGAGCTGAATCAGAGAAAAGTCGAGAACTCCGGCACAGTCTCGGCATGCACCGAAAGTCACGCAGAATCTGGGACCGAGTCCCAGAGGCTACAAACGGAATATTGTGGAGGCTATACGAGTCGCAACTGGAACGTTCTGGGAATGCCGACATTCATATAAATGGCCGCGACTTCGAAAAGAATCCGTTTGGTGCTTAAAACGGCACGAAGGGGCCTTAAAACAGCGCGCCTTAAAACGGCGCACCCCCTTTTTTCTTTGGCTACACGGCGCGCTCCTATTGAAGGGGCCTCCCCCTTTGATGCTTAAAACGGCGCCCCTTTGAATGTGGCGCCGTTTTAACCCCTCATTCTATTCTCTGAAGCGCTTCCCCGGCGCACAAACAAGCCATCCCATCTACACTCTGATGCTCTGTTTTGCATCATTATGGCATGCAGAGAACATTCAATGCCCACGGCTCTGCTTCTACCTCCGTTCGACAGCACATAAGCAGCGGCAGCAAGGCAAGCTCCGACAAATCTCTGAGCGCCCCATCCTCGGACGAGTAGCAGTGTACGGGACGAATCAATGGCGTCCAGCACAGCCAGTCAACTCCCGACTTCGTTGCGGACGAGGTGGAAGTGGCAGGGACGCTCCCATGATGGTCGTTCTATAAAAGGGGCAGCATTGTGAAGCCGAAGGGACATACAGAAGGAGCTAGAAGAAGAAAGGGCAGAGAGAAGAGAGGCTGAAGGGAAGGCTGGCTAGTTCGGCTAGGGTCTCCGACGTCTGAAGAGAAGAAGAAGCTCCATCCATTCCCACCTGCAAGGTGAAGAAAAAAGAGAGAGAGAGGGTGAGAGAGTGAGAGGGGAGAGAGGGGGAAGAGATTGTGCTCTGTTCCTCCTTCTCCCCCCACCGATGTATCTTCTTCCCCCACCTCAACACCTAGTTTTTCTTTTATCTTCTCCGTTATATTCTTCCCTATGCTTTGGGGGGGTAGATCTCCTCTTGTACCTCTCTTCCCTCCTTTCCTTTCCCTTGAGGATGAATTAAAGAGTGACTTTGTAAGCATGCGCAGTATTCTATTGCTCTGATCCCTTCCCCTTTTCTTCTGTTTTCTTCCTCCCGATTTTCAACATTACCTAGGGTCCTCAGAAGCTTGCCCTTCTGTGGCATGAACTCTGAGGGAACCCGTTCGAAGGGTGAACATTCATGGCCACCTATGGCCTACATTTGTCCCGTTCCACGAAATCATCACCCGTGAGCTGTGGTCGTTCTTGTAGGCTGGCCCTCGAACGTTCCATACTCACATTTGGGTTCGGACCGCCGTGAGGCTACTTCGATTTTTGAGGGTCTACCCCGGAGCAATCCGATTGGTGACTCTCCTTTATCTCTGGCAAGTCCCGGTCCGGGGGAGGTGCTACCGGATTCTCGCCATGGCCAAGAACGCTCAAGATCAAATGAAGAAGATGCCCTCTAGGAACAAGTGAACAAACCACTTCTGAGAGCAAGAACCACACACAGTAAAATCTGTGAACTAAAACCCCTCGAACGAAACACTTAAAGTACATGCTAAGTCACCCTAATGAACAGCTAAACACCTAAACTTCCTCCCTGGTCGCTTAATCTATCAAATGGATGAATAAACGCATCATAAAATCTATCTACGGGTGAAAGGAAAGAAACACAAAGTCAAGGCAATAAGCCCTCGGGGGAGTTTAATACGGCGCGGTGACTATTTCACCGCGCCGGTTTAACATCACTCTCAAAATCCTCTTTGAACCTTCAATTGACAAGTGCCTTCAACACCGTAGCCCGGCGCAGCCCTAATCGGCGCGCCCTCCTCACAAAAGCCCCGTATCTTCTCCCTTCAAATGTTAAAACGGCGCGCCCCCCATCTCCTTTTGTGAACACCTAAAAATGGCGCACCCCCCATTTCCTCCTCATTGAACCCTTAAACGGCGCGCCTTCCTCCATCTCCTTCTTTGGATCCTAAGAATGGCGCGCCCATCTCCATCTTACCGAAGCCCAAATACGGCGCGACCCTTTGGTGACCACCTAAACCGATGACATAAATGGCGCGTTCCGTCCTTCCTTGCCCTCCAATTCCGGCGCGCCCCTTCACATCATAACCCGACGCCCCTTAACCGGCGCGCCCATCTTCTTGCAACTTGCTAATACGGCGTGGCAAAAGAAAACTAAAAGAATGAAAAGAAGAAGGAAAACTATTGAAATTAAAGAATAAACGAGAGAATAAGGACTAAATCAGTAAACAAAATAGAAAGAATGGAATGGGAATAAACCACTTAATTCAATGATCGGAACGACGACAATAGCATACCCCCCCCATAATTAAAATTTTGTTCCGGGGGCGCTGCCCCCGGAAACCTCCGCAAGGGGCGCTGCCCCCTTGACCCCCGCGACCTGACCGGGCAGGTCGAACCCCGCGACCTGACCGCGTAGGTTGATCCGCGTGTAAGGGCGCACGTTAGTAAGCTCGGGCTACGCACTTAATAACTCACTCCCTCGGACTGGGTGCAAAGAGAAAATCAACGGCGCCTTATGGTATCGGACGTGGTTTACGGAATTTCCGACATGGCCATAGTCTGAAATCATCTCCGGCCAACAGTCTATCAACTTGACCCGTCCCTACCGAGATCCAATCCCGCATTCTCATTAAACTTGCCTTGTTCGTGGCAGACATCTGCGCGGCTTTGTCACCATCTTTTATACTACAAACACGGACCTTCGTCCGAACATGAAGTGGCCCGTGAGTGGCCAACATAGTCTGAACATTCACGTCCCGAGACGGGTTTCTAGCATAGTTCATCTTTCACTATCCTCCTGCATTATTAGTATTCTCTTTAGGCCGTAGGGCCCTTATTCCCGGCAATCAATCAAGGGTGTTCCCCCGTATGGGGGATGTAAATAACGCCGTGACCTTTATGGCACGGCGGGTTTCAGTCCCGACACGAACTACATAATTGTCTGATGAGTCAGATCGAGCGCACCATGGGCTTCATGAAGCCCGAATAAATCGTCACTTTGTGACTGGCACGCCCACGCACTTAATAAACGCCAATAAACAAATAACCAACGAATTTAAAGAAAAGTGCATCCACATGCCCTGAAAGGAATTTGAGTCTTGATGTCTCCCATCCTGCATAAAGCTTGTCTCCAATTATTCTTCTACTTCTCCCTCTTAGGCTGGGTTGTATCCCGGGTATGGCCTTAGTAGGGGCACCGTTCTTTAGAGGCAGTTGGTTGTGGCGAGCCACCCTCAAATGCACGCCCTGCTCAAGGGAAGTCTTTAATGAGAGGGGAGGTATGACGATCCTTGGCCAGTAGTTTGAGCCCGTCTTTGGGTGCTGTAGATTGCTATATCTCAAAAATCAAAACAATCAAATATTGTTCAAAAAAATCAAATATTTTCAAAAATCCAATAAATTAGGAAAATTAAAAAATCTAAAAATATTTATCTTTTTGTTCCTTTCTATCTATTTGTTTTGAGGACGGATATGATCTGTTTGTTAAGTGTGCAGGTCGCAAGTACTCAAGCTTCTTTGCTATATCTTTTTGCTCTATCTCCTGTTCATATCTTTTATCTGTTCTCTTCTTCGATCTATTCTCTCGATCTGTTTTAAAGCTCATGTCCTTCTCAGCTTATTTAACATGATCATATCTCCATGAGAGGGCATTGCCTCATGATTATGAACCTGACAGATCTGCTTCATCTGATCTTGGGTTTTGATTGAAGAGCATATTTGTCATGTCTTTTGTCCCGCCGTGTCCATGTCGCGCATGTCTATGTCTCTATGTGTCATCCCACACATGTTGTTTCGTCCCCCCGTGTCGGTCACGTTTTCTCCCACTATGTTTTCGTCCCACGGTGTCGTCCCTTCATGTCGTCATACACATCTTTTTATCCCCCATGGTGTTGTCGTCCCATGTGTCTTTGTCCCACCGCGAGTGTTGTCCCACTGTGTGTGTGTGTTGTCTTGTCCCACTGTGGCTTCAATCTCATGCATGCTTGCCATTTGTTCTTGTGATGTTTGTTATGCTGTTGTGTTTTGTTCATATTTGTCATGTTATATTTCGTTCATTATATTCATCTTCGTGCATGTTGTTATGTTCCTGTTCATCATGTTATGTTCACCGTGGTTGTCTTATATAAGAAAAACCCAGAAAAATTCAAAAAAAATCAATAAAATTAGAACAAAAATATCATTTCGCTTGGCAGGTAAGTCAGGTATGGCTCTCTATCTCTTCTCATTGTTGCATTACTATATGTTATCTACGTTTTTATAGCCTCTCAAAGACCGGCTAGTTGCCCGTGTGTTCTGGGATCTGATGTTCCACTTTAACAAAAATGATGATGATCTAGAAGCATACGGTTAATCGTTGGATAGGCCGCTCGGTTGAGTCGGGTGGGGGACGATGGACTCTGTCTCGCATGCCGTGGTTGCAAGAAGACTCTTGACCCCGTCTGGCTCAGTCTAGCAATAATATCCTTGAGTACTTTCTATTTTATGATTTCTTTGCATTCGTTTTGATGATTTCTTTATTTTAACCCAGCATGCATCATGTCATTTTTTTGAGCACGCACGTCTCGTGATCCATTCAAGGTTTTCTCCTCAGCAATGGTTGATTGCACTTTAATTCCCTTGGATAAGAGATTCTCATTCCACTCTAAATTTGAACGTTCACTCTGATCTGCTCACTTGGTCTGGTTGGCCAGCGTGATTCCTGTCTTGATTTTATCTCAATTTTATCTTTCCATTTCCAACTTTTCAGCTGTGTTCTTTCCGATCCCCTCATTGTCCGTGGATTGTGTCCCCGATGAGGTTGGTCATGTTTTCTTCTCTTTTCCCTTAGTTTATCCAGACATGCCTCATCCGCGTCATTCATTATTTGTGATTAGTTCGGCGTCTTCGGGAGAATTCATGTCGCTTGTTGGTTGTGACGGGTGTCTTTTACCTTGATGCTCGCTTTTCAGTTCTCTTTGCTTCATCTCCATTTCACGTCGCTTTCGCTTTTGCTCCATCCCCGCTCGCTCCCTTGCAAGGCGGACATCAAGGAGGGGCATCTGTTGACACCTATTTTAGCCCACAAGTTGAGTCATTTCTCTTATTCATCATTTTCGATGTTCAGAATTATCCATTATTTTGGAGTCTTCCTTGGATAGATTTCGAGCCCATTTCATTGTTCCCTAGCCTTTGGACTTCGGAGATCATGATTTCTTAGAGCCCCGGAACTTATTTTATCAGCTTTCGACCTTCCAAGTTGACTTGCGGCCCATTTAGGTTGACTTTCCATCAAGCATTTGACTTCTTTCAATGCGTAGTATTGAAAATTACCCTTTTTCATTCCTTTCTGTTTCTCTATTCTAAATGTGCCCTTCACCTAAGTTGTTTGTCTTTCAAAGCTCTACAATTTCTTCTTCTACGCCATTGGCCAGTTCTCCACCAATTTCAAGTTATTAGTGTTTTTCTGTTGTGCTACTCTATTCACTTACGTCCCAACATTTTTTCTCTCTGTTCTTGCCCCATTTTCTCCATTTTCCTCTCATTTTCTCATCTTACTCTCTTCATGAAAGTTGTTCATATGTTTGTTATCTACAATTTCTTCTTCTATCACTTTTGCTAGTTCTGCACCGTTTGAGAGATATGATCCGATTTTAGAAGTCGTGCGAAGTCTGCCTAAAATTTTCCTCCAGCAGCCAAGCGGTCGTTTGCTAGACCGCTAGGACACAAGAAACGGCCATTCACTAGACCGTTTTCCAGAAACTTGTCCGAAATCGTCCTATTTTACCCCTAGAGCCTTGCGATCACCCCTAGACCGTTTGCCATAGCCAAACCGTCCTTTCCTAGACTGTTTTCATCAAGAAGCGGCCGTGCGATAGACCATTTTCTCAATAGAGAGTCCTAAACTTTCTGAACTCCGATTTCTTCGCCGTAGGACTCTTTGGAACCCTTGTTGACACCACTTTCGAGGGAGATATGCCTCCACCTCGGTTTTCATTGATCTGGGACTCTTCCCACCACTATTATCTTACGGTTTATGCATCTATATCCCCGAAATTGGGTGTTTATCTCAGATCTATTTCTAGAAGTTTTCTACTCCTATTTAAAGCACCCAGCTTCGCAGGTTGTGAAGGGGGGCTCTTTCTGGACGTGGGGCAAAGCCATGCTGCATCTCCAATCTTCAACTTCGACCCCATCCTGAAGAGGGAAGTATTAGCTTTCAATTCCACGCTCAAGGGCTTAATTTAGTTGTCTATTTTCTTAGTTCTAGTCTTCTCAATTTCACAAAGCATCACAGTTTTTTGCACTTTCTGCTACACTTGCACTTTTGCATCAACGATTTCTCCCTATTCTTTGCATCATATTTCATGATTTCAACTCTCATTCTCATCACAACACACACACCTATCTTTTTTACCCTTCCACAGGGGTTAAAAACCTCCCCCGGTGAGTTTACCCTCAATTTTTACCCTACTTTATCACTGCGGGATTGATACTACACATGCATGTTTCTAATAGGTTTTTACCTTTGTGTTTTTGCTTTGTTTTGCAGGAGAGCATGGTATGAACGTGAGGCCCTCTTCTTCTAGTCGGCTGGAGGACGAGAGGTTTGAATCTACATCGCTCCCACACCCCGTTGTCAAGCGCGATCAACTCTTCAAGTTCCAAGGTACATGGCACCATCCCTTCATCTCTTCATTCTTTCGGCATTGTTGGAACCTTGGTGGCGATCACGACATGTCTTTCTCATCCTTTCATCCCCTTTTTCTTTGATTCACATTTTTATGCATGTTTTAGTTTAAGGGGGCAGGGTGGAACTATTAAACAATCTACACTTGGGCCTCTCGTCTCTGACCACTAGCTTCCCCTTGGGCAGAACGCCGAGAGCTCCATCTAGGCGGCATCCCGAACAGAAGACTCGATGGAAACCCTTGAAGAGAAGACTCTCATCCTGGGGGATGAAGATAGACCAAAAGACACTCCAAGGGCTTGCAATAGCCTTCTCCACAACATGGAACCTAGGAAGTAGCTCCACGAATGCACGAACGGCCGAATGGAGTTCGTCCCAAAACTGTGATGAACACGCCGGATCTTGTGCGGGTGGAAGAATGATGAGGTTTAGGGGCTTGGGAGGTGGAGATATGTGGTTCTAGGGTTAGGGAAAGATGTTGGAGGAAGAGTGTGTTGAGTTTATCCGAGTGATTTTGATGATAACAAAACCCAGGACATTTATCTCCTACGTGCCATGTATTAGAACGAAGTTTTATGCTATAATCGGTCAATTTCCATCTCATTTCATTTTAATGTTCATAAATCCTCTCATGTGTTAAAAAGAGCCTAAGTGGACTTGTAATCAACCATAACACAAGCTCAATTCAAGCATTGAACTCATGAACAGTTTTTACTGGGCTAACACTTGGATTTTGCAGGACTGGGGATTTTCGGTCGACCCCTGGACCATTGGCGGTCGACCTGAAATAACAGAACCAAATGAAGTCCACCTGTAAAACTAGCGGTCGACCGCCAGACCCATAGCGGTCGACCGAAATTTCCAGTAGCTAAATGTCTATAGGAATTCTCAGAACGGTCGACCGCCAACCTCCATCGGTCGACCGCTAGCCTCGAAGCCTTCATTGTTGACTTTCTTGTTCCAGCTCGAGGAGAGATTCTTTGGCACAATTGTTTAAGCCCATTGCCCCCAATCAAGGAGGATTTCGTGGATCTGGTCCAGGGCTTGTCTCTTGACCACCCTGGGTCTATAAAACATCTCTTTGAGGGATCAAAAAATCCTAATCACTTGTGGAGATCAAGAAGGCTATTGAAGGGGTGAGAAGGCTACTGTAGCTGCGTGAACAGTGCTCCGTCCAAGGGAGTCTTCATCCAAGATTCAGGCTCTCAAGCAAATCTACAACCCATTCAAGTGAAGATCAAGCCAAGGGATCAAGCTGCATCCAAAGCATTCGTCATCCACTAAGGTGGAGCAAATCAAGATTCTTCTCTTGTGTTCTACTTTCATATTTTCTCTTGAGCTTCATTTGTGGTTCTTGTAATCTTCAAACACTTCCGTGTGTAGGGATCTTCCTAGATCCGTATGTGTGTGTGTGTTTAATCTGTTGTGGTTTTGTGTGTGTTAAGGTGTTCTTACACCTTCGTGGGAGCTCTCATTCCCAACGTATCTGTGTGTGTGTCTCATCTTGTAACACCTTACGAGATAGTGTGTGAATCCTCACCGTGTGTGAGAGGTGGACGTAGGTTGCCGTTGTAGCATCCGAACCACCTAAAAATCGCTGTCTTCTGAGTGATTTGATCCATATCTTTTACCTCCATCCTCTCTAGTTCTTTTGTATACTATATTACCTTTTAGTTCTGTTTTCAGGTCTAGATTCATTAACCTTCCTACATGAGATCTCTGGTATATCGAAAGGTAAATTCTGATCGACAAGGTTAGTCCTGTCAGGAAGAAAATACTTTGTGTGAGGGAATCCTCGGATTCTTGGACTCCGCCTAGTACCAAAGAACTACTGTAAAGGTTAATTTACCCAGATTCTCTTTGTATTCCGTTAAATCTCTTCTCGTCTGTTGCCTGCTCTTTGGACGTGATTTTTATCTAGCATAAGTTCTGTAATTTTTGATACCCAATTCACCCCCCCTCTTGGGTGCCATTTAATCACGGGACTTCAGAGTGGAGGTGATAGAATGAGGGAATGGGGTGTTAAGACCCTTTATAAGATGGTCCAGTTGAGGGTTCGTCCGGGCCGGTTCTTCGCCACCGGTCGACCGGTGCGGGTGCGGCGGTCGACCGCTAGCCCCCTAAATCCCCATTTTTGTATTTTTTGTTTCTTTTTATTTTATTTTCTTTTATTTTTCTTTCCCTTTTTTTATATAGGGAGACCATCATCCGACCTTCTGATTGGAATGAGCATCATAAAGTGGAGAGAAAGAGAAGAGATGGAGATTTGAGGAAAGTTCTCTAACTCCCCCTCAGAAGTTGCCTTAGGTCCGGCATCACTGGGCCCATATTTATTTAACCAAGGAATATCTGTCCTTAGAAATATTTTTCAAGGAGAGCTATATCTATAAATACATTCAAGCATGCAGGAGTGTATATGAACACACAAGGTATTAAAAGTAAATATACAAAATAATTTCCAAGGTGATTGCAGACAGAATTCAGATGGTTCTTCCTAAAATCATTAGTGAAAACCAATCAGCATTCATCAAAGGAAGAAGTATACACCACAATGTCCTGTTGGCTAATGATGTGATCAAGAATCTTCACTCAAAAACCAAAGGAAATTTTATATGTATGAAGGCTGATCTCAAAAAAGCTTTTGATTCGGTTAACAGAAAGTATCTATACTACTTGATGGATCAAATGGGCTTCCCTTCAACTTGCATTCAATGGATTTCAAATTATCTTGGTACATCTACATTTTCAGTGCTGGTTAATGGTTCACCACAGGGATTCTTCAAGAGTAGGAATGGACTCAGACAAGGAGATCCATTGTCTCCTTATCTCTTCACCATTGTAATGGAAGGTTTCACATCTTTGATGGAAGCAGAAATTTAGAAAGGAAACATTCGAAGCCCTTCAGCTGGTAACTTGCAAATCTCTCACATAGTTTTTGCAGATGATCTAATACTCTTCTTGAAAGATGATCCAGGGACTTTATCATCGACTGGACCTCTACTTAAGAAGTTTGCTAGCATGTCAGGTTTGGTTCTAAATTCGTAAAAGAGTAAAGTTTATCTGGGAGGCTGTGTACAGAACCATTCCATGGTCATTAATCAACTTGGTGTGAAAGAAGGAAAACTCCCTGTACCATACCTTGGACTGCCACTTCGTTCCAATTCAGTGAAGAAAGTAAACTGCTACCCTATTATTGAGAAGATAAAGAAAAGGCTTGATTCTTGGAAGAATAGATTACTGTCAAGATCAAGAAGATTAGAGCAGATAAAATCTATTCTTTCATCCTATACTTCCTATTGGGCAGCTGCTTTTATCCTTCCTGCAGGGCTTATTGATAAGATTGAAAGGATCTTGAGAAACTTCTACTGGAATGGACTTTCTTGCAGTTCAGCAATTCATATGATTTCATGGAGTAGGATTTGCAAACCTAAAACTGAAGGAGGCCTAGGGATCAGAAACCTGAGAGAGTGGAATAAGGCTTGCATATGTAAGTTACTTTGGGATCTTCTACAAAACAAAAGGTCCTTATGGACTGTCTGGGTGAAGAATAAGTATGTTGCAAACAAAAATATTTGGGATTACAAAGTAAAACCATACTACTCATCAGCTTGGAAAGGGGTCTTACAAGCCAGAGATTGGATTCGAAGCTTCATCAACTATACAATTTCTAATGGGCAGGATACAAACCTATGGTCTGATCCGTGGCTGAATGGACTTAGTATTAATAATTTATTTGGAGATCAAATCAGGGAGGATCTAGAACTTGGAAAAAACTCAACCGTGGATGTATTAATCTCCAAAGGGCGGTGGGCTCTCCCGACAGTAATGTCCATGGAAATGGCTGAACTTTGGAACCTTGTTCAACAAGTACAAATTCACAATGCAGATTCAGATATCATAAAGTGGAGAAACAATGCACAAATCAGCAATACTACTTCCATCTGGGAAGAGATTAGACAGAAAGGATAAGTCTTTGATCAACACAATTGGGTTTGGGTAAATCCAACATCGCAAATAGCATCTCACTACATGTGGCAAGCTGTTCTCAACAAGTTACCTACAGCTGAAA